>JAZKJV010003717.1:0-600000 GCA_037367405.1 Ottelia alismoides | reverse complement strand
TGCTCCGCCCCCTATACTTAGGCTCTGGCAGCCTAAGTGTAGAAGAAGATCAAAAAATGGGGCGGACGAGGGCAGGAGGGGAAATGGATGAGTATATACATGGCGGGCATCGGTCCCCCCTATACTTAGGCTCTGGTCAGCCTAAGTATAGGACATGAGTGAGTATGAGAACCGATGTGATCTGGAGGACGTACAATGAGTAGTGAATAGACTCGGGTCACTCTTCCCCCATACTTAGGATCTGGTTATCCTAAGTATAGTCCAAGATAGAGATAGATGAAGCTGGGATGAGTTACTAGAGTCGCGGGAGGAGAAAGGACAGAATGTACAGGAATGATGGTATATACAAGTGAGTCGGTCTGAATCTTTCAAGATGCTGCTGATGACTAGAGCTCACTGCTGCAAGGTCTCCTACGCGGCTCGAGGTGTATCTACTGAATCCGTCTCGCGCATAAACACAATCTCCTCAACATGGACTAACTGCTCATTGGATTCGACGAAGTGTTTCAACAGTTGTCCATTCACAAGGGATGTCGGTGCGTCATCTGCGAGATCTAAGATCGCGACACATCCGCTATCATGCACCACTCGGACAATGAATGGGCCTGTCCACTTGGATTTCAACTTGCCTTGGAAGGTCTTCAGCCTTGCATTAAACAATCATACCTTCAGTCCAGGAACAAAGGTCTTTCGTCTGATATATCTATCATGCCAATGCTTCACCTTGTCCTTGTACACCAAACTGTTGTCATATGCGCGGTTTCTGACTTCCACAAGCTCATTCATATCCATTTCTCTCTTCTTCTGCCCATGGTGTGTGTTCCAGTTGACCTTCTTAATTGCCCATTCTGATTTATGCACTAATTGTGCGGGCAAATGGCATGGCTTGCCGAATACCATTCAGAATGGGGAGGTTCCTAGCGGTGTCTTGTAAGCTGTCCTATAAGCCCATAGGACCTGATCCAAGATCTGAGACCAGTCCTTCCTGTCTGGGCGGACAAGCTTTTGCCATATAGTTTTTACCTCCCGATTTGACACTTCAGCCGTACCATTAGTATGTGGGTGGTAAGGACTAGCGACACGGTGTTCGATGCCGTAGTCCTTCAGGAGTTTCTTCACCTCCCGATTTACAAAATGGCTACCCCCATCTGATATCATCATTTTGAGAATCTCAAACCTAGAGATGATATGATCTTTGATGAATATACAGACAGTTCTGCTGTCTGCAGCTCGGGTTGGGATAGCCTCTACCCACCTGGATAGATAATCTACCGCAAGAAGGATATATTCAAACCCGTGGCTAACAGGGAATGGGCCCATGAAGTCGATGCCCTGGGCGTCAAAGACATCACAAATGATGACAGGTTGCATTGGCATCTCATCCTTGGGATCAACGGTTCCTCCCATTCTCTGGCATACTGGACATGACTTCGCAAAGTTGATAGCATCGTGAAATAGAGTCGGCCAGTAAAAGCCACACTGAAGTACCTTCCATGCGGTCCTCTTCCCGGAGTGGTGTCCTCCTCCTCCAAGCTGTGGCATAAATAAAGGACACTCTAGTATTCCTCCTGAGGAATACACCGTCTCCAGACACAATCCGGTCCTTCGAAGAAAAGGATCGGATCCTCCCAATGGTAATGTCTCGCATCCGACTTAAGTCAGTTGATGTGGCTCTTGGGCCAACCATCGGGAACCTTCTTGGAGACAAGATAATTCACGATGTTGGCATACCATGGGAGTGAGTTGACAACAAAAATCAACTCGTTAGGGAAGGAGTCTCGAATAGGTGAATCCTCGGAAGTATTAAGATCTTCGAAACGAGAGAGATGATCGGCTACTACATTCTTCTTTCCAGGTTTATCACGAATATCCAAATCAAATTCCTGGATAAGTAAAATCCACCGAAGAAGACGCGCCTTCGCATCCTTCTTCTCCATCAAATATCGTAGCGCCGTATGGTCAGTGAACACGATAACCTTGGATCCAATTAAATGAGATATGAACTTGTCCAAGGCAAACACTACTGCAAGCATCTCCTTTTCCGTAACTGTATAGTTACGCCGAGTGGTATCAAGAACTTTGCTTGCGTAGTGTATGGGAAACGAGACGCCATCCCTTCTCTGTCCTAACACAGCCCCAACAGCAAAGTCTGAGGCATCCGTCATGATCTCAAAAGGTAGAGACCAATCTGGGGCTTGTACGATAGGTGCATCCATGATCATTCCTTGCAATAGCTTAAAGGCCTCAAGATATTTGTGATCAACAACAAACTTCATGTCTTTGCCTAAAAGCTCAGTTAACGGTCGGGCAATCTTAGAAAAATCCTTAATGAATCTCCGATAAAATCCCACATGCCCGAGGAACGACCGCAACTGTTTGATGTTGGTTGGTGGTTGGAGTCATCTGATCACATCCACCTTGGCAGGGTCAACCTCCATTCCTCTCTTGGAGATGACGTGCCCCAACACAATGCCCTCCGTCACCATGAAGTGACTTTTCTCCCAGGAGAGCACCAGATTAACCTCACAACATCGTTTGAGGACTCGATCCAGATTCCTAAGACAGGAATCGATGGAATCACCATACCGAGAAGTCGTCCTTGAAGACTTCCAGGAATTCGCTGACCATTTCGACGAATACAGCAATCATGCACCTTTGAAAAGTACCTGGAGCATTGCATAACCCAAAGGGCATGCGCCTGAAAGCATAGGTACCAAAGGGGCATGTGAACGTGGTCTTTTCCTGGTCCTCTGGAGCTATGGCTACTTGATTCTAGCTCGAGAACCCATCTAAGAAACAGAAGAATTCTTTCCCCGCTAGTCTCTCTAGAATTTGATCAATGAATGGTAGGGGAAATGATCCTTCTTCGTCACGGCATTCAAGCGTCTGTAATCCACACAGACGTGCCACGACGTGGGCACGTGTCACAATCTCCTCTCCATCCTCGTTGGTGGTCGTCTGAATTCCCGACTTTTTCAGGACCACATGGATCGTGGCCACCCATTTCGAGTTGGAGATGGGATAAATAAAAACCGCGTTGCACCATTTCTCTATCTCCTTCTTCACTACCTCTCGCAAATTTGGATTCAAACAACGTTGGAATTCATGAGAGGGTTTGGATTCATTCTCCAAGTAGATATGGTGCGAACACAGAGCGGGATTTATTCCGTGGAGATCGGAAATGCTCCAGCCTATTGCCTTGCGATTTTTCTCCAGGATCTCTAGCAAGTGAGATTCCTGCTACTCGATCAATCGCGAACTTATGATGACCAGATATTTCTTCTCTTGACTCGCAAGGAAGGCATATTTCAGTGTTGTGGGTAAAGATTTGAGCTCAGGTAAGGTGTGATCATCTAAGAAATCTTGCTCAATCGAATCTGGCTCAGTGTTGGAAGTGGCTGGATCTTTCTCTGTTACTGCTGCTAGCAAATTGTTTGGCTCTGGAGTCGGATCGTCAAAGGTCTCCATGCAATCGGCAAAAGCCTCGTCCGACTCGTCATCCGCATCTTCTGATTGTCCTAAAGAGGTAAGGATTGACATGCCCAACTGGGCCTCTAAGTCATCGAAGATGTAGGGCGATGCAGGTTCTGAGATGTACTCGTCTCTGAGGACCTCGCAAACTGACTCATGCACGAGATCATCTCCAGAAGGATGGGACTCATCGATGCTGGCTGGGTTCTGTCTCCATAGCCCAATTGTGTCTACATGGTCGCGGTTTGCTTCGGACGAAGAGTACTCGGTGCTGGACTTGGAATCCTGTCTTTGCCATCTGGTTTGCTTCATCTCTAGTTCCTCATCTCCGCCAGGAGTTTGGAACTGAATCTTCCCGATCTTATAATCAAACAAGGCCCCCGCTGTCCTGAGGAAGGGCCTACCTAAGATGATATGGGAATCTCTCCAATTACGAGGGGTTTCCATATCGAGGACAGTGAAGTCCACCATGTATTCCTGACCCTCGACTTTGATTACAACATTCCTCAATTCTCCTTGGGACCTCTTGGTTGATTTATCAGCGAACTGCAGGAGGGCTCTAGATTTCCTAAGAGGTCCGAGATTAAGTCGCTCATAGAGGGTTGTAGGCACTAAATTAATTGAGGATCCGTTGTCTAGGAGAGTGTGTGCAAATGCAATGTCATCGACATGACTCACCACATAATGTGCACCCATGTCTCTTCGTTTCCTTGAAAACGAGTTCTTTATTGCACAAGTCGTGGCTACTGACAGAACGTGTTTCTCAACATGGCTTTTGGTTTTCCTGCTAACCCTAGTAGGTGTGCATCTCACCTTAAGGCATTTCTGAAATGTAGGAGTCATTTCCACGTACTTGTCAAAGGGTATTGTGACCTTGATATATTTGTTGCAGAACTCTACCATCTCAGGGCCATCTTTTTGGATTTTTTTGAATTTCTTCTTTCGACCCGTTAGAGCTCGGGGGAAAGGGATTATTGACTCTAACTCATGTTCTGAAACTGAAAATTTTTCATTAAAGGCGGGAACTGAGTTCTGTACATGACTCTGACTCTGAAACAGACTCGGACTCTGACTAGGACTAAAAGAAACATGTTGTGGCAAAACTGGTGATGCATCTTCCGCTTCTTCTGGACGGTCCTCCTCAGATGGAGGTGCGGGCTCTTCATCAGTTTCGTCGGACTCACTACTGCTGCGGGTTTGCTGCTTCGAGGACCCAGAAGTCCTCTTCTTCTGCCGGTGGTGGTGATGCTCCTCTTCTTCCTCCAAGTTCTCCTCAAGTAGAGACTTGGCGGCTCCTTCCTTCGGTGTCCGTGGCCGATCAGGTACGATAACGGTCCTTCCGCTCCTGAGAGACATATGATTTACATTATCATACGAAAGGATCTCATGTTCAGATAAATACTTATCTGAATAATATACCTGATCACGAGGTCGGTTCTGGCCTTGATTTAGGCTGTTCGGATTGGCCTGAACCTGGGCGGGAATTGGGGTCTTTGGCATCATTTGTTGATCCTGGGTACGAGAAACACGATTCAGATCGGTTCTCATATCCAGATAGTCATTCTGGATCTGTTGGACCCTATCAGACAGGGTCTGGATCGCCAAGGTGAGGGACTCCAATTCGGTGGGCTGAGCTGGCTGGTGATGCTGACTTGCAATTGAGGTACTGTACTGGCCCTGCTGGCCATGCTGATACTACGGACCCTGCTGGAATGCGCGCTGCTGCTGGTGCTGCTGAGGCTGGTACCCTTGTTCGGGCCTGGACTGAACAAAGCGCAGTGTAGGGACTGACCTGGTTTCTTGGTTAGATGGGGAAGGTCGGTGAGGCTGACCATTCCCCATCTCTGATTATCTGACGATGGGGTCACGACTATACCACAGCCCGTTGATCTCGAACACCTGCGGAGGCTCCTCGTATCCGGTCTCCACTTGTGGGGGTGCATGCTGGTCCTGCTGGGTGTAAGTCTGATCCCAGCCACTCTGAGGCCCCGGTGCCTGTTCCTGTACCTGATGGACTCGATGTATAGGAACAGGTGGTGCAGAAGGGGCAGGTAGCTTTATCTTAGCTACCTTCTCAGAAAGTTCCTCCACTTGCTTCGGTAGACGTGAGAGAGACTCAAGGTCAGTGACCCTCTTGTGGATCTGCTCAACCATGGTTAACTTATCAGCAATCATCCCCATGCTGGGAACGAGGTCCTCTGTCAGATCCGCTACAGTCCTCCGGGTTGTCTCATTGGATAAGATTGAGGGAGACAACTGATAGCCTCTGGTGGCCTGCGACCTGCCGGTTTCTGCCATCTGCTCTAGTATCTTCCATAAAGCATTCTCATTTTTATTCAGATAGCTTCCTCCATAGGCGGCACTTACTAACCCCTGCATCTCCGGGGTTAAACCACAGAACAAGGTCTGGACTAAGATCGCCTTAGAAATGTCGTGGCAGGGACATTTCTGGACTAGGTCATTAAACCTATCCCAGGCATCATGGAATGGTTCACTGGGTTTCTGGGAGAAACTAGCGATCTTTGTTCTGATCTGGTTAGTCCTACTGAGAGGGTAGAACTTCTTCAGGAATAAGTCCTTGAACTGCATCCAGGTTGTACATCTCACCCCTAGGTTCTTCAGCCAATGTGCTGCCTTATCTCCTAAGGCAAAAGGGGTAGCCTTCAGTCGAATGTAATCTTGCCCAACCCTAGGATGTCTAAGGTTGTTGCAAACCAACTCAAAGTCTCGGAGGAAGGCATATGGTTCTTCATGGGCATTTCGTTGAACTTCGGTAGCAGGCTAAGGAAGTGGGGCTTGAGTTCAAATGCTTCAGCGGGAACTGCTGGTGCCAACCACCTTTGTATTTCATTCTCTGCTGGGTTATAAGCATCAACCATTGGTCAGTCGATTCCTCCTGCCGCAATGATTTGTCCCATTCTTGCTGTAAGATCCGCATTCTGTTGTTCTTCTTGGGCGAGGCGAGCCAATACTTGCTGGAGTGGATCATCTTGGTTTCTCTCATCTGGGGGTTGCTTTGGTGGCATCTTTCCTCTAGTCCTGGGAAATGGAAATGATCTGGATTAGAGGATAACTCAAGGAAGGGTTTCTTACCGAGGCGATGGTCTTCCTCGGTAAGCTCATAGGAGAGGAGAGGGTTGGTTTGAGAGTAACCAGTGATAGGTGCGCTGGGCTCAGATTCCTCAAGATTCTCCAATCTGGAGAGATGATCCGCCACCACATTCTTAACTCCAGGCTTATCCTTAATCTCAACATCAAATTCCTGGAGTAGAAGGATCCATCTGGTAAGACGTGCTTTGGCATCCTTCTTAGCCATTAAGTACCGGATGGCGGTGTGATTAGTGTAGATTGTCACTCTAGATCCGAGAATATATGATCGGTACTTATCAAGAGCAAAGACTACGGCCAGCATCTCTTTCTCAGTCACAGTGTAATTCCGCTGAGCGGCATCCAAGGTCCGGCTGGCGTAGTGAATAGCAAAGGGTAATCCATCCCTCCTCTGTCCAAGCACAGCTCCAACAGCAAAATCTGAAGCATCTGTCATGATCTCGAATGGGAGAGACCAGTCGGGTGGCTGAAGGACAGGAGCTGAAACAACCATTTCTTTGAGAGTCTCAAACGACTCAAGACACTTATCATTGACAATAAACTCGGTGTCTTTCATCAGCAAGTCAGTGAGCGGTCGGGCAATACGACTGAAGTCCTGAATGAACCGTCGGTAGAAACTGACATGCCCCAGAAAAGACCTCAACTGACGCAAGTTGGACGGTGGATTGAGTTTTCTGATGATATCTACCTTAGCCGGATCGACCTCCATGCCCCTGTTGGAGACGATATGACAAAGGACCGTCCCCTGAGTCACCATAAAGTGGCTCTTCTCCCAAGATAAAACAAGGTTGACCTCAATGCAGCGCTGAAGCACACGGTCTAGGCAGTCAAGACAAGCATCGAACCCGTCTCCGTAGACCGAGAAGTCATCCATGAAGACCTCTAAACAGTCACCCACCATGTCCGAGAAGATGGACAACATGCATCTCTGGAATGTCGCCGGAGCGTTACATAGACCAAAGGGCATCCGTCTGAAAGCATACGTCCCAAACGGACAGGTGAATGTCGTTTTCTCCTGGTCTTCGGGCACAATGGCCACCTGATTGTATCCAGAGTACCCATCAAGAAAACAATAATGACTCTTCCCGGCTAGCCGCTCGATAATCTGATCAATGAAGGGTAGCGGGAAGTGATCCTTCTTGGTGGCCTCATTCAATCGTCTGTAGTCCACACAGACCCTCCAAGAAGTTGGTACTCTGGCAGCGATCTCCTCTCCAGACTCGTTGACAACTGTAGTGATACCCGTCTTCTTGGGTACCACATGTAGTGGACTAACCCATTTGGAGTCGGAGATGGGGTAGATAAAATCGGCGCTCCACCACTTGGAAATTTCTTTCATGACTACGTCTCGAAGATTCGGGTTCAGCCGTCGTTGGAACTCACGCGACGGCCTAGCGTCATCCTCAAGATAAATGTGGTGAGAGCACAGAGCCGGACTAATCCCCTGGAGATCAGCGATACTCCAACCTATTGCCTTGCGGTTTCTTTCAAGAACCTCCATCAGACGAGATTCTTGTTCTCCAGTCAGACCTGCTGAGATAATGACTGGGTGCATATCTGGCTCACCCGCAAGGAATCTGTACTTCAACGACTGCGGCAGAGGCTTCACTTCTGGACAACTGGGAGGCGGCAGATCTGGCTTCTGATATGTCTGTGTGAAGGCGACCAGGTCTGCATGGGAGAACTCTCGCTCTGCGTGAATCTCTGACAAAGGGCGGTTTGCGGAATCATCAATGAACTGCACTGGCTCGCACTCTGTCATGGCTGTTGGCTCAGAAGGAATCAAACAAGGCACATAATCATCAAAATCATCTCAATCAATGTCTGAATCCGAGGGATCAGAAGAAGATGAACATGATTGAAACTTATCAGCACCACTCATCACAACACTGTCTGCCTCAGGTATATCCTCATCCAGGGGTGTGCTCTCCCGGCTCTCGACTGCCATGAGCTGTAGATACATTGAATCTGTAGGCAAGGCGAGGGTCGGTGCTACAGGATCTACCCAGTTGGATTCATCATCAGTCATCACAAAATCACACACCTGGTGGATGTCTAGCTCTTCCTCTGCCAAATGTGCTGCTTCACTGGACTGCTCCGAGCATTCTAACTCTCTGGCTCTGGTTTCCTCGATCGTCTCTATTTGTATGGTCTCGCCCTCTACGCGAAAGCATACCTTCCCACAATCATGGTCGGTCACCGCCTTGGCTGTGGCCAGGAATGGACGCCCGAGTATGATGGGGGCATCAGTTACCGACTCAGGGATCTCCATGTCCAACATAACAAAGTCCACGGGGAATTTTAGGCCCTGAATGGTAACGACCACGTCTTTCAATAACCCCTTCGGCCTCTTAGTCGACCTATCAGCAAACTGAAGGACTGTCCTGCTCCTAAGAAGAGGACCAAACTCGAGTCAGTCGAGTAAGGCTGCCGGAAGAAGGTTAATTGAAGAGTCGCTGTCTAATAAAGTACGATCAAATTGCTGCTCCTGAATCTCGCATCTGACATAGGGAGCTCCTGCATCTGGTCGCTTAGCTGGCAGCTTGTTCTGGAATGTACAACAAGTGAAATGTGTGAGCACATGGATTTGATCTCTGTGGTTCCTCCTCTTCCTGCGGACGGTAGTCTTCTCTTTCAGGTTCTTTTTGAAGAGGGGGATGTGCTCAAGTGCTTCTTGTAGAGTCAACTGAATATGGAATCTGTCTATCATCTGATTGCCGAACTCTACCTGTTGTTCTTTTTTAGGATTTTCTCGTTTATTCCCCTTCGCTCGGCGGAGTGCTTCAGGGAAGGGAATGGTAGGGGCCTCCTCAGATGGAGGACTAGGAATCGGTCCCTGTGCCTGTGAAGACGGAGAATCCATACAAACATCATCGTGCAACACATATGGATCCGCAATTTGAACAGAAACCTTTCCTTTATTCATATTTTTGTTTTTCTTGTTGTTCCCACAGTCCATAGGTACAAAATGTGGTAACATCACAGATGGTGGCTCAACAAAAGTAGATATGGTGGGCTCTGCACCACCACTAGCACCGGTCTTTGCGGCATCAACACCGCGCTCTGGTTCATCATCCAAAATGGTGGCTTCAGCACCACCGTCTTCAACATCATCATTAGCGGCATCAGCACCGCTATTCTGCTCCTCTGGCGCTCCTGGTTCAGCAGGCGGTTGTCGCTCAGAAGAGGCGCCGCCGACTGGCATCCTACCGCTCCTAGTAGTAAAGAAATCAGCATCATAAAAGGAATAAGATATGTCACTCAAATAGTCACTAGGAGAGGTATCCTCTGTAAACTCTACCTGCTCAGACTTTCTTTTCAGACTGTTCGGGTTTGGTTCAATCTGAGCGGGTATGGCGGCCTTGCCTTTGATTATTTCTCTCATTTCCTGTCGGAATTCATCCATTTCTTGCCTGAAAGATGCTCGCTGTTCTGAGAGCAAGCGGGCAAGATCATTAAGAGATGGGTTCTCAAAGGTGGGATCCTGAGAACCGGATGGTTGTCCCTGCTGGAAATGGGGCTGCTGCTGCTGGTGTTTTTGGTACGGATAATTCTGGGTCAGCTGGGAATAAGATTGATGAGGCTGCTGTCGCTGCCTCCACTGCTGTCCCTGATAGGAGGGACGAGGACCACTCTGATATTGCTGTTGATGGGCATACTGGGGCTGTTGCTGCTGGTGTTGCTGGCTGTTCTGCTGACCTTGAGCAGGGTTCTGCTGTTGGGATGAGGAGCCATTGTTGCCCCAACGGAATCTGGGATGATCACGACGAATCCCAGGCTGAGGGTACCGGTCATACCAAATCCCATTGACTTCCATCAATGGGTCGTGCTCGAAGGAGGGTGGAGGAAGAACTGCCAGTGGCTGCTCCGGCTGATAAACCACTATCTGAGTCTCCTGAGACGGCGGTCGCTCTGGATGGTACTGTAGCAATGGCACCGGCTCTGCCTGGATATGGTTCACCTGGCGGTATGAGGTAGAGGTCTGGTTGGTATTGCTACTGCTGGGGTCAGCCCGTGACCTGGGAGGCTGTTGGAAATGAGTTTGTGCCTCCTGAATGCATAGAATTTGAGTCTTCAGGTCACTCATAGTTTTGGTGAGAAGATCCATCTGAGCAAGACCTTGATTCTGCTTCTTCTCGAGGATCTCCATGCGGTCCAACTTCTCACTAATAATGCCCATGTCGGCTGCGGCTGATTTATCTTGGGCTGTGGCAGCTGACACTGTATTGGGACCGGTATCGATGCGGGCGATCCTCTGGAATGATCCCGCTCCTTGCGGGGGCTTCTGCTGTGTGTAGACTCGGGCCTGGGTCATCACAGTAGAGTTTTCCGCCATGCCTTCGTAGATGGCCCAGACGTCGTCTTCTCCCTTGGAGAAATAAGATCCACCGCGAGAGGCGTTCACTAGCCCTTGCAGCTCCGGTGTCAGCCTACAGAAGAAACTCTGCACGAGATTGGGCTTGGAAATGTCATGATGTGGACACCGGTCTATGAGCTCTCTGAATCGATCCCATGCTTCATGGAATTGTTCACTTGGTATCATGACGAAGTTACTGATCATGGCTCTAGCTGCGTTGGTCCGGCCGAGAGGGTAATACTTCTTCAGGTATGCGGTCCGGAGATCTGCCCATGTGTCGACGAATCGCCCAAGGTGTTTGAGCCAGTAGGCGGCTCTGTCAACCAAAGAGAATGGGAAGGCGATCATCTTTATGGTGTCCTCGGTCATCAACCGATCATGGATGGTGCTGCAAATCATCTCAAATTCCTGGAGGTGGAGGTGCGGCTCTTCGGTCGGCAACCCATGGAACTTGGGTAGAAGCTGGATTGTGTGGGGCCGAAGCTCGAAATCTCCGTGAATGGGCGGGAGTCGGATCCAACGATGAGTGAGGGATGCAGCTGGGTTATGCAATTCCCTCATGATGGTCTGTGGTGGTCTCTCAGCGTCTGGATCGCCTCCTCCTGCATCAGGTCCTCCTCCACCTCCACCGCCATCGCCACCGCCCCCAGGTCGGTTCTCTCTCATCTGTGCTATCTCTCTCATCAGATCTCCCATGAATGTTCCCTGGTCACGGATCTGTCTCTGCATGGTCTCCAGGGACGCTAACAAGGAATTATTGATGGCCGCCTGATCAAATAGGAACGGAGGGTGCTCATGATCATCTGCATGTTCGCCTCTGTCTGCCATGTCTGGATTTTCTGAAAAAGCAAAAGAGGCCATCTCAGGTGCTGTCGAATGAGCTGAACTCTGTGATGCACTGTACTCTGAAACAATTGGACTGAGAGAAGGAGAATGGGAAGGGTGGTCGAGGGGGAACAGGGTGGATGTAAACTCAGGCTCGGAGAGTGGGACTGGACTCCCCGAAGCCGACCTAGATGAAAAAGGAGGAGTGCTTGATAGCGGTGCCACTAGATGTGGCCTAAGGGATCTCCTTCCCATCATCTTGATCTAGAGAACGGCGGATGAGACCTGGAATGCAAACAGGATGATAAATCAAAACCCCCAAATTCACCTACACAACTCTTGAGCTGATGACCGTGAGAGTTCGGTCTGTTATCTTGTCAATTTTTATTAGGTGATCAGTCAATCTATCAGAGTGTTAGAGCGAGCTGTTAGGTATCCTACTTTCCTAGCTGACTGTCCCAATCCACGTCAGATCTTTCCCAGCCAGTATGAATTGCGAACCGTAACCCGGTTGTTCCCGCTAATTCAATCTGTTAAGGACATCGCGGTCCGCTTTACCGGTTACCGGAGAGATCCTCACTGGAGAACGACTAACCACGACCAGTAGTCAACCAAAATTTCAGATGTGGCTCTATCCTAGTGTCGAGTCACTCTCTCGCAACAAATAAATCAAACAATGAGGGGGTTACTCTCCCAAGACAAAATTTTTGGTGGGATGAGTTTTAAGGTCAAGTTTGCATTAGCAGTCCTAATTTTTATTGTTTTCACTTTTTATGTATTTTTCTGAGCAATCATCGTCTAACGAATTTTCCAATTTCCTTGTTATTGAAAAGTCCAATAAAACTGGGGGAGGAAAGCGGAAAAGCCGATGCGCGGTCAAAATCTATGATGCATGCAGGGATAGAAATGCGTACCTTGTCGCCAGCACTCTACATGCAAAGTGATCCGCTCATAATTTAAAGACAATAATTTAAACTACCTATATGCATGCATGAGGAAATCGTCCTAAGATGAGCAACTTCTACTAACGTGAAGAACAAGTAGCTATGACAAAGAAAAGAGTCCGGAGTCCGGTCTAGGCTCACCCCTCCTCTTCTCGACACATCGAGTTCAGGAGTAGCGCTTAACAGGGTGGGCTCGCGGCACGTGGCCTCTAGTCCAAGTCAAATAGCTTTTTCGATTGATTTTTAGCCAAGTCCAATTACGTTCTATAGGTGCAGGCAAGATATTAGGGATTGGGCCTTAGCTTCTTAGTTCGTCACAGTCAACAAAAATTCCTATGTATAGGGGCTAAATCCTCGTGAAACAAATAGAAATGAAGGCGAGAAAACCGCGAAAAACACAAAACCGCGGTGAGCCCCCAAGTGAAGAAACACTTGGAAATTAGGCCCGGAGTGTCCAAAAGTCCAAGTACCTGTATTATTACAAATTATCCAATCACTCTCTCACAAAAATAAATGCAACTAATCTACCACTCTCTCTCACTCCTCTTGCTCTCTCCTGCCGGCTTGACCTAAGAAGGCCGGCTCCGCTTCCCAAGGTTGCTTCGGGTCACCTAGGCGATCCGCCTTGCTCCGCGGTCCCTCGCAAGAAGACAAGAAAGGATGGTCAGAATAGCTCAATCAATATATTTATCAAAAGTGCAAGAGAGATAACTGAAGCTATGATAGACAACAATCACAAGCAAACAAAATGAGAACTACTCGCTGTTGCTCCCCGGCAACGGCGCCATTTGATAAACACGAATTTCACGAGAGCCTAAATTGGTGTCTCACACAAGGCGGAGACAACCGTCGCTGTGGCGACTCTCAAATGAAACATGTATTTAATCAACAATTAACCCACACTAAAGATCAATAAATTAGAAATAATGTGGAGTTAAAATTTATTTTTAACTCTGCACAAATGGTGTATAGTGACAAGTATGCAGAGAGTTCGAACACAGGGAGCAAGCAGGGTAATTCAAACAAATGTGCGTGAGTGAATGTGTGTGATGTCTACACTAAGCAAGCAAGCAAAGATGTTTTTGTGGGTTTTAATTTTTATATTTTTTTTAATTTTTAATTTTATATTTTGATTTTTAATTTTCTGATTTTTATATTTTATATTTTATACTTTTTTTTCAATACTGGAATTTAAAAGCAATATGATAAAGGACAAGATGAAATATTTATAAAAATGTGCAAAAATGTCCAAGAATTCAGAAATAAAGTATTTTTGTATTTTTAGGATTTTTTTACCTTTTTTATGATTTTTGGGGATTTTTCAAGGTATTTTTGGTATTTTAAAAATGTCAAAACAACGGAAAACAGTGGAAAATGTGCTGGCTGTGAGTAAAATGGGATTTAAAAATAGCAACCAGTACTCAAAATTTTTTACACTAATTTTCAAATAAAGCTACTAAAATATACAACAAACAGGAGCTGAGTTTGTATTTTTTGGAGTTTTCCTTGATTTTTTATTTTTTTTTGAATTTTTTGAGTCTTTTCGAATTTTTAAAGTTTTTCTTTTGAGATTTTTAGTGGTTTTTGGAGTGACACTAAAATAGGATAAAATAGACACTAGGTAATTTTTTTGGAATTTTTAGAGGTATTTTAATAATCTTTATGGGTTTTCTAATGCAAACAGTGAAATAAATGCATGTTTTTTATTTTAATAAATATGAAAATGCAATAAAAATGCAATGCAAAAATATGCCGTGCAAGTACAAGTTAACAGGAGCTTAAGCCTATTTTTGTGGAATTTTTGGACTTAAAAAGATAATTTAAATAATTACAACAAGCATCCAAAAGTTAAACAAGCTTGGTAGGGGTATAAGTGCAATTATCAGAACTTCCAGGGGCACATATGCAATTTCCACAAAAATTTATAACGTTAAATACAAGTTTCTGGACTAAAAACAAATACCCAAACCCGGAGGGTGTTCGTTGCAAAATGTCCAACTCACGCGCACTGGGCATGTGACCTGGCAGGGGTATTCTTGCAATATTACAAAGTTCTAGGGGCTCAGATGCAATTTCTCCAAAACATTACAACTTAATTAAAAAGTTCTTGGACCTAAGCGAAATAAACAAACCCCAGGGGGGTCCTTGCAAAATACCCTGCCCCCTCACGCGCACTGGGCACGTGAGGTGACGTGGGTTGGACCTAAGTGCAAATAAGAAAACTACGGGGTTCTAATTGCAAATATTACAGAAATATTTAAACTACAGCTTAAAGTTTATGGACTGAAATGAAATACAAAATTTGGCGAAGGGAAACGTGCAAAATACCCACGCCTTATCTCCTCGTGCGCGATCGAACGGCCAAGGGCCGCTCACTTATCCACGTGGCGCGCGCACAACGCGCGATGACGGTTCGGCGATGAATGGCTGCGATCAGATCTCCTCGGTAGGATCAGACGGTGATGGTTGGAGAAGATCGGACGGTTGCTGCTAGTTCTGGAGATGCTGCCCGATCTGACGGTGGAGAGGCGATGAGGAAGAACAGGGAAGCAGCGCCGGCGAGGCGAGCTTCCCTGAGCTGAATCTCCGCCCTCCGGCGATGGATCAGCTCCAAAAATGGGCCGCGAACTCCTGGAAGGTCTCTCTATGTGCTGGGGTACTCAGCTTCGTCGAAGAAGCACGGTGGCAGTGGTGCGAAGGCGGCGGAATTTCGAGCTCCAGGGATCTCCGGTGAAGCTTCAAAATGAGCCCCCAGGGGCTTTGACCGTGTCTTGACCTGCAAAAAGAGGTGAGAGGGTCCAAGGAAACTGCCTGGACCCCGCGGAGGCGTAGTGGAGGTCGGAACTGATCGGTGGAAGGCGAGAGAACTTCAGCCGGAGGTGCACTCCGGCGATGAGCTATGGGAGATGGATCGATCGACGGGAAACTCGAATTTTTTTGGGATTTTTGATACTGAAACTAAGGGGAATACAATGAAACGAAAAGGAAGGGGAAAAAGTGATACCTCGAAGGTGGAAGACCTGAGGTGGAAGGACCTCGACGCCGGTGGTCGGCGGAGGTGGCGGAGCCGCTACAGAGCCTCCTCGACTCGCCTGAGGGTGTAGATGCGGAGCTGTCACCTCCAGCAACACGAATAGCTCAACAGGGAGGAGGATTAATGGCTAAGGAGGTTCAAAGTTGGGCTCGAAGGTGGCGGGTTGTTTAAGTAGAAGATGGTGGTGTCTCCTTCAAGCGAGATCCACGCGCGCATCATGAGGATTTTGCGTGATCTGAAGGCGCGTCGTGTGAGAAAGATGATCAGGGAAGAAGTTCCAAGAAGGATTCGAGGCGAGAAAATGGAAGGATCGGGCGCCAAAATTTCTTGAAAACGGGGGAAAAATCAGGGCGTCAGAAGTGGCAGGCCTCGGTGAGGGAGTTGACCGAGGTCAACTCTAGACCGCACCTGGTTGGTCCACGTGGACCAACCAGGGAAAAGATCGAAAAATTATTTTATTAATTCGTTTAAAAATAGAAAAAGGCCGAATTAATTTTTGGTTAAAGAATAAAAAATGTTTAAAATTTTATGTAGTATTTTATTATGATTTTTAATTTATTTTATGAAGTATATTTTTACAAGTTACTTTTATATCCCTATACAGGTATATTATCT
This sequence comes from Ottelia alismoides, assembly GCA_037367405.1. Classification (NCBI taxonomy): domain Eukaryota; kingdom Viridiplantae; phylum Streptophyta; class Magnoliopsida; order Alismatales; family Hydrocharitaceae; genus Ottelia; species Ottelia alismoides. The sequence goes on along the minus strand of JAZKJV010003717.1, from coordinate 583,646 downwards.
ACATATTTGAGTATTTATTTTTATTTTTGTATTTATTTATTTATTTATTTTTGTTTATTATTTTCTAAAATCATAAAATACTTTTACATACACAAATATATTTTTATTTTATTTTTCTGATTTATTTTGTATATTTAATAAATTAGAAGAGGATGTTATATAGGTATGTACATAGGTGTTGTATCTTTGTTTTGTGTATATAAGTATTTTTATTTTGATTTTTATTTACATTTTTATTCTGATTTTAATATTCACAATTATTATAAATAATATTTTCAACATTATAAAAATATAAAATTATAAAAATAATGAATAAATAATAAATTGAATATTTTATTCGGTACACTGTACAATGAGGGTCCAAAAGTCAACTTTCAAACCGTAGCTCCGCCAAATGCGAAACCACCGCCATTAAATAGCTTATTTTCTTCTATATACAATTAAAGGTGAGTATTCTGCATTTGGGGTTGTCAGTTGTGAGATACGGGTCTGGGAAGTTGGGATTCTGGATTTTTATTCAGACCATAACTTTTTGTCTGTACATTATTTTTCTGTGAAATCAATTTTGTATTTTTCTTTATAAAATTATCTACAACTTTCATGTACAAAGTTTCTTTATTTGATGTATAAAAAGTGGAACCAAAAATAGGTCCCAAAAAGAATAAAGAATGAAGAAAATAACATAGGTATTTGACCCTTATCTCCCCCTACTTTATTCCTGGTCGACCTATCCATCAAGATGCCTAGGTCTCGGGGTTTTGGGTCATAAAATATTTGCAATATTTTATTCTTTTTCTTTTCTTTATTTATTCTATAATTTTGGCTTTAATTACAGCTTTTTATACACTATATAGATGCACATGTATGAATGCTAAGATGATGATATTAATGCTATTTACAAGCATTTGCTAGGGTTTTTGGTGCCAAAATGATATAATAAAGATGATGAAATGTGGATTCATCATCCCCCTATACTTTACCTTTGCTAGTCCCTAGCAAACACTTATGCAATAAGTGCAAAAAAAAGAAAAAGAAAGAAAAGAAAAAGAAGAAAATTAGATGGAGTTTAATTATCGAACTTGTCTTCACAAAATCAAAGTTTGGAGCTTAAGTCGGACCTTTGGAATTTTAGTGCGTTCGGAACCTTAATGAGAACTAAATTTGAAATCCAACAGTCCTCGAGAATCCCAAAACTCTGTCCAAGTCTCCTCAATAGCCAGGTCAGAAATATCTCAATTCATACGCAAACTCTTACGACTATGAATCTGACTTGTACAGTGTAAGTGATATGTAGCTCCCCACCTCAGAAGTAACAAAGAAACAACCTCCCCCAACCTGGTAACTCTAATGCCTCGGTCTAGCAACTCTTTCCTCGAGAAGCGGTGTATTCCCTTCTAAGTTCAAGTGCAACCGGCTCAAGAAGGGGGGAAAGAGGTATAGACTTTTGGAAGCTCAGCCAGTGTAGCCAAGTCTCCCGCTGCAAGCTTCATGAGATGTAACATGGATACCATAAGCTTTTGCTTTATTGGACTATATACACTCCGGTGGGGTTATTAAATTTTCAATCCGACCCACCACTTTTTTGGAGTTTTTTTTAATTGCATCTGTACAACATATCTACATGGTGCAGCATATATACAAGAAATTTTCCTCTTGAGCCAGTAGACTATCCCTCTTTTAAAGCTTTATTGCAACCCACGGCTTCTGTCTTTAGCCTTCGTCACCACTAGACCAAGTTGAGGTGTACTTCCTTCACTAGAAGAAGAAGAGAGGTTCCGCCTAGAAGTACTACCCTCATATGCTACCCCAAGTCAAAGGAAACTGCCTCCTCACCACCTCATCCGTGGAGAGCTATGTGAAAGGTGCAGGTGTCCAAGTTAGGTCATTATCAACAAGAGTCGTGCGTGTGCTCCGAAATACTCTACTTAGGCAGTTAAGAATCCATTGAACCAAGTCCCGTGATCCTCAAAGAATTAAGTCAACTAGACCTGAAGTACCTCAAACACAGTTCCTATAAGGTTCCTGTTATTAGGTATATTTTAAGGTCCAATCAAGCTCCAATCTCCGGATTTTACTTAGACTTGTTCAACTATCAAACTCAATCCGAAAAATGCTCATGCTATGCAAGAAATATTTTTGTGTGCTGCAATTTTCAAGAATTTTGAACTTTTTATGGATTTTTGAAAAGATGATGATGATGCATATGCTATTTTTTAGATTTTTCAAAAAGATTTTTCAACTGTTTTTGGATTTTAGTTTTTGCAAATGTTTTTGGGATTTTTGAAAACAAAAAGATTTTGGCTAAACACTAGGTGAAAATATGTACACGGGAGTGCTTCTTTATATATACAAGAAATGGATTTTAAGAATTTTACAGGGTAAGTGGTCAGTTTTATACATATATATGGTGGATTTTGGTGAGATGTAAGTATTCCTCAAACTTATTTGACACAAGCTTTTCACACAATTTTCTGAAAACTATAGTCCAAAATAGTTTTTACAAACATTTTACAAACATGTACACACATTTGAAAATCATTTTGCAAAGGCTTTCAAAACAGTATGTATAGATTTTTCAAAAAGATTTTTGCAACCATTTTTCAAACCCTTTGCAAATCATTTTTCAAACATTTTATTTCACACAAAGAAAAGAAATTTTACAAAACACACGTTTTACACAGGTTGAAAACATGTAACAAAATATTTTCAAAATAGTTTTCAATAGATGTTCACAAAGATTTTCAAACTATTTTTCAAACATTTTGCAAAACACATTTTCACCTGATTTATTAATCAGTATATACAAACAGAATTTGAGGAACCAGACACCTTTTTATTAAGGTTTTTAATGGGTTTTAAAGAATAATTAGCCATATTACTAAGAAAATACGAAAGTACGAGTTATGGCTAAAGTATATACATAGTATATACGACCCCCCTATACTTAGCTTGAGCTATGTCCTCATAGATCGGAGAGAAAAGAGAAGACACAACTCATACTAAGTATAGGCAAGTCTAAAGAATGAATGAATCAAGGAATGAGAAGTTGACCGTCCCCCCTATACTTAGGATCAAATAATCCTAAGTATAGCAGACTGTACACAACGCAGGGAGGGTCAAGGGTGGGAATGAACAGATCGTACTCCGATTGTCTCCCCCTATACTTAGGGTAAGATATCCCTAAGTATAGACAAGAAGAGGAGACAATGGAGAGGATCAAAGAATGGAAATACTCGGGGTGCACACCCCCCTATACTTAGGACAAAGTACGTCCTAAGTATGGAAAACTGTCTACAAGGGTGGCACCTTTTTGATAGATGAAGAAGGTAGAAGAGGAAAAGAAGAAAAGAAGAAAAGAATGAAATAAATCAACAGATGAAAGAGTGATATGGACAGATGATCTGTACAGCGGAAGATAGAAGTGATCACCATGTATGAGATGCAGATGATTAGAGTCAAAGTACACATCTCATACCAGAAGAATAGGGGCAACGTCAATGGTCGACGGATCATGATCTAGATATAACTTCAGGCGTTGACCATTGACGTGGAAGGTAGAGGAAGATGACGGTTCGGATATGTCGATGCTGCCATTGTCATGTACCTTCCTGACCACATACGGACCTTTCCACTTGCTCTGTAATTTCCCTGGAAATAATTTCAGCCTAGAGTCAAACAACCATACTCTCTGATCTGGCTCAAACTGTTTATGGCTGATATGCGAATCGTGCCATGTCTTCACTTTCTCTTTGTACTGTAGGCTGTTGAAGAAGGCTGTGTCTCTCAGTTCCTCCAGGGCTGCCAATTCAGCTCTTCTCTGGTCTCCTATACTCTCGGGATCTAAAAGTAACTCAGTGACTGCCCAAAAAGATTTGTGCTTGATCTCCACTGGCAAATGGCACGGCTTGCCATAGACTAGACGAAAGGGAGATGTCCCCAATGGATTCTTGAAAGAAGTCCGATAAGCCCACAAGACCGAGTCCAAAAGCTGTGACCAATCCTTTCGGTCGGGGCGGACAACTTTCTGCAAGATGGTCTTTATCTCCCGATTCGATACTTCGGCAAGACCATTAGTCTGAGGGTGATATGGAGTGGCAACCCGATGGTCAATGCCGAACTCGTCTGCAAGGGCCCTAATCTTATCATTGATGAAATGAGACCCCCCGTCTGAAATCAAGACTCTAGGTACCCCGAACCATGAAATGATATTTTCCTCAAGAATTTGCACACGATTTTCGCATCTGCGGCTCGGGCGGGGATGGCCTCAACCCATCGGCTGACATAATCCACAACGAGCAAAATATGCTCGAATCCCTGACTCTTAGGAAATGGGCCCATGAAATCAATCCCCCATGCATCAAAAACCTCACAGAAGTGAATGGGTTACATGGGAATCATGTCTCTCTGCCCGCAGGTTCCCATTTTCTGACAGTCAGTACATCTCTTCACGAACTCATCAGAATCCTTGAAGAGAGTAGGCCACCATAGGCCGGATTGAAGCACCTTCTGTGCTGTCCTTTTTCCTGAATGATGTCCTCCTGCCTCAAGCTTGTGGCAGTATGTGAGGACGCTCTGCTGTTCTTCTTGAGGAATGCACCTCCTCCAAATACTATCCCCTCCTTCATGATAAAGGACGGGATCCTCCCAATGGTAAAACTTGGCCTTAGCTAGGAAGGTCTCAAGTTTCTGCCTGGGCCAACCCTGAGGGACTGTCTTGGCAACAAGATAGTTTACAAAGTCAGCATACCACGGGAGTGAGGTGACAGCTCAGATCGCCTCATCCGGAAACGTCTCAGTGATAGGTGCGCTGGGCTCAGATTCCTCAAGATTCTCCAATCTGGAGAGATGATCCGCCACCACATTCTTAACTCCAGGCTTATCCTTAATCTCAATATCAAATTCCTGGAGTAGAAGGATCCATCTGGTAAGACGTGCTTTGGCATCCTTCTTAGCCATTAAGTACCGGATGGCGGTGTGATCAGTGTAGATTGTCACTCTAGATCTGAGAATATATGATCGGTACTTATCAAGAGCAAAGACTACGGCCAGCATCTCTTTCTTAGTCACAGTGTAATTCCGCTGAGCGGCATCCAAGGTCCGGCTGGCGTAGTGAATAGCAAAGGGTAATCCATCCCTCCTCTGTCCAAGCACAGCTCCAACGGCAAAATCTGAAGCATCCGTCATGATCTCGAATGGGAGAGACCAGTCGGGTGGCTGAAGGACAGGAGCTGAAACAACCATTTCTTTGAGAGTCTCAAACGACTCAAGACACTTATCATTGACAATAAACTCAGTGTCTTTCGTCTGCAAGTCAGTGAGCGGTCGGGCAATACGACTGAAGTCCTTAATGAACCGTCGGTAGAAACCGACATGCCCCAGAAAAGACCTCAACTGACGCAAGTTGGACGGTGGATTGAGTTTTCTGATGATATCCACCTTAGCCGGATCGACCTCCATGCCCCTATTGGAGACGATATGACCAAGGACTGTCCCCTGAGTCACCATAAAGTGGCTCTTCTCCCAAGATAAAACAAGGTTGACCTCAATGCAGCACTGAAGCACACGGTCTAGGCAGTCAAGACAAGCATCGAACCCGTCGCCGTAGACCGAGAAGTCATCCATGAAGACCTCTAAACAGTCACCCACCATGTCCGAGAAGATGGACAACATGCATCTCTGGAATGTCGCCGGAGCGTTACATAGACCAAAGGGCATCCGTCTGAAAGCATACGTCCCAAACGGACAGGTGAATGTCGTTTTCTCCTGGTCTTCGGGCACAATGGCCACCTGATTGTATCCAGAGTACCCATCAAGAAAACAATAATGACTCTTCCCGGCTAGCCGCTCGATAATCTGATCAATGAAGGGTAGCGGGAAGTGATCCTTCTTGGTGGCCTCATTCAATCGTCTGTAGTCCACACAGACCCTCCAAGAAGTTGGTACTCTGGCAGCGATCTCCTCTCCAGACTCGTTGACAACTGTAGTGATACCCGTCTTCTTGGGTACCACATGTAGTGGACTAACCCATTTGGAGTCGGAGATGGGGTAGATAAAATCGGCGCTCCACCACTTGGAAATTTCTTTCATGACTACGTCTCGAAGATTCGGGTTCAGCCGTCGTTGGAACTCACGCGACGGCCTAGCGTCATCCTCAAGATAAATGTGGTGAGAGCACAGAGCCGGACTAATCCCCTGGAGATCAGCGATACTCCAACCTATTGCCTTGCGGTTTCTTTCAAGAACCTCCATCAGATGAGATTCTTGTTCTCCAGTCAGACCTGCTGAGATAATGACTGGGTGCATATCTGGCTCACCCGCAAGGAATCTGTACTTCAACGACTGCGGCAGAGGCTTCAGTTCTGGACAACTGGGAGGCGGCAGATCTGGCTTCTGATATGTCTGTGTGAAGGCGACCAGGTCTGCATGGGAGAACTCTCGCTCTGCGTGAATCTCTGACAAAGGGCGGTTTGCGGAATCATCAATGAACTGCACTGGCTCGCACTCTGTCATGGCTGTTGGCTCAGAAGGAATCAGACAAGGCACATAATCATCAAAATCATCCCAATCAATGTCTGAATCCGAGGGATCAGAAGAAGATGAACATGATTGAAACTTATCAGCACCACTCATCACAACAATGTCAGCCTCAGGTATATCCTCATCCAGGGGTGTGCTCTCCCGGCTCTCGACTGCCATGAGCTGTAGATACATTGAATCTGTAGGCAAGGCGAGGGTCGGTGCTATAGGATCTACCCAGTTGGATTCATCATCAGTCATCACAAAATCACACACCTGGTGGATGTCTAGCTCTTCCTCTGCCAAATGTGCTGCTTCACTGGACTGCTCCGAGCATTCTAACTCTCTGGCTCTGGTTTCCTCGATCGTCTCTATTTGTATGGTCTCGCCCTCTACGTGAAAGCATACCTTCCCACAATCATGGTCGGTCACCGCCTTGGCTGTGGCCAGGAATGGACGCCCGAGAATGATGGGGGCATCAGTTACCGACTCAGGGATCTCCATGTCCAACATAACAAAGTCCACGGGGAATTTCAGGCCCTGAATGGTAAGGACCACGTCTTTCAATAACCCCTTCGGCCTCTTAGTCGACCTATCAGCAAACTGAAGGACTGTCCTGCTCCTAAGAAGAGGACCAAACTCGAGTCGGTCGAGTAAGGCTGCCGGAAGAAGGTTAATTGAAGAGCCGCTGTCTAATAAAGTACGATCAAATTGCTGCTCCTGAATCTCGCATCTGACATAGGGAGATCCTGCATCTGGTCGCTTAGCTGGCAGCTTGTTCTGGATGGTACAACAAGTGAAATGAGTGAGCACATGGATTTGATCTCTGTGGTTCCTTCTCTTCCTGCGGACGGTAGTCTTCTCTTTCAGGTTCTTTTTGAAGAGGGGGATGTGCTCAAGTGCTTCTTGTAGAGTCAGCTGAATATGGAATCTATCTATCATCTGATTGCCGAACTCTACCTGTTGTTCTTTTTTAGGATTTTCTCATTTATTCCCCTTCGCTCAGCGGAGTGCTTCAGGGAAGGGAATGGTAGGGGCCTCCTCAGATGGAGGACTAGGAATCGGTCCCTGTGCCTGTGAAGACGGAGAATCCATACAAACATCATCGTGCAACACATATGGATCCACAATTTGAACAGAAACCTTTTCTTTATTCATATTTTTGTTTTTCTTGTTGTTCCCACAGTCCATAGGTACAAAATGTGGTAACATCACAGATGGTGGCTCAACAAAAGTAGATATGGTGGGCTCTGCACCACCACTAGCACCGGTCTTTGCGGCATCAGCACTGCGCTCTGGTTCATCATCCAAAATGGTGGCTTCAGCACCACCGTCTTCAACATCATCATCAGCGGCATCAGCACCGCTATTCTGCTCCTCTGGCGCTCCTGGTTCAGCAGGCGGTTGTCGCTCAGAAGAGGCGCCGCCGGCTGGCATCCTACCGCTCCTAGTAGTAACAAAATCAGCATCATAAAAGGAACAAGATATGCCACTCAAATAGTCACTAGGAGAGGTATCCTCTGTAAACTCTACCTGCTCAGACTTTCTTTTCAGACTGTTCGGGTTTGGTTCAATCTGAGCGGGTATGGCGGCCTTGCCTTTGATTATTTCTCTCATTTCCTGTCGGAATTCATCCATTTCTTGCCTGAAAGATGCTCGCTGTTCGGAGAGCAAGCGGGCAAGATCAATAAGAGCTGGGTTCTCAAAGGTGGGATCCTGAGAACCGGATGGTTGTCCCTGCTGGAAATGGGGCTGCTGCTGCTGCTGGTGTTGCTGGTACGGATAATTCTGGGTCGGCTGGGAATAAGATTGATGAGGCTGCTGTCACTGCCTCCACTGCTGTCCCTGATAGGAGGGACGAGGACCACTCTGATATTGCTGTTGATGGGCATACTGGGGCTGTTGCTGCTGGTGTTGCTGGCTGTTCTGCTGACCTTGAGCAGGGTTCTGCTGTTGGGATGAGGAGCCATTGTTGCCCCAACGGAATCCGGGATGATCACGACGAATCCCGGGCTGAGGGTACCGGTCATACCAAATCCCATTGACTTCCATCAATGGGTCCTGCTCGAAGGAGGGTGGAGGAAGAACTGCCAGTGGCTGCTCCGGCTGATAAACCACTATCTGAGTCTCCTGAGACGGCGGTCGCTCTGGATGGTACTGTAGCAATGGCACCAGCTCTGCCTGGATATGGTTCACCTGGCGGTATGAGGTAGAGGTCTGGTTGGTATTGCTACTGCTGGGGTCAGCCCGTGACCTGGGAGGTTGTTGGAAATGAGTTTGTGCCTCCTGAATGCATAGAATTTGAGTCTTCAGGTCACTCATAGTTTTGGTGAGAAGATCCATCTGAGCAAGACCTTGATTCTGCTTCTTCTCGAGGATCTCCATGCGGTCCAACTTCTCACTAATAATGCCCATGTCGGCTGCGGCTGATTTATCTTGGGCTGCGGCAGCTGACACTGTATTGGGACCGGTATCGATGCGGGCGATCCTCTGGAATGATCCCGCTCCTTGCGGGGGCTTCTGCTGTGTGTAGACTCGGGCCTGGGTCATCACAGTAGAGTTTTCCGCCATGCCTTCGTAGATGGCCCAGACGTCGTCTTCTCCCTTGGAGAAATAAGATCCACCGCAAGAGGCATTCACTAGCCCCTGCAGCTCCGGTGTCAGCCCACAGAAGAAACTCTGCACGAGATTGGGCTTGGAAATGTCATGATGTGGACACCGGTCTATGAGCTCTCTGAATCGATCCCAGGCTTCATGGAATTGTTCATTTGGTATCATGACGAAGTTACTGATCATGGCTCTAGCTGCGTTGGTCCGGCCGAGAGGATAATACTTCTTCAGGTATGCGGTCCGGAGATCTGCCCATGTGTCGACAAATCGCCCAAGGTGTTTGAGCCAGTAGGCGGCCCTATCAACCAAAGAGAATGGGAAGGCGATCATCTTTATGGTGTCCTCGGTCATCAACCGATCATGGATGGTGCTGCAAATCATTTCAAATTCCTGGAGGTGGAGGTACGGCTCTTCGATCGGCAACCCATGGAACTTGGGTAGAAGCTGGATTGTGTGGGGCCGAAGCTCGAAATCTCCGTGAATGGGCGGGAGTCGGATCCAACGATGAGTGAGGGATGCAGATGGGTTGTGCAATTCCCTCATGATGGTCTGTGGTGGTCTCTCAGCGTCTGGATCGCCTCCTCCTGCATCAGGTCCTCCTCCACCTCCACCGCCATCGCCACTGCCCCCAGGTCGGTTCTCTCTCATCTGTGCTATCTCTCTCATCAGATCTCCCATGAATGTTCCCTGGTCACGGATCTGTCTCTGCATGGTCTCCAGGGACGCTAACAAGGAATTATTGATGGCTGCCTGATCAAATAGGAACGGAGGGTGCTCATGATCATCTGCATGTTCGCCTCTGTCTGCCATGTCTGGATTTTCTGAAAAAGCAAAAGAGGCCATCTCAGGTGCTGTCGAATGAGCTGAACTCTGTGATGCACTGTACTATGAAATAATTGGACTGAGAGAAGGAGAATGGGAAGGGTGGTCGAGGGGGAACAGGGTGGATGTAAACTCAGGCTCGGAGAGTGGGTCTGGACTCCCCGAAGCCGACCTAGATGAAAAAGGAGGAGTGCTCGATAGCGGTGCCACCAGATGTGGCCTAAGGGATCTCCTTCCCATCATCTTGATCTAGAGAACGGCGGATGAGATCTGGAATGCAAACAGGATGATAAATCAAAACCCCCAAATTCACCTACACAACTCTTGAGCTGATGACCGTGAGAGTTCGGTCTGTTATCTTGTCAATTTTTATTAGGTGATCAGTCAATCTATCAGAGCGTTAGAGCGAGCTGTTAGGTATCCTACTTTCCTAGCTGACTGTCCCAATCCACGTCAGATCTTTCCCAGCCAGTATGAATTGCGGACCGTAACCCGGTTGTTCCCATTAATTCAATCTGTTAAGGACACACGGTCCGCTTTACCGGTTACCGGAAAGATCCTCACTGGAGAACGACTAACCACGACAAGTAGTCAACCAAAATTTCAGATGTGGCTCTATCCTAGTGTCGAGTCACTCTCTCGCAGCAAATAAATCAAACAATGAGGGGGTTCCTCTCCCAAGACAAAATTTTTGGTGGGATGAGTTTTAAGGTCAAGTTTGCATTAGCAGTCCCAATTTTTATTGTTTTCACTTTTTATGTATTTTTTTGAGCAATCATCGTCTAACGAATTTTCCAATTTCCTTGTTATTGAAAAGTCCAATAAATCTGGGGGAGGAAAGCGGAAAAGCCGATGCGCGGTCAAAATCTATGATGCATGCAGGGATAGAAATGCGTACCTTGTCGCCAGCACTCTACATGCAAAGTGATCCGCGCATAATTTAAAGACAATAATTTAAACTACCTATATGCATGCACGAGGAAATCGTCCTAAGATGAGCAACTTCTATTAACGTGAAGAACAAGTAGCTATGACAAAGAAAAGAGTCCGGAGTCCGGTCTAGGCTCACCCCTCCTCTTCTCGACACATCGAGTTCAGGAGTAGCGCTTAACAGGGTGGGCTCGCGGCACGTGGCCTCTAGTCCAAGTCAAATAGCTTTTTCGATTGATTTTTAGCCAAGTCCAATTACGTTCTATAGGTGCAGGCAAGATATTAGGGATTGGGCCTTAGCTTCTTAGTTCGTCACAGTCAACAAAAATTCCTATGTCTAGGGGCTAAATCCTCGTGAAACAAATAGAAATGAAGGCGAGAAAACCACGAAAAACACAAAACCGCAGTGAGCCCCCAAGTGAACAAACACTTGGAAATTAGGCCCGGAGTGTCCAAAAGTCCAAGTACCTGTATTATTACAAATTATCCAATCACTCTCTCACAAAAATAAATGCAACTAATCTACCACTCTCTCTCACTCCTCCTGCTCTCTCCTGCCGACTTGACCTAAGAAGGCCGGCTCCGCTTCCCAAGGTTGCTTCGGGTCACCTAGGCGATCCGCCTTGCTCCGCGGTCCCTCGCAAGAAGACAAGAAAGGATGGTCAGAATAGCTCAATCAATATATTTATCAAAAGTGCAAGAGAGATAACTGAAGCTATGGTAGACAACAATCACAAGCAAACAAAATGAGAACTACTCGTTGTTGCTCCCCGGCAACGGCGCCATTTGATAAACACGAATTTCACGAGAGCCTAAATTGGTGTCTCACACAAGGCGGAGACAACCGTCGCTGTGGCGACTCTCAAATGAAACCTGTATTTAATAAACAATTAACCCACACTAAAGATCAATAAATTAGAAATAATGTGGAGTTAAAATTTATTTTTAACTCTGCACAAATGGTGTATAGTGACAAGTATGCAGAGAGTTCGAACACAGGGAGCAAGCAGGGTAATTCAAACAAATGTGCGTGAGTGAATGTGTGTGATGTCTACACTGAGCAAGCAAGCAAAGATGTTTTTGTGGGTTTTAACTTTTATATTTTTTTTTAATTTTTAATTTTATATTTTGATTTTTAATTTTCTGATTTTTATATTTTATATTTTATATTTTATACTTTTTTTTCAATATTGGAATTTAAAAGCAATGTGATAAAGGACAAGATGAAATATTTATAAAAATGTGCAAAAATGTCCAAGAATTCAGAAATAAAGTATTTTTGTATTTTTAGGATTTTTTACTGTTTTTGTGATTTTTGGGCATTTTTCAAGGTGTTTTTGGTATTTTAAAAATGTCAAAACAACGGAAAACAGTGGAAAATGTGCTGGCTGTGAGTAAAATTGGTTTTAAAAATAGCAACCAGTATTCAAAATTTTTCACACTAATTTTCAAATAAAGCTACTGAAATATACAACAAATAGGAGCTGAGTTTGTATTTTTTGGAGTTTTCCTTGATTTTTTAGGTTTTTTTGAAGTTTTTGAGTCTTTTCAAATTTTTAAGGTTTTTCTTTTGAGATTTTTAGTGGTTTTTGGACTGACACTAAAATAGGATAAAATAGTCACTAGGTAATTTTTTTGGAATTTTTAGAGGTATTTTAATAATCTTTATGGGTTTTCTAATGCAAACAGTGAAATAAATGCATGTTTTTGATTTTTAATATATATGAAAATGCAATAAAAATGCAATGCAAAAATATGCCGTGCAAGTACAAGTTAACAGGAGCTTAAGCCTATTTTTGTGGAATTTTTGGACTTAAAAAGATAATTTAAATAATTACAACAAGCATCCAAAAGTTAAACAAGCCTAGCAGGGGTATAAGTGCAATTATCAGAACTTTCAGGGGCACATATGCAATTTCCACAAAAATTTATAACGTTAAATACAAGTTTCTGGACTAAAAACAAATACCTAAACCTGGAGGGTGTTCGTTGCAAAATGTCCAACTCACGCGCACTGGGCACGTGACCGGGCAGGGGTATTCTTGCAATATTACAAAGTTCTAGGGGCTCAGATGCAATTTCTCCAAAACATTACAACTTAATTAAAAGTTCTTGGACCTAAGCGAAATAAACAAACCCCAGGGGGGTCCTTGTAAAATACCCCGCCCCCTCACGCGCACTGGGCACGTGAGGTGACGTGGGTTGGACCTAAGTGCAAATAAGAAAACTACGGGGTTCTAATTGCAAATATTACAGAAATATTTAAACTACAGCTTAAAGTTTATGGACTGAAATGAAATACAAAATTTGGCGAAGGGAAACATGCAAAATACCCATGCCTTATCTCCTCGTGCGCGATCGAACGGCCAAGGGCCACTCACTTATCCACGTGGCGTGCACACAACGCGCGATGACGGTTCGGCGATGAATGGATGCGATCAGATCTCCTCGGTAGGATGAGACGGTGATGGTTGGAGAAGATCGGACGGTTGCTGCTGGTTCTGGAGATGCGGCCCGATCTGACGGTGGAGAGGCGATGAGGAAGAACAGGGAAGCAGCGCCGGCGAGGCGAGCTTCCCTGAGCTGAATCTCCGCCCTCCGGCGATGGATCAGCTCCAAAAATGGGCTGCGAACTCCTGGAAGGTCTCTCTATGTGCTGGGGTACTCAGCTTCGTCGAAGAAGAACGGTGGCGGTGGTGCGAAGGCGGCGGAGCTTCGAGCTCCAGGGATCTCCGGTGAAGCTTCAAAATGAGCCCCCAGGGGCTTTGACCGTGTCTTGACCTGCAAAAAGAGGTGAGAGGGTCCAGGGCAAACTGCCTGGACCCCGCGGAGGCGTAGTGGAGGTCGGAACTGATCGGTGGAAGGCGAGAGAACTTCAGTCGGAGGTGCACTCCGGCGATGAGCTATGGGAGATGGATCGATCGACGGGAAACTCGAATTTTTTTTGGGATTTTTGATACTGAAACTAAGGGGAATACAATGAAACGGAAAGGAAGGGGAAAAAGTGATACCTCGAAGGTGGAAGACCTGAGGTGGAAGGACCTCGACGCCGGTGGTCGGCGGAGGTGGCGGAGCCGCTACAGAGCCTCCTCGACTCGCCTGAGGGTGTAGATGCGGAGCTGTCACCTCCAGCAACACGAATAGCTCAATAGGGAGGAGGATTAATGGCTAAGGAGGGTTCAAAGTTGGGCTCGAAGGTGGCGGGTTGTTTAAGTAGAAGATGGTGGCGTCTCCTTCAAGCGAGATCCACGCGCGCATCATGAGGATTTTGCGTGATCTGAAGGCGCGTCGTGGGAGAGTGATGATCAGGGAAGAAGTTCCAAGAAGCATTCGAGGCGAGAAAATGGAAGGATCGGGCGCCAAAATTTCTTGAAAACGGGGGACAAATCAGGGCGTCAGAAGTGGCAGGCCTCGGTCAGGGAGTTGACCGAGGTCAACTCTAGACCGCACCTGGTTGGTCCACGTGGACCAACCAGGGAAAAGATTGAAAAATTATTTTATTAATTCGTTTAAAAATAGAAAAAGGCCGAATTAATTTTTGATTAAAGAATAAAAAATGTTTATAATTTTATGTAGTATTTTATTATGATTTTTAATTTATTTTATGAAGTATATTTTTACAAGTTGCTTTTATATCCCTATATAGGTATATTTTCTACATATTTGAGTATTTATTTTTATTTTTGTATTTTTTATTTATTTTTGTTTATTATTTTCTAAAATCATAAAATACTTTTATATACACAAATATATTTTATTTTATTTTTCTGATTTATTTTGTATATTTAATAAATTAGAAGAGGATGTTATATAGGTATGTACATAGGTGTTGTATCTTTGTTTTGTGTATATAAGTATTTTTATTTTGATTTTTATTTACATTTTTATTCTGATTTTAATATTCACAATTATTATAAATAATATTTACAACATTATAAAAATATAAAATTATAAAAATAATGAATAAATAATAAATTGAATATTTTATTCGGTACACTGTACAATGAGGGTCCAAAAGTCAACTTTCAAACCGTAGCTCCGCCAAATGCGAAACCACCGCCATTAAATAGCTTATTTTCTTATATATACAATTAAAGTTGAGTATGCTGAATTTGGAGTTGTCAGTTGTGAGATACGGGTCTGGGAAGTTGGGATTCTGGATTTTTATTCAGACCATAACTTTTTGTCTGTACATTATTTTTCTGTGAAATCAATTTTGTATTTTTCTTTAAAAAATTATCTACAACTTTCATGTACATTTGATGTATAAAAAGTGGAACCAAAAATAGGTCCCAAAAAGAATAAAGAATGAAGAAAATAACATAGGTATTTGACCCTTATCTCCCCCTACTTTATTCCTGGTCGACCTATCCATCAAGATGCCTAGGTCTCGGGGTTTAGGGTCATAAAATATTTGCAATATTTTATTCTTTTTCTTTTCTTTATTTATTCTATAATTTTGGCTTTAATTACAGCTTTTTATACACTATATAGATGCACATGTATGAATGCTAAGATGATGATATTAATGCTATTTACAGGCATTTGCTAGGGTTTTTGGTGCCAAAATGATAGAATAAAGATGATGAAATGTGGATTCATCAGTGGTCCAAGGTGCGCTTGGGCCTGTGAAGATGATTTTCGTGGGGGGCTCAGAGAGAGATTGGCAAATAATATGTCGATATCCCCCTGTCATTCATCTTGAAGTGGCGAGAAGAGTCAGGAGTTCTAAGTATAGATAGGATTTTACTCCTACCTAAGCAAGCAATTCAATCCAAGACCATGGGTTCACACTCAACACAGTGAAGGACTCGAAGTCGAGTCCAATTAATCTTGTTAATTTTAAGTGTGATTTTTCAAGCAAGATAGCAAGGATTTACGCGACCTATATGGAAGTCGGCTCAGAGCTGGTTGCGTCTTCCCTGTTTAACCTATCGCCTAAAATACCACCGGTCCTTCCTCTCTTTGCTCCTATCCGGAGTTAATGGACTCAAAGACCATGCCCCTATCTACCTGCAAGCAGGCAGAGGCTGACAAGGCTGGAACTTCGGCCCGAAGGGTTACTAGCAGCTTGTCGTGAAGTACCGCTGGTTCACCCCTGACTACCTGTAAACAGGCGGAGGCTACTTGGTACTAGTCAATGAATCTAAAAATATTCAACTCGTGATATTTGCTCTGATCAGTTGGCCCGTGATATGGAAGGCGGGGATTTGGGCTCTACCTTAAGGTGTTCACACACACTCAAGTACCCTCACTCAGCATGAAAACAAGGTCGGGGATTAGCCTCCCGCAAACAATTTTCCAATTTTATCGATTTTTTTGTTCAATAATGTTAGCAGTCCCGATTTTAAGTTTAGTTTTCACTTGTTAGTCCAACCACATAGCACGCCTATCGTCCAGTCTCAATTTCCGTTTAATTTAGGTGTGAAAAACAGGGGGGAAATCGAGAACAGCCGATGCACGAAAAACGATGATGCGTATGCTGAGTTAAGAAGACTTACAGTGATCCCGTCGCTTGTATGCAGGATGCAAAACAGAATTGAAAACTTTACACTACATGCAAATGCAGACGACAAAATCCGCTCCTAGACAGGCAGTTCTATTAGCGAGTGAAGAACAGGTTGATTTGACTAGATCTGCGGTCTAAGTGCGTCTTTTAAGTGTATTGTATGGTCCTAAAGAATTACGAGTACAAGAAAACTCTAGAGTGGCTCGAGGAGCCGCTAGTGCAAGCCTAAGTTACAATTCAAACCACACAATACACAGAGACACAATTCCACTATATTTACACACGCGAGAACCCAAACGGGAACCGCTAGAAATGATGCGAAGAAAAACGAGAAATACAAGTCCTCTCAAATCTCTCAAAAAAATTAAAATGCAAGTTCCTTGAAGCGTCTTCGACTCCAGCATCCCTCGCACAAAAACAAGTTGAGGTCAGATAAAGAACGACACAAAAAATGCAAAAAAATAAAAGACAGAGAAATATTCACAAGAAAAACCGGGGGTCAGACTACCCGGGGATAAAAATCAAACAATTAGAATTTCACTGCAAATTAACCTAAGCCATGCCTCCCCAACAACGGTGCCATTTTGAAAAGCCTCCCGCTACCCTTGTTAATTTAGGCAAATTAATGTCCAAATTAATTACTAATGGTCGTTGCAGTCCGATAACGAGAGCATATCAAAAACCACTTTTAATTTTTGTTCTACAACTTAAGATGCCTCCCTAGGTGAATTTTTAGCAAATCTCCAATGTTCGATTTTCAGAGGGAATATTTTTGGTCTTTCTCATTTTTTTTATGCAAGACACAAGCAAAATTAGGCCAGTTTAAACGTTAATTCATAAAGATATCAAATTAACTCCAAAAATTATGAAACTTGGCCAGATGATGAATTACGATGAAATTAAGCTACCCTAATTTTCTTGGAATTTTCTGACACTAAATTAATTAACTGTGAACTGAAAATTAATGCAAGGTGATTTTGATTAATTTAATTTTAATAAATACCAAATCACACTATTTCCAGATATCAGAATTATCCTAGATAGATCTAAGTGTGAGGAATCCAGGAAAAATAATGAACCTAAATTTTCATGTCAAATGGACATAAGAAAAATCAATTAATCAAATCAGTAGATGATTTATTTAGGCCTCGATATGCGTGCAATTGGAATGAAATTTTTTAGCAAAGTGAAGCTAATTATCCTAGATCTAATGTGATTTTTTGGGAATTTTTGGAGTCACAGAGAAATTACTACTAATTAAAAGGTTAAATTTGGCAAAATATGACAAAAATGAACCAATTAATTAATTAAAAATTCCAATGATATCACAAAATCGTGCCAAGTGTCACATAATAAGGACGACAATGTAAGCTACACAATGCAATTTTGAAAACTCTGAAATGAATTAAGATGAATGCCTAAACATGCGTGCAAACACAGGGGTGTAAATTCAATACTGGAATTAAAATTGTTAAAAAAATATGCTGACAAGGACTATTATGCAATTACCTATAATGCAAGGGGGTGGAATGCAATTTCTCCACAGACGCACGTGCTCCTCACGTGGGGTCGCTTCGCAGGGACTGATTTGTAATTTCAGAAACTTTCAGGAGCCTCAGTGAAATTTGCCCAGGCCGCACGTGCTCCTCACGTGGGGTGCCCTAGGCTCGGTGGACGTTGGCGGCTCGGGACGAGGCTCGGCTGCTCTGGAGGTTCGGATGGAGGCTCGAAGAAGCTTCGGGTGATCCAAGCCTAAAGGTCGGGGAAGAGGCTCGGATCGGGCGACATGGCGTGATCTGGACTGCGGATCAAGTGACGATCCAACGATCAATGGATGCTGAGGCACAACGCATCGGGGTCCGTCAGATCATCGATCAATCCAACGGCGGTGGGCTCGCTCCCTGCTGATGGCGACGTGGTCGATTAGTGACTGTTGGATCTAGATTGATCCAATGGCACCTGGAGCACGATGAAGCGGTGACGTGGCTGATCTATCGCCGCTGGATCGTTATAAATCCAATGGCTCTCTACTGCTCTGGCGCTTGGCGACGTGGCTCGATGGGGACCGCTAGATCTAGAGGGATCTAACGGCCTTGGGCTGCTCCGGACGTGGGCGATGTGGCGTGACTCTGATCGTTCGATCAAGATGATCGGACGACTGTGGGATGTCTTCCCCAACGGCCCTACGCCTCCTGCGGAGGAGAAGGCGGGGCTCCGGCAAAGCTGGGCTTGCTCCGCCCTGTCTTCCCAGCCGTCGGCGAGGGGCACGAGGGACTGTGACGTAGCTCGGGAGATGCGGGCTGAGGTGGCAAATCGTCTGGTAGCCTCAGGAGTGGAGGAGGAGCTCTGTAGCACGGTGGCGGAGAAGCTCGAAGGGAGCTCCGACGAGCCTCCAACCAATCAAAAAGATATCACCTGCAGGGGGTTAGAGGATATAGCCGAAGCGTGCGCGTGCTCGTGGAATTGTGCTGAGTGAGATGAGAGGCCTATGGCGGAGTGAGGGTGGTCCGGTGATCGAGCTCCGCCCAGGTGGCGGAGCTGGCGTCGGTGAAAGGTGGGATACGGTGCTTGAGGGAAGTGATGGTAGCGCGAAGATCGGAGCTCCGTCGCTGATGAATCCACGATTCATCATCTCAATATCTTGATCTTAGCAAAATTCACTAGTAAATTCCCTAATAAATGTATATAAAATATATAAATTAACAAAATGACTCTTGTAAATAAAACTCACTAATTATTGTATATTAAATTGTACAAAATAAATTACACATAAAAAGCCGCAAAATCAAAGGAGTTGTATACATGTAAATAGCCCAAAACTTTATGTATTTTTAATAATTTCATATCAACTCCTTTTTGGCTAATTCTTTCTCCAACATGTTCATATCAATGTATATAAAAATACAAAAATACAAAACAAATTTTACCTCAAATAAATACTCCTAGATCCCAATGGGAAAAAAGCCGTAAAGACTAACTTCCAAGCTAAATTCCCGGCTTCGTATGAACTCCAAATTCAACAAACTCACTTTTAAAGTTCAAGTTAGAAAATTACCTATCCAACGGAAGTGGTTTCATTAAAATCGGAGCTCATTTGCAAAAGTTGGGTTTTGGGACCTAGATGTACATTGTATACCTTGTATATATTCATTCTTTCTTTTTATTGTATCTTTCATAATTATTAAAAATACAAAAATATCGTGATTGTGTTGTATTTTAATTGTACTATTTTATTGTATTTTTCTATTGTAAATATCTCTTATTAAAAAGACAAAAAAAAATACATATTAGAAAAGTAAAAAAAATGTGTACATAGTGTCTGGTCTTCTTTTGTAAATTCTCCACTTTTTGTCTTCTCTTTTTAAATTATTGTAATTAAAGTAGCCAACTTTATTTCATTTATTTATTTAATTTCCATTCTCTACAATAACCACCATTCAACTCTTTACCACCAACCTCCATTCAACTCCACCATTTTTTAAACTTCCCATTCAACTCCATTAATAATATAACCTCCCACCACTTTAATAACCTCTCATTTCATCATCTATATATACAACCCATCCTCCTCAATTTGCCTTTGATCCATCTTTATGTGAGGAGAGCCAAGTTCACAGAGTTGAATCGGTGACAGCGACGCAACCGCGGTCGAGCGACGACGGCCCTCTCTCCGGTGTGATCCGTTGGCTTTTTGGCCAACATCGCAGCCGCAACCGCGCGCTGCTCGAGCTCATCGCACGCCGGCGATTTGAGCGAAGACCGTGCTCACGTGAGCACACCATAGGCGACCTTCCATCTTAGGTAATTTTATTTTCATTTTCTCGTCATCATTTGTTTATTGGCAAATTTTTTTTAGCACATCACATTACCACCCATACACCCTTCATTTGTTCCATATCATCCACTTCATCACCGTCATCATTATATAATTTTGTTCTCCGTATATATGTTTTCATATTTCCTGTTTAAAGAAAATTAAAAAAAAGTTAAAAAATTAAAACAAAAAGAATCCTTTTTTTTATTACAGCAGTAAAAAATCAAAAAAAAAATAAACAAAAAACAAAAAAATACTACGGCAGCAGCCGTGGGAGGTACCCACCGCCGCCGCCCCTCCTTTCCACCGCCGACCGCCGGCGGCTTTCCAGCCAGCGGCAACGCCGCTACCGGCTCCGCGACCCCGCGCTCGTCCTCTCTCCAGGTCGCCGCCAGGCACACCCGCCCCTGGCCGCGCTGCCACAACGCGGCAGCCACAAAGGCCGCGTCCCCCACCGTCCCAGGCGCACCGTGCGGCGGAATCACCGCCTCAGCCCCCTGTACCGCCGCCCCTCCGCCCTTCCTCCAGCCGCGGCCACCCTCGTCTCCCCCTCCGCGCGCCGGCGCGCGCGCCGCCGCCGCTCACCACCATTTGGGTTCTCCCCTGCGGCATATCCCAAGGAAGAAGAAAGGTATTTTAATTTTTTTTTATTGTAACAATTGTATAAAGTTCTTGTGTAGTTTATGTAATTTCAAAAAGGTCCCTGTGCATAAGTTTAAGTTGTAACTTGTCTTTCTGTTTTGCAAGGACAACCCTGCGTTCATGCATTAATTTGGACCACATTATGGCATCCCTTTATTCAATTAAAAATGTCCTTATGTTGTGCAACTAATTGTCTACCATCAGACTATTTTCTTGTATTTTTATGATATTTGGGTAATTAATTAAAATTGTTCAACTGAAATTTTGCAATAGTTTACCCATTCTGGACTCTTAAAATTATATCTCACACACGGTTGCTCCAAAAAATCCACAAAAATTAGGAATAATGCCTTGAAATGTGATGAACTTACTGTCCAAACTTCATCTAAATTGGAGTTGTCTTGTGCCTGAAATAAATCGTAGAGTAAAATTAGTATTTGATTTTTAATTAAATCCACAGACATCCTTTTTGCAAAATTTAAAGTCTCATGTATGCTACATGAAAATATCTACTTGAGATAATTTGCACTTTGATTAATTTGCTAACGTAGATTAATTAGGAATTATTTACTCATTGCCACTCTGTTTTCACTAAAAAATCCATAAAAAATTCATATCTTGTCAAAAAATTCCAAAAAAATTACTGTAGCTTCCTTGCATCATGTTATCATTCCAGTAATTTTTTCATAATTTTTGCTTACTATTTGTGTGAGAAATTGCGAAAAAAAACCCATAAAAAGTGTACATTTTTCATTATTGCATTTTAACCCCTAAAATTATAAAAAAACATGTTTTGTGTTCCCCACTGGATTAGGACCTTAGAAAAAATATAATTTGGCTGAATTAGATTAATTTGATATTAAAATTAATTTGGCTAAGTTGTGTGTTCTCTTAGTGTCTTGATTCACCCGCATTTGCATTTGCTTTGATTTTTGCATTAAAAAAATCTAAAAAAATACGCATTGGAAATCTAGACCTAAGTTTGCGAATTAACCCCCAAGTTGTTCCTTTGCCTCCCTGAGTTCGACCCCGGACTTGCCCGGGATATAAATTAAAGCCGAGACACTCTTCACGGAGATCTTCTCTCGGTTCTGACTGAATCGCTAAGTACACGTATTACAACGTGACCAAATTAAACAACGTATTTAGCGACTCGTCAGTCGCGGAGCTCGGCGAGATGATGGTGGAGCGAGAAAACGATGGCGAAAAAAGGGCAAATTAAATCGGAGAAATCAAAGAAGAAAATAAGAAGAAGATCAGAGGAGGATGGAGGCTTCTACCTGGGAAATGTAGCTCGAAGGCGTGCTCCTGGTCGTCGCTCGAAGAACGGTAGATGGTTCTGAGCTCGTGCAGCTCACGGAGGGGGGCTGCAGCACGGCGGAGGCGGCTGTGGATCTCGCCGGAGAAGAAGCCTGTCTTCGCTCGGAGATACGCTCAATTGCTGTCACCAATAGATTGCTCTGAGCTCTAGGGTTCTCTCTGGAGTGGCGGATGGAGGCTCGGAGAAGCTTCGGGTGATCCGAGCCTAGAGGTCGGGGAAGAGGCTCGGATTGGGCGACATGGCGTGATCTGGACCGTGGATCAAGTGACGATCCAACGGTTAATGGATGCTGAGGCGTGGCGCATCGGGGTCCGTCAGATCATCGATCGATCCAATGGCGGTGGGCTCGCTCCTGCTGATGGCGACGTGGTCGATTAGTGACCGTTGGATCTAGATTGATCCAACGACACCTGGAGCACGATGAAGCGGTGACGTGGCTGGCTATGCGTGAGGCGCTAATGGATGGCTTAGATGAGAAGCTAAGGTTGATAGAGCGGATGGAGACGAAGCGGGAATGAACAGCGGTGATGGCGAGATGGAGACTCGATCGTATGGCGCAAGAGGCGACACGTGGCGCAAGGAGGATAAGGCGGAAGTGAGTGGTTGTGATGAAGCCTAGGGGAAGATCTGACGGTGAAGAAAAAGGGCGTACGTGGATATCGCAGAACCATTGGATCTCAGGAGGAGATCTGACGGCTAAGGGCGCGGGCGGATAAGACAAAGATGGCGGGCCACGTGGTGCAATCAGAGGGCGCCACGTGGCCATCTGTGAGTGGATGAGAGAGGAAATGAGATTAGAGAGAGAAGGAGGCCGAATTTGGAAAAACTCAAAACATAAAAGTTATAGATCTTGATGAGATCTACAAATTCATGTTGACCGAAAACGGAGATGAGGTCAAATATGATACAAAAATACATGAATACAAATATACACATATACAGTATACATAGAGGCCCAAAAACCCAACTTCTTCCTACGAGTTCCGAATTGGATGAAATTAGTCTCATTTTAAAGGTCTCTGGATGTGTATTCATCTGATGGTGAGTAGACCTATTTTGGAGTTGGTACAAGAGAACTATGGTCCTTCTAAGGTCCAGGGGTTCTAGAGCTTTATTGGGTGTTTTACAAGTTAGTATTTTTTTAATATTTTTCTTTAATTAGTGTTAGTCATATGTACACAATAGAGTTGGTTTTATTGGATTCAGAGTTAGTATAAAATATATACAAATAAGGTATTTTATCTAATATACAGGTGAATACTTACAAGTGAATTGGGCTTCTTATTTTATGCAAATATGAATGCTAAAATGCAGATATTATGCTTGCATGCAAGAATGCTAATTATGCAATATAAGTAGAAATATGCATCTATTTACTCGGGAACAAAGCTCTATTTTCAACTTTAAGAGTGATGAATCACAGATTCATCATCGACCCGCAGCCGCCATGGCCGTGCTGCGGGTGCCACCACGCTCCGCACAGCTCCGAGGACCTGGCTGACCTCGTCGGGCAACGACTCGAGCGCCTCCCAGGCGCTCAGCCCAAGCCACCTCCTCCTCCCGTTCTCCGTCCGACCTCCAGGTACTTCCACCTAATTTTCATCGATTTCTTCGCAATTTTCCTATCAACCACGATGATCTTCATCACCACCTAACCACTTCACAAGCTTCGCCACACCATTCCCATCTTCGCCACCATCTCCAATCACTTCCTCTCGTCTTCCATCGCCCGCTCCGCCTCGATCCATTTCCTCCGACAACACGTCGGAGGACCCACTCGAGCCTCCATCTGCTCCGCCCGATCCGGCTCCCACTCACCCCCACTGCACTCTCATGCACTTCACAAAACACGCTTCGACTATTTTAACATTTGCAGGTCAAATCTCCTCAATGCCCGGAGCTCGTGCCGCACCATCAGCCTCGAGCTCTTCCTCTAACGACCTTGCTCTGCCGAGCACCTCCAGACAACCATGGAGCTTCCACTTAGCTCCATGATATCTGCCAGCACTTCAGCGAACTCCCCAGATCTCCATCTCGCATGGAGGGGTGCGGCGGAGCAATTAGCGTGTCACAGGAGCCCCGCCTCCTCCGGTGACCCACGACGGAGGATGAAGTTCAGATACCGTCCGATCATTCTGATCGGACGGCTGAGATAACGACACGTGGATGACCAAGCCTCTATCCAAACCAATAGCCTCGATCGGCACCGAACCTTGCCACAAGCGCCGGGTGCTGCCATGTGTCCCGAGCCAGAGGTGCCTCCCGAGCCTAGGCTCCTCATGTGCGATGCACGTGAGGGTTTGGGAAAATTGCACGAATGACCCAGGAATTTTTGGTAATTACAATTCGGTCCCTAGGCACGTGCCTCAAGTGCTTTTTGGGTAAATTACAGGGATGCCCTCACAACTTTTCAGAATTATAAAAATGTCCCTACATGCATGGAATAATTACAGAGGACCCCAGATGGTTTTTGGTATTTGCATTTAGGTCCCTCTAGGGACTTAAAGGTAATATTTATCCTTTTATTTCTTGCAATTTTATTTATAATTATGCCCCTACATTGTTTTTAGCATAACTTGAGCATCGTAGGTCCAAATTGCACAATTTTATTGTCGTTTTGATCCTTGTTCCCTCATCTATATCATGGCATATTTAATTTTCTCATCCGACATCATTTTAAATGATGTGAATTTTTGCATTAGATGATGACCCTGCTCTACTTATCCTTGCTCTGATTTGATGACGGATTTTAATATTGTGATCAATTTGACCCTGATTTCAATCTATGTTATGTTGCTCATTTTCAGTGATATTTTTAGGGTATATTTGTAATCTTTTGTTCTGCGTATAAGCTCCCTTGCATTATTCTCATGCATCATCCTATATTGCATAAAATGCAACTAAAAATTATATGCTCTATTTCATTGCATTAGCATAGTACTTCATGCATACTCATGGAAACCTGAATCTAGAAATAATTCACACATATACGGAATTGATCGAAATTCGATAAATAGATGCAGTGGCTCGTGTCCCTGTAATCGACCTTGGTAGACTTGTCAAGTAGAAATACTCCACAACATTCAAAGATTGTGGTATTTTGATCGACTGAATTCGCCTCCAATACTACAATCCATCACTTTTAAAGAGGCAAATTTGGCGCTCATCACATGGCGTCGTTACCAGGGATACGTCTTAACTTAATTTATGTGTTGAATTTTGACTCATCTTTGTTGAATATTTTTCAAGAATTACAGGTGCCTCATTTCATGCATCATTTTTGCATAATGTCTACTGTTTAATTTCCTTCAAATTTTTCTAAATTTTCTCTTTTGTGGCAGGACCTATGAAAATCGAGGACGCTTGATCTTTTGTAGCCTAAGTATAGGGGGGTCCCGTCTACCCATCTATCCCTCACATTGTTTTCTTGTACTCAGGTCAATTTTTGACTTAAGTATAGGGGGACCCTCCTCCTCAGTTCCGCTATATCATCATATATTTGATCGAGGCATGGCTTCATAACACTTGTGCTATGAGGACATAGCAAAATTTAAGTATAGGGGGGTATACCGTATATAACTGTATATTTACTTTAGCCATAGTTCGTATTTTAAAAAAAACTTTTTGAAAAATTTGTTTTTGGGCATGATTCTGGTAAATCTGTGAACTAAGTTTTGTAAAAAAACTTGTAAATTTGTTTTCTTAAAAATGGAGGGATTTATCTGGGTAAATAACCCTTTCAAAAATAAATAATTAAAAACTTTGAATTAGACTTTGACTACTAGGCTTAGTAGACACTTTCAGTGAGGGAACTTCGGTCTCCCTTAGCAGAGTGGGTGGTCTAGAGGACACTGTGGAAGGCACCGTCCTTAAGGAACACGGGTCCGTTTATCGGCTTGTACTTACACCCATACTAGCTGAGAGTAGATACTTTTATTCATTTCACCTGAGTCAGTAATTGTCTCTCCAAAGAATTTAAAAAACAAAAAAAATGATGATGAAAATTAAAATCCATAAAAATCCGCAAAAGCCAAAAATCACACAAAAAAATTCACCAACTAAGGAGTTGGTGTATTCCTGACACAATCACATTCACTCAAGGCTTGAGGATTTTGAGGACACTTGATTTCTGTGATTTTGAGAGTTTGAGTTAACATGCCTAGTCATTAGGGTTTTTTAAGCTTAATTATCCACACTTCCCTAGTTTGAAAGATTGAGCGCTATATTGCACTCTTCATCTCTACCTTCAAAAAGAATATGATCAACACAATCACTTTCACAACTTCACGATTGATAAGATGAGTTGAGATATTACTTGAGGAACTAGGACTAGAGATTTGAGTTTAGATCCGATCTAATGATATCCGAGTATGGGATAAATTTAATGAAGACTTCAGAAAACCTGAGTGTCAGCAAACCCTAGCCAGTATGTGAACAAGTTCATATACTATCTCTTTGACATTTACCTAAAGTGCCAGGGTGTGATGAAACTTAATGAAAATTGTTGATCAGTGTGCCCCAACTTTTGGTAAAAGCAGTGGAGCTAGCCAACAAAAGCAATGAAATGTTAAAGAAAAGATCTATCATCCAAGTCAAATGATAAATGAGCTTCCACCGATGGCGAGCGCTCCAAAACATTTTCAAAGTATCCACTTGGACCAAGCGCTAATTAGGACCAAGGAGTCCGGCTGACACCAAAAAAGGGCTCTGCACCGTAAATGCTACAAGTCTGGGTGTCGAAGGTATCTTAGATACTCAAAAGAGACACACCCCGGTGTACTCCCAGAAAAACAAGTGCAGACGACTCCAACTCTCTTGACAGACACATTGGTCAACAATCTAAAAATTTAGATGTGTTGAGTAAAAAGGCACTCGAGAGCCCCCTTGTTCCAATGTGAGGGAGAGAAAAATAGACACAATCATATGCCCTCCATCATCTGACCGTCCATCTACATTTCTAGTCTGATGAACTAATGAGACGGTTGACTGAAGCAAGAATAGACTTATTTCCTAGTATTGAGGATGAGGTCTCGAGGAGAATCTTTGGGACTGGAACTTTGGGTGATGCCTCGACTTGACTCTCATGAAATGCAGTACATCTAATTTCAAACCCTTATATTATATGTACAAAAAGAGAGTCTGATAATTAGAGAAGTTGGAATTCTTCTGACTAAGGCTTGGATAAACCCAGAATTAAGGATCTCTAAAATTAAGGGTCTTCGAAAGATCAAGCCTTGAAATCTTCACTCGCACTGTCAGGAATTAATACCACTCCTTCATTCTTTAGATGCTCGAGGACGAGCATGGTTTAAGTATAGGGGTATGATGAATCTCGTATTCATCATGCTAAAAGCCGCAAATTAAACCCCTGGTTTAACTAATCCAATAAAAACCTCCATTAATTCTTTATGTTTTTTCTTGTATTATATTGCGTATAATTAACCTTAATTAATTGTATTTAATTTTCTTTAATTTCCTTTATTTATTTTTCTCATCAAAAACCCACAAAAATCAAGTTGAACAATTGTCTACAATCCACTAACCATTAAAAGACTAAAAGATACAAAAACATCTCAAAACCAAAAAAGTCGGTATTTTTACCCCCTTAAAAATACCCCCAAAAATACTTTTTGTACAAATGACCTCTTTTGCTTTTTGTCCAACATGAAACTTGTAGATCGTCAAGACGAGCAACTTTCATGTTTTGACTTTTTCCTAATTTTGCCTCTAACTATTTCTTTTGTATTTTCCTTGTATTTATATTTTCGAATTTTCTAGTTGGGCCACGTGGCACCCTCTGGGCCGCCCACGTGGCCCGCCCCTCTTTCCGCCATCCGGTGCTTTCTTGAGCCGTCGGATCTGATCCTTCTCGCCCCCATCTCAACCGTCCGTCTCCGCTCTCTCACCCACCATAAGATCCTGCTTCTGATCAGATCTCAACCGCTCCCTAGTGCCTGAACCATAGCCTCCCAATTCACTTCCTATCATATGGCTCCCCGTATGCCATGTCGCCCCTTTTCCAGAGCGGCTCGATCGCACCTCATCCTGCGCCTCTCATCACTCCACGTCACCCCATTCTTCTCCATCGTAAGATCAAGATCGCCTTCTCATCAGCGCTGCACACCTCCGCACTCATCTCATCCACCCGATCCACCCTTCCAGATCTAATCGTAACCCTCCATACGCGTAAGCCTTGGGCCATTGGATCGTGAGATCCAATGGTCGGAAGATCGTCCCCCTACCTCCCAATGCCTCCAGCCCAGCCGTTACACCACCTAAGACCCCTACCCACTTCCATTTTTATTCGTCGCTCCAGCCACCTCCTACCTCTCCTAACGGCCACACCATGTAGCTCATTCCTCCCTCTTTCTCGCATAACCCCCATCATTTCACCACCATCACTCCCACGCCATTGAACCACAACTTCAAAACGCCTCTCCATCTCATAACCCCCGACCACCCCAATCCTATAAAACCACCTTCTCCGCCACCTTCAAACCCCGTCCACCATTCCAAGAGCGAAGGCCCATCTTCCCCCGCCCATCCGGTGACAACGGAGGGGCGGATCGTCGAGGCGACGACAACCTTAGCCCAGGTGTAGACCCACAGCCGTCATGGCTGTGCTGCGGGCGCCACCACGCTCTGCCAAGCACCGAGGACCCGACTGACCTCGACGGGCGACGACCCGAGCGCCTTCCAGGTGCTCAGCCCAAGCCACCTCCTCCGCATGTTCTCCGTCCGACCTCCAGGTACTTCCACCTAATTTTCATCAATTTCTTCGCAATTTTACTATCAACCACGATGATCTTCATCACCGCCTAACCACTTCGCAAGCTTCGTCGCACCATTCCCATCTTTGCCACCATCTTCGATCACTTCCTCTCGTCTTCCACCGCCCGCTCCGCCTCGATCCATTTCCTTTGACAACACGTCGGAGGACCCACTCGAGCCACCACCTGTTCTGCCCGATCTGGCTCTCACTCACCCCCATTGCACTCTCATGCACTTCACAAGGCATGCTTTGACTATTTTAACGTCTGCAGATCAAATCTCCTCAATGCCCGGAGCTTGTGCCGCCCCGTCGGTCTCGAGCTCTTCCTCCGATGACCTTGCTCTATCGAGCACCTCCAGACAACCATG
The DNA here is from genome assembly GCA_037367405.1 of Ottelia alismoides. Taxonomy (NCBI): domain Eukaryota; kingdom Viridiplantae; phylum Streptophyta; class Magnoliopsida; order Alismatales; family Hydrocharitaceae; genus Ottelia; species Ottelia alismoides. The sequence continues at coordinate 554,342 of JAZKJV010003717.1, read as the reverse complement.
GAGCTTCCACTTGGCTCCATGATCTCCTCCAGTACTTCAACGAACTCCCCAGACCTCCGTCTCGCACGGAGGGGCACGACGGATCAGTTAGCGTTTCGCAGGAGCCCTGTCTCCTTCGGTGACCTGCGGCGGAGGACGAAGTTCAAATATCGTCCGATCATTCTAATCGGACGGCTGAGATGACGACAAGTGGATGACCATGAAGGATATGGTTAGATCCTCAAGCACATCACGGAAGCGTGATCGTCGTATCGAATACGACGAAGAACGACTAGTCACACTAGTTGTTCTATGCAGCGGAATTTAAAAATTTTTCATGTGACGAAACCACATGATCCAAGAACACTTCTCGGATCGTTTCGTCTAAACCACAAACAAGTATTAGGGTTACCTCTTGAAGCGTGGTTGCGATCGAGTCTTTAAACGAAGAGACCTCCTGTCTCAAGTCCGATTTGACGGAGGAGACACTTGCGAGCGCGGGGATGAACTGCGTACATCTCGCAATCCATGCTGATGATCCAAGCGGTGGATCTCCTGATCTTGACACACGAGATTCGACGTCTTCTTCACGAGCAAGGCACGCCGAAATAGACGGAGTTCCACGACCAAACCATCGGGCAGCATAACGACGACGTTGCGGCGATGGAGAAACTCTCTAGGGCATCCATGGTGGACGGCCATGAGAGGGAGAGAGAGAAAGAGAGAATGAGAGAGAGATAGGCTTCTCAAGCATGGTGTCAAGAAGATCAATGGGGTGCCTCGTCGTCCACTCTTCCTATATGGAAGGTGGATGCCCTTTTCCTATTACATGAGACTACATTATCTCATGATTCTCTCCAATATTTGCAACAACTTTTGTTGCAAATTATTTCACAAAAATAAATCCAATTTATTTTGTGAACATTGTCATCATGCCATTGGAAATTTGTGAATCATATTCACAACCCAAAATAAAATTTAAATTACATTTTCAATCTAATGTTTAATGTGAATCCAATTCACATTAACATTTAATTAACAAATGTAAATTACAAATATCTCTCTCTTATATATTATAAATCACATTTATAATATATATGACTAATCTGGATATTTCTATCCACATTATTCATATCCATGATAATTAAATCATATTTAATCACCTTGGATCTCATTTGTCTTATTCTCAAATAATATGAATCACATTCATATTACTTACATCTTTAATAATTAAATCACATTTAATTATCTCAGATAACTCTCTTTATAATATGAATCAAATTCATATTACTCATGATAATTAAATCACATTTAATTATCCATTTTCTCAATGCTCGGATATATATATCAACAATAGAATTATCCATGAACTCCTTCAAGGACAATGCGCTTTCTCCGCAGATACTTGGAGATAAGGACAGGGCGATTGTATTGTTCCACGTATAGTGACATGGATATTGAGATCATATCTCAAATCCAGACCGCGGGCCTCCCATAGATGCTTGATTAAATTAAGACCATAAATCTAATCTTCTCATTGCATCTGAATCACATTCAGATCAATGTCCAACACTTGGACCAAGATCAGATCACTTCTCTATTGAGAGGAGTCACTAAAATCCAGATCGGTTTCATCACTCCCTAGGAATGGAAGCGTCATGGTTATACAATCGTTTATGATCACATCACCCTCAGGTATTCCCAATACCTGTACATCCTGCATACTGGAAGACTCAGATTAAACCCGAAGTATTGGATCAACTTTATACTGTCTACTTCATGGTTTTATCAGTAAGTTTCTCATTCGATCATTGGGAGTTGGTATCGATCATACACTTTCCAAAAGCGTATATCATACCTAGGTCTTGATCATATACTTTCCAAAAGTATATATCAAACCTACAAATTCAGTCAAGCTTCCAAAGCGAGACGACCATGCGCATGGAATTTGATTCTTCCCAATATCTCATGAGTGATCTCATGTCTCATGGAGATCATCTCTTAACAATCATTTGACGGTGCTTGATGAGTCCTCAATCTAACCCTTTAGATATTCATCCAAGCACCAACCTCTTTGATTCAATAGTTGAATCAACAGATGTATGATTATTAAGATGGCTATGGTACATAACCCTAATTGTACTAAGGGACCTATTATGCAAATTAATTATTCTTCATTTCAGATCAGGGAATGATATTTGCAATAACATTTATTGCATAATGGCTCGTCGTGGGCTCGCATTTCCAACAATCTCCCACTAGCCCAAAGAGCCATTAATGGGCTAATCATTTAAACCCGCACTCATGTGACAATCATAGGAATACCCAATACTCAATCTTGTTAGTTACAATGTCCTTGACACTACAGCTTAAAAATTATCATAACCAGTATTTCTGTAATCCTTATCAGAATACCCTTATTCCTGGAGATCACTATCTCTTAAGGTATCCACAATTAAGACCTTTTAGATCTCTATCTATAAAGTCTTGAGTTTTTTTGAAGATAAGACTTTGAGATCACTATCTTAAAAATCTTGTCATCTATGAAGATTTTGCATTTACTGCAACCAAGTGTTTTATTTCCATAGTAGGATTAGTAAAAGTTTACTACTCCCACTGCATGGCAGCCATCTGGCTTTTGTACACATCTAGCACACACCCGGCTTCTCAGAACTGATGCCCAAGGGCAAGTAGTTCTAGCATTCACTTCCTCAACTCTTTGGGGTGCTATCCCTTTAGATAGGTCAGTACCATATCTTAAGGGAAGGAAGCCTTTCTTGGATTTTTTTTTAGAAAATGGAATATGTCCAAGGTGTACCATTAATGTGGCAGTCCCAATATCCTCTACTCTTTGCTTCTGCACAACTTCAGAACTAAGATCTAAGAGGTATCTTTGAAATCATATTTCAAGATATGGAATAGCCAGTCTATAAAACACTTATTATTATCCTCATATCATTCCAAATGATTAGGATATTATCTATATTTAGCACGATGAACACAAAGGCACTCCCACTAAGCTTCACATGGCTCATCAAGATTCTATCTGAAATCATAACATTTATGATTTCATCAAATCAGAAGTTCCAACTTTAAGAAGCTTATTTGAGTCCATAGATGGATTCCTTAGCTTGCACACCTTGCTTTCCTCAACCATGAAGCCCTGGGGCTACTTCATGTGAATATCCTCAGAAAGGTATTGGTAGAGGAATGCAATATTGACTTATATCTTGAAGATGCAATAGGCAAGTTGTGTAGCTAAGGTTAGCAATATTCTGATGTTTTGAAGCATGGTTACCGAAGAGAAAGTTTCATTGCAAGTAATGTCTTCTCTTCCGGTGTGTAGCTCATGGCTACGAATCGTGCTTTGAAGGTCTCAACCTTCTCATCAGGTTCCCTTCTCTTGAAGATCCATTTACACCTTTACAGGTATTACCCATATAGGTGGATCCTCGAGGGTCCATATACAACACTTGTATATGAAGTCTACATTAGACTTTTATTGCTAACATCCATCTATCCATGCTATGATCTTTAGAAGCTTCATCACATGAAGTTCGATCATTGTCAGACTTAACTGACACATGGAATACATCCTCAAACTCATTTGAAGAGGTATTAGTGTTTCATCCTTAATTGTCCTTTTAGTTTCTAATTTCAGGAGCCTCATTATCTTTTCAAGATTAAATGAGTTCCTACACTTCATTTTCATCTTGATTTTAAAGAGTATCAACCTCTAAGAATCACATTCTCAAAGATGAGATACTTTAAGAATCTCAAGGTCATAAAGTAGGTATCCAATACCATCCTTTATTTTCCCAATGAAGCAGCACTCTCAAGTGCTAGATTCCAACATACATGGAACCTTATTAAGGATATACATTGTAGTCTCTACTACACATATATACCTAGAAACTAAGGGATAATTATGCTAAAATTCATCATCGATAAGATCATGTCACACATGATCCAATTGTATCTACCTATAACTCTATTGAATTAAGGTGTGTTAGGAGGATTGAGATAGAAATGATATTCATATCTTCATAAGGTATTCTTTGAATTTATCTAGCAGGTACTTGCTACCTAGATTAGATCAATTTCATTTTATCTTCCTTCAAACTTTGGTTCTAAACCAAAAATAATGAAATCTTTGAACATTTCAAAGATTTCGTTGGTGAAGAGAAGAAATCTCATATCATACATAATCATCGATAGATATCACATATCCACAATGTTCACTATGATATAGATGATCCACATACATCAATATGTATGAGATCCTGAATACCTTGGCATCTTACACCTTTCTCTAAGAAGGATATATTGGACATTTTACTTTGAATACAATATTCATAAGTATGCAAGTTTTGAAATTTTAGACATTCTAAAGTTTCATCTCTTACTAGTCTATTGATCAAATCAATAAATAAATGTCCAAGGCTTGATACTAGATCATTGTCAAATGATGTTCATCCTCATATTGATCTTAAGGTTTAATTTCAACATTTAGAAATGTTAATGAACCATTCATCAATTTTTCTAATTTAGTGGAGTCCACTAGATTTTAAATTACTATCTGAAATATTTCCATCATAATTCTTTATGATAGTTCTATCTCAGAATTCATGTTTATTTCCAACATTTAGAAACAAACAATGAGTGTATTCTTATATCCAGGTCATAGAGACATTCTCTAAGACTAAGGGCTCTCCCACTGAAATTAACAAGTCTATCAATCCAGCAGAGATTGTTGCAACAATTGCATCAATATCCATGTGGATAACTATAAACCTTTAGGATCAAATTTTCCAGTCTTCTAAAACATATGCAACCTATTGCAAATGTCATCAGAAGATTGAGATACAATTATTTGACTTTATCTTTTAATAAGAAACTCAATATCAATGATTTATGTAGATTAATCCAATGCTCCATCCGAGTCCTTCTCTAAGGATTCTAGACAGACTTGATAGTCATATTATCAACACATCAACTTATTGCAGTATTGGCATTCATCCAACTCTTCGGATGACATATGGAAGTCATAGATGTACAACCAACTCTTTGACAATACTTCTTACTCGGGTCCAACCCATACTTCCACTGCGCTCCCTTTAGATATAAGCAACCATTGCTTAAGACTAAGGATCTCTTATGTTAAATTCAAAAGAATTCAATGTAAGAGCATTTCAACATTTATACATGCTTCATTAAATTCATACAATATGAATATTATGAAGCTTCATGAATGACTAGAGTATAGATAGTAGAATGATGACACTCATCATCTACATCCATCTAAACTCTTAAAACACAGGTTCAGGTAAGTACTCAAACAATTTGAATACATCATCTCTTATAGAGCTACCATTCTACATGATGCAGAGAACCATGTCACTCATGATTAAATGTTGAGAGCACATATGTATGCCAGAATATCTTCATTGATTTTTTATAAAGATTATTTGACAATTGCGATCATCATCGACATGTTACTTCCAAAGTACATTCGATGAGATCAAGACTATAGAGACATACAAACCCTAGGGTTGTAGTGATATTATCTATTTAATTGTCATTCCTCATTATTATGAGGAAACTTGCACATTGCAACCACATACATTATGTGTCCAACTGCAAGTACAATATCTGGATCATGAGTCCAATCCATGATATTTTACTGGTTATTATAGAGTATATCATTGAGTGGATTTTAATGAAGGATTATCTGAAATAAGAAATTTGCTTAAATATATATATTTATATTTTACTTTGATTTAGGAATTTTTATATCAAAATTGTCTTGTCTTGTCTACACTGAAAGTTCATTCCCTTAATCACTTTCAATGTAAGAGATATACTTACCATTATATCACAACAAGATCTGGGATCTCCTTCCTTATCTTTGTTGCATCCCAATAATATGAGAACCTACAACTCGGATAAAAAGAAGCGGGAACACATTCCGCCTCGCAAGTTCAACTTGCATCTCCCAATTCGGTCTTTAACACCCAGACCCACCACCCCTAAGGCAATGTTGACCTTTCATTAATTGAACCAACCATCAACAGGAATACAACTCGCTATGAGCAATCCAATATCGCCCCAATAATATAAGGATCCGATATTGGGGTCACTACGCATACATCCTTACTCTTTCGAGAAGCGAAGAGCCCGATCCAAATGGATCATATGCAGGAGTTGTCACTTCGGACAGGCGTCTCCTTCATACAATATCTGGCGACGGAACCCTTCGCCTTGACGGGAGACCATAGATGTCACTTATGTGATCCTCCATATCACATTCAAATTCTAATTAATCACTATGAATCATATTCATTATGATTAATTCTTCCAAGGAAAATAACATCTTTATTCATAATAGAGTGTTTTAATTTTTAATTGGATTCCAATTAATCTAATCACATTAAATTAATAATCCAATTAATATCCAACAAACATTTTTTAATTGTTACTTGAAATTATGGTATTATCTCAAATACATATTATTTCAAATTTTAATAATTAGAAATACATCATGATTTCTTAAGCATTATAATAACCCTACCCGTTGTCATTGCCAGTACCGACGAGAGTGGGACGGACCACATACGTTGCAACCCGCAACCCCAATGCTCTCCGACTAGACACCATATCCACCTCGGGAAAGGATAATGCAAAATAAATCATTTTGTACTTGAGATGATCATAGGTTATTCAACCAAAATTATACCATATAATAATAATCAAAACAATTTTGATTAACATTATAATGAGATTTGCTAAACAAATCCCAAGTCCTATTCAAGCAACATGTTTGTTGGAATGTTGATCATGTAGATCATGTAACCAATCTTGATCTAGATCACATCTAATCATTTATTGGTTAGGGAAAAGTCATTTAAGGAAATAATTATCATAAAATATTTATCAAATATTTATGCACAATTATTCCAGCAAATTAAACAATTTAATTTCACTTATTGATTAAATGACAATCACTAGGTTCTTGATTACGAAAGTATTTCCAGCAGTGACCCTCACCTACTAAAAATACCACATCTCAATCAATTTAAATCCAAATTAAGCAAAGTAAATTTCTAAAGTTTGCTAACTTGATTTACAATAGAACCCAAGTGATTTGCACGCATTTCAAGGCGTTTCAAATTCACAATTAACATCTTAATTACGTCATGAAACATTGGATACATGTTCACTAAAATGAGCATATCTAGAGCAAACGGAATCGAAATCACGCAAACTCAGATCCTACGATTTCCTTGTTTAATAAGGAATAAAATCCAATTATTATTTTCGTGTTTAAAAAATTTAAACAGTGTCGAAAATAATACCAAAACAGAGATGCGAAAAAGAAATGCAAGAAAACTTTCGCAAACCCTAATGAACCCAAGTCATCCTCGGTTTATGGATCGTATCCAAAACCACCGAGATAAGGCTCTGATACCACTTGAAGGATATGGTTAGATTCTCAAGCGCATCACGGAAGCGTGATCGTCGTATCGAATACGATGAAGAACGACTAGTCATACTAGTTGTTCTATGCAGCGGAATTTAAAAATTTTTCATGTGACGAAACCACATGATCCAAGAACACTTCTCGGATCGTTTCGTCTAAACTACAAACAAGTATTAGGGTTACCTCTTGAAGCATGGTTGCGATCGAGTCTCTAAACAAAGAGACCTCCTGCCTCAAGTCCGATCCGACGGAGGATACGCTTGCGAGCGCGGGGATGAACTGCGTACATCTCGCAATCCATGTTGATGATCCAAGCGGTGGATCTCCTGATCTCGACACACGAGATTCTACGTCTTCTTCACGAGCAAGGCACGCCGAAGTAGACGGAGTTCCACGAGCAAACCATCGGACAGCATAACGACAATGCTGCGGCGATGGAGAAACTCTCTAGGGCATCCATGGTGGACGGCCATGAGAGGGAGAGAGAGAAAGAGAGAATGAGAGAGAGATATGCTTCTCAAGCATGGTGTCAAGAAGAGCAATGGGGTGCCTCTCCGTTTATAGGGTTTTGGGATCCATGGATCTCAATCCATGGGACAACACAAATCCAATGATCCTCATTGATTGTATTTCTTTCAATGGCTTAGATTTTGTTGGAAAAAATCCAACAACAATTAATTTAATAAAAATCAAATATACAATAAATATAATTTGATTTATATCAAATCAATCTCCATTGGAGAAATAGGAAAGGAGGCAAGCCTCCTTCCATAAGGAGGGTGAACGGCCACCAATTCCTCATGGGAATTGTGGCCGTCCACTCTTCCTATGTGGAAGGTGGATGCCCTTTTCCTATTACATGAGATTACATTATCTCATGATTCTCTCCAATATTTGCAACAACTTTTGTTGCAAATTATTTCACAAAAATAAATCCAATTTATTTTGTGAACATTGCAATCATGCCATTGGAAATTTGTGAATCATATTCACAACCCAAAATAAAATGTAAATTACATTTTCAATTTAATGTTTAATGTGAATCCAATTCACATCAACATTTAATTAACAAATGTAAATTACAAATCTCTCTCTTGTATATTATAAATCACATTTATAATATATATGACTAATATGGATATTTCTATCCACATTATTCATATCCATGATAATTAAATCATATTTAATCATCTTGGATCTCATTTCTCTTGTTCTCAAATAATATGAATCACATTCATATTACTTACATCTATAATAATTAAATCGCATTTAATTATCTCAGATAACTCTCTTTATAATATGAATCAAATTCATATTACTTATGATAATTAAATCACATTTAATTATCCATTTTCTCAATGCTCGGATATATATATCAACAGTAGAATTATCCATGAACTCCTTCAAGGACAATGCGCTTATCCGCAGATACTTGGAGATAAGGATAGGGCGATTGTATTGTTCCACGTATAGTGACATGGATATTGAGATCATATCTCAAATCCAGATCGCGGGCCTCCCATAGATGCTTGATTAAATCAAGACCGTAAATCTAATCTTCTCATTGCATCTGAATCACATTCAGATCAATGTCCAACACTTGGACCAAGATCAGATCACTTCTCTACTGAGAGGAGTCACTAAAATCCAGACCCGTTTCATCACTCCCTAGGAATGGAAGCGTCATGGTTATACAATCGTTTATGATCACATCACCCTCAGGTATTCCCAATACCTGTACATCCTGCATACTGGAAGACTCAGATTAAACCCGAAGTATTGGATCAACTTTATACTGTCTACTTCATGGTTTTATCAGTAAGTTTCTCATTCGATCATTGGGAGTTGGTATTGATCATACACTTTCCAAAAGTGTATATCATACTTAGGTCTTGATCATATACTTTCCAAAAGTATATATCAAACCTACAAATTCAGTCAAGCTTCCAAAGCGAGACGACCATGCGCATGGAATTTGATTCTTCCCAATATCTCATGAGTGAGCTCATGCCTTCCGGTTCAGTAGCTGAACCTGTATGATCCCTTTGAGAGATCGTATTACTCATATGCCCTTATATGCACACCAACGCGCCGGTGTATAGACCTTGGTTAGGTCATCAACCTATTGGTCTGCCAAATGTACATACTCAGACATATAGTAACACATCTGTCTCCGGTCAGAGGATGCGTGCCTATATCATGACAGCATACGATATAGGACTTTGGTTATCTCGATCTCGTTAAGTCAACTCTTTGACCAAACTAATCTGACACCTCCGAATCTCTTCCTATGCAGAGGACCTGCATCAAGAGGTCGGTCAGATATCAGCCTTCAGAGATAAGGATTGTCATCTCCTACTCAGGCTGGAGATCATCTCTTAACAATCATTTGACGGTGCTTGACGAGTCCTCAATCTAACCCTTTAGATATTCATCCAAGCACCGGCCTCTATGATTCAATAGTTGAATCAACAACTGTATGATTATTAAGATGGCCATGGTACATAACCCTAATTGTATAAAGGGACCTATTATGCAAATTAATTATTCTTCATTTCAGATCAGGGAATAATATTTGCAATAACATTTATTGCATAATGGCTCACCGTGGGCTCGCATTTCCAACAATCTCCCACTAGCCCAAAGAGCCATTAATGGGCTAATCATTTAAACCCACACTCATGTGACAATCATAAGCTATTTAGAAAATAGTTAGGTAAGTTGATCAGTCACTCTGTTCCCGCGAGACTATGCCAAGTCCTTTTACGACACTTGCATATCCCCAGTAACAGTGCTCGCATCCAATGCGAATGTTGCATCTTATGCAACCAATACTCAATCTTGTTAGTTACAGTGTCCTTAACACTACAGCTTAACAATTATCATAACCAGTATTTCCATAATCCTTATCAGAATACCCTTATTCCTGGAGTTCACTATCTCTTAAGGTATCCACAATTAAGACCTTTTAGATCTCTATCTATAAAGTCTTAAGTTTTTTTGAAGATAAGACTTTGAGATCACTATCTTAAAAATCTTGTCATCTATGAAGATTTCTCTATATATCCTTATTAAAAGAGATACAAATTTCTCTATATATCCTTATCAAAATGCATTGGAATATGTGAATGTTACTTATCAAAGTTTGTGTTCAACTTTATGGGGTTTACAAAGTGCATAAATTCAGATAAAATCACAAGATGCAGCAATGGCAACAACTATTGCATGACCAATTATTAGCTTTCATTAATTAATAAGTTGCATTGCTTTGATAATGACGAGCACAATCGATTTTCTTAGTTTAAAAAACTTGCAAAGATTTCTGCATAAATGCAAATTTCCCCAAAACCATTCCTAAACTTTTACAAAGTACATTCCAACCCTTTTTCCTCTTTACGATCCATTTCTATACAGAAAATTACTCAAAAATAGAAAAAATAAAAAAATCCTATCAATGAAAAAATAATATATAACTAAAAGTGATGCAAGACAAATTTGCTCCTAAGTGCTATTCTCTGAAACCCAATTATACAGAGGACGGTATATAGGATCATGTAAACAACTTTAATCCAGGACAAGGAGACCTTATCCCTCTTCTAAACAATTTTGCGTGTCAATGATATAATCATCAATATCAACCCAATTTTCGACATAACGGGTGTCAACAAGAAAGAGAATAAGTACTTATCCACATATAGATATCTATGCTTGGTTGCATGACAGCATCATTTTATCTTCAGGCCTCGAAAATTTATCTGTGATCGAACAAAGAACCCAACATCTAAACAGTCTAGATTGGATCACCAAGCAGCTGGATCTGCTGGTCAACACGATCAGTGTCTTTCATTTTGTGAGCCCATAAACTGCAACTCCCGCTGAGCAGAAGGAGTCGCCATCACCACAGCCACCTCAGCCGAGTTCTGGGTAGCCGTAAGTTCGACATGTATATTATGTACAAGCTCTGAACCATGTACCACCACAACTATCATAGCATCTTGTCATCTACCAGCCCGAGCCGCCAACCATCATCTTATGCGGATCCATTTTTCCCACCTCCACCCAAATCCAAGAAGTGAACAGCATTTGGAATAATCATTGTAATTCAACCGCATCACCAGTCTTCCAGTGGGAAGTTTGTCCAGCAACAATAGCCTATGCACTAGTATCCACCTTATTAGAACGCCTGGAGATAGAATCACCAGTACAAGCAGTCGTCGTACTGTCTGTACCGTCAGTATCACAATTACATGGCCGATTCACAGAATCAATATCCTCCTCCTCAACATTACTAGCATTCTCCTCCTCAGTATGATTTGTAGTACTCCCACTCGCAGCCTCCACATCATTACCAGAACCGGCATGGTCAGCACGTTGAACCTGAGGTTGCACTTGTGAACCCAGCTCTAGATTGTCCAAGCCAGCTAGTGAAAAGCCAAGCAACGATGAGCCAGAAGCTTGATGAACTCACTACCACCAAAACTCCCGTTCCAACATAGATAGAGGACAACCCCTATAACTTCAAGCGAAAAGAGCAAGTGGTTTGTGATGCATCATCCCATCCTGTAGAGTCAGGTACATCAGATTTTCTTTTGTCTAATGTCGTGACTCTCATGAGTGGTAGGACATTGCAGCTGTCTACTGCACAAAAGGGGAAGAATAACACATCTTCTGGCAAGTCGTCGTTTTCTACATCAGGCGAACTAGTAGCAGAGCCCAGTGAGGAATAAGATGATGGAGGAGAAGCACCAGACCACCACCATCATAAAAAAATTACAAAAAAACCAGCAAAAAGAAAATGTTCAAAAAGGGAATAAGAGCTGAAGCCAAGCCGAGACAACCTAGGAGGAGTCAACCAACAGCAACTCCAAAGCCAACCGAGGAAGCCGAAGCTCATGTGGATACATTTTTGCTTGTTTTGAATAATTGTACTAAGGTACTTATTGTGCAAATTAAATATTCTTCATTTCAGATCAAGGAATGATATTTGCAATAACATTTCTTGCACAATGGCTCATTGTGGATGTCTGTAACAACCCTAAATTTTAAGGACCAATTAAGTCCAAGATGATGAATTATTAGTGAACTTGATTGGACTTTGAATGTTGAGAATTTAATTGTGATTAAGCATGGGAAATTAAGATGCCATTAGTGGCTAATTGTGAAATTGTGGCTAGATGTGATTAAGTGGCTAAAGTAATGTGATTACTATTCATAGGTGGGCCTTATGTGCAAATTAGAAGATTGTGTGGGTTTATGTTGCAATTTGCCCAAGACTATATACTCCCACCCCTTCTAGTTTCGTCCATAAGCTTCCCCTCCTCTTTGCTTCTTTTCCTTGAGAGCTTGGAGCTCATCCATGGCCAAAACCTCCATGTTCATCCACCTTCTTTCTAAGATTACCACCTCATTTCTCCACTAAATTTAAAGTTCAATAGCTCAAATCAAAGCTGTGGAAGAGAGGAATGTGGATCAAGTGTTGCATGTAATATCAAAGGCCAAAGAAGAGGAGAAATCAAGCCTTGAAGCTCAAGTGGTGGACTGTTCTACACTTGTTCTTGGAGTGTTCTTCCTCGAGCTTTTGAAGCTTGAGTTTGAGGTACAAATCATACCCCTCTTTGCTGCCATTAAGATAGAATTTTCTCCACTCTATGAGCCTTGTGTTGAGCTGCTATATAAAGGATTTGATTGTGATTCTTGTTGGGTTTATTTTGATATTTGTAGTGGTTTGATGAATGATTTTTGGGAGTTTCTAGATCTGGTTTTGCATGAGAAATCCAAGTTCTTGGTTTGATTTGGGAGAGTTTCTTGAGCTCTTTTGGTGGCATTTAGTTCCTGTTAGACCCTCCATCATGTTGTCTTTAGATCCATGTGAAAAATTCGAAATTCTATCATGATTTTGGGGGTTTATGGCTGCTGTTGATATGACCTGCAACAAATTTCAGATCTGTGTTCTTGTGTTTTGCATGTGTTGTTGCATGATTCTTATATGATATAAGGGCCGTTTTCGAGTATCCTTACTTGTTTATATATACTCTTTCATATTAACCTTCAGTCCATGGAGTTGTTTTAGAAAAATGAGGAGTTTTGAGGAGTTATTGACTACCTATATCATACTTGTCACTGAATCTCCAGATCTGTCCATGCACTTTAAATTAGAGTTTTAAGATGCATTTGGGGAGTTTCTTCTTGTCTCCTCGAGTGAAATTACTTGTTGATATATACTCTTTCATATTAACCTTCAGTCCAGGAAGTTGTTTTAGAAAAATGAGGAGTTTTGAGGAGTTATTGACTACCTATATCATACTTGTCACTGAATGTTCATATCTGTCCATGCACTTTAAGTTAGAATTTTAAGAGGCATTTGGGGAGTTTCTTCATGTCTCCTTGAGTGAAATTAATTGATATATACTCTTTCATATTAACCTTCAGTCCATGAAGTTGTTTTAGAAAAATGAGGAGTTTTGAGGAGTTATTGACTACCTATATCATACTTGTCACTGAATGTCCAGATCTGACTATGCACTTTAAATTAGAATTTTAAGATGCATTTGGGGAGTTTCTTCATGTCTCCTTGAGTGAAATTACTTGTTGATATATACTCTTTCATATTAACCTTCAGTCCATGAAGTTGTTTTAGAAAAATGAGGAGTTTTGAGGAGTTATTGACTACCTATATCGTACTTGTCACTGAATGTCCAGATCTGTCCAAGCACTTTAAATTAGAATTTTAAGAGGTATTTGGGGAGTTTCTTCATGTCTCCATGAGTGAAATTAGTTGTTGATATATACTCATTCATATTAACTTTCAGTCCATGGAATTGTTTTAGAAAATGAGGAGTTTTGAGCAGTTATTGACTATCTATATCATAATGTTCAGATTTGAGATTATTACTTGTAGAGGTGGGCTTGAAACACCTATTATGAAATTTAGAGATTTGGGGATGATATTAAGGATACATATATATGTAGTACCATACAGGAAAACAAGACTATATGAACTTACCACGAAGCAAGTCTTTCTCTAAGGAGTAGCTCGATCCTTGTAGGTGTTCGTGAATCTTTAGGGGGCGTAGGAAAGAAAGACATTTTCCGTTAAGATAGCCAAGATCTTAAGATAGATGTTCTTCAGTAGGAATTTAGAGAGAGACTATCGTAACAGGTCAATATCCCTGACCTAGGATCAATTGGGGTTCTTATAGAACAAGTTCGGGTCTGGGACTGACTGCTGGTGGATGGGAAATAAATCAAAGAAACCTTAGACACTTAGTGTGAAACATGAAAATAAAAGATTTAGTAATGTCACATGTGGCCAGTCGTGGAGATTTATACTCCGACTGTGCGAGGGTGCGGTGACTCTCACCTGAGCAGGATATGAGGTCGCTCAGGCTTGGGTAGCGGACACTAAGAGCATGGGTCTAGGATCCTAGTCTTTTTTACGTGTTTTCTTTGAGCCGGCTCGATTTTTACGCTTCGTTGGGATCCACGAGTTGTCTAGACCATTCCGCTAACCCGTTGATTTTTCTTTGAGAGCCTAGATTGGGGGCTCTCCGCAGTTAGTTACGAGCTCGTCTGGTTTTTACTTAGATTTTCTCCTTCAGGAGTTGAGCAACGAGAGAGGAAGTCGGGTCCGGCAAGCATACCTCTTCTCTTTCCTGCCTCTAGTGGCGTAGTAGTCGTACTATCACTGCCTTTCCCTTGGACCACACTTCCACTGGGATTGACGAGACAGATGAATCCCTTCGGGGGTTTCCTCACCGCTGAAATTATTACCTTTCCGTCAGGCTTGTGACTTGGTGATGGGGTAGTAGTCGATAGACATGTGACAGTTCACCATTTACCCAGTAAAGTTCCCTATTAATCACTGAGGATTTAATTACCTTCCCGCCAGGCTGGTGTCCTGGTGATGGGGTAATGGTTAGGAGACACTGAGGATTTAATTACCTTTCCATCATGCTGGTGTCCTGGTGATGGGGTAGTGATTAGTAGACATTGATGATCCTTTAATTACCTTTCCTCCAGGCTGTGACCTCGTGATGGGGTAAGAGATGGGTGATTTTTCTGCTAGGAGACTAGTGACGACAGTTCCGTTAGTAGAGGATAACGAGGGTTGGGTGTTGGGAGAGTTGTGAGTACGTTTCCTCTTATACACCTTCGGGAGCAAGCTATCACACGTGTCGACCGAAGATCAATGAGAGTTGAAAGAACAAGCTAGAAGGAGTGTTGGGAACTTAGTTAGGATGCAAGACACCATCGCGTGCCTACGGAGGCACCCCAACCCAGAGGCGTACATCATACCTCAGAGTCATAGTGTGAGGTTCAACCTGGACTTTGAAGTCCTACCCGAATATCGAGGTCCTAACCGGACCAAGACCACAGACTTACTTCTAGGCTTGAGTTGTTGTTTGGTTAGTTCCATTGATCGAGGGAGACACGGTGTGGTAGTGAGCGAGTGTGTTCTTCTTGTTAGCTTCCGGAAGAAAGTAAATAACTTAAAAAGAATCAATTAACCTATTTTTACTTGCTAGTTCTTCTTTTGTCCACTACAGTTACCTTAATATTTTTCTAGTTGCTCTAGTCTGTTTCTTACTACTTTCCTGAGTAGAACTGTGTAGAATTTGTACTTGACAACTTTGTGACAGATACTTGCTTGTCCCTTTTCTACTTGTGGCAGGCAAGGGTCCGGCGACCGAGTAGCCGGTGTAGTTGGTGCTGCAGTCGTTTCTTTTTGGAGGATATACTTCCAGAGCAGGTATATCTTTTGGAGTTCGTTGTACAGTTGTTGTTGTGTTCTCCTCTGTAGCCCCATTTTGGGATATATATATATATATGTATGTATGTATATATATATATGTATGTATATTCAATGTTGTGGAACCTCCACATGTTATATGAATGAAATGAAAATGAATGGATATTTTGTTGCTCAATTTTGGTGCACTACTTACTTCCGCTTTTAGTTTTCTTGTGGTTGCTTGCTTATCCAAAATAAATCCTGTGAATGTCATGTTTAAAAAGCGAAAAAAATTTCCCCAGATTTTCATAACAACGGTTTAACTCTAAGCTAATTAAGTAGGCGAATGACGTGTTTGACGGGTAACCTAAGGTCCTCGGGAGGACGGGTCTTACAATGTCCAATACTCACCCCCCGATTAGAGTCACATAAAGGTCCAAGATCACATGTATCTTGCATGTGATCTGGCTATTTGCAAGGAACACCCTTAGAATTGTTCAGAATTATAGAAAGACCCCTCATCATTGGTTAAATTTCAAGAGAGCCCTGTCAACTTCATTCAATTATAGAGAGACCTTTGAAGGTTATTTTTAAATAAAGTATACTTATTTTAATTACAT
Source organism: Ottelia alismoides (assembly GCA_037367405.1). Lineage (NCBI taxonomy): Eukaryota > Viridiplantae > Streptophyta > Magnoliopsida > Alismatales > Hydrocharitaceae > Ottelia > Ottelia alismoides. The sequence goes on along the minus strand of JAZKJV010003717.1, from coordinate 537,532 downwards.
TTATGTCATGAACTTCTTTCAATTGTATCATGAGCATATGTGGGTCAATATATGCGTTCTTTATATCATTTTGAAACTTATTTAATTCTCTATCATATAGAACATTGAATAATTCATCTTGAGACATTTGGATATTAGTAAAATTTGAGGAGGTTATTCGTTCATTTTTTAGCCTTGTATTCTTTGGTATCTATTTTATTGCTCAGAAATTTGTGAAATTGGAGGAATTGATTTGGGAATTATTGATCATTTATTTTTTGAAATTAATCAACTCATAGGATTGGGGATTGAATCGAACTGCAAGTTAATTGACCTACTTCTTTTCATGCTTCTCATTGCATTCATTCATCGCCATTTAAAATTCTAAAAAATATTACATTACATTATTTTTTTTATTTACTCTCATTGCATTAATTTTCTTGCATAAAATATTTACAAAATTTCATTCATCATTTTTATTACAATTAATTATATCTTTATTTAAAAATCCATAAAAATCTGCAAAAATCTAAAACCCATAGAAAAGCATCTCTTGAAAATCTGAACCCTAAGTTGTTTTTAAAATTATTTCTAGATCATCATATTATCTCTTTGATTTCGACCTTGAGACTTTCCCAAGTAAGAAAAATAATTGATCACATATGATTAATTTTCATATTATTTCTTGTGTGGTCATTTTTTATTGACTCACTCTTTATGGGATTTTTTTAAAAATAATTACTAAAATAATCATAATTAATTAAATAAGCATCAAATTTGAATATTTAAAAAAATAGTCATCCATCGGCACTTGAGGTGCCGATTTGGGAAGTCAATTCTAAATCGGCACCTCAAGTGCCGATTTGGATTTCAGCCATTCAGATAATTTACATTCATATTCTGTCTCTTTCTATTGCTAACCAAATCACACAAAATGCTTCTTTTTGCAAAGGAGGACATGCATGCAAATGGTCCAAAAGAGAGCAAGCCCAAATCTGCCCTTGAGGTGACGACTTGGGTTTGCTCCCTTTTGGGACATTTGCATTCATGCCCTCCTTTGGAGCAACAATCATTTTGTGTGATTTTTTCTCCTCCAATTTGAGTAAGAAACATGTGAGATAAGAACAAATAACCCAACATGATGCATTATAATAACTATATTATTATAATATTGTGAATTGAAATAATTCGTAATATTAAAATTTATGTATTAATATTGTGGATTGATTTCTCACAATATAAACTATATTTGTTTTGAATTCGTAAAATCAATTGTGCATTGGCTTATTCCACAAAAATCACTTGTGCCCTCATGTTAGTTTGTCTGTCAATCAATTGAACTAACCCATCATTTTTTCAAACAAAGGTATGGTTAAGAGGGGCATAACTGTTCAAACCTCTCCTCCTTCCTCATCGCCTAACCTCTCCACCTCAGGTTTAGCTACATATTACTGTGGTGTGATTTTTGAATCGCAATCAATCTCAGGTTTTGTTACAGATCTTAACACCGTTATTTGACTAGAATTATGCATTACTTGCATGTCGTTTAATGAAATTGTCTTGTAAGATGAATAAAGTTGTCCATATCGAATCGCACTTGAAGTTTGTGATAAATGTGGGAGCTTTTAATTTGATTTTTGATGGAGGTTTTTGTTCTAATTTCATGTTTCTTACAGCTCACTTAATCTCTCGAATGTCATATGTATGGATTTTGGATTTGATCACATATAAGCACCATGTACTGTACTGAATGTTGGACTATGCTGGAGATTAATGTTCTAAATTGCTACGATATATATTTACATGTTCAGACAACCTGCGTCAGAATTAATGTCAGTATCACAAATTTAATTTATTCTGGAATTAAATTTATATGCTACATATATGACCGAAATGGTCAAATTTATATGCTGCGTTGATCGGGCGGGGGCAACAGTCCCCTGAGCAGTTTTTCCAATTTTGTAAGTTTTAATTAAAAACCATGTTGGGTCTTTTGCAGAAAAAGTTAACTAAAGTTTGATATTGCAGAAAGGCCCTTGAAGGACGGAAGTGAAATGTAGAAAAAGTTGAATAGAAAAGTATAACGTTTACGAAGAAAAATAATAGAAGATGGACAGATTTCATAAAGTTAATTAAAGTTTAAGGAAATTGCATTTAAATACAAAATAAAAACGGAAGAAAACTAAAATTGCAAAGGAATCCTTGACCCCTTTCTTCGTTTAAGCGGCAGGCGGAGGCGGGAGGATGCAGCCGTGGCAGAGGCGACGGGCGGCGAAGAGAGGAGGCGTCGCTCAAAGTTTGGAAAGGAGCTGCTTGCTGGGGAGTAGCCTGCGTGGAAGGAGACGTAGATTCGGCTGTGGACGGCGTTCAGCAGCGCACGGAGGTTATGCGGATGTCAGCCGCGTCGGCTGAAGGCGGTGGCAAAGATCGGCGGAGCCGGAGGCTCCCCGACAGGGTTGCGGTAGTGGGCGGATGGCAGCTAGGGATAATTCCCTCGTGTTGGGTGTTGCTTAGCTGGACCTCGAAGCTCCGGTGATCGGTCCTCCTTTGAGCTCCCTCATCCTCCTTTATAGATGAAGACGAGGGAGAGGGGGTGATGCGGGAGGAGAGGAGGCGACCGGAGGCGGAACGGCGGGAGGAGAGGAGGTGGCGGGTACCTCAGCTGCTGCAGATGGGAGTGGAGGCGACCCACACCGTTTCAGGAAGAAGGGGAGCTGACGTCAGCGTTCATTTTTCCCCTTTTTTTTAGAATAATGCAGTTTAAAAAGTAATAAGTGAATACAATAAAAAGAAATGGGAGATAAGCCTAATAGAAAAAATATTTTTTTCTAGATGAGGAGATGCATGCAATTGCAAAAAATATTTTTTTAATTTTGATTTTTTATACTTTTTAAGTGCAATATATATGAAAATTTGAAATATTAATTACGTACAAGAATATATGAAAATGTGATGAAATCACCTCAGACATTGATCAATTATGCAATCTTAGCATGATGAATTGGTGATTCATCAAGGTTCTGCCTTCTTTCTTTTTTTATTTATTTTTGTTATCTCCAAAGAAATCTCAACATACCAAGATATGATATAGGTCTACATCATATCCCAAGAGATTTCAGAAAATATTCTGTGTAGGCCCTATAAAATAAAACATCAAAAATCATGCTAAAATCATTAAAAATACATAAACTCGATATATAAAAGAGAATGACGTTTTGGGAAGGTACTTATATTGTAAGGGAAAATAGTTTGGGAATTTTATCTTTAAGTTGGAATCAAAATCCTGTTCTAAATGTCATTTTTCCATCTTTTCTTTTGATTTTATTTAAAAACTAAATATTTGTAAAATATAAAAATAAAAAAAGATTTTATTTATATTTTACCCTCTTCTATAACTTTTGTTGCATTTGAAAATCCCACTCTCCCTCTCTTCTTTATATATCTATTTTAAATCCTTTATTTTTATATAGTTTCATTCATTATCTAAATTAAAAATTTTAAAATGTTAACAATTTAAAACTTAAAAAAAACATATATATTATTCCACTTATATAGGTAGAACATAAAAACACCAAAAACAAAGTCAAATAAAACCCTAAAATTCTAAAAAGCAATTGAAGACGCAGAAATAAACAGACACTTGATAACATTTTGTGACTGACCATGTGAGTAGAATCCGAGTAGGGTTTGTCTCCTTGTGTTTGGCCTATTTTACACACTTAGTTATGGATGTTTAAGTACTTATGCATAATGATATCGTGAGATAATGTTGTTGATTAGATGTGCATTTAAGATATGTTGGAAATGCGAGAATGAAAATATTATAACACACTTATTAACACGTTGGAATAGCTTAATCATTAATTGAAACATGTTGTGAATGTATGAACGAAAATGTTCACGTCTGTTAAACATATTGGAAGAGCTTAATTATTAATTAAAGAAATGTTGCTTATAAATTGAGATATACCCTCATTATAATGATGTATTGAGCATCTTATCATGCTTATGATGTTGTGAGAATACATATTGAAATGATGCAACCATTGATTGTGAAATGGTTAAGTTGATATTTGTGTATTTGGAATAATTAAATAGATAATATTCAAAAGGATTCATGAACTCCAAAGACCTCGACTGTGAATGTGGACCAAATGAAGTGAATGTACTAGAGAGCAAGCACCCTTGAATATTTGATCATACAATTAAACCCATTATTGAAATACGGAAAACGATAAGCTCTAGTTCATAAGAACTCTACCCTAGTCGCAACGCAATCACAGTCGATAAGACATTAAGGACGTAACGGATGACCCTTCTTGCAAAGGGATTCATCCTTACAAACCCTTAGAATCAAAATCGAATTAAGGATGGAATAAACATTGGAAAGATTTTGCTTATTGATTAATAAGTTGTTGAGATTTGTTTATTTGCACGACCTAGTTGTATGCAATGAAATCCATGACCTTGTTATATGTTATGAAATGCATAACTTGGTTGTATATTATCAAACACATAATCTAGCTAATTGTAAATCAGATGCATGACCTAGTTGGATGTGCTACTTACTCAGTCTACAATCATTTAATAATGCTTTCCTTCCTAGAATCCCTAATAATTCTTACTTAACTTAATATCACTTAGTAATGATTGTCTTGCAAGAATCACATAATTTTGCTTACACTATTAGGACATCAGACCAATATGTTTTTGTTAGATCTACAAAATAATATTACCTTACTTGTATCATGTTCTAGATGACATAATATTCTTTAGAACATGATCTAGCTGTTGTAAAATAATTTAGTATGCATTATAACAATATAATAAGTTAGTTATGTTGCAATGCCGCTTGGATTCAGTCAAATTTTTGCAAGGATTTTCGTATGATGGATGCATATTAGTAAAGAAGTTAGTCAAAAAGGATCATAAAAGAAGTTGCGAATAGATAGTTGGAATATTGGCACTTTGACAAACAAACCAATGGAGATGATAAATACGATGGAATGAAGAAATATTCATATATTATGTCTCAAAGCAACTAAATGGATTGGAGAGAAAGGAAAGTGAGACTAAGACGATAAACTTTAAATTATGGCACTCATGTAAAGAGAATGGTAGAATGGTCTTGGAGTGGTTGTTCATAAGGATTTGAGGGATATCACGATTGAGGTGAAAAAGATTCCGGAGTCATATTATTTTGTTAAAATTGGTGCTTGAATAAGAAATCATTAATATCAACTCTATTTGTGTACTACAAATTTGTTTAGAGGAAAAACCTAAACAAGATTTTTATAAAGATTTGGATAAGATCATGCAAGGAATCTGATAAAGAGAGATGAATAGGTCGAGATTTCAATAGACATGTGGAAAAATATGCTTCAAAGTATGCTAATGTTCATGGGGATATATCTTCGGGGTTAGCAATCAATGGAGTTTGTAATGTTTTATAACATTTTCATAACAAACACTCTCTTCAAGAAGAGGGATGGACATTTAATTGCTTCTAAGAGTGGCCCAACTAATACAGACATTACTTTGTGATGATTTGAGAAGAGATCGGCTGTGTTGCAAAGACTGCAAAGTAATCGCAGGAGAGAGCTTGTCATCTCAACATCGCTCCTTAGCCACAGATGTGTAAATAAAAGGGTTGGTAAAGAAAAGTGTGGTTCCCAAGATTAGAAGAATTAGATTGTGGAATCTTCAATTGAAGCAAGAAAACTTAGGAGAAGGTTTTTGAAGAATTATCTTGAAAATATAAAAGGAGTACAAATGAGATGTGGTAAGCATCATGTATCTTAAGAGTAACTAAAGAGATGCGAGACGAATATAAAGGAGAAGTTCAATGCCAAAAGGAGGTTGAGCAGCGAAGAGAAGGGGTGCAAGAGAAGCTCAAAATTAAAAGATCTTGCTTTAAAGCTATGTACAAGGATAGGACAAAGGAAATTGTTACAAACTGCAAAATAGTGAAGGAGGAGTCAAAAAAGGTTATAAGTGAAGGCAAGACAAAAAACTTATGAAGTTTTGTACAAAAAGATTGACTCTAAAGAGAGCCAGACGGATATATTCATATTGGTCAAAGTAAGAGAAAAAAATATCATATATCTTTCTCAAATGAGATGAATTAAGAATGAGGAAGGCTATGTGTTTGTTACTCTGAAGGATATAGAGACTAGATAGAAGCAATATATCTATAAGTTTTTCATCGGGCAATGAAACAAAGAGATCACTTTGGAAGTCATGCTATTAGTGAAAGCTACCTGAATCATGAAAGTTATAGACGAATACAAAGAAAGGAAGTAGAGCAGACTTTGAAAGTTATGAAACCTATGAAAGGTATAGGGCATGAGGAAATTCATATAGAAGTATGTAAAGTTCTAAGTGAACACAGATTAATTTGTTCACAATTTTTTTAATGTTATTTCGTGAAGCCAAAGAACTCCCAAAGAATGGAGGGAAATTGTCATCATGCCTCTTTACAAGAATAAAGGAGACATTCGAAATTATCTGAATTATATAGGTATGAAAATTTGGGAACATGTGATCGATAGAAGGCTGAGGCAAGTTTTCAAAGTAACAGAAAATCAATTCGGATTCATGCCATGCGACTCAACTATTAAATCTATCCACCAAATGTGGAGAACAATGGAGATTTATAGAACCAAATGGAAGAACCACTATATGATTTTTATCCATTTGAAGAAGACTTATGACTCAGTTCCATGGGAGATCTTTTGTATAATTTTGGAGAAGAGACAAGTGCACATCCTATAAATTAACCTCATACAGTACGTATGATGGAGCTTCATCTTGTTTAAGGATCCAGTCTGGGCAGACCGACTATACGGAAATTAGCATCAATCTGTATGAATATTCAGCTTTGAGTCCATTCCATTTTACTTTGATTATGGACGAGTTGACTAGCCAGTGTAGCCACATTCAAGACGAGATACATTGGTATATGTTGTTTGTTGATGATATTATGTTGGTTAATAAGATTAGAGATGTAGTAAATGAGAAGCTTGGTGCTTGGGGATATGCTTTAGAAACTAAATGATGTCATATAAGTAGGGCTTAGACTGAATATATGGAGTACACATTTTATGGAAGTAGTAACGAAGGAATTGGGAATCTGGGATGAATATTGAAAGATAACTTTTAGAAGAAATATTCTTTTAGATATTTGTGTTCTATTTTGCAACATGATCAGGAAATCGATGGAAATGATACTCGTTTAATATATACATGATGACTAAAATGGTGAGATCAGAAGGGAAATTAGTGTAGAGGATAAGATGAGAAGGAACTGCTTAAGGTAGGTTGGAAATTTGCAAAAAAAAAGGTTATCTGATGCACCAGTTAGAAAATGTGTGATTTGAGATGTTGAGCTTAGCTAAGAGAGGATAAGGAAGGCTCAAGTAGTGTTGGAAGGAGACTATCTAAAGGAATCTCAGTCATTTGGGTCTTAAATCCGAGAATAACCCAAAATAGATCTGAATGGATGTAAAGCATCCAATGTAGCTGACCCTATCTAATATGGGACAAGGCTTTGTTGTTGTTGTTGTTGTTGTTGTATATGCATATGTAAACTTGTGAAATGATTTTTACCGCATAACTTAACATACAATTGACATGTACCTAGATCATATAGTATACTATGAGGATTATGAACACTTTAGAGACAAGAGTAAGATTGAGTTTGTTAGTATATGTGTACCCATTTGTTGCCGACTACACTCAATGATGAATACTCAAAATAGATACTTGTGAATGATAAATACCTACGCAAATACATACTTATACGGGATGTACACTTAATATGCATACGTACATAACCAACTATAGGCCCACTCATGAGTAAGATGCCTTGCGAGGATAAATGATATAACACATGATTGTTTGCTCCCTTAACAAAACAATAATGCAAACCATATGCACGTATCTGATGAATCCTAGATTCTAACATCTATTCAGATGTTAGAATTCTATTTTGAACCAAATCCACAAATTAACCCCTTAAATAGAGTTTAACAATATACAATATATATGTAACTACTGATAATTAATGTAAATAAATAAAGTACCAAATCATCTTGTAAATATTGTACATATTTAACTATGTGATCCCTTTTGTTCCTCGTATTTTCTACTTATCTATAAAATTCATAAAATAAGAATAAAGGTGTACACAACATAATGTAAATATAATCTTACTTAAAATATCAAAAAAAGTAAAACAATTAAAAATAGTATAAAATTCCTTATGTATATATGATGTCTTTTGATTTTGAGTTCTACATGAAAGCAGTAGACCTTAAAAGATATACATCTTTCATATTGAACACTTTTTAATTTGACTGTATTTTCTATTTTATTTTGATTTTCTTTGGTTTATTATTTTCCTTTTATTTCATTGGGCCATGTGGCCGCATTTGGGCGTGCCACGTGACCCGTTCCCTTCCCTCAAGTTCCTCTCATCGCAAACGTTTGATGAGTTGATCAAACAGATCAGATGGCCCTCCATTGCCCATCTTCACCTCATCAAGAACCGTCTGATTAAAAGATCAGACAATCTAATTCACTTCCATCATGCCTGAATCCATACCATTTAATCACACGATCATGTGACCCACAACCTTCGTCAACCTATACCTACTCCTATTCACATGCGGCAACTTCTTTGATGGCGGTTTTTCACCAATTAATCCTCGCCTCCCCATGTGGCTTTGCGCCTCGATTCTGATCATTATGGAAAGCACGTTCCATTCATATCTTTGCTAACTCCTCCTTAACAACTTTTCACCTCAGCACAACCACATCACTAGTTGAAACCACCGCCATCATTAACATCTCATCTAAACAAAACTCAACGAAGGGCGTAAGTTACGTGTTATCCGCCCTTGTGCAACTTTGCTCCGAGCACTTCCATCTTCTTGGCGACTGGAGAGAGCATCCTAAGTTGTATGAAGATCGAGTTGAAGTCTGGCAAGATCCACAGCATTCTTGGTCATGTTGCATCAGCTGCTACTGATGTTTGAGGTCCACATCTTGCCATGGTGTTGAACGATAACTTGAAGCATCTCAATGCTTCATCTACCGACCTCGATTCCATGTCTGATGTCCTTCATCTTCAAGTGATCATCATTCTTCGTCGCTTTGTACTTTCTCCTATTCTATTAGCCGCACCTACATTCGTTACGATCTTATTGAGTACACGATCACCTTCACCACACATCACCCTTCTTCGCCAACATTTAAGGGCATCATATTCTCTTCTACATATCTCCTCCCACCTTGACTCTTTCTTCATCTTGCACAGGTGAAGAACCCACTAGGACAGCATAATAGTGTCGGTTTCATATGAAATTTGAATGACAAAACATTGTTATTGAGTTATCAACTCCCCAACTCACACAAGTGTTTAAAAAATGCAAAAAAAAATCTAAAAAAAGTGCCGTGTATGTGAGGGGTGCAAGTTAGCACCCCTTTGAGGCCATACATATTTTATCCAATATATGAGATTTTTAGGCATACGACGTGAAATTTTCCAATAAGTGACCTGAAATTCCAATAACACATGCATCTAACTTTTTTGCAATTACAATTGTGTCCCTATATCTTACAAAAATACAGTAATACCATTTATGTTAGAAATTGTGGGGAATGCCTTATAAAAGAACCTATCTCCTCAAAAGCAGGTAAGCATCCTTATTAAAAGAGATACAAATTTCTCTATAATACCTTCAGGTTGCTTGATTCAAAATGCGTTGGAAAGGTTATGTGAACGCTACAAATCAAAGTTTGTGTTCAACTTCATGGGGTTTAAAGTTAAGCATCAATTCAGATAAAATCACAATATGCAGCAATAGCAACAACAATTGCATGACCAACATTAAGGGTCAGTTTGGTTGCTGAGTTGAATTGGGTTGGGTTGGGGTACCCCTGTGAATAGTAAATTGTATCCCTGTGAATAGTAAACTGTGAGGAGGATTGAGAGGGTTGGAAGGAGGGAAACACCAGTGTACCCCAACCCAACCCAGTCCAACCCATCAACCAAACAGGCCAAAGGGACACGCCCTAAAGGGACTCTATCTCTTCTGAATCATTCTACGGTCTATCGCAACCGGTCATATTCTTGAACATCCAACTATCCTCCCGCGCAACTTCGTCGGTCTAGGCTTCTCACTTTCTGCATTTTACTTGTAGCCTGGCATTGTTATTCCTCGCGTGTATACAGTTTCTATTCTCCGTAAGAAAGAAATAGTGCTTACTATTAACTTTCATCAATTAATAAGTTGCATTGCTTTGATAATCACGAGCACAATCGCTTTTCTTACTTCAAAAAAACTTGCAAAGATTTCTGCATAAACACAGTTTCCCCGAAACCATTCCTAAACTATTATAGAGTACATTCCAACCCTTTTTCCTCTTTACGATCCATTTCTATACAGAAAATTTCTCAAAAATAGAAAAAAATAAAAATCCTATCAATGAAAAAATAACATAGCAACTACAAGTAATTCAATACAAATTTGCTTCTGAGTGCTATTCTCTGAAACCCAATTATACAGAGGACGGTATATAGGATGATGTAAACAACTTAGATCCAGAACAAGGAGACCTTATCCCTCTTCTAAACAATTTTGCATGTCAATGATGTAATCATTAATATCAACCCAATTTTCGACATAACGGGTGTCGACGAGAAAGAGAATAAGTACTTATCCACATATAGATGCCCATGCTTGGTTGCATGACAGCATCCATTTTATCTCGAGATAAGGGTACTTTATCTCTAAATAAACCCCACACAAACGACCAATTATCTTAAGATAACCAACATTTATCCTATATGCTAATAAACAACCACCCACAGTTGCAATAGTAAATCAACTAGACCAAATAGCCGATGTGACAATGAGGTGTAAGGATGACCAACTAAATAATCAGTAATTGGTAAATATTCGATCCGACTGAATCATCGAACCGACTATTGGTTGACTGCTCTTTTATTCAATGGCTTCAATTACATTGATCAAAAGAAAGTTGCAATATGCTGCCTCTTCTTTTTGGAATAAAACCTACCTGACTTTATCTGGTGAACCAAAATAATCATATATATATATAAGAATATGTATATTTTAATATAATTTATATTTAAAATAATTATAAAATACTCAAGCAAATAATCTTGAATAATCATCCAAATATCGGTTATTTTTTATCCCGCGACCTCTCTAAGTGAATATTGAATACCGACTTTTGCAACAATGCAACTACCGAACTAAGTAAAAAAAATCCACTTTATCCCTTAAAACAAATTTCACCAACTTAGAGGGTTTTTATCCAACCAACTTATCACCTTGGGACCAGAATGGCTCTCGGACCATAGTTAAAATTTCAACTCAAATTTAAAGACACAAGAACGGATATCCAACAAAAGTCCAACTGCCGTTTATGGCAGGAAAAGCAGAAATATGTGGGCAAAAGAACGGTACTAACCTCACCATGCATGACAAGGTGGATGATCCATGGAAAATTTCTCAACCCGAAAATCTCATCAACAGGCCTTGGAGTAACAGGAGTGTACAATCCACTCACGAAGTCCGGACTAGAGAACAACACACATTCTTTTTACCTTCTTGCATGTCACAAAGGCAAAAATCTCAAGTTAAAAAAATGTCAAAGATTAGAAAACAATCAGGTTAGTCATGGAGGAGACAAGAATTCTAGCCCTAGATTTGTTGACCAATTAGGATGTAATGTTTCTTAGAGAATGTCATCTAGCATGTAGATGTCGATGAAAAAAACATAAAGAGAGTTCGTGCAATCACTCAGAAACCCTTTGGGTGAACATAGAGAAGGCAGTCAGAGCCGACAATGTCTCGCCCAGAGTAATTGTACTTTGTGAGGCTCACACATGGGTCTCTCCTACCAAATTCAGGTGTAAAGACATATTGAGATATTCACTGATGGGTTAAAAATATTCGTATTTCCTTAGCATGATGATTTCATTCCAAGCACAAATACATACATGACAAAAGGAAATCTCATTGAAAATGGAGTCGGTGAAACACAAGTTGAATCAAGGGTCCTTGAAATTCAAGCCAAGACCCAGTGTATGAAAAAAAACTTGCCAACATGGGCCCCTAAAACAAGAAGCTACCTCACAGGATGGTTTCAATATGAACTTAGTGATCAGAAATGCACCAATGAGAACATGCAAAATGTTGAGAGAGAGGGAGAGAGGGAATGTGAAAGGAATTATAACCCGGGTACATGCTGATGGCATATTTTTACCAGTTGAAGCAAATCCATAAAAAAATCTAATTTGTATGGTCCTAATAATTAGGTGTCATGCCTAATACAAAGCGGGTTAAGGTCAAATGTTTGATTGAGCAACTACATTGTCTTGGCAACAAGCTAAGCCATCCAGAGCCATCTACAGTGGGCATATCTTGAGATCGGAAAAAGACGAAACCAAAAAGCAATGGCACTACTGTGATTTCTCCCAATCCCATAACCCGGTAAAATATATTCTCAAATAATTCAGTTTTTTAATAGCAGGGTGCCAAAAAAAGTTGAAGATGGCACTTTTTGTATTCAACTAAACAAGGTAATAAGGTCAGATTCAACTCTCATTAAGGTAGAGAGGGAGAGAGTAAATGCTTACAATTAGTAGGGATAGACCTGTACGACGCAGCTGACTGGACAAAATTACAATATACAGGGTCTTGCCAAACGGCTGCCTGGTTTCCTTTGTCATCAGAATCGAATGAAATTCGGCGATAAAATTTAAGCGAGAGAGCCTTCAAAATATCCGGAGATCTCACACTTCAAGCACCTGTCAAGATATCAGAGTTCAATAGGTATGCAAGTCCTTGTAGAGAGGGTGCTGACAAACAGATGAATCTGCAAATTGCAAGGGTGGAACCTCGCAACTGCATCATCTGAAGAGAGCCTCTGCATAAACTTGTTTAAGATGGTCTCCAACAATTGATTGGATGGCTATCTGGTCTGCAAGTAATAGTTGGGGGAGCACCATGACCTGACAGCAGAAATCAATTATAGCCTGCAGGAGACGACTAATAGACGCTATTTAATGCAAGATGATCCGCTCCACTAAGTCACCTGGAATTGGGGGCCCTCCTGCTAAAGGGGCATGCATTGGATGCTGAAATCCCAAGGAACCAGAACAAGGCATCTCCATATTTGGTCTATAGAACCCTGCACCGAAAGCAAAATGTGAATGGAAGTGTCACCTTGAACCTATTACAAAGTAAAATGTTTGTATCAGAGGGAAAGTAAAGCTTCCCAGCATGAATCCAAGCTGGGTCATCTTCACTATAGCTAAGCATCTATGGATATTTACAATTGAAAACAAAACTCGAAAACATAACAATGTTTCTAAACATGATTGTAGGATTGATAATAGTAATCCTTTGCACAAACAAACCCAAAAATATCATTTTAATAACTCAACGATGGCTAATTATTAGTGCATCATATAGTTGCATTCTCAAATGTGACCCTGTCTTCATACCGAAATAATTGCAGTCCAACTTTCATAAACGTATTCACATATAACAAACTACAGATTGCATACCATCTTGGAAAAAAGAAGCCGCAGACCCGGAGTGTGCTCTCCATTGTTCATCGCTCATAGGTTGCCTTCGTCCATTTGCAAGGTTCGGCAAAGGATATGGCGGATAAGGCTGCTGAATGTGTTGCTGCATCATTGGACTTGCGAAAGCAAAAGAACTTGATGCAGCTTGAAGGGGCGGAATACCCTGATTTGTTGATATTTGTCCAGGAGGTGTAGGAGTTTGAGAAGGGTTGGAATGAAAAGGTCTCTGAGGAAACACTAAACAACCTGGAAGAAATTGGTGGTTGGTATGAGAAGCTTGAGGGTTCAAATAAATCTCATTCTGCACATATTCGAAAGTTATTGTAGAATTAAATTCAGAAACTGGTTGCAAGCTGCCCAGACCAGTTGCCAAACTGCTATTTGGTTGTTGCAAAAAAGTTTCGCTGCTCATGGAAACATTAATATGACCTTGAACAGGGGTGTTTCCACTCAGTTGGACAAGTTGACCTCCCTGTAATAGAAATCAGCAAGGATAAATGAACTGTATATGGTTTTGCAAAGAGAACTAATAATGCAACTTACAGCTGGCATTCTGGAGTATTCCTGTGGTAAAGGCTGATAAGGTGGAGGTGGGGAAGAAGGAGAAACTGGTGGTGGAGGAAGAGGAGGCGGAGCTGCAGGCAGAGGTGGGGGCGGGGGCGGAGGTGGTGATGGAGATGATGGCGGCAATGGTGGAGGAGAGGGTGGAGGTGAATGAGGCAATGGAGGCGTGGATGGTGGTGAATCCAATGGTAGAGGAGGAGAAGACATTGCTGGAGAAGAAATTCCAATATCACTTCTCAAAGGTGATTGTGAATGACTTTCAGAGCAATGCGGCTGAGATCCAGGTTCAAGGCCATCAGCTTCAAGCATGTTCTCCTCTTTGTCTTTGGAAGAAATAGACGCATCATCTTCATCCATTTCAAGCTCATGACCCTCTTCCAGAACGTAGTGGTGCTGGTCACTTGGAACTTCACATATAGGATCGAGTGCTGTGTTGTTTTTGTCTTCAGGAGATAACTGAACACCAGTTCCTCTTGATGATATATATAGATCTTCATCTTCAAAGATATTTGCAGACAATAAAATAGGCAGATGAAACGATGCATTGCTGCAACCAACCAATGAGAATTAGATTTCCAGCTATATATTCAATCAGGTGAGCAAACAAACTGCTACTCAAAAATCAACCAGAGTATTAGATGACAAATAAGATCTTGATGAAAATTTGTGCATCCAAGTCCAAAAAAAAAAGATAAATGGGAAAGAAAAAATCCAGATATTGTCCAAACAATGAATCAATGTGTTATAATGATTTACGCAGAAGTCAAGCAACAAAAAATTAATAATCAACCAAGTTATAGAAAATTGAACAAATTGAACAATTTATAGAAAATTGAACAAAAAAATTGCAAATCCAGTCCATCTGTACAACATGATGATAATGCAAATCTACTGTATTTTGAACTGAATTTAATAAAATAACCTCCCACAAATGCAACTTCCAAGGTCGCATATAGATCTACTTAGGTAGAAATCCAATAATATGTTAAGTCATCAAGTGTAGATCTTTATGCCATGGTCTACGTTTCATATCTTATATTTCCGAATACTTCATCTGTTTTTTTCTTTTGAAGACCTGCTTCTCCCAAATTTACCGATAAAAGTCAACAGATCAAACACACTACCCAGATTCGAAGGAGGCTTGACGTGAAGAAGAATGCAAACATAGATTGCTTTGTCAGCCATCATACAACAACAACAAAGCCTTTTCTCACAATTAAGTAGGGTCGGCTACATGGATTTTTTGCCTCCATTTAGATCTATCTTGGGTCAATCTCGAGCTTATATCCAAAAAACTAAGATCCCTTCGTATACTCTCTTTCCAACATTTCTTGGTCCGTCCTCGCCCTCTCTTAGCCAGCTCAACATCCCAACACTCGCATATCCTAACTGGTGCATCAGCTTAACTTCTTTGCAAATGACTAAACCATCTTAAGCGATTTTCTCGCATCTTATACTTGATCGGAGCTACACCAACTTTCTTTATGATTGCATCATTCCGAATCCGATCTTTACGTGTGTTCACACATCCACCATAGCATTTCATTTCTGATACAACCATTCTTTGCACATGTCTATGGTCACAGGACAACATTCAGATCCATAGAGCATAACAGGTCTCACAGCTACTTTTTAAAACTTTCCTTTAATTTTTAAAGGAATTTTCTTATCACAGATAACAACAGAGGCTCCTCCCCACTTTAGCCAACATGCATTTATTCTATTAGTAACATATCCATAAATTTCCCCATCATGTTGCGAAATAGATCACAGATATCTAAAAGAATATCTCTTCTGAATATTATCGTCGCCAATCTTCACCTTCACCATTGCTTCCATCAAAGGTGCACTCCATATGCTCGCAGTGTTCACGAAATCGGTTGAAGCGGCCGCATATGCGGCCGCATATGCGTGTGCGGACTGTTGGGCGTGCCGCATTCGTGAAGCCCCTCTATATGCGCCTATTGCGCATATGCGGCCCACATATGCGGGCTGTGCGGCCGCATATGCGGACCGTGCGCCCGCTTCGTGCTCCAACGTGCTATCGGATCGGATCACTAGATCCGATTTACCCGTAACCCCATTACCCGGTTACCCTAAACCCTCTCACTTGATTCCCCGATACCCTAATCCCTCCGTCGTGCAAACCCACGCCTCCACGATCCTCCTCCCAAGTCCCAACCACGCCTCCATCGCTACCCGACCTCCTCCAAGCTCCTCCGCCTCCACTCATCTCCGCCTCCCCTTCCCAACTCCACTACCTCCTGCGCTTCGGCACCGTGCCTCCTCCTAGCTGCGGCACCATGCCTCCTCCTCCCAGCTCCACCGCGGCACCGCCTCCTCCTCCCAGCTCCACCGCGGCACCACCTCCTCCTAGCTGCGGTACCGCCTCCTCTTAGCTGCAGCGCCGTGGATTCAGTAATTTCCCACTTTTATTTATATCCTGATTCAGTAATTTCTTTATTTAGTCACCTGTTAGTAACCGTAGCATTTCTATACCCCGGTGAGCTTTGTATACGATATATTCCGGCCAAAGTCTGCTACCAGTTATTTTATTGCCCCGAACTGACAGTTTAAGTTGGTTGAACACGTTGTAACCTGTGGAATCCTGCCAGAGGTTGGGTTCACTCAGAGACTATTGTTGGTTCTAAGTCTCCATTTATTTCTCACATCTTGTCAAATCTTAGGATTCCCCATTCGGATTGCTCCCTTTCTTGGGAAGCTACAGCAGCAAGTATCTTTGATAATGATCGATTTAGAACCCTGTTTAGATATTGCTAAAACTTGGGGTTCGATAACCAGTGGGACATATTCACATAATCCACGCATTTAGTTGATCAAAAGCCTTGGGTACATTATATACATATGACCCATAATGTTGGCTATCTAATGGAATAAAAAAGTAGGTACATTTTATATCTTATGTTGGACCACAATTATTAGTAAGTTTAGTTCAGTTGTAGTCAAATTTGTATATATTTATTTATTTATAAATAAAAATTAGGAAACCGCGTAGAACCGCATATACCTCGCATATGCCCCCGCATACCGCTTAATCGCTATTCAGTGACCTGACCGAACGCATACGCATACCGCTTTCCTGAACCTTGCTTAGCCCTACTTATACGAAATCCTTTAGTCTCCAATGCATGTCTTCAGACCTCAAGCTTCTCATTTACTACATCTCTAGTCTCATCAATCAACACAATATCATCAGCAATTTGTCAACTGCCATATATTTAAAAAATACTTTTCTTTTCTTTTTTGAAGAATGTAGGGGGTTCACCCAGGGTAGGTGCTCACCTACAAGCTGTAATTATTATTACAAAACAAATTACAAGTAAGATGTCTAGGACTCGATCAGAGAATTGGCAAACACATCTGCCACGTGTGTCTCCTCTCTAGAGATAGAAGCATTCCTGGCACAAGCCAAATCGTCCAAAAAATCACAACAGGCCTGCCCTTTCTGAATGCCCACCCAACCAATAGCCATCCTTCTTCGGATCCCTCTCGCAATTCTACAACAAAAAAATGATGTCCAATGTCCTCACACTCCCCCAGACAAACAAGGCAGGAAATCATCATGTTGGATAGCTACATCAAACTTGAACGTGCAACGGAATCGAACGTTTCCAAATTAAATCGTAGGCTTTTGTCATCCCATCTCACATCGTGTAATGTGTTGTCTTCACTGAGAACTCCGCATCCCTGATCCAGTACGCATGCAGACTCATTAGTTCCTCAATAGATTCCAACTTCACAAGCAGCTAACCAAATTAAATAGCACATTTCCAAAGAAAAGACCGGCGCCCACAACCTCCCTCACAATTGAAAGGGGCCAGCAGTCCGCAACCAAAGCATCTTTGGCCACAGCTAATGCCCACAATAGTGGGGAAATGTCGTAAAAAGGCCCCAACTTCGACCAATCATCCCGTCAATTTAAAAGACACCCAGGAAATACCAACTGCATAAGAGGGCCACATCCGGCAACATCGATCACATGCCTTTCCAAAAGTTAGCAGGCGGTGGCCCATCCTTCACCACGGTCAAATTAAGGTCAACCTTTATACCGTAAATTCCATGAACCAATCAGCACAATAAATCCCCATTTTCACCACATATCCTCGCCACCCACATTGTTAACATAGTTTGAAATACATTTCCCGGAGTCGAAGAACCTCCCATCTTCTCTATTCCACAGGCCTATAGATCACGCTCCTGGACAAGAGAATCGCCATCTGTAGTCCAACCCCCTTGTTAACCCTATTGAGAGGGATAAGAGAATGAAAGAGCTTGCCTTATTCTAGAGGTCTACGGGTCCTTATATAGGACAAAACCCTAGAGAGCTCAAAAAAGGGAAAAATAGATAAGTGTCCCTAGTGGGGGTTACAATGAAATATTAACAATTACTAACACTCCCCCTCAAGTTGGAGCATATTTATCGAGCATGCCCAACTTGTTCTTCGACTCCGGGAAATGTATATCAAGTTGGGTATCCATAGAAGACGTTTCTTGAGTAAGGCCTTAGTGAAAATTTCTGCAAACTGAAGATTGGTGGTAAAGTGAGGAGTACTAATCTTCCCAATTCAGACAGTATCCCGAACAAAATGGCATTCAATTTCTATGTGCTTGGTTCTTTCATGGAACACATGATTCGTGGCAATGTAAGTAGCTGATTTATTGTCATAGTGTAGTGGAATGGGCGTGGTGACCGCAATGCCAAGTTCTTGTAGAAAAGTTAATAGCCACGTGATCTCATAAGTTGCTTGAGCCATTATCCTGTATTCTACTTCAGCACTAGATCTGGATACGACAGTCTGTTTATTGCTTCTCCAAGTGACAAGCTTTCCTCCAACCATCATAGCATATCCTGTGGTGGAGCGCCGATCCTCTGGTGAACTCGCATAATCAGCATCAACATATACAATAACGTCATTGTATCAGTTTGCCCTATAAAAGAGACCATACCCTGGAGATTCCTTCAAGTATTGTAGTATATGAAGAATGTCTTGCCAGTGATTGTAATGAGGTTGCTCCATACGTTAGCTAACTCTGGTCACTGCATAGAGATATCAAGTCTGGCAACGGTGAGGTAGAGAAGTTTACCAACCAAGCTCCTATAACGAGTAATATCTGTGAAGATAGGATCAGAGGACGTGGAGTGTTTCTTCGAGTCTGTTGGAATACTTGAAGGCTTCCATCCAAGTAACCCACCTTCAACAAGAATGTCCAGGTAGTATTTTCTTTGAGATAGTTGAAGATCTTCTGTAGTGCGTAGTACTTCTATGCCCAAAAAATAGTGTAAAGGACCAAGGTCCTTAGTGACAAACACTTTCTGGAGAAAAGTCTTGGTCTCTAGGAATCCTTTCTCATCATCACCTATGACAACCATATCACCTACATAGACAACCAGTATAACGGTACCGCTTGTTTGTCTTGTGACAAACACAGAATAATCAGATGTTGTTCTCTGAAAGCCAAGAGTGTTGATTTCGATAGTGAGTCTGTTAAACCGTTCCCTTGGGCTTTGTTTCGGGCCATATATTGCCTTGCGAAGTCGACATACGTACTCCCCCTCAACCTCATACCCCGGAGGATGCATCATGTAGAATTCTTCATCAAGATCTCCATATAAAAAGACATTTTTCACATCTAGTTGGAAGATAGTACATGCTTTGTTAGTGGCTATAGAAAGGATAGTTCTGATAGAGCCCATTCCTGCAACTGGTGAGAATGTCTCAAAGAAATCTACACCATATGTCTACGTAAAGCCTTTAGCCACAAGGCGGGCTTTTAATCTTTCAATTGACCTGCCGGGTGATTTTGGTCATGAAAACCCATATGCATGCCATAGGTCTAGCCCCTTAGGGTAGTGTACTAGATCTCATGTCCCTCTTGAGGTAAGAGCCTCCATCTCTTCATTCATGGCATGGTGCCAACCTAAATCCTTTAAAGCATTGTGATGATCTCTCTGAATTGAAATGGTCATGAGAGCATCTGCATATCTTCTGTCAGTTGTTGAAAAACTAGCAGTAGAAGTGAAATGAGACATAGGATGAAGTGTACACTGCCTCTTACTTCTACGTAGAGCAATGGGAAACTCCTCGAGATCATCCGGAACAACAGTGAGAATTCGACCATCTACTGTAAAAGTAGGATCAAGATATTCGCACATCGATAGCTCGAGCAAGGATCACCATCTAATGCCAAGTTCACCAGCATTGTCAAAACATCAACTGTGATAACAAAAAGAAGAGGGATCAAGGGACATCTCTAGCGAATTCCATCGTGGCTGAAAGAAACCACCCTCGGACACCCATCAACAAGAACATAATATGAAGTCGATGTAACACACAGCTTCATACCCACTACCCACATCTCAAAAAATCATCTATATAGCAAAGATGACCAAAGGAAACGCCAGTCCATACATTCATATACTACATAAAAGTCCACCTTCCAAGGTAAGACTTTAGTGTGCTCCCGCTTCTACCAGGAACAAATGTTTTCTGCATTGAGGAGATGATATCATTCATAACATTTAGGAGACGGTTCATAAGAACATTAGAAACAAGAAGATATATCGCATTGAAGAGTGTGATATGTCTATGGTTCTCCAAATGAGTGGGCACTTAATATTTATGCAACAAAAACAATAGCGCATTGTGAATCCGTTCAAAGCCGAAGTTGTCCAACTGGAATTCCTAGAGAACAACCATTGCATCTCTTTCCACTACATTTCAAAAATCCTTGATAAAAGGGGACGCCATCTGGGGCCCATGGCCATACTAGCATTCAACTGAAAAATCGATGACTTCATCGCGTGGACCTCAACATCATCGACAAAAACATCACACCATTTTTAGGGCACCCCTTATCACACCATCCTCAACCCGTCCAACTGGCTCTCCTACTCAGAGAACGAAAATTATCACTACGAACCCGATCTACTTAGCATTCCCCGGCAATTCATATGTCCACCAAGATTGAGTAAATGAAGTTCTTGTGGCGTCTCCCACTGGCCATACTAAGGAAAAATCTAGCATTCATGTCTTCCTCCTAGAGCCAATGTTGTATCGATATATTAATCAATTCAATCCACACTTCTGATTTTCATCTTGAATAATTCAAATATATACATTACGATCTTGCACCTCGGCTATCAAGCTTGCTCATCTCGTCCCAAGCATTCTTCCTACTATGCAAGTGTTGGGTCCTTATCTCTCCTAAAAAACAGATGCTTTCTGAGCTCCGCCAACTTGAAGGCTAGTTGCATTGTCGGCTATCTCGACATATGGCATCCCCTCCAAAAATATGCCACCAAATCCCGGAAAACATCTTCCAACAACTAGGATTGCTCGAATCTAAAATATGGATGTTGTTTGACTTCTCATCAAACTCCCAGAGTACAAGCATAAGGTCTGAATGCGAATGCAAGAGTGAACTCGTGAAAGTCAAATGACATGAGTGCATGATCGTAACCGACAGTAGAGATCGATCAATACGAGATATCAATCTTGAGTTCATCCGCGTATATCGGCATCTCAAACCATCAAACACATTAAGCTGAAGGTCAACAATCAGTGACACAAAAGCCTCGGATCCGAAATTACCTCTCATCATCGAACTCATGCTCAACTCTCATCCTCGACTTCACTTGTCTTCTGGATGCAGAGTTATGTTAATGTCAACATCAATAATCCATGGTAAAGTGGAATTTATCAAGCATAGTTCTGACAACCTACCGAAGTTATGGGTGTACAGAAGCCTCCGTCGGACCATAGACATTAGTGGACATAAATAGAACATCAAATGAGCTCATGCGTAACTCCATCGAAATTGAGTACTTGTGCTCATTTTCAACCTCCTCTAACTAGAATATGTCGCTAATATACCCCACAACCAGTCCAGAAGACCTCAATGAATCAACAACCTTGAAGGACGCCATGCAAGCACTACCAAAACAATGCCAAAGGGTACTTCCCAATAAGAGATTGTTGTTGCTTGAAGCATAGTCACATCTGCATTCCACTTCGCAAGCTCATACATCGCCTTCCACTTATCGGGTACTCCCAAGCGCCTTACATTCCAAGAGATCAACTTCATTTAGGAATCGATTTAAGATTTCTCGATGGGATGACCCAAATATTATGTAACCACCTTGCATAACTCCTCCACTAGCGCATTATGTACAAGGTGCCCTGAACCCCCCAATCCAAAGTGCGCAAGACATCTGACAACGCATAAGCAATAGCAGAGGAAGTTGTTTACATGCTTGCAGCCATCTTCGTGGCAACAAATCCAAATTTACCAAGGGCGACATGAAGTGTGATTGAATCGACATCTGATTCATCTTATTGGAATGGCACTAACTGGGTCACATTTCATTTAAAGCAATCCAAACTTTGGTTGCCCCCTTTAGGAAGCATCCTCTCTCGGGAATATGTCTGCAAGCAGTCAGCATTGTTCCACGAGATATCACAAGGGGTAGAGGGCAAGTTGTTATGTCTACGTAATGTCGACGGACCTTCATCAAGCAGCCATCTCCCCACAGGTCTAAAGAGCCAATCCTTCAACGGAAATCGTTTTCTCCTCTCCTTATACTTTTCACCGCATGCCCCAACTTGTCATCACAAGGCTTAGACCTTTCTGCAAACCCAAGCTACCGACATTGAAACGATGAGTATGTGCTCACTTAACTACACTAGCTTCTTCAGATAATCAATAGAAATGTCATGTCTCTAAGACTCCACACCATGCTAGTGGTCACAAAGACTTCCTCATCAAAGTGGTCTTGGATCTTGGGGTGCTCCACACAGAAGTAAACATCTGCATCTACCTCAGATCGACTCGAACATAACGACATACACGACCCAATGGCAAAAGAATCGTGCAAGTATTCATCTTCAACCGCATGATGTATTCAGCCTAGTGACTCTAGTCAAGTCCAACTCATCCAACCTGCTCTCGTCGGTAAGCATATCACTTCACTTATCTTTGCTCAAATCCACTGAGATCCCAATTCTAATAACACGATCCACTTCGCTCGAAATGGGTCGACAAAAGTTCAGATTTAGGTTTAATACAGGATCCGAGTACAAGTGACACATTAGTTTTGCCAATAAAGCTCCCCTACCCTACCGGGGCTTCCTTGAATGAGATTTTTAGGGAAGGTGCTTTGATAGTCGAACCCCACGAATCTTGGTGAGCATTATGCGTTGTATTACTAGGAACGTCATCATGCAGCATATCCTCATGAGGGTCCCTATAAGGGAGCGGATTGATGCATATTGCACACAAACGTCAACTAGCAGTTTAATCCATAGTGGAGTTCTAAGCATACAAATGTCGATCCAACATGATATCAGGACTATGTTTTCCTTTCTCTCAACAAAAAAGCAAGAACTTCCTAGCTGTAGTTAAATGTGATGATGCATTGTCATCTCAATAACAACATGAAGTCATGAGGCATTTCTAAGGCTCGTTGAGAAGATATGGATGACCTTCCAAAAGTCCACAATGACCTCTGAAGTTCGAAAATCTCCCGCATGAAGTATGAGACCTTTGCGGGCAAGCATGGAAGACCGTATCGATATCGATATGGTTTCGGTACGCTCGGAAAAGGAAATATCAACGATATCGGTGGAAATGTCGAAAATGGCTCAAAAAGATCAAGTTTTTGTCATTTTTCAGAAAAACAACAAATAACCTACAAATACACACTTATATCACAGATATCGATCATTTATAGACCATATACCGCACATATCAGTATCGCACATATTGGTCATTTTGAATATATCGATATTAATGTTGATTCTTGACTTATAGATATTGGAAATGGATTCAAGTCCTTATATAATGAAATACCCTACAAATATACACTTAAATAACACATATAGATCATTTATGAGGACTATGATCCTTATATTGCACATATCGATCATATCGCTGATATTGTTAGCTGTTGACTTAATATATCTATATATATACACATATACATATATAAATATATATTGAAAATGGAGTTCATCCAAGTTCTTTGATCACTAAATAACTTACAAATGTACTCTTGGATTACACACATCGATCATCTATGAACCTTATATCGCATATATCGAATATTTCAAACATATCAATGTTAATGTTGATTCTTGACTTATAGACTATAGTCATAGATATTTTTTTAAGAATTGACTTATAAATATTATCATATTGGAAATGGATTTGACTTAATTTCTTAAAACATGAAATAACTTGCAAATATACACTTAGATATCATAACACATAATTATAGATCATTTATGATCCTTATATCACTCGCTCATATCGGTCATTTTAGTCACATGACATAGTGAATGTCATTGAGAAGAGTCATTTGATTCAAAAAATGCAATAATGATTAACGAGACAATGTTTCTTAGGCATAAAGATTTATCTCTTTACAAAAATAAATTAAAAATATTCAAATCAATGTAATATTGTAAAAGTAATTACCTAAAACCAAGAATTCTGTGATGAATCTGAATCCCCCTCCCCTGCCCTGTTGTTTCTCATAATGGATTGCAAACTCAATGAACTCGCAATAGTTTCCTCATGTCATGTACGAGTTCATGGCCTTATAATCCATGACATACTGCTCGTATTGATGGTCATCAATCCCTTTGAGTATCCCGAGTCGAGGATAAGCATCGCTACATCCGGTATCACGAGATGCATGACGATGCTGCAAAGTACTAGCTTGAGATCGTCGAGATGACGACGGAGTAGCAGAAGATCTCTGCGGAGGAGGACCTGGAGGAGGCACAGATGCGTAGTACTCAGGGAAGAAACCAAAACTACCACAACCAAAAAACTGCCCTTGCTCTGCTCGGGTTGGCTACCTTGGTAGTTCTCACCAATGTAGCTATTATATCCTACATACTCACTATTGCAACCATATCCATATGATTGAGGAGTATACGCCTGAGGAGGAGGAGGAGGTCCAGGTGGAGAAGTAGGAAAATATTCAGGGAAGACCCTAAATGATCTCGCATCTTGTGAGGATCCATATCCGCCTAGAGGACTTGGTGTTCCTCCACTGTATGGGCTGCCAATGTCCATGCAGCTCAACGAAACCGACATATGATATTAAATCGTCCATGTTACTGTATGTAGGATGATGGTCACGTCGTCCATATGCATCGTAATCCATAGGTCTTGGACTCGGACTTGGGGCAAACCATCCATGTATGTTTCCATGTCGCTCCATGTATTCTCGCCCTGCATCGAATCTTGAATCATCATGCGGTATGTGACCACCTCCTGCTAACCCCAACCCCCTTGAATATGTCTCCTCATCACCTGATCCATCACGACCGCCAACATCATCATCATCTCTCCCATTGTCCTTTTTTGATTTGGATTTTGATTTCGACCCAGTGGAGAGAATGTCGTCCACAATTGCATCAAGCTCCAACCCTCCAAGAGGGTCTATAATTCGCCCGAATCTGGCCATGTAGTCACCAAAATCCACTTCCATTTGTTGTCTTATATTCTGATTCAGTCTGCCTCCCAGTTGATCAAGCAATGGAGCCCCGTTGGGATCCAACCACCTCTGTACAACATCTTCATCTGCATCGTCATCGTGCATCTTGAAAATATATGCAAGATCGATGGGGTCTATGTAATCCTCTTTGTCATGCCCCTCCCTTGTATATTTCATCTTCAACCTCAAGTTGTAGTGCACAAAAACAAGAGCATGGAGCCTCTACTCTCCCAACTTGTTCCTCTCTTAAAATGGATCAGGTTGAATGTACTCCAGTTTCTCTCACAACCACCGGCAGATGCAGTTTGGGACAATACTTCCACCGCCACTTTCCGTAGGTTGAGAGCTTCCATCCCATACAGTAACCACCACTCCGCTGCAGAAAATCCAAAAAGAGATAAATCAATAGTAGTATATTTCATTTGATCGCTTGACTATGAATTGAGGAGATCCCCAGTGATCTTGATGTGCATATTATTGTTGGGAAACAAAGACATGCGTGTGCATCGTATCCTATGACTTCTCATGTTTCATTTGATCGCTTGACTACGGATTTCAGGCAGTTAGTTGTTGCACTTTCAGCTATGGAAATTCTGCAGACTTATCAAGCGGCTTTACGAGATGATCGATGGAGTCTGGGCATGGAAGAGGAGAGGGACGTATTGCAGTCGTGCATCACTTATAGTTTGTCCTCAGTTCCTTTGGGAGCCTCCATGGCCAATTGCAAGTGGATGCTCACTGTGAAACACCGAACATATGGCAATATTGATCTCTAGAAGGCTAGGTTGGTTGCACATGGGTTCACCCAAACGTATGGGGTGGACTATCTGGACGCATTCTCTCCAGTTGCTCGGTACTCAACTCTTTGGATTATGCTTATTGTTGATGTGGTGCGTGATTGTCCTCTGTTTCAGCTTGATGTCAAGAATGCATTCCTATATGACAATCTCCAGGAGGAAGTTAATATGCAGCAGCCACATGAGCTTGCTGCTGAGGGGAACGCCAGCAGGTGTGTAGACTTCACAAGGCCATCTATGGTCTCAAACATAGTCCAAGAGCATGATTCCATAAGCTCTCAGACATGATTAAGCAACAGGGATTCACGAAGTCGAATGCGAACCATTCTTTGTTTGTTCAGTGGGTACCCAAAGGTATTATTGTGATTATGGTGTATCTTGATGATATCATCGTTATAGGAGATGATGTGCAGGGGATTAGCAACGCAAAAGGGTTTCTTGGACGACAATTTGTCATCAAGAACCTTGGCACCCTAAGGTACTTTCTGGGATTAGAGTTTGCCAAGAACAAGCAGGATTTGGTAATGACACAAAGAAAATATGTTACAGATCTTCTAGCTGAGATAGAAATGATTGGGTGTAGACATGATATTACTCCTATGGATCCAAGCATGAGACTATATGGTAATGATACAGAAGAAGTGGACAAGAGAAGATACATAGAACTTGTTGGGAAGCTACTTTATATTACTATTACCAAGACAGACATTTCATTTGTTGTTAGTCAGGTCAGTTAGTCCATGGAACAACCTGAGCACGTGCATATAGATGCAGTCCAAATGATCTTAAGATACTTGAAGTCATCTCCAGATGCATGGTTATTATTCAGAAAAGGTACATTCCTTACTGTCACAGCTTGCACAGACGCGGACTATGCAGGATGCCCTAATGATAGGAAATCTACTTCAGGCTTTGTGTTATTTGTTGGTGGATCACTAGTATCCTTGAAGAGACAGAAGCAGACGGTTGTTGGCATATCTAGTGTTGAATCCGAAGAGAGATCTATGAGACAAGGGAGCACAGAGATGACGTGGACCAAGTTTGTTCAAGTTGACCTAGGCATTGATGTACCGTTTCCTATGCAATTACAGAGCGACAACCATGCACCTTTATTCATTATTAGATGTTTTTCACGATAGAATGAAGCACATTGAGATGATTGTCACTACACACGTGATATGATCCAAAAAGTCTTCATTTCCATGCCCCATGTCAGCTTAGGGGAGCAAACTGTTGACATCCTCACCAAGACATTAACCAGAGGACCCTTTTCAGAAGTGTTCATCCAAGCTTAGCATGATTGACATCTATGCTCCATCTTGAGGAGGAGAGTAGAGATATTCTTATGTTATAGTACGATTTATGTATTTTCTATTTCTTCCATCTACATTGTGTAATTTACCCTTTGGGTCTCTCCCTATATAAGAGAGCCCGAGGGTTCCCTGCAATAGACACATTTTTGTATTTTTCTTCCAACATAAACTAATTAAGCAACAAGCATGTTGTCATTCAATCACATGTTTATGTCCATCCTCTTTCACAACCCTATATTGTTATAGGCTTATAGGTCATTGGTATTAGTCTACACAACTTTCTATGGGGTGAGAGTAGACTTGAAAGGTGCAAAGCCTACATCTGTACACTCTAAGTAGAATCCATCGTGTACTTATCCTCCCAATCCAATGGAATATCATTCTCAACCTAGTCATGCCAATCCACCTCTCTTTGTGTTGATCTTTTGCACTCCTCCCATTTGGCCACCAAACCTCATAGCAACTCCTTAAGGGAGCCCGAATGTTTCGCAAATCGCAGAGCCCACACACATATATAGCCTCCCTTGTCCTTAAAAGAGCTCTGAATTTTCACAAATCATAGAGCCCACGCACATCTATAGTTCCCTTGTGATGGATTTATTTTCAAGTCATCAGATCCTCTCATTTCCTAGATATCAAAACACAGCAATAACGTTATTCAATACTAAAAGCTCGTATTAGAGAGAAAAAGCTACATTTTTACAAGTACCTTTGAGAGACTCAATTGCGTGAGTCTATAGCCTTATAAGCAATTAAGTTACCTAACCATTGTCTTAAGGTGTATGTTATTGAAACACAACTCCTACGTATCCCCTCCTCCATGCCTCCGCATAGCACAAAAACGTCTTTACTCAAGCAAACCGGATGATGGCATTCATGCACTACATGTTGTTAGCAAATTACTTCATGCACTCTTTATTTTAGGCAAACATGTACCACCAATATTTAGTTTGTCTTTTGAATTCTACTAGGTTGTAATCCCAACCAATAGAATTTACCATGAAAAAATATTATAGTATGCAAAAAATTAGTGAATCCGTTTATTTTACAATGCAACTCTTGAATCCATTTATGGACCCAATTTTAAAATTTTATAGACATGCTAGTTTATATTATTACTTTTAAATGGAAAAGGGGTGTGACGTTAAAGAGGAACTCACACAAACTTACTATATATTCACATTATTAAACGGAAAAAGTTAAAAGGACCAAAAGGTCCGAAGGTTTTTATATGTTCTAAAACACTATCCATGTGTATTCTCTCACACCGAAGTATGGACTCATTATGTGCGAACCACAAGGACCAAAGGATAGTTACCACACAAATCTTGATGAAGCTACTCCCATGCCCCAGCCCAACTATGGAGTCCCAAAACCCAACCCATTCTAAGATTGTCATCGAATCCAAATGAGTCACGATCTAGACCTCCTTCAAAACAGAGTAGCCAAAGAAGAGATTCTCAATGTCCTCCTTCATTAATGTACAACGCTGGAATGTGCCCCATTTCCTAGGGAAAAATGCGCTTTAACCACCAAACATCAGCCAATCTCTCCTCAATGAACAAATGAAAATTTGTACTCACGGTGGGGCCATCCATCTTCAGAGATATCTGAAATGATCCGAAGCAATTTAAGGATCAAATCGTACCCAAATAGAAGGCGGTATACGCTTTCAATCAACCTCCTCAACTACCAAATGAAAATCCATACTCATAGTGAGACCTTCATAAGATAGGACACAGATAAGATCAACTTAGAACCTTACAACCACCGCTCAGTCCACCGGTCCCTAAAACAATCAAGATTTCTCGAACTCGAAGAAAGTTTGAAAACAATAAGTGGCATATAGCTTGGCTACAACTTCTATTAGGAACTGCATACTTCCTGTACATCAAATTCATGCTCTTACGATCCATTTGACTATTCATTCTATTGAAAGGTGGCATGGCGTCACGCCAGCTCAATCTCTCAATCGACCATTAGTTCAGAGGAATGTAGTACGATATCGTATGGAGCATGCCCTTCACCAAGGAAAGTTGAAACTCATTGGGCAAATCAGCATATACCAAGAATATGTCCAGTCTTGACCTAGATGTCGAGTTTCACCGTGTAAATTTGTAATTCAAGGCATCCATAATATCTAAGTAAAGGTCTCAAACCAATGTCAATAACTCATCTGAGTCCACAACCAAACCATAGAATCACTCGGATGATCAAGCAAGGTAACGTGCAATTGATGCCACCACCCACGAGCTCGGGCAAAGCTAGATATCATAGTCGGTCCTCCAAAAACTCCAACCAAATAAAGCGCAGTAGCACCTCAAATTTGATCAAAGAAATATTATGTTAAAATGAAAGATATTATGTTGAGTGTGTGATTCATAAAGGTAGAGATCGTATATGAGGGATGGGTGTGTTCTTGTTCATCATGGGTGTGAATAAACAGATAGTGTAATGTACCTTAATATAATTTAATGAAGCATGAATGACTATGAGACTAGGATAGTCATCCATTGGCTTTTCAACTTGTTTCCATTTCTCAAATCAGCAATACATGTTGGTCACATGACGACACCACATGGAAATAATGGCAAATACATGTAAACTATCTATATCTGCCAGATCAAAGAGATGCAATATTTCATTAAAAAATACAGTATATAGATGTGGATAGTATAAATATACGTGTACCCATCCAAGCTAAGGTTCAAAACTAATCAGTTGCATTGTTGTGGCAGCCACAAATTGATGCCTCCAAAATGTAATCGTAGAAGTTTATTTTAGTTCTTGTATCTTTTATCTATTTCCTTTTCTTTTGTCTACCGTATGTAATTTGCCCATAGGTCTCTCCCTGTATAAGAGAGATTAGGGCTCAAGGAATAAACATAACTCTTATTTTTCCCAACATGGTATCATAGCGGCGGTCCTAGACCGGAGCTCTCGTACTGAACCCCATCCCTAATCCCTCCACCTTCAAGACGCCCAGGGCTTGGCCCGTCACGTGCACCGCCCAACCCTTTGTGCGCAACCTGGTCCCCTGCGAGCAGTTCGGCCCCGCGCACCGTCGGGGGCCCTGTGCGCGTCATTCCTGTGAGAATAGTCCGGTCCTTAAGTCGTTTCTAGGTCTCCTCGTGCCCTAGGGCCCCAACCCTGTGTGTCGCTGCCGCCCCTAGGGCTCTGCCACCCCTAGGGTTCTGTCGTTCCCTCTCTAAAGGGCCTTTCGCTCATGCCTCCAGGCATGGCCTCAAATTTCAGCAAAATTCTGTCAAATTCCTGTCAAATATCGATATCCTGTCGAAATCGAAACTCAACCGAAATGGCCGAACTGACCGAAATATGGGGGTCCTAGTACAAAAAATAGTCAAAATGACCAAAATTTCGGTCAATTTTCCACCGAAATTCGACTAAAATTCCATTTTGGTCATTCACCGAAATGGTGATCAAAGCCGACATTTAAGGCCTTACCTCCAGGTTGATGGGTTTGGTTGTGTAAGTCTACACATGCAACCAAACCTCATCATGTCAGTATAGACCAAAGTTTATTTTGTCTACAATCCTAGTTGTCTCCAGTCACCATGTCAGAAAGCAAGGTAGAGATTCCCACCACAGGCGCCTTCAAAGGTCATGCGTCTATTGTGAAGATGGATGGATCCAACTACGAGTTATGGGTCATGCAGTTCATGAGCATAATGAAATCGATGGGTAAGAAACATATTCTTACCGAGGACGAGCCAACGGAGAAGACAGGATTGTATGCTTCATGGGAGGTTG
The DNA here is from genome assembly GCA_037367405.1 of Ottelia alismoides. Lineage (NCBI taxonomy): Eukaryota > Viridiplantae > Streptophyta > Magnoliopsida > Alismatales > Hydrocharitaceae > Ottelia > Ottelia alismoides. The sequence continues at coordinate 505,954 of JAZKJV010003717.1, read as the reverse complement.
ATGATGCATATGCTCAGGTCTGGTTGTCTAGTACCTTGATTCCAGACATTACTAACGATGTCTTGCACCAACCTGCTGCCAAAGATATGTGGGATATTCTTGTTGTCACGTATTCACAAGCCAAGAATGAGACAAAAATCCTACAGCTCCAGCATGACATCTTCACGATAAAGCAAAATGGTCGACACATGCATGCTCACTACACTGCATTACGGGGAATGTTTGAGAGGCTTCATAGCTTCATGCCTCTCACATCTACTCCAGAGCAGTTGAAGACATATCGGAATGCCACGATGGTGGGAGTCTTTCTAGCCTCTCTTGACTCACAGTATGAGGTTGCTTCATCTCAGATTCTGACAGATGCTACCATCCCTCCCATGAAGGAGGCTTTTCATAAATTGAGTCAAATCAACATCTCAAGCCCTGCTGTTGTGTCAAATTCTTCTGCTATGGCGGCCTCTGGCAGAAGAGGCAACTCATCTCAGTTTCGTGGACGAGGACCACGTGGTAGGAGTGGCAGTGGTCGTGGATCACAATGTACTTATTGTCATCGAACTGGTCATACAGAAGATACATTCTACTCCATACATGGTTTCCCAGCATCTGCTCGTGCAGAAGAACAGATTCAGCATCATGGTGCTACACCCGCATTAAACCCACAATATGATGAACCTGTGTCTCGATTGCAAGATATCATGCCTCCAGCCAGTACTCCTTCACATGATTCAGAGAGCAGCTTGGACGTTGCTGCTACTATAGAAGTTAGTTCCTCAAGTAGCGTTTATACTTCTACTTTTTATCAGGGTTCATGTACCTCAGAATGGATTGTAGACTAAGGTGTTACACATCATTTGTGTGGAGACAAACATCAACTCACATACTACAAGCAAGTTTCTCCTGGAAGGACAGTCGTCGGAGCAGATGTGACCCATTCTCCCATCACAGGACAGGGACAGATTGCCTTAACACCTTCTATGCAGCTGCAGAATGTGCTTCATGCTCTTAATTTCTCAATGAATTTACTGTCAATTAGTCAGATTACTAAGGACTTACATTGTCGAGTGATATTTGACCCATCCTCTCTTGTATTTCAGGACATTCTCACGGGCAACGTGATTGGACATGGCCGTGAGCAAGGTGGGTTGTATCGACTGGTCCAAACACCTTATGTTGGAGCATCATCTAATTCTACTAGATCAGACTCTCCTTATCTATGGCATCTGCGCTTCGGTCATCTTCAGGGACACATGTTCTATTTAGTTGTTATGGATGATTTTAGTTGTTTGTCTTGGCTCTTCCCGTTTAAGAATAAATGAGAAGCGGGCAACACTATTATGAATTTTAATAAAGAAGTGCAGAATGTTTTTTCCGTTTCTGTCAAAATTGTGTGAACTAATAATGCCTGAATTCTGTGCTCATAGACTATCAAAATTTCTTTCATCCCATGGCATTCTTCATCAAACATCTTGTGCTTACACGTCCCAACAGAATGGTGTCGCGAAGAGAAAGCACCGCCACCTTCTTGATGTCACACGTACGCTTCTTATCCAGAGTTGTGCTTCGCACTCGTTCTGGAGCAATGCGGTTCTCACTGCATGTTACCTCATTAACCGCATGTCCTCATCAATGTTGGGGGAGAAGATATCGTTCGCCTTTGTCTTTCCTGACAAGGAGTTGTTCTCCCTTACTCCTCGTGTCTTTGGGTTCGTTGCGTTCGTTCACCAATTGTCTCCAGAGATTGACAAGCTCTCTCCTAGAGCTGTCAAATGCGTCTTTGTCGAGTATTCCAGGACTCAAAAGGGGTATCGTTGCTATAACCCGTTACGACAAAGATATTATGTCAGTGCATATGTCACGTTTTTTTGAGTGAGTCATGTTTTTCTCTCCTATAGGCGACAAGTTGGTACCATCAAACATAGCTAAAGAGATCTATATTCCTCCTCCACTCATGTATGCACCACAACAAGCTCTCATACCTCCACAACCATCTCCACCACCGCCACCTCCAATATCTTTGGCTCCTACTCTACCACACCACTACAGTCGACGGCCAGCCCCTGCTCATGATCATGGTCAATCATCAAGCATGCCCTAGGTTTGTTCTGATAACATTAATTCCAATTATAGGACTGATAGTATTTCTCAGCAGGAACAGGTAGGGGATGACACGGATGGTGGTACAGCAAATGCAGAACTTGATTTGCCTATTGCTCTAAGAAAGCAGAAGCGGTTATGTGCTTCATATCCGATTTCTTCTCATGTTACCTTTGAGCGTCTGACAGGAGACTTCAGGAGGTTTGCAGTTGTTTTATCTGCTGTGAACATTCCACGGACTCACCAAGAGGCATTAGTTGATAGTATATGGTGTCTGGCTATGGAGAAAGAGATGGTCGCCCTTTGAGAGGTACTTGGAGCCTTGTTCCAGCTCCTACTGGGGCCTCTATTGTAAGTTGCAAGTGGGGTTTTACGGTGAATTACAATGCAGATGGTAGTAATGATAGGTACAAGGCTCGACTGGTTGCTCGGGGCTTTACTCAGACGTATGGAGTAGATTATCTTGACACGTTTTCTCCTGTTGCTCGTCATTCTACCTTACAGATTCTTTTATCTGTTGTCATGATTCGAGATTGACCCAGGTTTCAATTGGATGTCAAAAATGCCTTTTTATATGGTGATCTTCAGTAAGAAGTTTGCATGCAGCAGCCACCTGGGTTTACTGCTAAGGGAGAGTGTTTACAGGTGTGCAGACTTCATAAGACAAATCTATGGCCTAAAGCAGAGCCCGGGAGATTGGTTCCAGAAACTCTCAGATTTGTTTGAGAAGCAAGGATTCAAAAGGTCGTATGCAGATCATTCTCTCTTTGTACAGAGGACATCCAGAGGTACGACTGTCATTACGATGTATGTTGACGATATACTTATTACAGGAGATGATATGCAGGAAATAAAAAGAGCAAAAGAATTCTTTGGCCACGAATTTGTTACCAAGAATCAGAGAAATATGTCACTGACTTGCTAAGTGACACAAGTATGCTTGAATGTCGACCTGCTTCTACACCCATGGATCCAAGCATGAAGATGCATGATGATGACACTAAGGAGGTTGACAGGAGGAGATACAGGGAACCGTAGGGAGGCTTCTTTATGTTACTAGTATCAGACCAGATATTTCATTTGCAGTCAATAAAGTGAGTCAGTTCATGGAACAATCTCGTCAGGTACACATGGATGCTATATATATGATACTAAGGTATCTTACGTCATCTCCAGGTGCAGGATTGTTGTTTAGAAAGGAGGGTACTACATATATCTCAGCATGCGCAGATGCAGACTATACAGAGTGCCCATAGGACGGGAAGTCTACATCAGGCTTCGCTATATTTGTTGGGGAGTCACTTGTCTCATGAAAGAGTAAGAAGCAACCCGTGGTTGCGAGATCTAGTGTTGAATCGGAGTATAGAGCCATGGTCCAAGCATGTACAGAAGTGATGTGGCTTCGCGCAGTCCTGGCAGATCTACATATATGATGCAAATGAGAAATCGGCGACGGCGAATAAAAATATTTTTTATGGTGGTTTTTTTGGTAGAAGAACGAGACGGGTTGAGAAGAGAAATTGGAGGGTTGAGAGGAAGAAAACTCGACGGAACGAGGGGTTTGGAGAAGAGAACCGCGGAGATCGCGTGGAGGAAGAAGAGAAAATAGAGAGGAGAGAGATAAAGATCTCAATTTTACTTCATACTTGACTGCCTAAAACTGATGGACTACCCTCTCTTTATATAGGAGAGAGGGTTTACAAAAATAGTAAATAATCAAATTACAACTAATTTAACCCTAATTGACCTCTAACTAACTTAATTGGACTCTAATTATTTAATTGACCAACAATTATAATTAAATTCTACGAAATCAACGTTGAGATCACATGCGATCTCGATTATTAAATTAGACCCAAAAAACGTAAATAAAATTGATAATTATCTAATTAAATAAATGTGGCCCCATAATTTGGGGTCACGCTGCATCAATATAGATGTTTCTCTTCCCATGTCGCTAAAATGCGACAATCACGCTGCATTATTCATTGCCAATAACCATGCATTTCACGAGAGGACAAAGCACATTGAGGTTGATTGTCATTATATCCGTGATATGATCCAGAAAGGCTTCATTTCTACAACCCATGTGAGCTCAGGAGACCAAATGGCAGACATTCTTACCAAAGCTTTGCTTTGGGGCTTCTTCCAGAAGTTCTTATCCAAGATGAGCATGATAGATATCTATGCTCCATCTTGAGGGGGAGCGTAAAAGTTTATTTTATGTTCTTGTATCTTTTATCTATATCCCTTTCTTTTGTCTACCATATGTAATTTGCCCATAGGTCTCTCCCTATATAAGAGAGTCTAGAACTCATGGAATAAACATAACTCTCATTTTTCCCAACAGTAATAGACAAGGGTACAATAAACATGATTGCACCATCATGCTAGGATGCAAAATGAACTATTTGCACTTTTGCAGCCGAGTGCAATTGAAGCCTCCAAAATGTAACAGAACCAAGAACAAGAAAGAATGCAGTACCTCCCATACTCATCAACAAGAAATCCTTCCATCTCCCTTATAGGATCATCAATTGAACGCTCAGCTCGTGAAGGGCGTCTAAGAGCTGCTGACGTCGAGTCATCATTTGGCACTTCAATATCAGCTATGAAACGCCGCAATACTGGCTCAGGCATGATCTTTCTATCAACCCAAATTTTTAAGACCTGAAAAAACATTATTAATTTCCTGGACATGGACAAAAACGAAATTCGCAAAACTGGGCACCTTGAGACACTGGCGACGGTTCTCACGAGCACCCGATCCAGGTGGAGCTGCAGCACCTAAAAGACGTGGCAAGGATGCTTGTACAGAAGGTACATAAGATGCAGATGCTATACCTGAAAACATGTATAAATAGGGTGCACATATATGAACATCTATGACTTTAATTTCTAGAACAAATAAAAACCTGAACAATTTATATCTAGGCTAACACCAAGAATAGCAGCAAGGGAATATTCTATATCTGTTTACCAGAATAAGGCAGTTTATGCTACTCGTCCATAAGAAAGTCGCTTCACTTTTTGGTCGGTTTATTTCAACATATTGGGCAGCTAAATTCAATTATCATTAATTCTGATGGTAACAAATACAATGACTAAATTTAATATCTTAGAATATACTTGCCTATAGTATTTTCTACTACCACAATCAGATATGATTTTAAGAAACTTTCTGAAATAGCCTGACTACCGAAATGTATTGCCCTATCCTGACCAGGCACAAAAACAAAATATATCAATATTACTCCACCCTCTGCGCACTTATTTCCCTGATGTTATTCTCCTGTTAAAATGGACCTTAAAAATCACACCCAAGCAGTAGCATAATGCCAATATGTGGATTTTTACCAAACAAATTTGTTTGAATTGTAAATTTCCCTAGTAATTAGACAAAGGTCAACAATGCTATAGTAAAATTTTAGAAAGATGTTTAGCATCTACCTTTTTGACTATGTGAGCACTGCGTGATTGAATCCACAAGAAAAAACAAGTCAACCCTGCGATGAAAGCTTGGCTCGTTCTCCAATTTTCTAATGAGTAGTTCCACAACCTGCATGAAATTAACGTAAAATCACCATTGCTTGTCTTATGAACATAATAAGGCATCTTGGAACAAATTGCAACGTAAAGGGGTCCCCAACAACGTCATAGGGTACAACCACAAAAATAACATAACCCTTCTTGAAGTAATAACATGAAAAAGGACACGGTAGTACAGCATACAAATAAAGTGGCAAGTGTGTTCAGTGTTCTATGCATGGTTTGCAAGGATTCCCAAATACTCAACTCGGCAATCATAAAAGGTAAAAGTCTGCGCTTTGTCCCCACAATTAAAAAAACAGGTTTCAATAATTACAAAAATTGACCATCCGGGGATGCTACTTATATCCTGGAGTTCATTTTTTGAAAAAGAAAAGGGTCAACATACAGTGCTCATGTAATCTTCATCAAATAAAAAGAGATTCTATAAACACTCCCCAAAGAGAAGTCGGAGATGAAATCCCCACAATATTTTTCTCAACATAAAGCCTCAGATCTTAACTAATACCATCGGCCTTTCACCAAACCTGTCAGAGCATAGAGAAGGCTTTCTCCTTCTGATGGCATCCTAAATCCTGTCCCTTTTTAGCCATTTCAAGAAAACTAGGCATTAAAAATTTACTGACCAAAATCTTCAACTGACGACCCTTCCATTGAAAAAATGAGCAAAGAAAACGATAATTCAGAATGTTTTCCACGTTGCTGCACCTCACACAGTCGGCCTCATCAGCAGTATCAAAAGCCTTTGGTACAGCTTCATCCCAAGCCTCCCACTTTAAAGTTTAAAGTAACCACATGAAGACCCTTCGTTTGAAGGGGCATGGAGACCTCACGTTGAACACAATCCATCGTCCATACCTCAACAATTCCCAGCGTAAACTCATAAATAAGACATGAATTTCTGGCTATACAGTGTGCCAATATTCCAATGAGAAACATCTGAATTGTTGTCTTGTTGGCACTGGCCAACACAAAATACATCAGTTGGTGTAACTCAATTAATCGAGTGTCTAAAAGCACCTCCTGAGAATGTCGCATCGCGGCACCTTATTTCTCCTAAACAAGCTAATTTAACAGCCCTCCATCTATGTCGCCTTATTGCTAGTAGCATATATGGTTCCTATTGCACACTATTTCTAGGCTAGAATCCATCCATGATGTACTTATTCTGACTCCTAGCATATGCTTCAAGAAGCCAGAGATACTAACATAGCCAACCAAGGCTCCCACCAAAAAGTAGATACACTTGCTGAAACATGTGCCTTTTCCATAAAAATGATAATAAGGATGATAGGAAAAAAGGACATAATACAGAATTTTGGACGTACTCTGAGTGCATCCCCTTGATAAAAGGGGAAGGAGGTTGAACATAATACTACAACATATATGGATGCAGATCTTGAAATTTGTATGGCTGAGTAGACCAAATAGAGTTATTGGCATTGTTGAAATGTGACATTGATGACTCTTCCACTTTAAAAAAATGGCATTTGAGTAATTGATGATGCAGAAGTTAATAATGGCAGTGGTAGTAGTGAAGGTGGACGCGTGGGTTGGGTACCAATAAAAACTATGATGCAGCAAAAAATTGGGGGCTAGGGATAAATTAAGGTCGTCGGATTATGTTTTCAACCAATTTTAAGTGCAATGGTAAATTTAGTTTTTTAAATGAATTGATATCACTAAATTCTATAAAAAATAATATGGGTAAGTCGTTTAAAGTATAGTCATTTTAGAATCCTAGGTTGCTCAGGTTTTCGTTACTTATTTTATTATTATTTCTTATTTCATACTATTTTCTCAATATGAAAAGGCTAATGGGCTGATTAAAAGGGATACTTTTTGGTTATATAAATGGGAGATTTCTCCTCCCTTCTTCCATATCCTATAATTTCTTCTTCATGTACACCCTAATTTCTACCCCTAAGCAATTTTCCAAACTACATCAATTGGTACCAAAGCAAGGCATCAAAACACTTTCATGATTTGACGAACCTATGAGACGCATGGAAGATCGACAAACGATATAGAGAACACAAAGTTCTCGTCCTATTATAGTATCACAACAACAACATTCCCACAATTAAGTAGGGTCGACTACATGGATTCTTCACCTCCATTCAGATCTATCTTGGGTCAATCTCGGGCTTATATCCAAAAAAACTAAGATCCCTTTGTGTAGTCTCTTTCCAACACTTCTTGGGTCGTCCTCGCCCTCTCTTAGCCAGCTCAACATCCCAACACTCGCATCTCCTAACTGGTGCATCAACTGACATTCTTTCTAAATCACCAAACCATCTTAAGTGGTTTTCTCGCATCTTATCCTCGATCGGAGCTACACCAACTTTCTTTCTGATTGCATCATTCCAAATCCGATCTTTACGTGTGTGTGTGTGTGTCCACACATCCACCTTAGCATTTCATTTCTGCTACAGCCATTCTCTGCATATGTCAATGGTTCACAGGCCAACATTCAGATCCATATAGCATAGCAGGTCTCACGGCTGCTTGTAAAACTTTCCTTTAATTTTAAAGGAATTTTCTTATCACAGAGAACAACAGAGGCTCCTCTCCACTTTAGTCAGCTTGCATTTATTCGGTTAGTACTTAGTAACATCTCCATCAATTTCCCCATCATGTTGCAAAATAGATCCTAGATATCTAAAAGAATCTCTCTTTCGAATGTAATCGTCACCTATCTTAACCTCGATTCCTTCATCATTACGTCCATCAAAGGTGCACTCCATATATTCCATCCTAGACCTACTTATACGAAATCCTTTAGTCTCCAATGCATGTCTCCGGACCTCAAGCTTCTCATTTACTCCATCTCTAGTCTCGTCAATCAACACAATTTCATTAACAAATAACATACACCAAGGTAACTCATCCTGAATGTGACTTGTCAACTCATCCATAATCAAAGTAAAAAGAAATGGACTCAAAGTTGAACCTTGACCGTCCTATTATAGCATACCAAAGGAAAATCATGATACATATATAGAGGTACAACAATCTCTTCTTTTTTGTAAAAATATGTTAAGTCCTCATAATATATCCGAAGTTACTTGGTTAAAAACCCCAATCAAAGTCTAATCTAGAAGAGTGGAAGGGTAGGAATTAATAGAATGTATCTCCTATACAGTACAAATTCAATTCTACCCCCCTTTGTTTGCGAAATTTTGTATTTTATTTTTCTTCACTCCCTCTCCCGCTTATGTTACTTTACATGGTTCATTTAACTGATATGTGTCATTGAGGCAACTGGAAAATACATTGGAATTTTTTTGTAAAATCTAAGGGTGAACACCTTGCAAAGAGTTTACCCCTTCCAAAAGATATGTTTATTTAACTAGACGCAATTCAACAAACATGCAATGTTTTCGATTGTTACAAAGAATGTGTGCAGCACCATGTTTCCCCCATGGAATCGATTCTCTCCAATAACTATCAACAAATCTAGCTAATCAGTTGGCTCAGAAGACTGTAAAAGCAATTGTTCTATCATTCCGGAAGCGGTATATCACCTTTCTGGCTTCAAGAACAAAGTCATTTCAGGAATTATCGCCATCAAGCCTTTCTAGAATGACGATGTTTCAGTGATTCACCCCCAACTGAGATGCTTCGAGGTTTATCTTCACATTATACAACTTCTGAATAAGGCGAGAAAGTAAGTCCTCGGTATTTCCCCAAACGTGAGTTCGTTACTTCATCAAGAGTACTCTATTCATATCTCACAGCCTAGTCACCCGAAGGCCTCCAGCCTAAGTATGTTCAGTAAGAATAACCAATCCCGCTCGAGTTGTTCATGTGTCGCTTCTCCAAAAAATCGAAAAAAAATGTGCATGATGTTTTCTGTCTTTTGCCACACTCCACATGGTATTTTGTAAAGAGAGGAAAACCATTGGGATGGTTGATAACACTGACTTCAATATCACAAGCCCCCCCCCCCCAAACCCTCTCAGGAGGTGACATGCCTTCCACACCTAGCCAACTTTAGCTTCATTTTTCCAATAGATGACCCTGATCGGAGATCACCATTGGTTGAGAATAAGTTATTTTTCTTATTGTTTTCTCATATTATCAATTTATTTTGTCTTCTTTTCGCAATTTGCCCAACAAGTTCCTCTTTTATAGAAGAGAACCTTGTATCCCATCCAAAACCCTAACCTCCCTAGCCCGTCACCGTCGACCCTCCAGTCTGCCGCCGACCGCAACTCGCTAACCGTCCTAGCCTGGGTGCCCCTCCCGACCGTCGCCCCAACCACCCGGTTGCCGCTACCTCTCCTAGTCGTCGCTCAGGATCTTTTTTCACGTCTTCACGTTTCTCCGTGCTCCTCCGAGGTTCGGCCTGGGGTATGTAACGGTTTGATTTTTTACCAAAAAATGTGATTTCGGACCCATAAATCATGTTTTCCAATCCTAACGCGTAGTGGAGGTTGATGATAGTTGTATGAGTCTACACGTACAACCAATCCTCTGTATGATCGTATATACTCGTTCATATCGGTCTACTCCCTAGTCAAGCTCTGTTGTTCGACCCCTTTGTCATGTCATAAAACAAGGGTAATATATTTCTTCGCCTGGTGTCTTCAAGGGCTTGCCTCCCATCGCAAAGATGGATAGGACCAATTATGAGTTGTGGTCCATGCAGTTTCTCACCCTGATGTAATGCAACAACAAGGAGCGCATCTAGATAAATCCAGAGTTGTCGGTGACACATCCTAGCATGGCTTGAAGGATTGGATGATGAGAGAGAACTGAGCCAAGAGGAACTGACAGAGAGATTGAGATTGTTAGAGAAGATTCTGATGGAAGATAGAAAGCACGAGATGGAATGGAGACAAAGATCCAAACAAAAATGACTGAACGAGGAGGATGTAAATACCAGATTTTTTCATTATGTGGCATCTGGAAGAAGGCAAAGAAACTATCTACATGAGATTGAGATCGGTGGTATCACGATTTCGGGGGACGCACAGCTTGGCTCAGCCCTGCGAGATCATTTCCTTGGAGCATCGCGAAAGAGAAGGGGGATGGATGGGGTGGTCAGGAAGAGGGGTGGGGACCATTTCTGACGCACAGGCTGAGGCTCTTGTGGTACCTTTTTCTCTAGAGGAAGTAAAGGTTGTGGTTTGGGGCAGAAAGCGGATGACTCGCCTAGTTTGGTCGATTTCCCAGTGCTCTTCTACCGGGAGTTCTAGGATTTGTTGAAGGAGGAGATTATGGATGTACTTATTGAATTCAGGGAAGGAAATATAGGCTTTGAGAAGATAAATCGGATTCTGTGTTCCTACTCCCAAAGGAGACTCTGACAAGGGTTGAAGACATCAGACCGATCGCGATGTCTAATGCGTTATACTTAATCCCGGCTAAGGTTCTGGCGAATCGATTGAAGGTGGTTTTGGACTCGAAATTATTCAGAGGCAGTCAGCGGTCATCCCAAGGTGTCGGATGGCGAACTAGCTGGTCATGGCAACGGAGATTTCTCTTGAATGGAAGCGATCAAAGAAGAAGGGACTTCTGTGGAAGATCGACTATGCCAACGCATATGACAACGTCGACTAGAACTTCTTGTGGACATCCATGCAGAGGAGAGGCTCTCTGAACTTTTGGGTGGCGTGAATGAAACGATGTGTTACCACCTCCTCCAACTCGGTCTTGGTGAATGGGAAGCCGGAGTGTGGTTCCTTTCAGCCACAAAGGGGGGTCTGGCAAGGGTGTTCGTTGGCCACTTCACTCTTTGTATTGGTTGCGGATGCTTTGGCTATTTTGTTCAGACATGTGGCGGAGGTCGAATGGTGTGTTGGTTTCAGGATGGACGACATTTCTATTCCTATTATGCAATATACGGATGACACAATACTCTTCCTACATGACTTGGAGGAGCAGATCGGTAACGCGGCTCAGCTTGTCGATATTTTCAACAGCCTCTCTAGTTTGGAGATTAACATACAAAAATCGACGGCCATTTCATTCAGGATGGAGGAGGCCGATAGCGAAAGAATTTCTATACTGATCGGCTGCCCTTTAGGGAGATTCCCTCTACAGTACTTGGGTCTCCTGTTGGTGGCTGGTAAGTTGAGGAACTCAGACTGAGAAGTGGTACTTCGGAGGATGGAGCAAAGGCTGGCTGGGTGGAAGGTTGTCACTCTCTCGAGGGGAGTGAAACCGATTCCTCTTAAGAATGTTCTATCAGCCATCCCTATTGTTTCTTCTCTACTTGTTTGATGCCGATTAGGATATGGAAAAAGGTGGAGGCACTGATGAGAAGGTTCATGTGGTCTGAAGGTAAGCAACAGGGTTCGGGATTGCACCTCGTGAAATGGGGAGAAGTGACGAAGCGACGTAGGGATGGAGGCCTGAGACTGCGCGTGACGTTGAGGCTATGAATAAGGCACTTCTGGTAAAGTGGGTGATTCAAATATGGGGCTCTTCTGACTCGCTGGCCGCCAGGCTAGTGAGGACGATATATGGTGTTGGGAGGGAGCTGGAGGCTAGGAGAGCTCGTTATGAGCAAGGGCCTAAATGTCAGTTTTAATCACCATTTCGGTGACTGATTGAAACATAATTTCGATCAAATTTCAGTCGAAATTCGATCAAAATTTCAGTCATTTTTTGTACTAGGGCCCCCATATTTCGGTCATTTCAGCCATTTCGGTCGAATTTCGATTTCGACAGGATATCGATATTCGACAGAAATTCAACTGAATTTCGTTGAAATTTGAGGCCATGGTTATGAGTCCCCTCTCTGGGTCAGGATCCAGGCTGTGCTGCATCTGGTTTCGCTTAAGATGCGCCCAAAGGTGGGGGATGGCCGTACTTTCAGGTTCTAGAGAGACAACTGGACGGGCGAGGGTGCACTGGGAGATAGGTATCCGAGACTGTTTGCTCTAGCGACGTCCAGGGAGAGCACTATTGTGCAGGTGGCTGACTGGGGCACGTGGTCGCCAGCTTTCTTATCTACTTTGTCGGATCAACGGCTAGAGGAATTTATCATATTGCAGGAGGAATTGCCTTCGCTAGACGACTTGGATCAAGATATGGACCACTTTGTATGGGTGGGCAAGCGATTCTCAATTAAACGTGCATATGAGGAATTGATGATATTGGATGATGCCCAGGATCCGGAGATGTGCCAGGATATGAAAATAGTTTGGGCAGCCAAGCTGTCGTGCAGGATCGTCGTCTTCTTGTGGTGTTTGAGAAGGGATCATCTGTGCGATAAAGTGAGGAGGGGGAGGATCTTGGGTATTGAGGACACTATATGCGACAGTAGCCATATGATGTAGGAGGATCTGGATCACATGTTCTTCAAATGCCCGATGTCGGCTCAGATTTGGCAGGAGTTGGGAGTCCGGTGGGTGGCAACAGACGGAGCACACGCTTTCTGGAGGTCCGTTCAAGCGATGGGGAGTGGATCTTCGGACGACTGCTCCGAAGATTTTGCGACACTCTGGGTGATTTGGTTAGGAAAGAATGATGTCATGTTCAAGAATCAAAGTTTTTACTCTGAAAATATTGTAGCGCACTGTAAAGCATTGTATAACTCATGGGTTGTCAGGTAATGTTTTTCAAAATCTTTTAATGAACGAGCCTTGCAGTGACTCCTGGGGGGAGTTCACCCTAGTTTTTATCAAAAAAAAGACTAGGGTGAATGCTTCTTTGAAGCAAGATGACGCATATGTGTGCATTTGGCTATATGGAACCCTCAACACGGACAACCAATGATATTCTGAATCAGCCCACCGCCAAGGTGATGTGGGACACTCTGGCTTCCACCGATGATCAAGTGAAGAATGAGGCCAAGATCCTTCAGCTACAATTCGATATCTATAAGGCCAAGCAGAATGGTTGTCCTCTGCATGTGTACTATTCTTCACTCCATGGCATGTTTAAGAAGCTTTATAGCTATATGCCAATTGTGGCATCTCTAAAGCAGCAAAAGGCGTATAAGAACTCCACGATGATAGTATGATGCAACATGTACACTACTTCTCTCTGGAGTTACCATATCTCCCAAGGAAGAGGCCTATGGCTGTCTCGGTCGGATTATCATGCCCTCTACGGCCAGTCCACCCTTTTTAGCAATGGTAACTCCTCATTGTTAAGTCCAGAGGATGCACCCCACGTGGAAGAGGCGGTGGACATCAGTGTGGCCCTTGCACCTATCATCGCAGGTCAAGATGTTACCAGAAGCACGGATATCCAGATTCCGGTCACGTGGCAAACAGATTGAGCCTCAGATCCCTTTGCTTCTGAGGTTGATCCTCACGTGGGTGATATTGCATCTCGTATTCGAATATCATGACTCGTGTTGCAGGAACCATCACTACAGGTACCGCAACAACACCAAATCGTCTTCAAGCTCCTCGGGTATCGCTTATGCTTTCACTAGTAGTATTTGTGTAGATATGACAGAGTAGATTATAATGTTGCTTCCCACCATTTGTGTGGAAATTAAACGCATCTGAGGTCCTACAAAACCATACCACCTAGTAGATGGGTTGTCATTGCTAATGGCAACCACTTACCCGTTACAGGACGGGAGGTGCAGTTGACGTCGTCCATGCGTCTTCAGAATGTTTTATATGCTCTTGATTTTCATATGAATTTACTTTCCATTAGTCAGATTACTAAGGATCTGCATTGCCATGCCATTTTCGACCTTCTGTCTCCTGTGTTTCAGGACATACTCACGGGTATGGTGATTATATGTGGTCGTGAGCAGCGAGAGCTCTACAAACTGGTCCAACCTCCTCACGATGGCATTTCTACTATACCTACTAGACAAATCTCACCATATCTATGGCATCTTTGTTTTGGCCACCTTCCTCTGCAGAAGCTATGTCATATTATCCCACAGATTTTTACGAGATCCCCTTCCAGTGTGAGGCATGCTAGCTTGGGAAGCATCATCATTCCTCCTTTCCATCATGTCAAAGTCGGAGCAGATCTCAGTTATTTGAGCTCTGACATTTAGACATTTGGGGTCCAGGTCGTGTTCCTGATCATCAGGGACATTGTTTTTATATAATTGTTGATGATTTTTCAAGACTTTCCTGTATCTTTTTATTGAAGAACAAATCTAAGGCTGGATATGTGGTCAAATATTTTATTAATGAGATAAAGATTTTTTTTGCACATGTCTAATATCATCATTTTGATAATGTCTTAGAGTTCTGCACTTTACAGCTTTCTGATTGTTCACCAGACCTTATGTGCTTATACTTTCTAACAGAACAGTGTTGCCAAGCGCAAACACTGTCACTTTCTGAATTTAAACTATTACAAGATCTGAATCTCAATACAATATATAAGCCACTACAAAGCGATTTCTCTAGCATCTAAGCTACTACTGTTGATATCGAGTACCGCCATGTCGAAGATGATTGTCCACAACGATTATGTGCCACCATTGCAAACCCCTCCAATAATCACATCGCATCATCCGCATACAAAGATTGACCAGGTTGAATGATCATGGGATGATCAAGACCAACCCCACAACCACCGGCAATTATCACCAATCCCAATTGCTACAAATTCCAGCAATAAGTCATCCCAACCCCTATAGTCGAAGTCAATACCGATGACACCAAGATGTGGTTCCTCCTAATCATGTGAAACCATCATGTTGTATACCTGAAGCACAATGTTGCATACGCAACAACAGTCGGTCTTGCATCTTATCCCCGCTCTTCATCAACATGACCAGTCACCTCTATAGCTACATTAATAAACCAAGATCATATGACCTTCTGTGACCACGTCTTAATGACATCTCCATCTCCGATGCGATAGGAGCACCATGCAAGCAACGTCGGTGCATCACCAGTGGTCCTACACACGGCCAGCGCATAAATAAATTTGAAAAAAATAAAAGACGAAACGAGGCGATTTCCTGAAATCAAGGTTAGGCGTAGAGCCTCAATTTATTCCAAAACAATATGTAGTTTAACCACAATATGTAGTTTAACCAAAAACATTGTATTAAAAATGATAAAACTACATTATAACACAAATCTCTAAACTTCTAAAGCAAATAAAGGATTTTTAGTGCCATTCATCATTATCATAATCCCATAGAGGGGCAAATGTTACTATTAGTGCAAGAATAAAACACAAGACAAAATAATGTAATAAGTTTCGAGTTTTAATTTCTAATTATTGTCAAAAAAATGAAAAAGATCATATGTCCAATTCCTTTCCTAAAAGATCTAATTGTTGCTTTCAAACTACAAGATATGCATCAAGACTACTGTCTTCTAATCCGCTATTGTTAGTTAGATAATCTAATGCATCATCCATGAACTTCAATTTGCACCATCTTCATCTTCATCGTCATCTTCCTCGTCACCAAGAATCTCGACCTCATCAACATCAATCACTACTTTACTCATATTATATAATACCATTGTCAATTTTTGCTTTAAAATACCAAATAAATTTGGTATTACATTTATCTTTCTTCCTTTTGTTCATATGTAACCCATCTTGTGCTTCCTCAAGTACCTCAACATCCTCGTAAAGACTAGTATCAACATCGAACTCTTGATATGTTTCATATTTACAAGATGAAACTATGATACCCATTCATTACCAGAGTCCACAACGTCCAAGCACATGGGATCCTACATAATCTTTTCCTGACCTCCATGTGCTTTAACTTCAAGTTGAACATCACATAGATCAAATCATGGAGTGTCGTAATGAAGCTACCCAATACTGATGGTTAAGCTTAGCACTAATTTAGAAAATATTTACATAATATCCTCGAAATAATGCCTAACTAAACGAACTCAAGTTGCATTCATATCTCAGTGCACTACAAGTGAAACTCAAAATTTTGACGGTAAACTTTGCCAAATCGATGGGTTTATCCCTAAAAGCCCTCCACCAATCAGTTGAAGAAGATCATAATTTATAAAGAGATTTATGAATGAATAACGAAGAAAAATTATACATCAAAAAGAATACATACCAAGATTCTTCTTACGTGTTGTGCATCCGTTAAAGCAACTATTTATAGATCTACTTTCTCCATTTCCAAAGGATTTCTTATCAATCTCCCCATGCAAGAATGCAATCCTCGATGGGTAAGGAAAATGAAGCCTCGATGCAATATTGGGGAATAAGCAAGTAGGCAGCACCATGCAAATGAGTATGAAGTTGGCAATCCCATCCAACATCTAGGATGTCCAAAAGTGCTTTTTATTTTGCCTCATCGTTGCTCGATGTATGCGCAAATTCCTCTTTGACTCTATGCATAGCTTCATAAATTAACCCTACTAGCATATATTTACTGAATCAACCATTCGTAGAACTTTTAACAACGCTCGATGGTTCTAATCATATGAGGTATGCCAGGCCAAAAAGATTTCCTTCTCAAAAATGGGTTGAGTACACTTTGCCTTAAGGATTGGAAGCATAGGGACTCCTCCACGTATTGGAAGTAAACAATGTCAAAAAAAAATACCCTACCATTGAGTGATCTTTGCAACGTGAGGTAACAAGTATAAAAATGTGCAATGGCAAGTCCCACCAAATCTTTACATGTCGTTGCCCTTTTTCATGGTCAAAATCCAATGACAAGCATAAATATAGTTAATGATCCCTTTGACTTTATTAAAAATGGTGGCATGCAAACGCAGTGTCGAAATGCCTTCTAGCATCAAGTCAATGCATCAGGTTGTGCATGAACACTGTTGCAAAAGTCAACCGACTAGTGGGGGGTAGCCGACTCGACTCGGCCTAGTCGATCAACCTGACTAATCGGACCAACTAGTCGGCCTAGTCGATCGACTACTCGAGTGACTTTTACATAGAGTTTTTTATTTTAATTTTTTTTGAACTTTTTAAAAAGCAAAGTTGTTCTATTATGCTTCATGTTACATTTAAAGTCAATTACTGCATTTGTTTCATCATGATAGTATAGAAAGCGTACAAATCTTCTTTCAAAAGAAAGAAAATGTACAAATATATGCAAATACATAAGAATATATGTATAAAAAATGATTTATATATTTAAAATAATTAAAAAAAGTCAAAACCGACTAATGAGACTAATGACCGGCTAAATCCGATTAGTCGCCCGACTGCTGATTAATCCTTAGTCAATGACCCCACCGACCGAGTACTGACTACCGATTTCCTCAACCTTGTGCATGAAGTCCAATATAACTACTTTCTCTTCTACATAAACTATCTGACTCGTAATTTAAGGTATTAACAGGTAAAACGTACATAATATTGCCTTCACCGACCTCCTAAACTACGTAATCCAGTGTGATAAAAAGTGAGTGTGCTCTTTATTTTGTCTAATGCATCTACGGACTTCAAGAACTAAGTCCCCTTTGAATTATTCACCAGAAAATAGATTAGTAAAGGACTCTTTGTATCCATCCAACCATCGGATACGATTCTACAACATGTCAATATCTTTTCCAAAAAGGCATTTAACTCATCTATCATATTGTCAATGATCTTCACTTCGTCCTTTAGTATCCAAGTTCTCAACTTATTCAATCATCTCCCATATGCACCAACATCATGAAGTATAATTTCGAATGATGATATAATTGCATGATTAAACGCCGATCCATTCTCATATAATAATCTTCTAATGTTATGAAAAAGATGACTTCAATCCTCTTTCTCCCATGCTTTACTCAATGGAGTTTGAGCGACACCATAGCAATATGGTGTCAATAAGGTATTTCGACGATATATCATCGAAATATCACCCACATCAACACACTTTTGTGAAGGAAGGATCAGAAAAGAAGTATATATCGTCCAATCGATACTGATATCAGTCCCATGTTGATACTAGATATATCGTCGATAAAAAATGGTGAAGCCTTCTTCCACTTTAAGTAGGGTCAACTACATCGATTCTTGCTCAAATCCATGTTTTTTATGCTAGTTGACGGCTACCTAATGCAACCCCCACTGGGGGAGGGGGGTTGAACCCTGGTCTTTTGGGTGATAGACACATTGCACTATCATCATACCATTGGGCTATTTTTGATGTAGCATCGATATATCACGATATTTCGTATCCTGGTTTGAAGTTGCTTCTTGTAGATGCTGCTAAGCTTGATTGTGGGACCTCCTAAACATGATGTACCGAGAAACAAGTTCATAAGACTCCTTACTTTATTAACACTACTAGATCAAGTCAATGTTTGATATTCATTGCTTCCATGAGGATCTTGCATTTCATAAGGACCCACTCAGCAAATTTCTTCCATCCCTTTGATTTTTCTTCTATTCTTCTATCTATTCATTGCTAACAATCACTAGATTTAATTCAGAACTTAAATCGAACAATTTGACATCAATTAACATTTTTCCCTAATTTTGCAAGGTGATGCATGAGTCTCACAATACCACATATGATCTTCTTACTACAAAAATTGCATTTTACATAAACATAACTCTTGCCTTTCAGAGTTTTTGCATCCAAGATCAATTCGGCCTCCTTCGACATTTTTCTCTTTTGTTTGCTTTCATCATTTCTAAAATTTAGTGCACAAGCACATTTGCAAACAAAAACATACCAAAATCACTTATACAAGACCAACTAACATTCCAAAAAAACCTAACAAATAAATTATGCAACAAATAAGTAGAAAAGGTTCAATTAAAAATTTACCAATACAACTAGCATCTAACATTAATAACTCAAGTATTCAACTACCAACTAACAAACCCCTAATCAGAATAGTCCTACAAAGGAATTAACCACTGTTGTAAAAGTCGGCCGACTAGGCCGACTAGTCGGCCCGACTAGTCGAGTCGGGGGGGTATCCGACTCGACTAGGCCAAATCGGCCTATAGTCGGGTCGACCCGACTAGTCGCCCGAGTAATCGGCCTAGTCGGCCGACTAGTCGGCCGACTTTTGCATAGAAGTTTTAAACTGTTTGTATACTGTTTTTGTATACTTTTTATATACTTTTAATTGTTTGTGTTGTTATTACTTAGTCATTATTACTATAAATTCAAATATATATGAACTGGTTTTATACTTAAAATAATACAAAAATATACCTCCTTTTGCCTTAACATCCTTGTGGACACATGAAAGTACGGTGTAAACTAACAACGTTCTAACAAAACATTTAGCATCCTTGACTACAACATATATGTATATGAATTCTTTTACATTATCAAATTATGTCAATAACTATAAGGTTATATAATTATTACATCCTTTTATTTATCTTTTGTGATTTGTTAATTAGCTTCGTGATTCTTAATTACAATGATTAGTAACATGTGAGTTTGTTGATTAGTAACTTGTGAATTTGGTTAGCTTTGTGTTTGTATGTATTAAAATTGCTAAATTTGTGTATATATATGAGAGTGTATGTATTAAAAATTGATTTATATATTTAAAATAATTAAAAAAATCAAAACCGACTAATGCCCAACTAAATCCGATTACTCTCCCGACTGCCGATTAATCCTTAGTCAGTGACCCCGCCGACCGAGTACCGACTACCGCTTTCTGCAACCTTGGAATTAACATAACCAAGCTAACTTATTAGCTAGCAGCGACGCTTAAAGCGTGAAGGGTTGTAGTAAAGGAGGTGACAATGCCTGGAGGAGAAGATAGTGACACTCGGAGGCAGTGGTGATGCAAGGAGGTGCCAATTGGATGTTGCAAGAGTGCGGACAAGGTTGTAAAAATAATTTGAGAAAAATGGGTTGAGGTCAAGGAGAAGGGGAGATATGCATACTATCGAGGATAATATGCACAACACATAATCCACATAAAACCATAGGCATACTATTGACGATAATATGCACAGCACATAACCCACTTAAAACTATAGGCCTTTTGACTTCCTCTTCACCTCTTTATGCCCCAGCCTTTTGAGGCGCTTGCCCCGCGGAACTAACATGAGGTGCATGCCTTGAAGCTGAACCAATACATCTCGAGACACACTTTTCATATCATGTCATTGTGAATTGACACGTTCTAAATCAGAATACCCATTAAGGAAAGAAATTACGAGGTGAATTACATGAGAGGGAAGGAAGGAGAAACATGGAGAAAACCAAGGCCCTAATTGTCGGTTTCGGTCACCATTTCGGTATCGACCAAAACAGAATTTCGATGGAATTTCGGTGGAATTTTGATTGGAATTTCGATCATTGTTTGTACTAGGACCTCCATATTTCGGTCATTTCGGTCATTTCGACCGAATTTCGATTTCGACTGGATATCGATATTCGACAGAAATTCGACCGAATTTCGCTGAAATTTGAGGCCATGGAGAAAACTCCAATTTTCTACAGCTAATTTGTCCCTTTAACTCAGCCCATCTGACTCTAGATAGAAAGAGGTTACATTAAAAAAATAATGACAACCCTAGCAACTTAAAAGAACACCTAAAATGACTCATAATTTAAATGATTATTAGTTCTATTTTCCATATCTTAATTGATCATAATTTATTTTTGAAAAATAATATTATGAATTAAAGTTATATGAAAGCAAAAACCCGACACCTTGATTTAGCACTAATCCATAATTTTGTGATGCATTAACCTATAAGATGAATAAGGGTGCGTGTGTGTATTGAGTCAAAAAAAAGGAAAACCACTCCAGAGTTGTCCACTACAAAATATATTAAAAGGTAAAAGTTAATGGGAAAAAATACAGCATCCAGGTCTCGAGTAGAGATCTAACGAGATGAATTACATTATCAACATAAAAAGGCCATCAGTTGAGATATTAGATATCTTCTATTATTTTTATGTATTCTCTTTTCTTTCTATCTACATTATGCAATTTTCTCAGCATGATTCTCCTCTATATAAGAGAACCCTAAGGCCTCATGAATAGATAACTTATTGCATTATCTCTCCACATGGTATTAGAGTAACAGTCTTAGACTGGGGCTTATACCTAAAACCCATCGTCGCCACCAACCTCCATCCTCCTCGAGTCTTGTGCGGACCCTTCTTCCTCGTCTAAGGGTCACGCATGAGGTCTCAGTTGGTTCCCCAAGTCTATCCTGGCGATGTCCAAGCGCTACCCAAGCGTTGCCCAACACCGCTCAAGTGTCGATCAGCTTCTTCCAGGCGCTACCCAATGTTACCCATGGCACAGACAAGCTTGCCTAAGGTTGATTGTGGTATGAGCATACACCCAAAACCATCCCCCCTTGATGTTCATGTAGACACCATATCACATGTCTACGATCTCAGTTGTGTACCAATCCAACACTATGTCAGAAAATAGAGTTGATATTCCATCCACATGTGCATTTAAGCGCCTGGCACCTATTGTCAAGATGGATGTCACAAACTACGAGTTGCAAGGGATGCAATTCATGAATCTCTGCCATGGTAAGAAACATATTCTGATACAGGTTGAGTCGACCGATAAGATTTATACAAATGCCTCACGAGGGTTGATGATGCTTATGCAAAAGTTCAGCTATCTAGCACAATTTCTATGGAAATAGCCATAGATATCTTGAAGAAATAGCGAAGGCAATGTGCAACATCCTCGTAGCGACATACTCTCGAGCAAGGAATGAGTCAAAGATCTTGCAACTCCAGCATGATATTTTACGATGAAACAGGGTGATCGCCCTCTTCATACTGTGTACACATCTCTTAGGGGTATGTTTAAGATACTCCAAAGCTACATACCTCTGACGGCTTCACCAGAACAGCACAAGATCCATCACGATTCAATTATGACCAGGGTCTTTCTTACATCCCTTAACCCCAAGTATGACTCAGCACGCTCTAAGTTACTCATTGATGCTATTATACCGCATATGGAGGAGGCGTACCGCATGCTAAGCAAACTGAGCATCCTCTCTACTATAACTTCTCAAACGTCATTGACTATGGTAGCTTCTCGTGGTAGAGGTGGTTTTCCTCAATTCAGAGGACAGGGCACACGCGGCAGAGGAGGCTCGCACCCATGCCAACCTTTTATATTGTCACAGGTCCTGACATTTATAGGACATGTGCAATTCCAAGCATGGTTTTCGACCAACAGCTCGTGAAGTTGAGAAGGACCAGACTGCCCCTGATTCTACATGTCATCATTTTGATGACTATGTTGCTCAAGTGAGAGAGATCATGCTTCCATCCGTCGGATCTTCTAGTGTTTCAACTGACACATCAGATGTTACTTCTGCCTCTACCAACACTTCAGGTATTACCCATATATTTACTAGTCGCACTCTTTCAAATGGATCATGGACCCTAGAGCTTCTCATCATCTATGTGGAGATCATATACAATTCGATACTTATAGCCCTATACAGCCCGGTTCATCAGTAGTCATTGTTGACGGGACACATTCTGGCATTACAGAACACAGGGGGAAGTCCATTTGACTCCCTCCATGCACCTACAATATGTTCTTCATACACCAAAATTCTCAATGAATTTATAGTCAACTAGTCAGAATACAAAGGATTTACATTGGTGTCTCATGTTTAACCATGCTTCCCTTGTTTTTCAAGATATACTCACGGGCAGGGTGATTGGACGTAAGCATGGAGGACTTTAAAGGATGATCTAGTCTCCTTATGTTGGTGCTAGCTCTCTTTTTGTCGGATCGATTTCTCCTTATACTTGGCATCTATGATTTGGTCATCTTCCGTTGCAGAAGATATGGTGTATCATTCATGCCATTTCTATCAAGTCCATGTTTCAGTATGAACCATGTAAACTTGGAAAGCATCAACGGTCTAACTTTCCAAGTCGTCAAGGTCGTAGTAGAAAAGGTTCGAGGTGTGTCCCTGGTCATCATCAGGGGCACATGTACTATTTGGTTGTTGTGGATGACTTTTCCATATTATCATGGGTCTTTGTTAAAGAATAAGCATGATGCTAATACTATGATTCACACTTCGTGATTCAAATAAAGAATCTTTTCTCTATTTCTATTAAATACATTCATTCTAATAATGCTCTTGAGTTCTGTACTATTCAACCATCTCAATTCTTTAGCTCACGCGGGATTATCCATCAAACATCGTGCCCTCATAATTCTCAACAGAACGGTGTTGATGAACACAAACACTGCCACTTTTTGGACATCACCACTACTCTTCTCATACAGAGCCGGGCTCCTCATTCCTTCTGGGTAAAGTTATGATGACAGCATGTTACCTAATCAATCGGATGCAATCTACCATTCTAGGTGAATATGTATCCTTCTCTCTATTTTTTTCCTGAGAAGGAAATATTCTCTCTTAAGCCATGGGTCTTTGATTGTGTAGTATTTGTTCACCTTCTATATCCAGGTCATAACAAGCTCGCTCCTATAGCTGTCAAATGTATGTTTATTGGGTACTCTCGTACCACAAAGGGAATATGTATTTTGATCATGTCTAAGGACAATACTATGCCAGTACCGATGTTACTTTCTTTAAGTCCATCATGTACTATATTCCTACACGTGACAGCTGAGTCCCCCTGAGTCTGTGGATGTTATTGTTCTTCCACCTCCTCCTACACATATATTAATATACATCAGCATGTCCTCCATTCTTCAATGCCTTCCCCAACATCCAGCACACATCAGGTAAATTCTGAAAATTTTATTTCAACTGACGGCAATAGTGGTGTGAATGGTGAACATGAACATTTACAGGATGAGCATGAAGATATACAGGAAGCAAGGTTCAGGAAAGCGGTATGCGTATGCGTTCGGACTGGTCATCGAATACCGAATAAGCGGTATGCGGGGGCATATGCGGGGTATATGCGATTCTACGCGGTTTTCTAATTTTTAAAAAAAAAAGAAATAAATATCTGTGAATAACATTACCACTGAATTTATGTATTCAAGTGGAGTTAAAGAAGATCTAAGAAAAACGGTTGACGTTAAATGGTTGTGTATATATGCTTTTAATTGCTTCATATTTAATCACAACAAAATATTTACCATAAAAACTTCACTCATTATATCATTCGTAATAACAAAACTTCAATATACATACATGCACTACATGAGCAAAACCTCAATCGGCATATGTAAAAAATATTCAACGATACATTGCATATACTTGTGAAATCAATACATGAGAAAAACATAAAACATTGCATATACATAATGGTATAGTGCATTGCAATTGTATAGAAATGCATGTCATATTCTTACCATTGAATGAAGGAAGAGGCAGAGTTACGAAATTAAGAACCTGAATGAGAAGATTGAAAAGTTGGACCTGTTGGAGCAGTATGCGGGGCATATGCGGGATATGTGGGGCATATGCGGAGAGGGCGCTTATCGCACTGATTCATGTAATCGGTGCGGTCTGCATACCGCACGGGCATATGCGGCCTCATATGCGGCTCGTGCGGCCGATTTAGTGAACACTGACAGGAAGCATAGCGACCACCACAGAAGGATGATCTTTGATGGCTTATTACCTTATGTGAAGGTCAAAGTAGCAGTATGAGATATCTCCTCGCTGGACATGCGTCCCTGGCACGACTTTCTATGGATTTCAAGATGTTTGTTGTGAGATTATTTGTCGTTGAAATCCCATGCACATACCATGAGGCTCTCAAAGAGAGCAAATGGTGACTTGCCATGGAGGAGGTACCTTCGTGTGGCACGTAGAGCATTATTGCAACTCTTGTATGAGTGTCTGTTGTGGGATGCAAGTGGGTGTTCATAGTGAAACACCGAGCATATGCTAGCATAGATCGCTACAAAGTGAGGCTCGTGACTCGTGGGTTCACCCGGACATATAGGGTGGACTATCAGGATACTTTCTCTCCAAAGATTTGGCATTCTACACTATGGATCATTCTCGTTGTTGCAGTGACACTGGATTGACCTCTATATCAGCTTGATGTAACGATGTGTTTCTCTATGGTGACATATGGGAGGAAGTCTACATGCAGCAACCGCATGGATTTGTTGCTGAGGGGGAGTTTCAGGAAGTGCGTGACCTTCATAAGGCTATCTACGGCCTTAAGCAGAGTCCAAGAGCAAGGATTCAAAAACTTTTATACTTGATAGAGCAATAGGAGTTTGTAAGATCGATTGTAGATCATTCACTGTTTGCTCAGAGGTTTCAGAGAGGTACATTTGCTATATTGGTCTATGGTGATGATATCATTATTACATAAGATGATGTGCAGGGCATTCAAGCAACTAAGGCTTTCCCTGGTCAATCGTTTGTAACCAAGGACCTTGGCAATCTATGTTACTTGGACAGGAGTTTGCCAAGATTCAACGAGGTCTTGTGATGACCCAGAGAAACTACGTTACGGATCTTCTTTCTGTGACAAACAAGGCAGTTTGCAGGCCTACCACCACTTCCATGAACTCGAGCATTAAGTTGTATGATGAAGACACTAAGGAGGTAAACAAGAATAGGAACAGGAAGCTCATTTGGAAGCTCATATACGTGACCAGCACCAATCAAGATATATCCTCTGCAGTGAGTTGAGTGAGTCAGCTCATAGACCAGCTTAGGCATGCAGCAAATGTGTTCACCAAGGCTCTAGCTAGAGGACCATTCCAGATATGTTCCAAGATTAGCTTGACTAATATATACGCTCCATCTTGAGGGGGAGTATTGAGATTTTAGTTATCTTCTATCCTTTTTATGTATTCTATCCTTGAGGGGAAGTACTTTAGGGATGTTTTTGGGTCCTGTAGAATTATCGCGATCAATGGATGAGGTATTACTCTTCCCGGTAAGGACGAATAAGTCCATTGATTGTATCGTGGCGTATTATTACTATTTACTATTTATTGAGTTATCTCTTTTGGATTTTGTGCAGTTGAATAGTGGTTACTATACGGGATTAAAGCCGCCAACCTACGAAAGGTATCAGTGAAAGTATTGTCTCAAACCGCATTTACAGATGGTTGTGAACTGGAGTACATTCAACATGATTCATTCGAAGAGACAAAACGAGTTGGGATAATAGAAGCTCCATGATCTTGACTACGTGTACTACAATTGAGGCTAAAGATAAAACATGCAAGGGAGGGCTATGACAAAGAGGACTACACAGACCCTATCGATCTTACATACATTTTCAAAATGCATGATGACAATGCAGATAAAGATGTTCTCCAGAGATAGATGGATTTTTTTAGGCTCAAAAAGTGGGGGAGATACTCAACGGTGTTCGCCCCGATATATTTAAGAAATTAGGAAAAGAATGTTACAAAAAAGGAGAATTAGCAAATACATTACAAAGCCGTTAAAAGAGGATCGAGATAGCAACAGAGAAACAACAATCGCAAGAAAACCACCTGCGGGCTACACCGCACACCAATCATCCAGAAGACGCGAGCATTGGATAAGAACGTTATCCCGGTAGAAGCGTTGGCCGGAGAAGAGTGCCTCATTTCTAGCCAGCCAAATGCACCACAACCTTGCAATCGGTGCCAAAATGTCCCTCCTATCCCTGTTCCTGTTGCAGAACAGAAGCTCGCAAAAGGCAATCAGATCATCCGATCTCACCCACTCCAAATCATCCCTGATCTCCCGAACCATCTGGCAGCCGAAGAAAAGATGATCAATAATTTCCACCTCTGCATCACAAAGGATACAATTAGAGCCGACGTTATCAAAGAATCTGGCGCGTCAATCACGAGTTAAAAGCCTCCCTCTGCAAAGAAGCCAAAGGAAGACGCCAATGCGCTCTGGAATCCGCAATCCCCAAAGGAACCAACAATCGCGTAAGAGGAGATCAGCCCCGGCAGAAGGATGGGGTGCCAGCGCCCGATACGCCTTACGAGTGGAGAAAATGCCGTCCTTCCATGTCCAGTGATCCCGCCCATCAGTAGGCCTTTCATATTCAGATAGGACGTTCAATTGGGAAACAAAATCATCAATCCGTTGACCGAGAAGTTGGCAATAAAGCGCGGACACCAGCAGCCCTCCACCCAGCAAGAAGCAACCGTAGCTTCTTTGCCATCCGCCAAAGCAAACAGACGGGGAAATCGCTCCATCAAAGAACCCCTACCCGACCAATCATCAAGCCAGAATTTGAACGATTCCCCTTTCCCCAGAACAGGCCTAAAGAGGGAAAGATTCTTAACAAAAAAAACATCCAACACAGTACGCCAAAACGGAGAAAGGTGCCCGGGAACACCCCCCCTTAACACCCCAACCTTGCATCACCCACAAACTCCCTGAGAATCTTAATGAAAAAGTTATCCTCCTGACCCCAAATTCTACTCACCCATTTGAGTAAAAGAGCATCGTTAACAACATCCAGCCTCCGCACACCCAGGCCACCATGCCGCTTGGCCATGGTAACCTCATCCCAGGCCACAAGATGAACCCCCCTACCCCCCCCCCCTCCCCCTTCTTACCCCACAAGAAGCGGCGCATATAACTCTCAATGCGCAGACGAATCCCCTTAGGCATGCAACGATTCGCGAGGAAGTAAATCGGGATAGAGGAAAGAACCGCCTTGATAAGTTGCTTCAGTGATTGATCAAGTGGGAGGAAGGTCGAATCAAATATAAGCCAGTAAATGGGAGCAAGATGTTGGTCACTACATGGCTAGATCCGACTGGTGATGGAACTTCTTAGAGGGTTGGAGCTTAATACAATTATTGATGGCATTCTCTCCAGTGGTTCGAACTCCAAATCCAAATCAAACAATGATAGTGGAGATGATGATGACATTGTTGTTGTTGTTAGCGATCATGGTAGATATAGTGATGGAAAAACATATTCAGGAGGATCAGCAAGGGGTGGTCGTAGACCTCATAATACAAGATTCACGTAAGGACTCCACGTAGGGCGTGAATATATAGAGCGCAGACGAACTTACATGGACAATTTATCTCATGTCCAAGTCAAAGAACTATGGATACATGCGCGACCATCTTCCTATGGATGTCTACATGAATGATTTGGTATTATATGCAGATTCCTTGAGATGCATGGGCATTGACAGCCCATATCGTGGAGCAACACCAAGTCCTTGGTTGAATATGGATCATCACACAATGAGAGATCATTTGGTGCCTTCACGGAATACCTTCATGCTCCTCCTCGTGGACCTCCTCCTCAGGCGCAGACACCTCCAACATATGATTACAACGGGTATGGATACATTAGCTACAGTGACAAAAACTATCAAGTAACCATCCAGAGCAAAGCCAAGGTCGCTATTTTGATGGTGACGGTTATGATATCTTACCGAACTTCTACATGGTCATGCCTCCTCCTCCACATAGACAGTCTCCTATTTCGTCGTCGTCATCCTGAGGATCTCAAACTAATACTTCATAGCCTCATCATGCCCCTCATGATGAGAGATCATTTGGTGTCTTCCCAGAATATTTTCATGCTCCTCCTTATGTACCTCTTCCTCCTTAGACGCAGACACATCCTCTATCATACAGTCAAAGTGGGTATGGATACAACAGTTACAACGGTGAAAACTATCAAGGAAGCCAGCCAACGCAGAGCCAGGGTAACTATTTTGCTGGTGACAGTTATGGTATCTTACCGGACTCCTCACAATCGCGCCTCCTCCTCCGCATAGATTGTCTCTTACTCTGTTGTCATCATCACAAGGATCTCCAGCAAGTATTGTGCAGCCTCATCATGCTCGTCGTGATACCAGATATAGTGTCACTTATCCTCATCTCGGGATACTCATGGACATCAATGACCATCAATACATGCAGCATGTGATGGATTTACAAGACCATGTACTCGTACATGATACGGGCGAGTTCATTGATTCTGCAATGTGTTGTGAGAGACAACAGAGAAGTGGGGACGATACAGATCCACTAAGAAACTCAATTCTAAAATCATGACATGTAATATCTTTTATAATATTGTATTAATTTACATTTTTCATTTATTTTTATAAATAGAAACATCTTTAATTGTTGTAAGACTGTAAGTACTTCTTTAATTCACTAGAACCTTGTTCATCTACGAAAGTTATTTCTATGAACAAAACATTGCCACATTAATCATTATCTACATTTTAAAATCAAATGTCTCAATTATAATGCCACTCATTGTATTCCATGAACAAAACATGTGTTCTAAGTGCGGTTAACTTAACTATTTATTTCAAAATACAATGTTTATCAGTAAGCAATCAATGATATGTTTGATATGACTAATATATGTGATATAAAGCTTAGAGACGATCGATATGTGTGATCTATGTATATATTTGTAAATTATTTATTAATCTATTTGGACAAACTCAAATTCCAATGTTTATTAGTAAGCAATCAACATTAACAACGAAACGTTCGATATGACTGATATGTGCAATATGTGAAGTATAAATGAGTGATATGTGTGATATAAGTGTGTAGTTATAGGTTATTTATTGTTTTAATAACTTGGATGATCTTAATTTGTGAAAATATTCAGATGTGGACTTCATGGCCTTGGGTCTATTGCATAGTCTGCATTTGCGCATGCTGAGATAGTAATAGTGCCACCCTTTTTAAATAACAGCCATGCACCTGGAGACGATTTAAGATACCTTAGTATCATCTGTATAGCATCCAAATGTACCTGATGAGGTTGTTCCATGAACTAGCTCACCCGACTAACTGCAAAAGAAATACCAGGTCTGGTAATAGTAACATAAAGAAGCTTTCCCACCAGTTCCATGTATCTTCTCCTGTCAACCTCATTAGTATCATCATCGTAGAGCCTCATGCTTGGATCCATGGGTGTAGTGTGTGTCACTTAACAAGTCAGTGACATAATTTCTCCGAGTCATCACAAGCCCTTGTTGATTTCTAACAAACTCCAATCCCAAAATGTATCTAAGAGCTCCTAGATCCTTAATAACAAACTCACGACCCAGAAATTCTTTTGCCTTTTTAATTCCCTGCATATCATCTCATGTAATAAGTATATCATCAACGTACACCATAATAGCAGTCATACCTCCGTAGGTTCTCTGTACAAAAAGAGAATGATCTGTGTGGAGAAGAGAGACAAAATGGGATATCTATTCCATAGGGCTAGGTTCTCTTATATATAGAGAAAACCCTAGAGAGTACAAGAGGAAAAATACATAAATACCCTGAGGGGTTACGAAACCGGAAGGGTTAAGGGTTACAGAACCCGAAAGGTTACAAACATAATTGTAATATAATAATTCTAACACTCCCCCTCAAGTTGAAGCATATCGGTCGATCATGCCCAACTTGGATACTAAGTACATTAGGCGCTTCCTTGGAAGAGCCTTTGTGAGGATGTCTGCAAGTTGAAGTTCAGTGGAGATGTGTGGAGTGCTGATTCGTCCTTCTCGTACTGCATCACGAATAAAATGACAATCAACTTCAATGTGTTTTGTCCGCTCATGGAAAACTGGATTAGTGGCAATGTACGTGACAGACTTGATGTCGCAATATAAAGGTACAGGAGTGGCCACTGACATGCCAAGTTATGGTAGGAAAGAAACAAGCCATGTGATCTCACATGTGGTCTGAGCCATTGCCCTGTATTCTGCTTCCGCGTTGGATCTGGATACCACTGTTTGCTTCTTGCTTCGCCAAGTGACAAGATTATCCCCAACAAATATGGTGTATCCTGTAGTGGATCGACGATCCTCAGGAGAGCTAGCATAGTCGGAATATGTATAGGCGGGTTAGTGTGTCCATTCACCCCATAAAAAAGTCCACGTCCGGGAGATTCCTTCAAATATCGAACGATCAAAAGAACACCCTGTTAGTGACTATAAAGAGACTTCTCCATATGTTGACTGGCGTTGCTCACAACATATGATATATCTGGCCTAGTAACAGTGAGATAGAGTAATTTTCCCACTAACCTTCAGTATCGTGTTGCATCTTCAAAAGATGGATCTATAAATGTTGAATATTTTCACTTCTGCAGGGATTCCAGATGGCTTGCATCCAAGAAGTCCTGCCTCAGTCAGAATATCGAGGCAATACTTTCTCTGTGAAAGATGGAGCCCCTCTGTAGTGTGTATTACTTCGATGCCAAGAAAATAACAAAGATGGCTGAGATCTTTCGTGACAAAGACCTTCTGGAAGAAGGCCTTGATCTCATGAATACCATCTACATCATCTCCTGTGATAACCATATCATCAACATAGACAGCAAGGATGATCGTGCAGTAGACCTTCGTCTAACAAAGACAGAGTAGTCAGATGTCCTATGAAAACCAAGTGTGTTGATCTACGTAGTGAGCATGTCAAACCATGCCCTTGAGCTCTGCTTTAGGCCATAAATGGCCTTGCGTAGTCGACATACATGCTCCCCCTCGACTACATACCCCGACGGTTGCATCATGTAGACCTCCTCCTCAAAATCACCATAAAGAAATGCGTTCTTCACATCAAGTTGATAAATGGACCAAGCCTTGTTGGCAGTAATGGAGAGAATGGTACGTATCAACCCCATTCTGGCAACAGGCGAGAAGGTCTCAAAATAATCAACTCCAAAGGTTTGTGTGAAACCTTTGGCAACCAGTCTGGCTTTCAACCTTTCAATAGAACCATCACACGATTGTTTGGTCGTGAAGACCCATCGACAAGCCACAGAGCGAACTCCCGGGGGGCACGGCACAAGATCCCATGTCCTCCGGGAGGTAAGTGCATCCATCTCCTCATCCATGGCATGTCGCCAACCACGATCTTGCATTGCACTGAAAAAATCTCTTCGAACGGTAATAGCATTCAGAGCATCTGCAAATCTCTTATCACGGCTAGATAAACCATCTGTAGAAGTAAAATATGACATGGGGTGATACGTACATTTCCTTTTTTGCTTGCGTAGAGCTATAAGAAGCTCCCCGGGTACATCCGGGACAGCAGTGGTGGGAGCACTCGAAGTGATCATATCATCCTGCACAAAAGGGACAAGCAAAGGTACAGACACCGGTGTAGAAGGTATAGAGGTACGCTGGCGAGTATAGACGATTGGTGGAGGACCTCCGGAGGAATATCACTCACAGTCTGTGTGAAATAACTTGTTTGCTCAAAAAATGTGACATCAACAGATACATAGTATGGACGTCCAACAGGATCATAGCAGCGATAGTCTTTCTGGGTACGAGAGTATCCAAGAAAGACGCATTTAATGGCAGGAGAGGATAATTTGTCAGTTGCATGAAAGTTATGAACAAATGCAATACAACCAAAAATTCACAAAGGTATTGGAAAAGGAGACTCGGTAGGATAAAGTAAGGAAAATGGAGTTGCCCCTTAGAGAGCAGATGTAGGAACACAGTTGATGAGATACACTACAGTAAGGATAGCATCTCCCCAATATTATTTAGGAACACTCATTTGACTAAGGGATCGGGCAACATTTAACAAATGTCGAACTTTTCTCTCAGCTATACCATTCTATTGTGAGGTATATGGACATGATGTTTGGTGAACATTCCCCGGGATGCAAAGAAAGAGGTCAAGACATGTTGGGTTAACTCAAGAGCATTGTCGGTACGAATGATCTTAATGCCAAAAAAGTTAAGTTTTAACATATTGAAAGAAATTTCTGACAATTTGATTAATCTTCGAACACTCCTTTATTAGATAGACCCAAGAAGATCGACTATAATCGTCAATGAAAATTATAAAATAGTAATGACCACTTAATGTGCGGATCGGACAAGGTCCCCAAACATCACAGTGAACAAGATGAAAAGCAACAGTAATACGAGACTCTGTACGAACAGGAAACGAAATTCGATGGTGTTTCCCGAATTCACATGCCTCGCACTGAAAGGGCTTCAGAGCAGATAGTTCAGGAAACATCATGGAGATGGCCTTGGCAGAGGGATGCCCAAGGTGCAGATGCCATAGGAGTGGATCTTCGGAGATAGATGCAGCACCAACAAAATTGGAGTATGAGGGTATGTCAAGGTAATATAGGTCGTTCTTCTCATGACCCCCACCAAAAATCTGCCTCGTCCAATTGTCCTGAAAATAACAAGACTCATCAAATATCACACGATAATGAAACTCAACACAAAGCTTGTGAACTGACTGCAAGCTAAGAGGAAAATCAGGAGCACGGTGAGCCCCTAAAAGTCGGAGTTTGGAAGAGAATTCCATAGTACTGACAGTAGTAATCTGTGATTGAGTCCCAAAACCGACTCGAGCTGACTTTACAGAGGTAAATGGTATGGAAGAGGTGAGCAGACTACCTTCTCCAGTGAGATGAGTAGAGGCGTCGGAATCAATAAACCAAGTTGGAGTAGGAGCGATAGCAGAGTTAGCTATTGTACCTGAAGGAGTGGACAGAGCAGCAGTTGTAGTGTTACTAGTGGTGGTAGGCCCTGCAGTCTAAAGGATCTGCATTAGGCGGGAGTAATCTGCATCATTAAGATGAACAATCTTGTCACTGGAGGTAGATGATGCCTCTTCCACATCATAGGCATCCTCGTAAGCATTATTGGCGCTATAAGAAAGTATGTCAAACTTCTGCCAGCATCGTTCAGATGGACGGTTCCACCTACCACAGTGAGTGCATGGGGTAGTAGAGTCTCGCCCACGACCAAAATCATGGCCTCGTCCAGATTCCTGAACACGACCACGACTTGGATCACGATCGCGTCCTCCTCCGTATCCGCCTCCTCGCCTAGATGAGGCGAAGTGTGCAAAGTTCTCTGTTGAAGGTAAAATGGGATGCGGGGCAGCGGAAGTCTCGAGCTCCTCAAGTCGGCCAAAGATGGCCTTCATTGTTGGCAGTGTGTCTAATATAAGAAACCGCTCCTTCGCTGCATAGTATCTGGAATGCGGGCCATCAAAAAAGCGGTATACCTGCCAGTCAGAACGCTCTTGTGTCTGTTTGGTGCAACATGAGGGCTGGAATATTGCAAGCTCCTCATACAAGCTGGATAGATGCATGTAGTACTCGATGAGGGTTGAATCACCCTAAGATGCCAACCAGAATCGCCTGTAAATGTCTGCAAGACGTGACTTCGTCTTCTTCTGGGAGTATGTTTGCTCGAGATCCTCCAACTTTTCCTTGGTCGTATTTTTGTAAAGAAGATTTGAGGCAATGTGAGCCTCAACATTATTGGTCATCCAATTGATAATCAAATAGTTGTCAGTCTGCGGTTGTCGTACTCTTTGTCCTTTTCATCTAAAGGATCTTTAGTCAAAATGTAGAGTTTCATCTGACCACTAATGAACGAGACCTGAGCACGTAATTTTCTGTGCCCTTGAGTGTAATAGTAGTGCCTTGTGCCATAATATTCGTGGCCAAGGGCTTTGTCCCGGTAGAAGAAGGTGTCATGGTGGTCTTAAAATATAAAGACGATCCTGTGATCAACTAAGGATGCATATAAGAGCTAAAAAATGCCCTAGAACTCACGTTTGCCCTTGAAGAAGGGCTGAAAACCCTCAATGGACAGCATATATGGATTCTTGGAAGCGATCCATGATGAGTTTTGGATCTCCAAAGAGTCCTACGGTACCCGTGTGAAGGATATGGAAAAAATCCTCAAGCGCATCACAAAAGCGTAATGATCGCATCGAATGCGATCGGGAGCGACTAGTCGCACTAGTCGCTCCATGCAGCGGAAATTAAAATTTTTATGTGATACAACCACATGATCCAAGAACACTTCTCGAATCGTTTCATCTAAACCACAAACAAGTAATAGGATTACCTCTTGAAGCGTGGTTGCGATCGAGTCTCTAAACAAAGAGACCTCCTGTCTCAAGTCCGGTCCGTCGGAGGAAACGCTTGCGAGGGCGGGGATGAATCGCGTGCTCCTCGCAATTCATGTTGATGATCCAAGCGACGGATCTCCTGATCTCGTCACACGAGATCAAACATCTTCTTCACGAGCGAGACGCCTGAAGGAGATGGAGATCCACGAGTAGATGATCTGACAGCATAACGACGATGCATCAAGAGATCTGTCAGATATCAGCCTATGTGAGAAAGGATTGCCATCTCCTACTCAGGCTGGAGATCATCTCTTAACAATCATTTGACGGTGCTTGATGAGTCCTCAATCTAACCCTTTAGATATTCATCCAAGCACCAGCCTCTGTGATTCAATTATTGAATCAACAGTTGTATGATTATTAAGATGTCCATGGTACATAACCGTAATTGTACTAAGGGACCTATTATGCAAATTACTTATTCTTCATTTCAGATCATGTAATGCTATTCGCAATAACATTTATTGCATAATGGCTCTCCGTGGGCTCGCATGTCCAACACCGTGGAGGGTAGTTGTGGGGCTGACGACCTAGGTAGGAGATCCTGAAAGCGCAGGGTAGCGCTAGCGGGACGGTTGCTGCACTGGAAGCGATTGGAGGGCCTTGAGCGGGGCCCTGATTCAAGGAAGAGGGCTCGGCAGGCTTTTCCGAGGCTTGAAGGTGGCGGTGGGGATTTTAGGTCAGAACCCCAGTCTAGGACCGTTGCTCTGATACCATGTGGAGAAGAGAGACAAAATGGGATATCTATTCCATAAGGTTAGGATCTCTTATATAGAGAGAAAGCCCTAGAGAGTACAATAGGAAAAATACATAAATACCCCTGAGGGGTTACGGAAGCCGAAGGGTTAAGGGTTACAGAAGCCAAAAGGATACAAACATAATTGTAACATAATAATTCTAACAATAATAATTTTAACAATCTGCATTCGATCGTTTGAACCACTGCTTCTCAAAGAAATCTGAGAGCTTCTAGAACCAAGCTCTCGGGCTCTGCTTAAGGCCATAGATTATCTTATGAAGTCTACACACATGTGAACATTGCCCCTCAGCATCAAACCCTGGCAGTTGTTGCATGTACACTTCTTCCTGAAGATCACCATACAAAAATGCATTCTTGACAACCAACTGAAACAAGGGCCAATCTCGAACCGCGATATAACATATAAAATAATCTGTAAGGTAGAATGACGAGCAACTAGTGAGAATGTGTTAAGGTAATCCACCACGTATGTCTGAGTAAAATCACGGGCAACCAATCGAGCCTTGTACCTATCAATGCTCCCATCGGTATTGTGCTTCACTATAAATACACATTTGCAACTGACTATAGACGCCCCAGTGGGGGCTGGGACAAGGTTCCAAGTACCTCTCGACTGAAGGGCAATCATCTCTTCTTCCATAGCTAACTGCTACTGATTGTCTTTTAAAGCCTCCTGATGATTCCGTGGAATGTTCATGGCATATAAAGCAACTGCAAATTTCCTGAAATCCCCAGTCAAATGATCAAAGGAGACCATAGATGCGGTAGGATATGATGCACAGCTACACTTCTGCTTTCGAAACGTGATAGATAAGTCCAGATCAGCAACCTCTACGTCTGTCTCCTGTAAAGAACTCTGCTCAGATAGACCAACAAACCCATCGTTAAAAACTGTGTATCCAGAACATACCTCATTCGTGCTAGATGATGAGCGGTGACCATGAGTATAAGCAAGCCAACGAGTATAGTGATGTGGCAATGGTGGGATTGAGACCGTAGGAGGTGGTGGAGGTGATGGTGCTGAAAGAGGTGATGATGGTGGAAGTGAAGGAGGGGATGATAGTGGTGGTGGCATATATATTTCATCATCAGAGTCTAAGGAAGTCAGCCTATCACATGTAGGAGAAAAGTACATCACGGACTAGAAAAGGTGACATCATCACTAACAAAATACTTCTCGTGCATTGGATCATAACATATGTACCCTTTTAGTGTCTTGGAGTACCCGACAAAGACACATTTGACAGCTCTAGGAGAGAGTTTATCAATACCTGAAGACAACTAGTGGACAAAGACGACTGAGCCAAACACGCTAGGAGTAAGTGAGAACAATTCCTTTTCAGGAAAAGCAAGAGAAAAGGGAATTTTCTCACCCAAGACCGACGAGGACATGCGATTAATAAGATAGCACACCGTAAGAACAGCATCATCCCAAAAAGAATGCGGAGCACGACTCTGAATGAGAAGACTTCTGCTAACATCAAGCAAATGACGATGCTTCCTCTCTGCAATACCATTTTGTAGGGAAGTATAGGCACATGATGTTTGATGAATAATACATCGAGTTGAAAAATAATTGGAAAGAATATGAGTACAGAATTCCAAGGCATTATTAGTTTTCACAAATTTCACAGAAGAAGAAAATACATTTTTGACATCAATTAGAAAAGCTTTGATAACAACTCTGACTTTAGATTTATTCTTTAATAAAAAGACCCAGGATAGACAGGAGAAATCATCAACTGCAACAAGATAAAACATGTGTCCCGGGTGATCAGGAATACGATTGGACCCTAAATATCTATATAAAACAACTCAAAAATAGAGCTATTACTCCGACTCTGACGACCAGGGAAGGCAGACCGATGATGCTTTTCAAACTGGCATGCCTCACATTTAAAGGATGAGCAAGGAGAGAGCTGCGGCAGAACACGACACATTTTCTAGAGCGGGAGGAGACCAAAACGCAGGTGCTACGTAAAGGGTGAGATGGGTCCAACAGAAAGAGAGGATATTCCAGCATAAGGAGTTCGAACTAATCGATAGAGACCACCCTGCTCACGACCACAACCAATCACCTTGCCCGTAAGGATGTCCTGAAATACAAAAGATGTGTCAAAATAGCTCTACAATATAGATCCTTCGTAATCTGACTAATAGATAACAAATTCATAAAGAAGTCATGTGAATGCAATACATTCTGTAGATGCATAAGATTGTCAAGCTCTCTTTTTCTACAGTACTGTAGCACATGCTAGTGGTGCTGAAGCTAATTTTGAATTGAGAAGAAGCCAGCGAGGTGAACGTGGCAGGGGAACTTCACCTTCGAGCTCAAATGTTGTGTCAATGAATGAGGAGTTACGTCTTAAAGACATATAAGAAGAAGACGATGATGAACATGAAAAAGAAGAGCTTGAGTTGAATGATGACATTGATGAGGATGAATGACTTGTATCACTTTCTCCTTGAATTGTTTTTGTTTTAACATGTTGTACTTTTTTAACATTAGCTTGTGCTATGTAGCAAACACCATGTTCATACTTGCTTCATTTTTCTTCCTTTGCTATAATTACTTCTTTATTGAGCCCTCATAAATATGAAAATTGCTAAATCTATGCATATATATAAGAGTATGTATTAAATTTTGATTTAAATATTTAAATAATTAAAAAAATTCAAAACCGACTAATGTCCAACTAAATTTGATTACTCTCTCGACTGTCGATTAATCCTTAGTCAGTGACCATGCTGACCAACTACCAACTTCTGCAATATTGACCCTCAATAAATAAAATGATATTGTTTGAGTACTGTAGGAGGGAGTAGAGATCGACCCCCTGGAGAAGCCAACCGTTCTCTCATGAAGAATCACACGATTGGATATAATAAGTGGTACATCCGCAGCAATAACAAAGAGTAACGGAGCTATGGGGCAACACCCCTATGAGGTTGGAAGAAACCCCTCACATGTCGGCCATTGATCAGGACTGAGAAGAAAGACATCATCACACATCTCTCCATCTAAGTAATCCACATTTCAGGTAAGCCACATTTTGCCAGAGTGGACTAGAGGAAAGACCATTCCACACAATCGTAGACCTTGGAGAAATCAACCTTCCACAACAAGCCCTCCACACCTCTGTTCTTCCGATCTACAACCACCTCAGAGTACATAATGACACTATCCGACATCAAGCACTCAGGGATGAAGGCAACATGAACCGATGCAATCAAAACGGAACAACATTTATAAATAATTTGTACGAATATTATGTTGAAGTCAATATCTATTTCTTAAGATGGTAAGTAATTAAGGAATTCGAGGAAGTCAATAATATTATGTAAATACATTTTTATGGTGTAAGGCCAACTATTACCCAGTAAAGCATCCTAAATAACCATTTTCACCTTCATTGAGTTCTCCCACCACTCAATCATTCGCATCACATGGTTCACAAGGTGGAACTTCATACTCTTGACAGCAAGGTTCGAAATCTCGATTTCGATTTCGTTTCGGTCCCCTCCAAAACCGAAATTTCAGTGAAATTTCAGGAAATTTCGACCGTTTCAGTGGAAATGTCGAAAATGACTCAAAAAAGCCATTTTTGATGATTTTTTTGGAAATTAAGATCTTATGAGTTATTACAACAATAAATAGCTTACAAATACACAATTATATCACACATATTGCTTATATATGCCCCTTAGATCGCACATATCGGTCATATCAGTCATATCAGTCATATCGGTCAAATCGATGTTAATGTTGATTCTTGACTGATATGTACTGGAAATTAATATCATCCAATCCAAGATCTTAAAACATCTTACAAATACACATTTATATCACACACATCTCTCATCCATGCGCCTTATATCACACCATATCGGTCATATCAGACATACTGTTGAGCAGTCGGATAGATACTGGAAATGGAAATCAAAACAACTAAGTTAACAACACTTAGAAGACATCTTTTGTTCATAAAAATAGAAAAGAATTTTTTATTTAAAAATGTAGATAATGATTAATTAAACAATATTTTGTTCATAGAAATAACCGTCACAGACAAAGTTCAAATGAATTACAGAATTAATTACATACTTACAATAAAGATGCATCTATTTACGAAGATAAATGACAAACAAATGAAAGGAACAAGCCATATCAAATATATAGAAGCTATAGAGTTTTTTCATCTCCACTGCTTAAACCCAAAGGGGAAGAAGCTCTCCAAGTTGAATAAATCGATGTATGTACCATCTTGTCTCAACATACCATGTATCCATGAATTTCAACCGAAATGGGTCGAAATGGATCGAAATGGGTCGAAATGGATCGAAATGTCGAAATATCACCGAAATTTCGGTCGAAATCCGGGAAATCGATATATATAGGAGTTTCGATACCCATGACCTCTCGAAACCGAAATTTCATTCCATGCTTGACAGCCACTCCACAAAACTGATTCTAGTATTGTTTCTGTTGAGATTACTGTACATTTTTTGGTGTTATTCCTTATTTTATTTTCTTTATATATCTCTCTTGATATTTGCACAAGGTTTTCTCATATAAGAGAGAACCCTGGGGACTCATGAACAAACAAGCTATTCATTTTTCCTAACATGGTAACGAAGCAACGATCCTAGATCGAGGTTCTTGTATCTCACCCTAACCCTACCCGTCACCCCCTCCCCCACCAATTCCCCTCCTCGTGCGCCACCGCGTATCGCACCTGTGCACCTCGCCCCCGCGCATCTTGCCCTACTCTAGCGCACACCAGCGCCTCACGCACCAGCACCATGCACCTCACGCACCAGTTTGCACCCGCGCACATCTGCGCACCAGTGAACATTTGCATGCATCCTGCGCGCATCTGCATGCATCTGTGTGCATTTGATGCGCATCTATGGGCATCTTTAGTGCAATTGCGTGCATCTGTGTATGTCATTACTCTTTGCGTCCATACAGCATAGACTACAACAACAGGATATGAGGATGGTTGTATGAGTCTACAAATATAACCAATCCTCTACATGTGATTGTGTAGACTCATTTATCTACTCAGTTTTGTTCTGGATTTCAGCGTTCTTGCTATCATGTTAGAGAACAAGGGTGATGTTTTTTCATCTGGTGCCTTCAAGGGCTCAGCTCCCATCGTGAAGACGGATGGAGCCGGAGGACAAGACTGTGGCTAATGCTTTTTGGAAGCAAGATGATGCTTATGCTCGCATTTGGCTCTCCGGGACGCTCACCACGGAGATTGCCAGTGATATTGTCAATCAACATATAGCAAAGACTACGTGGGATGTCTTAGCAACAACGTATGGGCAGGCAAAAAATGAGAGAAAAATTTTACATTTGTAGTTTAATATTTTTTCGATCAAGCAGAATGGTCGACCTCTTCACGCACACTTCTCGCATCTTAAATGCATGCTTGAGTGTCTGCATAGCTTCATGCCTATTACTACAAGCACTGAGCAACAACAGGCGTATGGAAATGCAATTATGATAGGAGTATTTTTGTCATCTGACTCGTCTTTGGACTTTGAGTACGATGTAGCACGTACTCAACTTCTTACTGGAGAGATGATGCCTCCGATGGAGGAGGTTTACAAGAGGCTGAGCAGAATTTCTACATCCTCTACTATTGTGGCTCAAACTCCTTCTGATATGGCAGCCTCTCGTGGCAGATGAGGTACTTCGCAGTTCCGTAGCCGAAGACCACGTGATCGAGGAGGTTGTCACTCATCAGCAACGTCCATGTTCACATTGTCACCGTCTTGGTCATTCTGAGGAGACATGCTATCATATGCATGGGTATCCGACCTCCGCCTGAGTTGTTGAGCAGATCGAGCCTACTTCTACACCTACTCCGGCTCATGATGTACATTTTGAATCTTTGATGATATTGTTTCCAGGTTGTGAGATGATGACTACTCCTAATACTTCGCATGCAGATCCTTCAGATGTCACACATATTGCTAGAGCCTCTTCAAGCTTCTCAGGTATTGCTTATGCCCTTACTAGTAGCAATAGTTCAAATTTGTCTAACTGGATCATGTACTCTAGAGCATCTCATCATATGTGTGATCATCGAGCACAATTTACTTCTTACAGGTCCATCCCTTCGGGTAGATCAGCGGTGATTGCTGATGGGGTTCATCTACCCATTGTTGGAGAGGGGGAGATTGTTCTAGCTCCATCGATGCATCTGCAGAGAGTCATGGTGAGAAAGAGAGTGCGCAAGCTCCCACATCTGAGCAATTGATAAGGGATGTGATATCCTGACTTTCAACAGAGAGTCTGGTGTGGTAGTAGTCCCTAAGGACCCCACCACTGGCTCATCTACCCCCGCTACCACGTACCTTCCATCAGAGAGGACGGCTTAGTATTTCTTCTCTACACCCATCTTCGGAAGACCTTCTGACTTCACCATTAGACAATCAGCCTTCCAGAATCGATGCATCTGCAAAATGTCTTACATGCTCTAGCACTTCAAATGAATCTTTTGTCTATTAGTCAGATTACAAAAGATTTACATTGACGTGCCATATTTGATCCTTCTTCTCTTGAGCTTCAAAACATACTCACCGAAAGGGTGATTGGATGTGGTTATGAGCATAAGGGACTTTACAGACTTGTCGAGCCTCCTTGTGCAGGGGCTGCTACTATCCCTTCTGGATCTGTCTCCTCATTTCTGTGGCATCTTCGCTTTGGACACCTTCCTCTGCAAAAGTCGTGCCATGTCCTCCCGTTGATCTCTATTCATACTAGTTTGGAGTGTGAGTTGTGTCAGCTTGGGAAGAACCATCGTTCCTCTTTTCCGAGTCGTCAGAGTCGCCACAGTGGTCATTTGTTTGAGTTGGTTCACTTTGGTATCTGGGGTCCCAGTCGTGTTCCTGATCATCAGAGACATCGATTTTATATGGTCGATGTAGATGATTTTTCTAAATTATCTTGGGTATTTCTGACGAAGAATAAGTGTGAAGCTGATCTTGTTATCAAATCTTTCCTTATTGAGATTAAAAACATTTTTTCTGCTAATGTGAAATTTATTCGCATTGACCATGGCTTGCAGTTTTTTACTTTACAGTTATCAGACTTCCTCAGATCCATTGGTGGTGTTCATCAAACTTCGTGTACTTACACTTCACAGCAGAACGATATTGCTGAACGCAAATAACGTCATCTTTTGGATGTCAGAAGAACTCTTTTGATTCAAAGTCGAGCTCCTCATTCTTTCTGAGGTGGTGGGGTTCTTACTGCATGTTACGTGGTGAACCGCATGCCTTCTACTATGCTTGGAGAAAAAGTTCCTTTCTTGATCGTGTTTCCCGAGGACTTATTCTCTCTTACCCCCAAAGTCTTTAGATCTGTGGTTTTTGTCCACAATTTTACACCTGGTCGTGGCAAGCTCTCTCCTAGAGCTGTCAAATGTATGTTCGTTGACTATTCTCGTACCTAAAAAGGTATAGATGTTTTGATCCTGTTGGGAGAAAATATTATGTGAGCGTTGATGTCACATTTTTTTAGTTTATTATGTATTTTTCTCCTACAGATGACAGGTTGTCTAATGCTGACTCTGGTGAGGATATTTTCATTCCTCCACCTCTGATATCTTCACAAACAAGTCTTCATGTCGAGTCTCAGTCACCTCCACCTCCTCCACCACCCCATCCACCTTCGTTTACCATGACTCGGTTCCTACCTCATTTTTACATTCGCAAGTCCTCTACTCGCACCTCTCCTCATGCGCCTTCCCAGTCATCCAGCACGCCCCACGTATGTAGTGAACATATTGTTTCTACTGATGGCACTGGTGCTATGATTCATCCACAGGATACTGCACAGGAGAATCTGATAGCAAAGAACAGAGAGGCTGATGACCTCGATGTACCTATTGCCTTGAGGAAGCCCCATCGTAATTGTGCTATGTACCCTTTAGCTGCGCATGTTTCCTTAGACCGTCTTTCAAAGGAATACATGAAGTTTGTTGTGAGTGTCTCAGCTATTAATATACCACGAACATATCAGGAGGTCATACAGGATAGCAGTTGGCGACTAGCCATAGAAGAGGAGATGTCGTTTTTGCAGTCTCGTGGTACCTAGAGTGTTGTTTCTGCCCCTCCAGGTGCATTTGTTGTGGGGTGCAAATGGATATCTACGACGAAGTAGTGAGCGGATGGCAGTGTGGAATGCTACAAGGAAAGGCTTGTAGCACGTGGATTCACCCAGACTTATGGGGTGGATTATCAGGATACCTTCTCTCTAGTGACCGGACACTCAACATTACGCATTTTCCTATCAGTTGTTGTTTCACGGGACTGGTCTTTTTATCAACTATATGTGAAGAATGCATTTCTTTATGGAGATCTACAGGATGAGGTTTATATGAAGAAGCCACCGGGGTTTACTGCTGATGGGGGTCTCAGAAAGTGTGTAGGCTCCACAAGGCGATCTACGGCCTAAAACAACAAAGTCCCAAAGCTCGGTACCAAAAGCTTTCATAATTGATAGATCATCAGGGGATTG
This sequence comes from Ottelia alismoides, assembly GCA_037367405.1. Classification (NCBI taxonomy): domain Eukaryota; kingdom Viridiplantae; phylum Streptophyta; class Magnoliopsida; order Alismatales; family Hydrocharitaceae; genus Ottelia; species Ottelia alismoides. The sequence goes on along the minus strand of JAZKJV010003717.1, from coordinate 461,334 downwards.
CCCAGCCCACTGCAGACCACTCACTTTTTGTCCAAAGGATACAGAGAGGTATTGTTGCCATTCCTGTCTATGTTGATGATATTATTGTCACGGGTGATGATGAGCAGGATTCAGGTGGCCAAGGAGTTCCTAAGTCAGCATTTTGTGACCAAAGACCTTGGTAATCATCGATACTTGGATTAGAGTTCTTCATGGAACTAGCATGGTCTTGTGATGACCCAGAGGAAGTTTGTTACTGATCTTCTAGAAACAGGCATGACAGGGTGCAAACCTACTACTACTCCTATGGATCCAAGTATGAGACTATATGATGATGATACTAAGGAGGTAGATCAGAGGAGATACAGAGAGCTGGTTGGAAAACTTCTATATGCTACCATCACCAGGACAGATATATCCTTTGTCGAGAGCTAAGTAAGCCAGTTCATGGAATAACCTAGGAAGGTTCAAGTGGATGTTGTCTGTATGATTTTGAGATATTTGAATTCTTCACCAGGAAGTGGGCTTATATTCAACAGAAGCACTTCTCTTGATGTAACAGCATGTGCAGACGTAGATTATGCAAGATGCCTTGGGGACGAGAAGTCTACTTCTGATTATGTTATAGTTGTTGACAGCTCACTCGTGTCATGGAAAAGTAAAAAACAGACAATGGTTGTTAGATCTAGTGCAGAATCTGAATACAGGATCATGGCTCAAGGGAGCATAGAGATGATGTGGGTGAGGTCGGTTTTGATAGATCTTACAGTTGATGTACCTCTTTCTATGCAGCTTCTATGTGACAATCAGGCAACACTTTTTATTGCAAATAATCATGCATTTCGTGAACCAGTGTTCAGAAAAACGACAGAGTAAGCCGCACACTCGGCCGCATACTCGTACTCGGTAGCCTTGCCGCTTCGAGTATAATGAAACGGCCATGTATGCGGGTTGACCCGCATACTCGGCTGAGTATACCACCTATGCGCCGCATACTCGGTCGCTTTTCTGATAGAACTTTTTTATTTAATCTAAAACCAAATAATCCCACCCGCATAATAACATTAAATCGCATACTCCCCGCATACTCTTCCAACTGAGGATATTGCCATAATAATAAATATTTATTTATATGTTTAATAAAAAAATACCAAACCACATAAAACCGCATACTCCCTGCATACTCTCCCGCATATCGCATACTCTCTATGCAGTGACCCCTCCGACTGCATACCGCATAGTGCCTTCCGGAACATTGACATGAACATACAAAGCATATAGAGGCGGACTGCCGTTATACTAGAGACATGATCCAAAAGGGTCTCATATCCACTCAAACTGCTGATATATTCACCAAAGCTCTTATTAGAGGCACTTTCCAAAGATGTTCCAAGCTGAGCATGATAGACATATGAGCTCCGGCTTGAGGGGGAGTGTTGAGATTACTGTACATCTTTGGTGTTATTCCTAATTTTATTTTCTTTATTTACCTCTCTTGTTACCCAAGGTTTTCTCCTAAATAAGAGATCTTTGGGATCTCATGAATAAACAAGTCATTCATTTTTCCCCACAGTTTCTTTGTCTACTAATCAACCTCCTTACCAACTTAATCCATCATGACTATATGGCGGACAGCAATGCCAGAAGCCAGATTTAAACAAAAATGAATAAATGGAAGAACTATTGTTGTCACATGGAGTTGTGGACATAGTGGACTGCTGAAATTACACCATTACTCCCAACTAATTTATACTTTCAGATACAATTAGGACCACTAGGCATTGCCATCAGAGCACATGCAACAAATCCACAAAGACAAGGATACTCCTTAAAATTGAGAAATGGAATCCATCTAATTATCTCATAACAGTGCTCTTAAACATGGACATAAGAGTAGAATTCAAGCAAGAAACGAAGAAGTGCATATTCTAAGTACCAAAAAATATATTGCAGAAGTATGCAGTAACGAAAACAACATCAACAAAATCTAACATATCAATAACCAGTAAATAGCGGCCAAAAGGAAATCCTGCATACCTCACTAGCTATACCATATTTCGCACAATCAATGGCAAGACGTGTGGCTCGTCCAATGCTATCCTTCGTCCTAGATAATGTCTCAATCATACCTTCCAGTGCATCACGAGCAACAGCAGCTTCAGTTCCACCACTCAATGACCCTCCATGAGGTCTTGGTGGACTAGATGCATTTTCATAATCTTCAGGTTCTACCTGACTGGACTTCACAAGTTGTTGTGGATAAACTGGTGAGCAATCATACGAGGTAGAAAAGTCCTTTATATCTCTGTGAATAGAATTTGGAAGAAATGGGATAGCCAAAGAAGATTGGTCAGGACTTCTACAGACTGCAGATGGGGTACAACTAATACCAGGAAAAACAGCATCTTGTGATGCAAATTGTGATTGAGCTTCTTTACGTTTTGCTTGAGCAATCGCAATAAGTTGTTTCATGGAACTAACAGAATCAGTAAACTTGACATCATGCAACGAACTGCCAGCTTTATCATCAAAAGTTCCCAATCTACAAGCAGAGACAATTAGCTTCTACAGAAAAATAGCAAAATACTCTGATCAAGAAAAGGAAACATCATTACCTTTCATCTAAAAATGCATCTTTAGCCAAACTGCACTCGGCGGAAAAATTGATGTTTGCTCTATTTTCTGGAATATCGTCCTTTCGCAAGCTGACCTTTCTAGAGCTTTTCTGATTTTCTTTTGGAAGAGATACATTACTATTATGCTTATCAGAAGGCTTGGAAGCACTGTCCTTGATTGGAGCCACTTTAGGACCTCTTGAAGAACCAGTTTGAATCTTCTTTGATGCAGCAGTGCCTGAAAGCTTAGCCTGTGCGACAATAGCTTTAGGCTTTAGTTTTTTGACATCATTCATCATGGGTGATTTGTCAGCAAGCTCTTCTTTCAAAAATGGTTTTGGAAGATGAGGTTTCCCTGGACTGAAAGGGTCATGCACTCCATTTGCTTTATCAGGATGTGTCTCCTTTGCTGGTTCAAAGATAGTTGGGGATTTGTTTTTTATCTTTGAGATATCATTGTCCACCTTATCGAAATCCATGGAGCCATCACCAATGGTTGATAAATTTTCCTTTTCATCTACACCATCTTTAGTATCTGGCTGCAAATTGAATTCAGACTTTGCTTCCCCTGTTATATTGGGTGTGATAACTGGCATGGATGTAGATGGCGTGGATGTAGTTGGAACACCAACGACCATAATATGTCCTTGCTTCCCATGAATTGGAGTTCTGTGCACATCTACATCATCTTCACTTTCATCAAATCGAAATGTTCTCCTTCTGGTTTGAGGATGAAAAGCATGAGAATGCTTACGATTAGACAGTGACCGCTCTTTCTTCAGGAACTCATTGCTACTGTCAGCGGCAGCACCAGGACACTTTGGAGAGGACGGAGATTTCAGCACTTGCTCCTTCCGTTTTAGTGGAGGCAGGCCTGGATGAAGAGGTGAAGCAAAAGATGCTTCTGTTTTCTGCAGTTTATCAGTTTCTGTTTTGATGGGTGTAAGATTTTTCTTTTTTCTGTCCCTGACACTAATGTTAGACTTCTTGTTCTCAGTCGAAATACTGAGAATATTTTTCTTGTTTTCAACTTTGACAGCGGACATACTTTTCTTGTTATCATCTTTCAATGAGAATACAAGCTTCTTATCCCGTAGAACTAGATCAACTTTAGGGTCAATCTCATCTACCGACAAAGAAGCAGCCTTTCTGACCTTTTTACTAGAAAGGGCATCTACACCTGCGATTTTCATTTTTTTTATAGAAAAAGAATCTTCGACAACAGACATCTTGCGCTTCTTCGACTCAATTTTCACTTCCCTTTGGCTTTCAAGCTCTTGCTCAGGTTTCTCTTTTCTTGTACCACTAACTGGCAGCCTCTTCAGCGACTCATCTTTAGTTGATGCAACACTTTTAGCCTCATTTACTTGTTTGTTGTTATTTTCACTGCCCATATCAGCGTTCACTTCAGAAGAAGACAATATCTTTATACTATCATTGAAGTTGACAACTTTGGGGTCACATATAAACCTCAACTGCTCTGGGTGCTTGACAGAATCACCCCCATTTTTTTCTGTGTTCACCGAAATGCCTGTGTTCTGCTTTGGCTGAATGGCAGAACTTACAAGTAAATACTCATTCTCAAGGTCACAAGACGGCAACGATTCCCTGAAATCATCAACCGAATCAACTTGCATACTCCCCCCTTCACCAAGTTCAGTGTTTCCATTTTCAATAGGCATGCCCGATGCTCTTGGACTGGTGGAATCAGGTATGTTAACAACTTTTTCCCTTCTTGCTACATGTTGGATAGCCATACTTTCATCTTCCTTAAAAGAGATCTCAGATCCGGATTCACGAAATTTGGCTCTTCCTTCTTTTAATAATTTTGCATCCCTATCCGGTACTTTCCTTGTTTCTTTAGAAGGCGAGGCAGGGGATTTCATTCTTTCTAAGATGACCTGATCACGGACAGTGAAGAGACCTCCGTCACGATTCTTCGAGCAGCGCCCCAGTCCAGAAAGCTCATTTACGGAACATATATTACTAACTTCTTTCTGCTCAGCCATTTCCTCTTCTAGTGCATCATCACAATGATTTTTTGATATTTTGCAGTGAACACCTTCAGCTGACAAAGATTGAAAGTCAAGCTCTTTATCAGCATTATCCTCGAAAATTTTACTTGAACCTTCCTTCTCTAGTTCCTCAAATGCCTCGGATATTTCCTCGACTGCACGAGCAAAATACCTTACTTTTTTTGTTTGAGCACGAGCAGTTAGCTTAATCTTCGATTCACTAGTGAATGGTTGAATATCAACAGGAGCAACAAAAGCTCTACAACATCGCCACCAGGACAAACTGTGAGACTGATGTCCAAGGCCAACCAATTATGATACTTTTCAGAGACAAAGAGAGTGCACATGCCAGAACTTAAGGAATGACAAAAAGGTTAAGCCAAAATGAAGAATCATCAGCCATTAGTCATCACTGATATTGAAAATTTTGAGCCCCGACAATTAAATTATGGTTTCTAAGTATGTTGCAATTAAATCGCTCGGATCAACTAGGGGGAAAACTGAAAAGTATTCAGCTACAAAATGTCACATAACAACTAACAACAACAAAGCCTTTTCTCGCATTAAGTAGAGTCGGCTAAATAGATTCTTTGCCTTCATTCAGATCTATCTTGGGTCAATCTCGAACTTAGATCCAAAAAATTAAGATCCATGTAGTTTCATTCTCACACTTCTTGAACATTCTCCGCTCTCTCTTAGCTGGCTCAACATCCCAAAACTCGCATCTCCTAACTAGTGCATCAGCCGACCTCCTTTGCAAATGGTCAAACCACCTTAAGTGATTTTCTCACATCTTATCCTCGATCAGAGCTACACCAACTTCCCTAAGTTCCCTTCTGATTGCATCATTCTGAATCCGATCTTTACGCGTGGGTGTTCACACATCCATCTTAGCATTTTCATTTATACTACTGACATTCTTTGCACACGCATATGGTTCGCATGCCAGCATTCATATCCATAGAGCATTGCAGGTCTCACGGCTGCTTTGTAAAACTTTCGTTAGATTTTCAAAGGAATTTTATTGTCGAAGAGAACAGTAAAGGCTCTTCTCCATGTTAGCCAACTTGTATTTCTTCTATTAGTAATATCTCCGTCAATTTCCTCATCATGTTGCAAAATAGATCTCAAGTATCTAAAAGTATCTCTCTTCTGAATGTTATTGTTACCAATCTTCACCGATTCCTTCACTATTGCTTCCATCAAAAGTACACTTCATATATTTAGTCTTAGTCCTACTTATGCGAAATCCTTTAGTATCCAATGCATGTCTCCAGTCCTCAAGCTTCTCATTTACTACATCTCTAGCCTCATCAACCAATACAATATCATCAGTGAATAATAATAATAATATAAACCAAGGTATCTCATCCTAAATGTGACTCATCAACTCGTCAATAATCAAAGTAAAAAAGGAATAGACTCAAAGTTGACCATTGATGCAAACCAATGTTGATGTCAAAATAATCAGTCTTCCCGGACTGGATCCTTACACAAGATAAAGCCCTATTATGCATATTCTTTATGAGGATAATGTATAGGACAGGTACTAATATCTTCTCCAAAACTCTCCACAATATCTCATGTGGGACAAAATCATAAGCCTTCTCTAAATCAATAGAAATCATACGGAGGTTCTTCATTTTAGTTCTATAAATCTCCGTCGTTCCCCTCAACAAGTGGATGGCTTCAATAATTGAGCAACCTAACATGAATCCGAATTGATTTTCTTTTACTTTGAAAACTTGTCTCAATCTTCTTTTGATCACGCGTCAGCTTAATACCTCTATAAATTGAACAATTTTGAATGTCTTCTTTGTTCTTATAAAGAGGCATAATGATGCTTCTCCTCCCATCTTCAGGCATTTTCTTTCTTCGTCAAAATAACATTGAATAAATTTGTAAGCCAAGTCAAACCACACTCACCTAAAACTCTCCAAACTTCTATAGGAATGTCATCACGTCCTACACCTTTCCCAGGTCTCGTAACCTTCAAAGCCTCATCTATTTCCTTCCCTTTATATTCGTCTACAGCTTGCACGATTCAAGTAACTTTCACTACTAGTTAGATCTCCCAAAGTGACCTCTCTAATTCCTTCCCCAATGAAAGCTAATGGGAAATACAGCTTCCGACTAGTTTCTATATCCTTCTGAGTAACAAGAGCGTGACCTTCCTCATCCTTAACGCATCTCACTTTAGAAAGGTCTTTGATCTTTCTTTCTCTTGCTTTGGCCAACTGAATATATCCATCGGGCCCTCTTTAGAGTCAAGATTTTTGTACAAAACTTCATAAGCTTTTGACTTAACTTCGCTTACATCCCTCTTTGCTTCCTTCTTCACTATTTTGTAGTTTGTGACAATTTCCTATGTTCTATCCTTAGACATAGCTTTAACGCATGCTCTTCTAATTTTAAGCTTCCCTTGCATCCCTTCACTCCACCACCAAGCCTCCTTTTGGCATGGAGCTCCTCCCTTGGACTTGCATAGCATCTCTTTAGCTGTCATTCGGATACAAGATGCTACAACCTTCCACATTTCGTTTGCACTTCCGTTACAATCCTAGGATAAGTCTTCTAAAAACTTCTCCATGAAGCTTGATAGCTTCAATTGAAGATTCCACCATCTAATTCTAGTGATCGTGGAAACTCTCCTTTCTCTTTACCAGTTCTTTTAATTGCACATTCATGACTAACAAACAGTGTTGGATTGTCAAACTCTCTCCTGAGATTACTTTGCAGTCTTTACAACACAACTGATCTCTTCTCTTTAATGCAAAGTAATCTATTTGTATTCTAGTCGGGCCACTTTTATAAGTAATTAATTGCACCTCCCTCTTCTTGAAGAGAGTGTTTGCTATGAAAAGATCATAAGCCATTACAAAATCCAGAATGACTTTTCATTCTTCATTTCTATTCTTGAAGCCATGGCCTACATGAACACTAGCATACCCTGAAGTGTCATTTTCCACATGTCCACTAAGATCTCCACCTAGGCAAATCATCTCTCTTTGTGGGATTCCTTACATAATCATATCCAAATCCTCCCAAAAAGCTTGCATAATCATTTCATCTAAACCAATTTCTGATGCATAAACTGGTATGGTATTCATAGTTTCTTCTTCGAGCACCAATTTTAGCAAAATAATTCGATCCCCGAATCTTCACACCTCAACCATACAATCCTTTAAATCCTTATGAACAAACAACCACTCCAACACCATTTATGTCCTTATATTTTTACATGAATACTAAATATTAAAGCCTCTCTTCTCGATCTCCCTTTGCATTCTCTCCAACACATTTTGTCGACATGAATACCAAAGTTTAAAGCTTGTCTATTTGAAGAAATCTCAAAATTTCTCAGAAATTGGACAAATCATGAACAGATTTTCATAAAAAATGATCTTCAAGAAATAACAATAATTGAATCGAATCTCGAAAGAACATGAACATAAATCTTCAATAATAAATCCATGAGAATCAAAGCCGCTTTGATACCATGTTAGAAAACTAACATAGACTCTGATACCATGTTAGAAATAGTGAAATGCGGAAGCGTGATCAAAAAAATAGAATTAAGAACATGAAGAACATCGGGATTTTTACGTGGAACCCTACTCCCAAAGGAGCGGGATGAAACCACGAGAGGTCTCAAAGGATCGTATGTTGCATTCAACTTTATCATCTGATATAGGAAATTTGGGGCTTCTTATAGCCTCCATAGACCCTCCAAGTCCCACCACTGATAGATGTGGGACTAAACACTGGATGTGCTTATCCATTTATACAAATGACGAATATACTCCAACACTTATATTCCAATCATCTCCATATCATCAATTATCATGTTAGTACTTTTTCCAATATCAATCATGCTCCACATCAATAAAACAATATAACACATCTCGCCAACATTTTTAAATTATGTTCTAATCATTTACTATCCACCAAGTAATATATCAATAGTATTTTGTCAACTAAATTCCACTACCATAACCTAAATAGATTAGCTCTCGGGATAATTTAGACTAGCTCACATATTAGCTGAAGATCTAAAATTTATTTTTCTTAACACTAAGTCCCAATACAAACATATCCCAAAAAAATCCTAGACCATAGATCTTTTCCAAAAATTATGATCCTAAAGTAAATGCAAACATAAGCACTGAGGGCCTGCCATTTGCATGTGATAGGCAGTGCCATACAGTCCCCTTAACCATTGAGGATAACTCTCAATAACCTACTAACCATCATGTCTTGCGCTTTATTTTTTGGCAGATGGGAGTAAAATGAACGCAAAAAAAGGCATGGCCATCTCTATGAGCTTTCAAACTCAATGGATGCATAAAAAGATTGATGGTCAATAGACAGCTATAGTGAAATATGGGACATCGTATCTGCTTGAATCAATATGTGGTCTCATGTCATTAACTTGATACAGGAAGAGAAAAGAAGCAGTGTTAGCAAAACATTGGCATTTACATGCTTGAAACTGTTGGTGGTGTTCTACCATTAACTCCTAGGAACATTGGCATTTACATGCTTGAAATGGTAGGTGGTGTCCTACCATTAACTCCGAGGAAGAAGTGAATAAACTCCTATAGTAAAATAATGGGATGGTCTATCCATGAATGATTTCATAATTATTCAATCCCTGCATACATAATAATTGCATTATGGTCCTAAAAGTGTTCTACTTTACACTATATACCCCTGGCCTCTGAGTTTGTTGGTCAAAACATTAAGTTTGACTACACTAGAATGCAACAAAATATTTATAGAAAATAATAATAATGTTACATATTTTAAGATATGTATCTTCTATCTCTTTCAACCATCTTTTCCAATCTTCCCTCTTGTATCTCCCCATTCTCACCATTCTTGGTGTATATTAATGGCAACAGAATTGATGGTTCAAATGGGGTCAGGATTGCAATAGACAAAAGGGACAAATGGTTAAGGTTGGGCATATCAAAGAAGGCACCGTCCCAGTGTTGAACGAAAAGGACGAAGCAAACAAAGGGGCGACAGGATCGACGATGTTGCAGTGTGGGCTGAGGTGCATCATCCTCCTAATCAATTATAGTGGGTACACCATCCATATAAAGATCCATAATGGACCATATATCGTGATTAAAAAACTTCAACTACACTAGTCACGTAGATGTCATTAACAACGAGCACAACAAATATTGGGCAACCAAGGTGAGGTACAAGGCGAAACTCAAGGTGACCATCACATACTGCTTATATTTTATAGTGGTGGCATACCACGAGGATAACGCAAGCAAAGAATTTTTAAGTGGGCTTCAAGAGACTCCATGCTAACAGCCAACCACCAAACCTACCGTGATTAATGAAGAACAATGTGTGACGATATGAGATACCTACAAGTACAAAAGTTCCATAAATGTTTACAGCTCATATCCTTTGTATCTGACACAATCAATCTACCAACATCAGCTCGTCGCTATGTCATCGCAACCACTAGCAACAACATTTTCACTATTTTTTTGAACGAAGCATTCTCTCTACTGACTTCATCAAGCTAGAAGATCTTCATGGGCCTTAAACACCAAACTCGAGTTCCTATGTGCCCAATCCTTTAGCTTTAATAAGTTAATAACCACAACATCCACTCCCTTCCCCACAGTGCCCTTTTCTCGCCCTCTCCATCCCTACCCATCTCCCTTCATTGAATCCACCTCTCACCACTTTACAACCTTAAGGGTCATCTGAATCTATAAAATACCATACCTAATGTGCATGATCACACGTTTCTTCTTGTTCATATGTGCACCCCATGTGTCTTATATGGATATGCTCGAACAATATGTTGGCTCTCAATGGCAACTTATACTTGTTGTCCACAGACATGTTGTCGGGGATGTAGATCCTCGCATAGTTCTCGTAAGCATTGGTGTTCTTCGTGAGACTCTTAGATAGAGCACAGAAAAAGTCCATTATGGTAACTTGATCAAAGTAAAGGAGCTCCTAGAGGTGGATATACCTCCAACAAGAGATAGGTATGCTTGCAAGTGATGAGGGGAAACCAACGATACATACTCTAAAGGATATAGAGGAGGCAAGCCTACAGTGGAGGATCTCACTCCAAGAAGCAAAGTTGCCCACGCAAGAGGACTCAGATGGGCCTTTATGTCTCCTCCGCCCCCTTCGTCAAACTCATACCCCTTTGTTTCATCCACTGTCTCCAATCAATCACAACCTAGCAATCTATAACGATTCCTCCCTTCCCATCACATATGTTCCCTTCGTACAATCTACCATTGCCCCCTCTAGGGTCATACTTTAGGTAGCAAGGCATGTAATAAGAAGATGGAGGATAAAGAAGGAAGAAGGGATGAGGTGTAATAGGAATGATGGATAGAGAAAGATTAAGAGAAGGAACTAAAAACATATCGAAAAATTAATGAGCCTTTAATAGATATTTTTAGTGCATGTTAATTACTACAAACGAAGTTAACGATTTAACAAATGGACCATAATCGTATGGGTATAGAGTGTAAAACATGGCACATGGATCATGGTGTATTATAAAGCAAGAAGACATATAGTGTGATTACAAATAATATAGAGGCGTGTACGTAAATACTTGAATATTTCATATGTTGTATGCGTGCAATGGTGTATGATGTCCTATCATGAACTCCATAGAGGAAGAGAAAAAATTTCCCCGTAAGACTCAAATAACCTCCAAATGGAAAGAGAAATATGTGGCATCTTCAACCATAAGTCACCAAAAAAGAAGAGTGATGGCTATAATGGCACATGGATCATGGTGTGGGTATACAGTGTAAAACATGGCACATGGATCATGGTGTTCTTCGTGTCGTCGAGACTTTTGCCAGTTGGCATTAGGAGAAGAATGGAGGCTATCATGAGGTGGCTTTTCCGGGCGACAAAGGGGCAATTGCATGGTTTGGCTCTGGTGTACTGGAGGACAATTTCGTGTGCTAAGGAAGATGGGGGTCTTGGAGTGAGGAGTCTGGAGGAGATGAACAAGGTGCTTCTACGCAAGTGGGTGATGCATGTATGGGGTGAGTGTGATAGCATGGTGTGCAAGCTTATTCGGGGAATTTATGAACCCTGCATTTCTCCCCCGAGCTTTGGAGATATAGGTGTGGTGCCTTCCTTTTTCTAAAGGGGCATTTGTGGTGTGGCTCAGGAGATGTGGTCTTTCCTAAAGCCACATGTTGGTGACAACAAGACTTTTCGCTTTTAGCCGGATGATTGGAGTGGAAGGGGCTCTGGACACTAGATTCCCTAGACTGAAGGCGTTGGAGGATAACCATGGGCGTGCGGTGGCTAAGGCATGGGATAGTCATATTTTTTCCTCGCTTTCAGATCTGAGCTCTCTGAACAGCGGATGGCGGAGCTTTTTACAATGTTGTCAGAGTTGGATGATAGTGTTGCAGATGGACAGGACTGCTAAACTTGGAGGGACAGTCCATTTTCAGTCGGTAAGGCATATTGGGCTCTGAGGGGAGCTATGACGTTAGATCTGTTTGGATGTGAGGCGGATTGTAGGCGTATATGGAAGTGGAGGATTCCGACACACGTGACACGTGAAGGTGTTCATGTGGTTCACGAGGGAAAGAATTTTGACGAGGAGCAGACTTGCATGCTTCATACAGGGTATCGATCAAGGGTGCCCAAGATGATTGAATGAAACTGAGGATATAAATCACTTGTTTTTTCACATGTGGTGCTTCAGCGGAGGTTTGGAACGTCGTTGGGGGGATTGTTGGGGGAGGTGACACCACGTCTGGATTTTGGAGATCCATTGTGGCGGAGTGGAAGGGAACAGAGAGGGACAAGTCGAGCCATATTGCAGTAATTTGGGCAATTTGGTTGGCCAGAAATGCGGTCATCTTTAATCAAGATCAATTCTCTGCTGAAAATGTGGTGATGCATGCTAAAATGTTATGTCAAAGTTGTTGATTGTGATGCATTAAGTTCATTTTTTCCTTTTGTGGTGTCGTGTAATTTATACGTTTTGGTGATAAATGGTGAAGTTTTTGGGCCAACAACTAAATGGTGTAAGCCTTTTTTCTTTCAGAAAAAAAAGAAGACGAGTGAGGTAACCCCCTTTGCTCATTGATATGGGACATTAAAGATCGCGAAAGTGGATAAAGATAAGGGTTATTATTGTTTTTTAAAAGCAAATGGGGGACATTGTTAGGTGGGTGCCACATGGCCACGGGCAATTGAAAATCTTGGCACTAGTAACGTAGCATACCAAACAAAGATGAAGTTGATAAGTATGGTGATGGTATATTAATCGTATGAGACAGAACATGCAATTAAGTTGAAGAAGATGGTAGATAATAGGGAAGGGAGAGGAAATAGTTCTTTGTTGAAGATTTAGAGGACATAAGGAAGGTAGCTTAAGAAGGTGATGGGAAAGCCAAAGATGTCAACCGACTATAAGGTTGGGTCCAAGGGTTTGTTGAAGTTGTGATTTCTATGGATAAGTCGTAGATAGTTGGTTGTCTCTGTAGAAAATTTTGAGGTGACAGGGAGTTTGAAGGGTGGTAACGAAGGGTAGAGATATTCGAGCCGATAAAAAGGAGGAAAATGGCTTCATCTTATACTGATTGTATTTCCGTTTAGCATATCACCATATGCTAACTAATGTCGGTTGCCCAAATAACAGAGAGTGCCTCGCACTGCTTTGCTACAAGTTGCTAGGAATTTCACCGAGGAGCCCCTTTTCCCATACCTTTATGAATCCAAACATGCTCACGAGGTGCACGATAAGAATAAGATCGATAGAGACCTCATAAGGGACCACTACTTTAAAACATTAGTGAGAGGACAGAAGAACATAAACTCAATCGAGATATACCTCTAGAACAAGTGGACTCTGTTCTAGATCTAACCTTCATCAAACTCGAACCCATTATAATAGTTGTGTACAAAACGATAGTGTGGGAGTGTATCAGAGATAAATAATAATGAGCGGTAGAAGAACACCAGGATTTACGTGGAACCCTACTCCGTGAGGAATGGGATGAAACCACAGGAGAACGTCACTAAGGGTCGATTCTTCAATTCATTTTCTCTCAATTGATACAGTGGGTGTCGGGCTTATCATATAACCCCATAGACAGAATGGAGTCCCATTATCAGTAGATGTGGGACTAAAACTCCTCCTCAAGTTGGAGCATGCAATGCTCAGCTTGGACAAATAGACAAAATCACTCTTTTACACAATACATTACAGGACAATACAGACAATATCAACTCAACACAAACTCTAATGGTTGCGTGTTGAAGGCGTTGTTTCTCATGTCATGCTTGTGAAGAGGAACTTAAGGAGTGGATTGTGAACTGAAATGGACCTCCGCGTTGGAGAAAACGTGGTCTATATTGCATCTGTCAAAATCATCAAAACTGAAACAAGTTTCTACCTAGTGGACTCTGACCCGCAACTGCTCCATCTCTCTGAAGGGCCAAATTGGAACAGTGGTGGAAATATCCTCGTCGGAGTCTACGGTCGCTGGAGAATGGAGTCTGAATTGAGTCTCCTCCTCGGATAACTAGGTCTCTCTCATGCTTGCTCAGAGAATGGGATCTCTACTCTGGACTCTGGAGCCCCTAAGAAACCACATGAAAACCATAAGGCCACAACGGCTCAGAGAATGGGATCTCTACTCTGCATACCCTATTGTCCATATGAAAATCTTGAGCCGACCAGATCAAGTATGGGAACTTCTCAAACAATGAACGAACACATGTGTGCCTTGAACTGTAGAGTCTGAATCTGACAATATGTATAATGTAAAAATAACCTATAGAACTCTACATAATACCCCCTCCCCCTTTCTCACATACTGATCGGAATAGATGACACCAACCACGTTGGAAGAAGACAAGAAGATGGGAAAACAAAGAAAATAATAAATCCGATCTCCCCTCATTTTGGCTTTTTCTTTTTTTTTCTTTTTTTCAATCACTTTTTTATTTTGCGGACGGCTTTTCTCTTTTTTCATTCATTTTCTTGTACGAAACTATTTCCATTAACCTTCCTTCTTTTCAAAGACTCGGACCCAAATAGGGCCCAAAAGAAACTCAGTCTAATTGGGCTTATAAAACTTGGCCTCTTTTTACTGGGCCCTTCTCCATTTTTTTTCAAAACTCTCAACCCAATGGTCTTGGAATATTGTAGCCTCTTTTTAAAATAATTCCAATAGCCCAAAGGGATCGACTATTTCCCCATCTCTCCCTTGTTAAACTATATAGCAGAACGGGTCACCAGCTCATTTAAATGAATGGGTATTGGACCCCTTTTAATCACGCAAGATAGAAGATTAGAATTCCCATCAGAGGACCCTCCTACTATCGCCGCTCAAGGAGTCACATGGGATCACTGAATTATGCTGCCTGAATCGAAAGTTGCACGTCCCAGGGAGAAGATACATTGCCTGGGTAAGGAGTTATGGTGACGACGCCATGCACGCTTGGCTGGAGCATCGACCTTTGTTGTTGTTGTGAGGCTCCGCTTGGAGGTCTACATCACTAACGCATGCACGTGGGGGTGCCCTCGTGTCGCATGTTGGGTTGTGGGGCCTGGCATTGCCTGAAGTTGTTGTTGCGGTTGAAGATGTGACTCATGGTGCTTAAAATCAGGGCCCTTGCACGGAGATGATGGTGCAAATGGAGGCCCAAATGAGGGTGACTTGCTCGCGAGATCTAGGAGCCTCCTTGAAGTCGCCTTTGTGCACGATGGAGGCACAATCTTTGGAGGAAAGGCTCCTCCCTTCTTCGTTCTTCCTTGACGAGAATCGCATATCGGAGTCTTCAACAAGAAGATTTTTTCCGGCGAGTATGCTAGAGGAGAAGATGAGATGCTGCCTCTTCTTCTTGATCTTCAGTTGGAGAACAACCGCCTAGAGCTGTGCGCAATAGTGAATCGTCACCTTGGATTTCTCGTGTGTCTTGAGGCTTAGTTGCGACAGAAGTAGCTTCGAGAATAAGGTTCTCAGGAACGCATCGGCGATCTTGAAATGCCACTACCATGAAGAATTAGGGTTCATGATGGAACCCTAGATTCCTTTTTGAACAGATTCCGAAGATAAATAAATTGTCTCTATATCATTGTTGGTTGATGCACCGTCAGAATTAGGGTTCATAAAACCCTAGAATTTTCTCGAACTTGACCAACGGGATCTCAAAATGCATAACCGATTAATAACTTCGAACAACTTTCAAACAAAATTGAAACTTCTTGAATTTAAACAGATCTTGATAATCAACAAACATAAATATAATAAAACATCAAGATCAAACCCAACAAACATAAATATAATAAAACATCAAGATCAAACCCTAAAAGCGAGCCCTAAAAGCGAACCCACGTTGATACCATGTAGAAAACAATAGTACATAAGCATATCAGAGATAAATAATAAAGAATAGTGGAAGAATATCGAGGTTTTACGTGGAACCCTACTTCATGAGGAATGGGATAAAACCATGAGAGAATGTCACTAAGGATGGATTCTTCTATTCATTCTCTCTCAACAGATACAATGGTGTGGGGGTTTTTTATATAGATCCACAGACAAACCGGAGTCCCACTAATAGTAGATGGGGAACTAATCATGTGGATAAGGTAACTGGACCATGGGGCCTGGAGGGATCCAATTACCCATCTCGTGACACATACTCCGACAAGTTGTCTCTCAATCTTTAGGCCCAGTGGGCTTCAACGCATAGATGGACGCCTCTCTTCTAGCTCTATCCTTTGAATTCTCAAGTAGAGCTCGTTGACCATGTAGGGAAGGACCGAGGATGTGAAGCAAAGGTCTCAATCGTGACAAAGATTACTCAGAAGAACAAACGAAAGCACGACTATTACAGGATGAAAAGCCGACAGCTAGGGCAATTGCAGAATACTCGTGGCTTCATTGCGATTGTAGCTCTTGCTGGTGCTTCAGCCTTATATGAAGTTAAAGAGGTTATGGAAATAATTTTGTCAATGATAATCAGTAAGGGAAAAGGAACCTGATTTTGGAAATCTCATTTATGGAATGATATTTTTATACTTCTTGACATGAGCACATCCTATGAGAGAATTAGCAATTCACTAGAACAACATGAGCAACGAAATGTTTTCACGTGGTTAAACAAGTATAACAAGTATCAAATAGGTATAGATGTTGACAGCCTTACAAAATCGTAGCCAACGGTCTATTATCACACACAAACTACTAGAAAACAGACAGGTTTTAAGTAATATGTTAGGTAATTGAATCGCACTTGTCAATTCACACAGTATCATCGACGCAAGAACATGTATGCAAGAAATTTTCCTTTTATTATTGATGGATTCAAACAAAAATGTATGTGATCTGTCATGAAAAATCTTAGGTACAACAGTAGCCAAGAATGATTTTAAAAAATATTGGACCGGAATCGATAATTTCAAAAATTATATTAGAAAAAATCAGTTGTCATGTGCACTGATGGATGAATGCAACACCATCTTGGAAGAAATTAAAATACTACAGTAACCGTGACTTCCTTGTCTGATTGAGAGAATGTCTTGAACTGCATTACCGGACTACGTAAAGTAAGCAGGTGCTGCTCTAAGGATACCTGGCCTTAAAATAACTTTACCCCTATTTTGTGTGACTTTATTTTTGATACCACGAAAAAATTATCAGCCAAAACATGACAAAAGCTACCAACAACAATAACTGTGGCACATGGCAGGTCATACATTAGGACCATTAAAGCATTTTGCTCTAAACATCCATAGTGTTTTTCTAAAGAACATTTATGCGATTTTCCTATGGCACAACACCAAAATTCCACATGCCCGCACATCTTTAACCAATGCGAATAAATGAGGACTATCCAATCATCTCAAGAACCTAACATTTGCTCTTAAGGAAAAGCAAGATGGACGAAATTACATCTCCAATAACCAAAATGAACTTACATTTCCGATGTCCCAAAAAACTGTACAAAGTACTTCTTCGGATCCGGAGAGCGCTCCCAGTCTTCTGGTCTGCTAATCTACAAAAACAAATGCAATCCAAAAAGAAAATCAAATTCAGCACATAATCTGGCATCAAACAAATCATGGAACAAGTAACTAAGCTATCAAACAGTCAAGAAATCGAACGTACTCCAAGTCATCGAATCGGGAAAAGGTCAACACAACCATAATCCCCGCACAACCGACACTGACCACCCATACCTTCGCGGGCCACGCGGGGAAGCCCTTGACCTTGGCGAGGACAAGGTCCCCAATGCTCAGCTGCGTCCTCTCTGCCGCGCGGTTCGCCCCCTTCCTCCGAGACGGGGGCATCGTCGCCGGTGCCCCCCAAACCCTAGACCCCTTGTCGCGCACCTATAGCCTCACGTGCTACCAAAACCCTAGGGACCTCGGCGGCGGCGGCAGATCCCCTGGCCAACCCGGCGGCGGCGGAGGCGACAGCGCGGCGGCGCGGGCATTCGCGCCGGGAACGCGCGGCGGCGCAGAGAGAGATTGAGAGAGACGGAGATTGGTTTGGGTATATAAAGGGGGGGCGCGAAAGGTGAGGGAAAGGGGAGAAGCGAGGGGAGAACGAGAGAGAAATAGAGGGAGAGAGGGGTGAGAGTGGTGGCAAGAGTGGTGGTACGACGGAGAGAGAGGAATCGTGGGGGTCGCACCTGACCCGTCCTGACCACGGTTTAGCTTGAAGATCCGGCCTGGTCATGTCGGCTCCATTGGGATGGCGCTCGAGCATGGAGATATATTTTTGGGATTTTTACCCGGCAGATCCTATAATCTTTGCCAATTACCTCTACGACCTTCGAAACATCGTAATTCCTCCATGGACCTCGTAAACTTGCTCCGTCTTACCCCACGAACCCTGCCGTTAAATTGACACATCTTGACTTAACTTGAGTGGGTTAAAACTGAGTTAATCAAACCATATAAAATCTAACGGTTGCAATTCTTTTTGTCTTCCTCCTTCCTTCTTCTATCTTCTCCTTCATCTTCACTTCACCAATCCACTGAGACCGAACCAATGCGGCCCAGCTGTAGAGGCAGAGAGGTGCAGGTGGGGAGCTTGAATCCGGCAAGGGGCCGCTTTCGATCCAGGGGAGGCGGGGGGAGGCAGCGGGCAGCTTTGGCGGAAGGTGTCCGAGCCACAGGCGCACGGGGGGCTCTGCGGGCTCTGTGCACAGGCGCAGGAGAGGAGGGGGGTAACAGCGTGCGGCTTTGGTGGAAGATGTGCGCCAAGCTCCGCCGGGGGGAGGGGGAAGGTGCAAGCGACAGGCGGGGGCGCGATGGGGGGAGGTGCAAGCGACAGGCGGGGCGCGATAGGGGGAGGTGCAAGCGACAGGCGTGCGCGGGGGGGGGGGGGGGGGGGGGGGGGGGGACCTCCAGGCCGAGGGGGGGTGGGTTCAGCGCGCGCGGGCTCCAGGCGGTGCGGGGGGGCGGGTTCAGTGGCGAGGGGGGGAGGTGCAAGCGACAGGCACGCGCGCGGGGGGAGGGGGGGCTCCAGGGCGGTGCGGGGGGGTGGGTTCAGCGCGCGCGTCAGTGCGGGAGGCACGGGGTCGGTGCGGTGCTGTGCGGAGGGGGAGTGGGGACGGAGGGGGGCTTCGACCGGCTGGGTGGGGGGGTCTTCGAGCGGGGCGCCAGTCCGGGGGAGGCTTCGACCGAGGACGAGGTTCTTCGATCCCTTGCACCTGGTAGATGGTGGAGGTGAGGATGCCCACTTCCAGCCAAGGTTGCACCACATACTTCATCCAAGTGCCGGCTCTCACCGGCGACAAAGGAAGCTCATGGTGGAGATGGTGGGTGTTAGGTGGTGGGAAAAAGGAGGAAGGTGAAAGGGAGTGGCAATTGATGTAAATTCGATAAATAAAATGGGTATAATATAAAAGAATGTAACAGAATCTGGTTAGTTTTAACGGATAGATGGATGTGGGTTAACCACAGGGTTTATAGGGTAAGAGTTAGCAACTTTATGGGGTCCAGGAAGGAATTACGATGTTTCAAAGGTCGTAGAGGTAATTGGCAAAGATTATAGGGCCTGCCGGGTAAAAATCCTTATATTTTTTCCTTTCTTTAACATAAATATCAGTATATGATCAAGGAGAAAAGTGTGATTGAGGGGATATCGACCCATCCATCCATATCGTTTATATGTTTATAGGAGGAATCCTTGTCTCATTAGACAATTGCCTCCCATTGCCAATGTGATTGCAATAGAATTACTGATTCTTCTCAATTTCGTTTTAGGTTCTTTCATCATCCGTGCAAATTTTCGTCGCGGCCTCGTCTCGCCCCGCCTACAAATACTCACATGCCCTCAGCAAAAATTAGGGGTTTCATGCATGATATATCATGTCGGTGTAGAACAACCTCCGTAACCGCAAGAGCATGGTGGAATGGGGCGGATGTGGCGAGGGCTTACACCCTATATAAACCTCCCCATAGAGAGGGGAAATGCATCGATTGGAACCTCGACTACGGGAGCCTCCTTCTGATTCCATCCCTCTCTCTATCTCTCTCTCTCTCTCATTCTCTCTCAAGAAACAAGGCAGCGTACATTTACATCCATGAGCCGGACCGGACCATCGCCTCGCTTATAAATGCCCACATGCTCCCAGCATTAGCTCACGTGTTCACACCATTCTTTCGGGCAACCTCACGCCCTCACGTGTTGTAATAGATTAAGCACCTCATGCAATGTTTTTTTTGAATCCATACCTCATGCAATGTTATATCGCTTGTCACCTTCTCCCGCTTGCATAGGGTGTGGCCTTCAACTATTAAATAAAGTCATTGCATTTCGTTCTCCGTTAATGTCTCCTACCTGCTTCAATGCCTTCCTTGCTCATATTCACCTCTCCATCTTCTGGTATATACCTTGGAATCCATGTCTTCTTCTTTAGTGTTCTCATACTTACTTCCTTAAAACCTTTGTGGTGGCACTTCTCCATCTGAAGATGTCTTCCAATGTGGCTCTGACGACATTGTTATACAAGGGATGGTTCTTATGCATCTCCCCATGTTGAAGTCGTGTTATTTTTTCATCTTCTGTTGGCTTGATTGTGATGGCATGTTATGTATCCTTGTATGCGTTATATTTGTCGAAAAAGTTAGCAACATCATATTGGGTACAGACAATGTCATATTTATCATGTTTATGCAAGCATGATCCTAACAAAATCTTGTAATTATATATGTTCAGCTAATTCCCGCTTTCAGCGCAAGTTGTTTGATATACATATCTGATGAATCTCCGTTTCATCGCCTCTATTCTATCATTTTGACCTTAAAAATCCTGACCAAATGCATGTAAATAACATTATTTTGTACAAATTAATATTGATTATTTATTCTATTTATTGTATATAAAAAATATTTTTAGTGTCAACATTATAGAATAAAGAAAAGAAAATAAAAAGAATAAAATACCAAAGGTGTTTTATGACCCTAAACTCTGAGACCAAGTCAAGAATTGATTTGGTCGAGAAGGGATAAAGCATGGAGAGATAGGTTCAAAAAGAGATAAAAATCCTCTCTTTTATTCATCAATAATTCATCTTTGGGACCTATTTTATTATTTATTATCTATACCTCAAACAAAGAAACTTTGTACATGAAAGATGTAGATAAAAATGTATAGAAAAATACAAAAAATATTCCACACAAATAATACATAGTGTACATTTATACTTCGAATAAAGAGCCAAGATCCAAACTTGCCAGACTCATATCTTCTCAATAAAACTCAAAATGCATCAAAATTACAGCTGATTGTATATAACTTTTATTTGGCTATTTAATGAAGGTGATTTCATTTAACTTGGAGTCTGTATGAAAAAGTTAGGTTTGGACCCCTATTGTACAATATACATGAAAAAATAATCATTTTATTTATTCTTTATGTTCTTTACATGTTTATATATTTATAATTTTGTAAATATTATTGTTAGCATATGTACATGTTTAAAATAAATAAATTCATCAAAAATAATGTAAAATAAATAAGTATGGTATTACGTATAGATGACTTGTATATACTAATACAACAACAACAACAAAGCCTTTTCCCACAATTAAGTAGGGTCGGCTACATGGATTCTTCGCCTCCATTCAGATCTATCTTGGGCCAATCCGGCTTATATCCACAAAATTAAGATCCCTTCGTATGGTCTCTTTCCAATACTTCCTGGGCCGTCCTCGCCCTCTCTTAGCCGGCTCAACATCCCAACACTCGCATCTCCTAACCGGTGCATCACTTGATCTTCTTTGCAAATGTCCAAACCATCTTAAGCGGTTTTCTCGCATCTTATCCTCGATCGAAGCTACGCCAACTTTCTTTCTGATTGCATCATTTCGAATCCGATCCTTACGTATGTGTCCACACATCCACCTTAGCATTTCCATTTCTGCTACATTTATTCTCTGCACATGTCTATGGTTCACAAGCTAACATTCAAATCCATAAAGCATAGCAAGTCTCACAGCTGCTTTGTAAACCTTTCCTTTAATCTTTAAAGGAATTTTTTTTATCACAGAGAACAGCAGAAGCTCCTCTCCACTTTAGCCAGCCTGCATTTATTCTATTAGTAACATCTCCATCAATTTCTCCATCATGTTGCAGAATAGATCCCAGATATCTAAAGGAATCTCTCTTCTGAATGTTATCGTCACTAATCTTCACCTCGATTCCTTCACCATTGCTTCCATCAATGGTGCACTCCATATATTCCATCTTAGCCCTACTTATACGAAATCCTTTAGTCTCCAACTCATGTCTCTAGACCTCAAGCTTCTCATTTACTCCATCTCTAGTCTCGTCAATTAACACAATATCATCAACAGATAACATACACCAAGGTAACCCATCCTGAATGTGACTGGTCAACTCGTCCATAATCAAAGTAAAAAGAAATGGACTCAAAGCAGAACCTTGATGTAAACCAATGTTGATGTCAAAATATCCAGTCTTCCCAGACGGGGTCCTTACACAAGATAAAGCCCTATCATACATGTCCTTTATGAGGTTAATGTATAGGACGGGTATTTGTCTCTTCTCCAACACTCTCCACAATATCTCTCGTGGGACAGAATCATAAGCCTTCTCCAAATCAATAAAGATCATGTGGATGTTCTTACTTTTATCTCTATAAATCTCCATTGTTCTCCTCAGCAAATGGATGGCTTCAGTCGTTGAGCGACCTGGCATGAATCAGAATTGATTTTCTTTTACATTGGAAATTTGCCTCAACCTTCTTTCGATCACACGTTCCCAAAATTTCATAGTGTGACACATCAGCTTGATACCTCTATAATTTGCACAATTTTGAATGTCTCCTTTATTCTTATAAAGAGGCACCACGATACTCCTCCTCCAATCTTGAGGCATTTTCTTGCTTCACCAAATAACATTGAATAGATTTGTAAGCCAAGTCAAACCACGCTCACCTAAAACTCTCCATACTTCTACAGGGATGTCATCCGGTCCTACACCTTTTCCAGGTCTCATAACCTTCAAGGCCTCCTCTACTTCCTTTCTTTGTATCCGTCTATAACATGCACGATTCAAGTAACTTTCACTACAAGCTAGATCACCCAAAGTGATATCTCTATTTCCTTCCCCAATGAAAAGTTTATGGAAGTACTGCTCCCATCTAGTCTTTATCTCCTTATGAGTAACAAGCACATGACCTTCCTCATCCTTAATGCATCTCACTTGAGAAAGGTCTTTGGTTTTTCTTTCTCTTGCTTTAGCCAACATGAATATATCCTTCTGTCCCTCCTTACAGTCGAGATTTTTAATACAAAACTTCATAAGCTTTTGACTTAGCTTCGCTTACGGCCTTCTTTGCTTCCTTCTTCGCTATTTTGTAGTTTGTGACAGTTTCCTCTGTTCTATCCTCAGACATTAGCTTTAAAGCAAGCTCTTTTTATTTTTAGCTTCTCTTGCACTCACTCCACCACCAAGCCTCCTCCTCCCTTTGACTCGCCTAGCATCTCTTTGGCTACCTTTCGGATAGAAGATGCTACCGCCTCCCACATCTCATTTGCACTATCTCTACCATCCCAACATAAGTCTTCTAAAACCTTCTCCCTGAAGCTCACTTGCTTAAGTGGAAGATTCCACCATCTAGTTCTAGTTATCTCCTTTTCTTTTACCAACCATTTCATTTGTACATCTAAGACTAAAAAACGATGTTGGGTTGTCAAACTCTCTCCTGGGATTATTTGCAGTCTTTACAGCACATCCTATCTATTCTCCTCAACGCAAAGTAATCTATCTGTGTTCTAGTTGGCCCACTCTTATAAGTAATTAAATGTTCCTCCCTCTTCTTGAAGAGAGTGTTTGCTATGAAAAGATCATATGCCGTTGCAAATCCAGGATGGCTTTTCCCTCTTCATTTCTATCCCCAAAACCATGTCCTCCATGAACACTAGCATACCCTGAAGCATCTTTTCCCACATGTCCATTAAGATCTTCACCGAGACAAATCATCTCTCTTGATGGGATTCCTTGTAGACTCTTATCCAAATCCTCTCAAAAAAACCTGTTTAATCCTTTCATCTAAACCAATTTGCGGTGCATAAACTGAGATGATATTCAGAATTTCTTCTTCAAGCACCAATTTTAGCAAAATAATTCGATCCACGAATCTTTTCACCTCAACCACACAATCCTTCAAATCCTTATGAACAACCACTCCAACACCGTTTCTACCCTTATCTTTACCTGAATACCAAAGTTTAAAGCATGTCCTCTCAATCTCCCTTGCTTTCTCTCCAACCCATTTAGTCTCTTGAAGGCATAATATATGAATCTTCCTTCTTTCCGTCGTATCCACTATCTCCATCAACTTTCCAGTTAAAGTGCCAATATTCCAACTACCAATCCGCAACTTCCGTTGTAATCTCTTTTGGACTAACTTCTTTACTCGCATGCGTCCATTATGCGAGAACCCTTGTAAATTTTGGACTGCATCCGGGCGGTGATGCAGCGGAATTAGCTTAATTACCCGCATGTGTTCCTCATGCGAGAACCCTTGCAAATCTTGAACTACATCCAGGTTGCGATGTAGCGGCCTTTGCCAATTTTTCATTGCATTCGGGCGATGCAACGCGTCGCAAGTAGGGAACACCCCAACGAAATCTGTATGTTTGCTAAAATCCATGTCGAAAAGATCCGACTGTCATGAGGCAACTTCTTAAATAGTAATTTTTTAGAAAAAAGTACTATTTAGGAAATTGTCTCTGATTGTTTTACGCTGGCTGTCGGCTACCTAACGCAACCCTCCTCATTTACCCGGGCTTGGGACCAGCTATGGCTGAGTTGAATTATATATACTAATACATGTAAATAAATAAAAGTGGAATCTATTATTTTATTCTTTCACTCTTTTATATTTTTATATCCTTTTAAATGTTGGTTATATTCTATTAAAAATATAATAATAAAACAAAACTATCAAATCAAAATAAAGAATAACATCAAAATACATAGACGAATATAATATATAAACTACATAATAAATACATATATTTATTTAAGTATGAAAATAACATCAGAAAAAAGTAATAAAAATGTATTTGTGTAAATCTAAATAAGTTGTGAATATATAAAATATGTATATAAAATAAAAAATCAAAAATATAAAGAAAATAAAATATACAATATACAGGTAAACATACCTATAAGTATACTTGTAAATAATAACATATAATAAAATAACTCAAAAATAGATAAAATTCATAATAAAATACTACATAAAATAATAAACATTATTTATTTTTAATCAAAAATCAATAAAATCATTTAGTATTTTTATTCATTTTACATGGTATTTTCACCCTCTATTTATTTGGTTGTTCCAAGTGGACCAAACATATTCTTTCTTTGGTTGACCTCAGTCAATTGCCTCCCCAGAACTTCTGACTTGTCAGAAGTGTCGAGTCCCACATCTTCTTCCCTTTTTCCCGCTCCCATCAGATCGCTTTTACTCTCAAGCACTTCACAACTTTTGGTCATCGATCTTCCAAGGTTCACAATTGATGCTTGATCTTCATTATTCCCTCACTTCTGCGCAGGCTACCGCCCATCGAACACCCCCATCCACCTTCCTATACATAAGCCCTCTTCTTCCATTTTTCATTCTTTCGTCCCTTTTCTTGTCTTAAAACACGTCACCTTCAGCCAATCGAGCATCCTGGTGATGGGGGGTCCCCTAAGTGATGGCGTGACGGAAAGAGGAGGAAGATGCACCCACAGTGGAGCTCTGGCCTGTCATGCTCCATGGTCCACCATCAAGTACGAGTTGCACACTTTTATCGATTTTTAGGTAGTGTTAGTTATTGTATTTTCTAGTCTTCAGTTTAGCTTTTAATCATTCGCATTAGCTTAGTTTTAAGATCTTACCTTGCCATATCTCTTGAGCTCCGGCGTTTGTTCCTTGCTATACTCCGCTCGTTCCGACCCCCGATCGCTCCATTTCACTCCCCATCGCTTAACCTATGCCCCTGACCCTTCCATTCAACCTGATCCCATCTGGACCGAGAGTTTAGCACTTCAACTCCGCCTTCTCCTGAGAGCACCCCCCTTCATCATTTACCACCGTTCTCCACCAAATAATGGCCAAGACCCTGCTCTTTGCAACGCCTTTGTTTTCTTCTTTGTTGTAGGTCTTGAAGAGGACGCCTGAGCCCTATTCACATCTAGGGCACCTTCCAGGTCCTCGTCGTAGTGCCATCGACCTACAGGGGCCAATCAACACCCTCGGACTCATTCGAGACCCTCTGGGAGTTGTGGAGTGGCAACATGAGCAGAATGAGACCTTCGACAGTGCTGAAGGAGGATGGAGACATGCGATACAACGAATCAAGCTCGCATTGGACGAGTTCTTCAGGCGTTCTTCCTCCATCCTTGTTAGTCGTCGGATCAAGGGGACCTTCCAGATTGCACATGACACTTCCGATTTTCAGAGCCCCAGTCATAGGATCCTTGTACATGATCTAATCCTAGACGTCAAATTCGAAGGGGTGTCGACCATTTAAACTCTTACACGTGGTTAAGTGCGACTATCACGCCCGTTCACCCGCGCGTTATTGGGGGTAAATTACACATACTCCCCCACATTTTTTGTTATTTTGTATTAGTTTTGTAAATAATTCTTGTAGTATAAATAAATATGCAAATATTGCATAGAGACTCCTAAAGTTTATTGATATTGCATATGAGTCCAGTTCACCTTAGCTCAGGTATTGTCCCACATGAACTGGGCATTTTGCTTGTACACCCTTGTGTCTTTTTTATTTCATTTAGTTAATAAAATGGAAATATTAGTTTTGAACTTTTGGGTTTTTGCATATCGAGACATGAATTTATTTTTAATTGCAAATATACCATCATTAGTTCATATATTTTAATGCTTGTATTTCATTTATTAAAAATAGCATCCGTGCTCCAAAATTTATGAAAAATATGGTTAGATTCCTGCTAACATGTACATTTACATACATTTTTGGATTTGCATTTTAGGCATTTTACCTATTTACTAGAATTAAAAAATAGCACATTTTGTCCATGTTTCACTTAAAAATTCCAAAAAATATAAACCATTTTGAAAAAATTCCAAATACAGATTATATTTTGTGTATTTTTATATTTTGTGCTTCCAGACCAACAACCTTTAAAAAATGAAAAAGAAAAAACTAAAAATTAAAAGCTCCAAAATCTGGTAAAAATTTACTAAAAATGCAAAAATATGTATTTATATTTCTAATTTCTCTGTTATTATTATCTACATATTAACATTTATTTAGAGAATTTTGGACTTCATTTGCTATTTTTTATCTTCAAATCAATTCGTCCTATTTATTTACTCTGTATTTGGTATATTTTTTGACTTGAAAATTACCTATAAATTAGTAAAATTACTTGAAAATTTACAAAAATAGTATGAAATCATATAAAACCCATGAAATATTTTTTCTTATATTTTGATTGTTTTTATATTATTTATAAATATAGTACCTTGTATTATATATAGTTCTATATAAGCATATAACATGTATTTAAAAAAAGATTAAAAATCAAAAAATATACAAAGAAAATAAAATTTATAAAATTTAAAATAAAAAGTAAATAAATTAAAATCATAAGAAATATTAAAAAATAAAACCCACATAAACAAAGAATACAAACAAGAGAAAAGGACAAATTTTGTATTAACTTACATAATCTATTGTTTGCTCCTTGTGTTCAACCTCTACACATGCCTGCACACTATACACACTTTGTTGTAAAGTTGTAGTAAATTCAACTCCACATTTTTGTTTTACATTGTTGTGTAGTGGGTTAATTGTTGATTGGATCAGGGTTTCGTGGGAAGTCGTTACAGCGACGGTGTAGTTCTCTCCTTGTGTAGACTACATTAAACCTTTGTAAGATCCTCGTTCATCAACATCTGGATATATTCATGTTGCTCATGCAATCATGTCCTCTACAACAATAATATCTATCGATTGCCTTTACCTGTCCTCATGTTGCTTCCAACCAAACATCATGTCTATATATTATTAATATTACATATGATTTCCAACATCATTTTCACACTATGTGTGTGTATGTGTGTGTGAGGAGGCCTTCAATGAGGTGGGGTCGTTCATGGGTGCGAAAAGCTATCCTCAATTGATTAGAACCATGTGCATGTACAAAATTTGTAAACTATAATATATATTTGTATTTAACATGTTTATTAAACATAATAATCTTTTGTAATTTTGTCTTAATGCACATGTGATGTCTACGACGGTTGTTGCGTGAGTGGTTACTTGCCTCATTTACTAGACTTAACCATTTAAGATGTTGAATATACTACGGGTAAAGGAAGACTAACGGAAATGTCCCATCTATCAGGGGTTGTCCCAGTGAGATGGGTATATGGAATAAACGACGGCATGAATGTTTATTGGCATGTGACATGATTACAAGAGTTAGCATACCCGAGAGTGTGACACAAGTCTCGTGCTCCCGTTAAGTCCTGGATTGAGTGTTAGTTCTATTCTACGTGTCTGTCGGTGTGACGTGACTCTGTCGATTGAGAGTAGTGCAATGGGTATTGTCTGTGAATCACATTCCTAATATAGCACTCGTCGAAGACTTGTACTTCATCATAAGGGTCTATCCGGTTCGGTCCCGATTTCTCGCGATGTACTCATTCTTAGGTATGTGGCATGTGAGCTGGGTAAATGGTTTGAGGTGTTGAAGTTTGGCTTGTTTAAGTTGGTTGATCCAGTTCACATTATGTGACTATTGAGGGTTTTATATAAGTATTGAATTCTGCAATTCTTTGTGTGTATGTAATAATATTCTCATTGAAATACTTTGATAATCATAAAATAACGATGTAATAATATTGCTATTTAGAAGGTAAACACGTGAGAATAAAAATAGATGTTGTTATAAAACATTGAATGATAAATCTCTTTAAATGGATGGCCTTGATAAGCATACATAGAAGAATGTTGTATTCGTAAATGATATCAGGTGAGAAAGAGGATATATGAGTGCACCCTCTGTTACCCATTCATCCATTTTTCGCATATATGTGCTGAGCTTCCAAGCTTTGAGCAGGCATATGACTGCAGGTTCTTTATCACATCAGAGATCGATCTTCGTAGCATCCTCAGTAGTGGTCTTCGTCGAACCAACAACATCCTCTAGGCAAAGTCACAACTCACATCGGGAGGATTAGCTTTGTTTGATATCATCCCAATTTGAGCAACGACGAGCTTTGTTGTGGGTTGATCCAACCGTAGCTCGACTGCACCTCGTTCATCGACCATCTCAGCAGGAGTTCATCGAGTTGCTGAACATCATCAGAGAAGACAAAAGGAGGAGTGATTCATCAGGATACATGCATCGTTGATTCTCTTTTCTAGATTTCATAGAGCTTGTCCAAGGCCACCCAAAATATAGCCATCAGATCTCTTCGATCAAGTGAATCAGATCCACAATCAACCTCGACATCAAAGCCTCAACCCAGGGTTGAGCCAAGGCAACCAGTGCATGCCACCTGGAGCTCCGTAGCCAGGCACTTGCAACTCATGTGCTCGGACACGTGCACATGGACAAATTGCACCTCGGGACCATGTCCTCTTGCTAATCACACAAAGGCCCATGCCCTACGGTTTGGTAAATCTTCTTAGTCATCTTCATGCATTAGTTTTAATTTTTAAAATTGCATGTAGACCCTTGTTTTGTATGTCCATTAGTACAATCATTTGGCATCTATTTTTAATTCCAAAAATTATATTTTATGGGCAAATGATTCTATAGCTTGTGTTGTTTATTTGGTAATTTTGTGTGCAATGATTGATTTATAAAAATTAAATTGGCGAATACTTTTATCCATACGAGCTTATGTAATTCATTGTAAATCAATCTTAGCTCTAAAAATTCTCCAAAATCAGTGAATGCAGAATTTATTGCTGCTCCACCATGTGCCCAAAAATTATTTAATTTGTTCGCATAATTTCCTTAGAATAAATTGTATAGTAATTTTAGTGATCTAGTTTTAGTTGACTACAAACTTAGTGTTGTTAAGATTTGGAAATTTTCATTTTTGCATATTGATTAGACCAATCTTGGATAAATTTACTTTTGAAAAATAATTAATTTTACTAATTATTAAATATAATTAATTGAACATCATTCTATCTTCATATTTAATTCACAAAAAATACATCTAAAAATTATTTCATTACATTTAATCTATTGTCAACTTTTTATAATTTTGCATATTGTTTGCACAAAATTTTGTATAAACCCATAAAAGTGTTGATTTTTCTGGCATGCATATTATGTCTTAAAAATATGAAAAATGTATTTTATATTTGTCAATTTTTAGCTCATTTTCATATTATTTGGGATGTCCACTTTAGGCTAATTTGATCTCAAAATTATCATTCTACGATTGCATTTCACTCATTAATCGCACTAAAATTTTTTAAAAATATCATCGAAAACCTAGCACCTAAATGACTAGATAATCAACCTAAGGAGATAATGGCATCCACGAGTTCGACCTTGTACTTGTCCAAGTAAAATAAATTTGACCACTTTGTATTAAATTGATTAAAATTAAGGAGTCTTTTTGAGAAATTGTGATTTGCCCGCTTGCAACGAAACGACACATCACTTGATTCTAAGGGATTAGCGAGGGTGAATCCGTGTTTTTCAACCACCCATTCACAAAATATCAACTATAAAGATGAGCGAATCGTACTTATAAAGTAAAGCATGGCAAACTTAACTTATCAGTACTTATATCGATAAATCTTGAGGTACATAACTTTTACGAATCTTGGAAGCGTGCATCATAAAGAAAATATTTGCATGAAGTAAAAATAATAAAAATGCGTACATCTTATGAACCACTCACCAAAGTTATGTCTCACTATCAATATAGTGCAATCAAATCATATGCTCTGGAGCTTTCCTAAAAGAAAATTGATAGAGAAATAAATATCTTGAATTACACCAAACTATAATGTCATGTGTAGGGTTGCATATATTATACGTTTTTAAATAATTGTCTTTACTATTCCTAACCTCATGTGTGGGCATATACACATATAAACACATAGATACACACATATATAGGATATTTATCTAATGGAACTTTTTTTGTTTAGAGATGGGATGAGAAATTACAAGCATTTCTAAAAATAATATTACGTTTACGGAAAGAGGAAGGCATGGGAATACGATTAGCACAACCTATCGTATTATTCCAATGTGAAGCGATATACAAAATTATGTAATTACTAAATCAAATTTCATTGTTATTATTAATGTTACTGTTGTTACTTGAATTTAATAAAACTTTACTTGAATCTTATCAAAATTTACTGAGGATATAGAAAAAAGAATTAATGAATTAATTTGAGAATGTCTTAAAAAATTCCAAAGGTTACTGAAATGTGATCAAATATTATCGAGGAATTGCTGAGAAATACTAAACCTATTTTAATAATTATTGATGAAATTCATAAAAATTAGAATCAAAGAATTACTAACGTAATCTATAGAGTACTTCACATTTATTGGTAACTTCATATAAGCTACTAAAGTTAAACTATCACTTACAAAAGCTTTGATATATATTATTGAAACCACCAATGGAGCTCGTATTTACTTGAAACAACACATACTTTACTAAAGCTATAATATTACATTTACTTGTAACTTCATATAAGTTATACTAAAACTGTGATATCACTTACTTAAGATTGGATATTTATTACTTAAGTAATCTATAGAGTTTGCATTTTCTTGTAACTTCATACAAGTTACTAAAGTTATGATATCACTTGCTGAAGTTTGGATATATATTACTGAAGTTGTGATATCACTTATCGAAGATTGAATATTTATTACTGAAGTAACCTATAGTGTTCCATTTACATGTAACTTTTTATAAGATGCTAAAATTATGATATCACTTATTGAAGCTTGGATACACACACACACACACATTACTGAAGCCATTTGTAGAGTTTGTATTTACTTGAAATATCATATATTTTACTAAAGCTACAATATTTCTTATTGAAGTTTGTATTTTTATTACCTAAGCCGCTGGAGAAAGGAGTCAATTTTTGCGATTTTAGAAATAACAATGAGGCAACGTCGATATACGCATCCAAAAAATGAAATTAAATCACGAGGAGAATGCGAATGCTCTACGTATAAGCGCTAAAATTGAAATGTGTTGAATCACAGGATTAGCATCCGATGGCTGATGAAGCGTACCCATCCCATCTCTAAACGACATATGGCTCATTGGATAATCCCTCTATGTATGTACTTGTGGACACCAAACAATGATTTTCCCCATATACATCAAAATAATCCATTTTCAATGCCATAAAGAATTATGATTCCATCTAAATATATTAAGACATGGGGTTTCGTATCAGGTAAAAGTTAAGTGTTTCAGATCCACCTCTCCTGAGTAGTTACTAATCGGATGTGCATACTTCCTATTTACTTGTTAAAACATGAAAAAAGACAAACATACCCATCTCAAGTAAATTTCCATATAGAAATATAGTTCCCCTAGATTATGAGATTTATAACAACTGTGGTCTGATATGTAAAAGAAACTTAGGTCTCAATCATGTATTTTCTAACAAAAACACAAAAAATTAAGGTATTAAGGAAATAAACCATTATCAAAAGTCTTAGATATTTAGTTAAGCTTCTGAATAAGATCATGGACATCTTGTTCAATATACTTGATGTCAGAATGCCTTATCTAAATGTCAGAATTAGTGAATCAACCATTTGTAATATAGTTAAAAGTGTATCTCTTCTAATTACATGCTACATTGGCATCATTAGGATTCCATCCCTCGAAGCTTGTCTGTTTCGCTAACCCCTGTAGGTACGAGGAGAAGTCATTAATCGGAGTTTGAATGGCCATGTCGGTCTCCTCCGCCATCAACGAGCCTTCACCGCCTGCATACTCTGAACTTCACCATGCACAATAGCTCCAGCCTGCCTCCACCAACTTCACCAGCCCATAGTCAAACAGACAGGACCATCTGCAGAATAATGTGTATATTTCAGCACTTGTGGTATAGACATGGGACAGAATCAGGAATTTCATCAAGGAGGGACCAAGTATACAAGTATTATGTATTCACAAAATGGAAAAATATATAATTTTTGAATGATATTTTTAAATAGATTTTTATTTTTAAAATGAACATTTTTCAATTTTGATAAACATAAAATTTAAATCTATTATTACTGTTAGATTTTCAAAAAGATTGATATTTTCAGTGGCGATTCTTAAAAATTGATAAATATAATAATTTAAGCTTACTATATCCATTCTAAAAATGCTAAATTATCAAGTGAAATTCTGAAACAAAAAAAGTTCATGGTTAAAAGGAAAAAAAATAAAATTTATTTTATTTACAAGGAGTACTGAAAACAATGAGAGAGGTACATAAGTTGAATACAATTTTATATCAAATTATTTTGATACTTTGAAAGTAATTGGATAAATCATATAAAAAAGGTGAAATTGATGGGGATAAGATTCGAACACTGATCTCCAAAATAGTTTTTCTTCACTTCCTTACTGTCGAATAGATGCAACAATATAGAGAGGAATATTTATTTCCATGTTATTTTTCAGATGTATCTGAAATTTATTGCGACTAGATGTATACTATTTTTTTATACATAGATGCTGGGCGCTTCTATTTTATTATAGTAAAATCTACCTTCGCCAAATAATCCCACATAAAATATATAACAATGAATGTTATCGATTGCGCAATCATCTTTTACACATAAATTTTCAACGCATGCATATGTGATGTTATCAGCTACCAACAAATCATAAAATTCCTCCAATATGAAATATATAACGACGGGTATTACACGGTGCATGATCACTTTTCATACTTTAAATTTTCAATGAAATGCATATTTGCCGTTGTATCGACTCAATGAATCAAATAGCAAGGATGCAACCTCTTACGAATCACGGAAGCACGCATTAACACAATCAATCATGCAAGCACGAAGATACGTGTATTTAAAAGGTTCACTCATAAGTGGACTATGTCCTTGAGCGTCGACGATCTGTTTTCACTATATAGAGAAGAAGAAAATGCATAGAATACGAAGAACCATAACCCTGTGGAAGTTTATATACTACTCTCATACAAATGGATCCTTTATGTAAGCGAATCCATATATCCAAATACAAAACATAATCGTTAATAAGAAATATCGTTTTGTTGGAGTATGATACGACAGGAGGAGGTGCATACGACAGCTCTTCAACCTGAATTAGATAGTTAGGATTCAAGGCATATCAACAAAACCACTACCCTTATTATTTTGTGCTCTGATTTTAGTTAAAAAATAGTGACAATTTAGACAAATTGCAGATGTCAAGTTAATAGAAAATCATCGTGACATATATATATGTTACTGATTGTGAATGTCATGAATAAGAAGTGATAATGCTATGGAAATATTTGTTCTTATATATTCAACACAATAGTGCTTCTTTAAGAACTCATTTTCTTATTAGTTTAGTATATTGACACTAGTTACCATCTTTATAAGTGTTATTTAAAATTTTTAAATTGCATATCAGATTATGCATCATGTGAAAATTATTTTGATATTTCTTTAATGCAAAAAGTACATTGACGTCCAATAATCACAAAAGAAATATCAATATTATTTTTACATTCATTCACTTAATATAATTCAAAAAAAATTAAAGGAATTTTTACAATACAAACCTTGAAAACTTTGTAAATTACCTTATCCATCATGTATTATCTGTAATCATCACCTAAACTTTATAAACTTATTAACTCTTACACTACATACCCTAACATACTTTGATTAACTCATGGAATGATTGTGGCATAACAATTAGCAAGTTTGCGAGGTTTAAATGATAATTACAAAGAATACATGGCTGAGAAAATAATTTATAAAGTATTTAAGATTCGTAGTGTAAAAATCCCTAAAACTAAATTATCAGGTTTGATTTTAAAATATCGAACAACATGTATCTGATTCCACAATGAGATGGAATATATTGAAATAAGTGATTGAAATAAGTGACCTTTTCATTGATACTAAATTAAGGAATATGTAATGCAATGAGAGAGATAGAAAGAGGGGGATCATATGCTCCATTGCATTACTCTAGATTCAAAAATATATAATGCTCCCCCAACTCATGTGTGTTGTTTTTCTCACTCGGCACTTTTTAAAGAGGAACCGGTGCCGTTGTTCCTTTTGGTACATTAGTAGAAAAAGAAATACAATACATGTCTATTATTCTTAAAGAGCATTCGATTCCTTCTTCTCATCTCAGGAGTTTATATCTCGGGGTGGAGAAGCCCTACCATCCATGCATACTGACATGGAGAAGAAGGTCGTGATCGCGACATTCTTGATAAGGCTCATCCACTCCGTCGTGCAGATCGCCTGTAAGGTCTCCTTTGATGGAGGTGTCAGCACCTTCGTCTTTACATTCTACAGACAAGCGATCGCTACAGGTCTCCTGTCTTCCGTCGCCCTTGTCTTCGAAAGGTATTGTGTACAAAGTTTTGATATAGTCTTTAAAAGTATATGACCAAATATGATCGTCCAGTTCGTACAGAACATATCGTTAAACTCCTCTTTCTTTTAAGTATATGATCCATTTAAGTTATGATTCATTTGTCCCTTTCTATGCATGCCAACAAGTGCATGCATACGTTGAAATACAATCAATTCTATAATAATTATGACTGTTCATTAATATATTATTATAAAATAAAAGTAGGAGTTTGTACTTCTTGGTGCATAAATAAATATCCTCGTAAACTTGCAATATTTCACGAGTTCTCTTTCCCGAAAGGGTATTTTTGTTAAATCGAGTAAATAAGAAATTTTCAAGGCTGCTCGTGTAATATTGCGTATTTATAGGGGTAGTTTTGTAAAAATCTGCAAAATATTATATAAGACGTGTCGCAGAGGAAATAATCACAAATGAATTAAACATGCAATTGACTTGATATGTGATCCGTTTATTCTTAATTAGTTAATTGCCATCACGATTTTTAAACTAATTAAGTAATCTTTAATTGCAGGAAGAATTTCCCGAAGCTGTCATTTGTGGATTACGTCAAATACTTCGCCGTTGCATTTTTGGGGTATGATTTTTATATAGAAAAAATATAATATTTTCTTATAATATTTTTTTTGCAATGTACTTTTTTAATAATTCAAAACTATGATGAGGGGCAAAGCTAGAAAATTTTACTTGGGGTCAAATTGTTGCGACTATATATATGATTCATCATTCTTATTATTTCTCATTGTAATTATTAAAATGTATTTACAAGTTTATTTCACCAAGATATTGTTGTAAACTTAATATTTCAAATAAATATCCCAACAAATATTGTATTGACAAAAAGATCCTTACACAATTCTTCAATTAACAATACGCTTTCATTAACACGATGTTAAGTTATACCATTAAAATTATAATTTTTAAATAAGTAAAACTACATCACTCCTAATAATTCTACCTTTATATTGAGTTTATTTATTTTTAAATGAAAATGTTAAAAAAAATACAGAGTACACATTTTACAATATGTAATTGCTAATAGTCAAGTATATTTCCTTAATAACGGGAATGATTTACTACAAAATGAGTCTATACAGATTATTTCAAATCTGTCATATTTAATCCATTTTTAAGTATATAACGACGAATAATATTTGTTACATAATATTTTCTATGTTAGAACTAGTGATGAATGCCATATTTATTGCTATATTATTAGTGAGGGATCATATGGAATACTTATCCATCGTTATTTTTAGAATTTGAACTAATCGCCACTAATAAAATTGTGATAGCTGAGCTTTTCTATATGGATCACCAGTATTGATGTAACAATGGATATCGATATAAAATGGATATCGATCTGTTTTAAAATAGATATCATTTATAAAAGCATTCCCACATCCTTATCCGTTTTTAATACAAATGTGAATGTCTATATAGATACTGATGGATGAAAAATATGATACCATATCTGTAAAAAATGAATATCAGTATAAAACACATATTAATCACATAGGAATAATATTAGAAATACTCTATATATTAGCTTAAATATACATGTATTGCATGGATTACATATGATAAAAATATACTAAATGTGTTGAGATCATACCTATTATATCAAATATGATGAAAGAAGGTATACAATTATGTTATATAAAGTTATAAATGAATGTACAACAATATTTATATATTAAAACGGATATACAGATAGTGATATAGATGTTTGTTGATATGAAAGTGATATCGATATCCGTATCCATTTGAAAACAACCGCGGATACGATGCCAAAACCTGTATGATATGGATACGGCGACAGATCAGATACAAATGGGGGCCATTATATACAACTTGTAAATGAGAGATGGGGGCCATTATATACAACTTATTGATGTTTGTAATTCACTAATTTGTATATAGATCATATTATATTATAATAATATAATAGTATATAAAGAAATAAATTGGGAGACGAGGGGCCAAGCCCCCTCCCGCCCCCTTGTCTCCATCCGTGACTATGATGCTCCTGTAATTAACTCGAGTAATGATACACGTGCTTAATTGATAACGAGTGGACAAAAATAGATATTATACAATTTGTAAACATCTCTATCATTGTTTTTTTACTAGTTAAAGGAGAGTCGGGTTGGAACTCTGGTCATTGGAGTGGGAGCACCCTGCTTCAATCACTAGACCATTACAAAGGGTTCATTTCTATCATAATTTAGTCTTTTGATGCGGTCATATTTTATGCATGGATAGCGTAAATATGAAATAAGCAGAGGTCTAAGTCTTATTTTCAAAATTTATAGGGTCGACTTGTTCATATGTATGCAGGACTACGCTTGGTGAGAATTGCATATTCGTTGGCTTAAGTTACACATCTGCGACAATTTCGAGCGCTGCTCTAAATTCCGTGCCCGTCATCACATTCGCTTTGGCCGTCCTCCTCGGGTATGCAATGCAAACTAGTCTTGAAACCTGAATTTGATAGAAAAGATACAGATTCGAGTTCAGAAATGCGCTATCTAGACTCATCATTTTGTTT
The DNA here is from genome assembly GCA_037367405.1 of Ottelia alismoides. Taxonomy (NCBI): domain Eukaryota; kingdom Viridiplantae; phylum Streptophyta; class Magnoliopsida; order Alismatales; family Hydrocharitaceae; genus Ottelia; species Ottelia alismoides. Next base: position 422,992 of record JAZKJV010003717.1, on the reverse strand, counting down.
AGGTAGAGTAAATTACGAAAAAGACCATCAACCATACACGCGATTTCAATGTCTTATCTAGACTTTAAAAATTATCGATGTGGTACCACATAATAAAAATGTATTTCATTGATTTTGAACTAATACGATTAAAAAGACTAGAATGATAAAATGATTAACTTGTTTCTTTTCATCTCTCATCATATTGTAACAAATCTTAAAAATCAAGTATTACATTATTACTTTTTAAAGTTCATATATAATGTGAAATTGGGTGTATGGTTCGATCCCCGAAAAGGTTTTCAATCGTCAACATCCGTTAAAAATATAAGATGTATATTTTTCTCTTTTTTTACCTTGGAAACGGTATAATATTAATGTTTACATATTAAATTGGTGGTGTTTATTATATATGCACCCTAGCTCCTTGTTATTTACGTTTTTTTGTAAATTCGTATTCGTTAAAATTAATTTTCATTCTTATTTCAATAAACAGTATAATTGCACTTTCATCTTTCAAAGTACGTACATAGAAAACACTCACTTGTATCTATATATACATGTACATTATGTATAAATACATATCTTCTATTTACTTTTATATTAAGCAGGGGATGCCACCGACAATCTATTAATTTTTGACCTCTACATTCCAGATTTGCCCTTAGATCAATTCTACCGCCCAACGTCTTCCCACCAATCCCGAGTGGTACATTTGGGATTTCCTGATAGAAACCCTCTTTGTTGTCACCTCCTCGTAGGCCTCCCTCAACCCTTGTGCCCTCTCCACGCCCACCAACCCTTGCTCCCTCTCCGACAGCCTCCACTCCCTCCCTCCCGCGACATCGCCCGCAAGCACCACCACCATGACCAAGGAGATCATGTGCGTCTTCGCTGACTTCGAGGCCACCACAGCCGCAATGAACTCCACTTCTCCCCCAGTCCCACTCGCCCTCCGCCTTCCCGTCTCTCTCGCTACCTCAACACCCAGCACCCCATATAGTATGACTCCGAGGATACACACGACTTCCTCTACGACCTCATTGGTAGCATTCACGGCATCGATGATGCCCAAATCCTCGTCGCACAACTCCTCACCAACTACGACGTGCTCCCGTGGGGCACCATCTCCGTCTTTCGAGACATCTGCTGCATGGTGCTGACCAAGTACTCAAGGGAGTGCGTCTTCACCGGTCGATGTCCCCTGGGAAGACGGTATAGAGGCCGACGTTGTCATGCTTAAAACGGTGTGTGAGCATCATGAGTGTTTTATATTTTGTGACGGAGTTGTACTCCGGGGCGGTTGCTTGATTAGATGGTGAAGGATGGGGTATACAGTGAGCATCATGTTAAGAAAGTGATCAACGAAATGAAGAAATGAAGTATTGGACTTCGCTCATTAGACATAAATTTGGATAATATCCTTTAAACGGCATCAGGGAGAGGAGATGAAGCTTACTGCTTTTGGATTAGCCTTACAGTTATTAGTTCTCTACCTTTCTTTTACAATCATATAGGCTTCCATTTGTAGCATGTTTTTTAAATAATTTTAGCATTTAACATAATATTGCGGCAAATGTAGCTTGCTGATTTCACGGCATATGTCGGAATATTGATGTCACATAGGTGATACCATTTTTCCTTGCAAGGGAGGATGGAAACCAGAGTGGATCCTCTTTTGTACAAGCAGAATGGTGCACATAAAATATAGGTTTTGGTGGCCCTTTGCATGTGCATTGTTCGATCATGATGATCGAGACTCCGCTTTGTACAACAAACTCTGCTAGAGATCTGCTCTAGGACATTATGAAGTTGGTGCTATTCTCTTGCCCTGCTTTATTTTATGTTGATGTTTACACTCTGATTAAGGTAGAGAAACAGTTAGATTTACTTTTATAAACCAGAGGATAAATCAATCCACAGGAGTCACCCCTATGAAAATTAGATGTGTTGAGGTCTTCTTAAAGGGTTTAAAAGAAGTGGCTGTGATTACCACTTGATGGTGTGGGTTGAGTTTGTTGATCAATCAAGGAGGACAATCACGACCTTCTAATTAGGAGGATTTTGCTGCTTGGAGATCATTTCTCAGCAAGTCATTTGAGTGTTTTCAAGGGCCATATACCATATGATCAGACCATGCGCACACTCCCTACAAAGTATACACATCGTACACACACACACACCTGTACACGCATGCACATCAAATAGTTTGTGAAGGATCAAGTGTAACACCCTAACCCCAAACATAGTACCACATGGAAAACTCACAAAGTGCGGGTGTGATATATAAGTGGTGGGGATTACTACTTGACAACTTGGGCTTAAGCATTTTGGGTGGTGTCAACGAGTCCATTTGGGCCCGAACCCAACAAGTTGCCAGGGCCAGTTTTCCTCGATAACGGACCGGGGACCTAAGCCCGGGACGTTACAAATGTTATCAGAGCCAAATTCTCTCTGATAGTGGAAAGGGCTACCCGAGAGGTGGAGCCGCCCCTACAAAGAGGTTGGAGGAAAAGGCTACCCGGAGCGTGCAGCCGCCACTATCACTGGGAATAAGTGATGGGCCATGTCGCAACAAGGACGTTGCGAATATAAGTGAGGGAGGTTGTAACACCCTAACTCCAAACATAGTGTCATACCTAAAACTCACGAAGTGTGGGTGTGGTTTATAAGTGATGGGGATTACTACTTGACAACTTAGGCTTAAGCATTTTGGGTGTTTGTCAATGGGTCCCTCTGGGCTCAAAACCAACAAGTTGTCAGGGTCAGTTTTCCTCGATAACGGACCGGGGACCTAAGCCCGGGACGTTACATCAAGAACCTCTTCAGGGTCAATATTTCCTTTTGGATATCAAATAATAAGGTAAAGGTTAGAAACCAAGGTCTATAGAGTAGGTATCGTTTTTTATTGCAAATCGCCATTTTATATAGAGTAGGTATATTTTTAAGTTTGTTCTTTGTCAACATCAACTTGAAGAGCGCTGCTCAAGGAAATGGTGTGTGATGGTGCGGGTGGCAGAGGAGATATGCAGAGGGAAGCAAAACATCTGCGTGCATATGGAGCAAGGGTTGTATCTTCTTGCGTACAACACAAGGGCTATATTTGATGATGACCATCACCTTGATTTTTTTAAAGATAACTTTCCCGTGCTTTAGCACGGGGTGCCTACCAGTTTGTATAATGGAAAGCATTTGGTTCAAAAATCCATAATTAATTAATTATATACCAGAATACCATGAAACTTGAAATAATGTAGATCATAAAGTGACGAATATAATAAAATTTGTTTTACCAAAATCAGAGCTCGATCGAATGATTTATAATTGTTTAAACAGTTTTAAAGTTCCAAAATAGAGCAGAAATCTTCTCCTGTGAATAGACAAAATTGAAGGGCTTCAATTGCAAAAAGCATGTGTTGGCACGTGTCTGCGCTAGCCAATTCTTGGGGTTCGTTTGGTTGCAGGGTTGGGCAGGGTTGGGTTGGGTTGGGGTACCCTTGTGAATAGTAAACTGTGAGGAGGATTGGAAGGGTTGGAAGGAGGGGTACCCCGGGTTGGGCCAACCCAACCCTGTCCAACCCTGCAACCAAACAGAGCCTTGGAGGCACGGGGTAAATGCAATAAGGAGAACTCTCGAGGGTATTTACACAAAATACTGGTCACGTGCATCTTACATGTGACCTTCCATCTAAATTTGACGGCTGTTCTGCTGTGCTGAGGGTCTGGGCTAGATCGTGCCGTGCGAAGCACGCCACGTGGAGGGACTCGAAGTGCTGGAGTTACGGCTTGGCTGAGATTGATTCGATGGGGCCCTTGGCTCTTGGAAAAGTGGAGATTGGAAGGGAGTTTATTTGATATGTTAATATTTATTTGACATTAGTGCATTTGCTTTCAAGAAGCATTATTTAGCATTTAAAAACAACTAAATATATATAAAATATAAAATACCAAATATATAAAACAGAGAGAGAAAGAGAAATAACATCTATACAAAAGCAAAAGCAAAACTCTTATATTTTATGTACAAGAATCAATATTTTTCTTTTTTTTGTATTTCTTAAACAAAATATAAAAATTATATAAGCTCAGAAATTGACAAAAAAGAAATTGATTTATTTATACACATACACACACATATACATGTCTATATATTTTAGCTATTAAATTATCAATTAAAAATACAAAAATAATTAGCTATATATGTGTTTGTATTGTACAATAATAAATGACCTTTTTTGAGAAATATTTCTTCAGGAAAGTTGTAGATCTCCTAAATATCTACAATTTATCCGGTTTATAAATTTTAATGCAAGGTCATCTACTATTTATAACATGCGCTCCACTGACCACGAGTCCTTGCCTTGACTTGGTCTTACCTTGGTCAACCCTTGCGTGGTGATTTACGTCATAGTCTTGACGAGGATTCACTTTGGACCTTTTTTGGAGAGATTTCTGATGTTGAGACAACACATGAGAGAGAAGCCAGACCACCTAAATGTTATCCACCTCATGATGATTTAGGGATCATGCAGTTGATATGGACACCGATGTAGTACAGAGGATGGATGTTGAGATAGTTGTAGAGAGTTCTTGTCTTCAGAGATCGAAACTTATTCCGTTGAGTTTTCAGCCGGAGTATGAGTCGGTTCTGTACTTCGCAGTTAAGGATCCTTGGATACCTATTCCTCATGTATTATAAGGTACTGAGTGAGAACCCATGCTGCTGTAGCAATCTTATTAATAGATTGAGTTTCCATATCATGACCGGTGATATGAGCATCCACCTCAGGGGCATATCTTTTCAGACTCTTTTATTATGTGAGCATCTTCAACAGCCCGATATGGATAAAGAACGCCACTTTGAGATTCCAGATATAGATGGTTCTACATTCGATCATTTCTTATGTCTAATCATGAGCAGATTGCATATCGTACGGAGCAGATGGACATATTTAGAGATTATGTCGCCAACATTTTCATATAACAGAGATAAGTTTTCAAACAATCCAGTTTCGCATGAGTTGTTGAGTCCTATTTCTTCTATTTCCCAAGACATGCAGAGACAGATTAGTGTTGTTGATATAATTAGGAACGAAAAGTGTATAATGGGAAATGATACAAGTTTACATTCAGATTCTGATTCTCTTCATATGGAAGGCCAAAATCACAAAAAAAGGAAAGAGAGAAAATCCAAAAAGAATAATAAAGATAAGACATCTTATGCTAGTTCTCTTTCTACTTCACTTGATTTGCATGGATCTAGTCCCATTTTTGCAAAAATATTATCTTCTTATTTTTTGATCCTTTGGATGTACATATGGTTGAGGAGGATGTACATATACCCTTTCCTCAAGCACTTTACTTAGGGAGGGAGAGAAAATAGAAATTGCAAAAAGAACCACGGATGAATTTCACGAAAGATATGCTAGACAAAATCGAGATCAAGCTCACTCTATCGGAAGCATTGATCCACATTCCTCTTCTCAAGAAGCGTCTTAAGGAGCACACTACTCCTAGAAGAAAGAAGAGGTGAAATTATAGTTCTAAGAAACAAGTGTTGACCAATTATACTTGTTATGCCATCCAGCATACATCTCCCAAGATAAAGAAGAAAGATATAGGAATATCATTTGTCAGATGTGAGATTTCGTATCACGAGTTTGAGCACACTTTGTTGGACATCAAGTTTTCAACGAATATTTTATCCTTCCATCTTAATGAGACACTTCATTTTGAGCTCTCAGTAGAACTGAAATTACTCTTCAATTTCTAGACATATCGTTCAAGAGGCTGAAGGGCATACTTCAGGATGTTGTCATGGTGGTACGAGGCACAAAATTCACTATGGATATTATTGTCTTAGATTCTGATTATTCGATACCATCACATGATGTTGCCATTATTCTTGGTCGGCCTTTTCTGTGTGCAACCAGGGGCAACTGTTCTTTATGGGGCAGACATTGTCTCTTTTCCTCCTAGTAGCATATTACCCGTGTTGTAAAAGTCATCTGGCTGGCCCGACTAGTAGGTCCGACAAGTCTAGTCAGTGGGGTGGCCGACCAAGTACCAACTAATTCCGATTAGGTACATTAATCGACCAAATTTTTCTTGGAGATACCATATTTTTTAATGTTCTACTTTTTTTATAAGAAAACTTATTATAATATGCTTAATGTTCAATTATTTCTTTTATTTTATTATGGTAGTAAAAAATGTACAACATCTATGGAAATATATGTATAAAAATGACTTATATATTTAAAATAATTATAAAATTCAAAGCTGATTATATTCCGACTAAATTCGATTAGTCGCTCGACTGTCGATTAATCCTTAGGTCAGTGACCCAATCGACCAAGTAATGACTACCGACTTTTGCAACCTTGATATTATCGAGCTCCAAGCCATTAAAGAGTTGTGCATCAGATGAGTGTACTACCATCCCATCAGATATAGGGGCATCTAACATTACAACTGAGATTCGACACGATCCTATCCTTTCTGATCATATTGAGACCTAGGAATTCCTCTCTAAAGAGGAAAACTTGGAGAACATTGCCTTTTGTGACTCTCGTACACATTATTGGAGATGAATTGATGAGATTCACCACATATATTTATGAATCTCCATTTCAACTTTTATTCTTTCATTTGACCTTTTAACCCTAGCTGAATGCATGAATATATTGTTAATATGTCAAAATAAACACTCATTAATTTGTACCACGTACCATATAAAATACTATGCATTTATTGTATTTATTACCAAAATAAAAGAATAAAGGAAATAAAAGAAAAAGAGAGAAGTGTCAAGGACATTGAAGTGACAGAAACCCCCAACTCAGTCATCATGATGATTAGTTGACAAGGGAATAAAGTACGGGGAGATAGGGTGGCTAATTATAGAAAAAATACAAACAGATCACTCTACAAAATAGTCTAATAATTACTTTTGGGATCTATCTTATTCTTTATTATTTACATCTCAAATAAAAAAACTGTGTACATGTTATCTAAAAATATATAGAAAAATACAAAATTTATTTCATGCCAAAAATAGCATATAATGTACATGTTATGCGCAAAATAAATCCTAAAACCCAAACTTCACATACCCATATAAAGTTACTTGTATATAACTTTTAATAAGCTATTTAATGAAGGTGATTTCATACTTTTTATAGTCAATGTGTGAAAGTTAGGTTTTGGATCCTTATTGTACAATATAGCCGAATAAAATTTTTCATTTCATTTATTCTTTATTATTTTATAATTTTATATTTTATAACTTTGTAAATAATTTATATCATATGTACACAATAGAACTAAAATAAAGCCATAAATAAAAAAAGAGAATAAAATAAAATATAAAAATACATAAATGAGTGTAAATAACTATACCTATATAATATACACCTTTATTTATTTAAATATACATATTATATCAGAAAATATAATAAAATGTATTTAAGTATATAAAAATAAGTTGTAAATATATAAAATAACAAACAAAATAATGAAATCAGAAACATAAAATAAAAATAAAATACCACAACATATATAAATATACCTATAAATAAAACCTTAAAAATAAACTTGTAATTAATTACCTCTAAAAAATAAATAAAAATATACATTAAATACTATAGAAAATAAAAACAATTTTGTTTTATAACATAAAAATAATAAAATCAATTACTATTTATTTTCTATTTTCCAAGATATTTTTGCCATGGAATTTCCTAGTTGGTCCACGTGGACCAACCAGGCACCTTCACCCGTTGACTTAGGTCAACTGTCCGCCCCTCTCTGACTTCTGTCAGAGCTTCACGAGGGTGCCAGTTGGCCGAATTCTCCATGCCTCCTTCTTCATCCATTGCTCTCGAGACCACCACCCTCCCGTAACCATGCGGTCCTAGATCCACACCCATCATCGAATCCCCTCCAACTCTTACTAATCTCACGCAAACCCCCCTCAAAACTCATTCAAGATCTACCCATAAATACACCTCAATCACCACCTTTTGCTTTTTGATTGCTCTACCTTGATCTTTAGCCCCTCAATTCACTCCTATAGAATTCGCCAAGGTGACAGCAAGGTGTTGCTGGTGATTTGTAGTGAGGAGAGGCAAGGCGGAGGCGTATCCACCCCCACCCAGAGCTCCTCCGATCAGTTCTGCTCCGGAGCCCCCAAGCTTGGTAGAGCCTCGCTTCCTGCTATCATAGGTAATGTCCCTAGATTAGATTGTGATTTCGTAGTTAGTTTTAGGTTTCGTTAGTAGGATTAAAGTAGTACCAAAATCTTCGCTGGCCTGGAGCTCGAGTTCTCGATCGTTTTCACCGTGATCCAATTGTAATCAAGCCATCGCTCACCCCATTCGAACCCCTTCGCGTTATTAACCCATTCTCCTCAAAACCCACTTGAATCAAGGTCTGATTCAAAGAGTCGAAGCTCCTCTCTGTCGCATCGCTGGAGCTGCACTCACTCACGTGTCCATGAGGTCTCAGACCTCAAATTTTGGACTGAGGCACTCGCCTGCGATCAAAGCTTCTTCTCGTGCACGAACTACAAAGGAAGGAGGGCATTTGGGCCTTCTTTGTTATCTTGAAGTAGCTTCAGGCAGAGGAACCTCCAGGTCCCCATCATTGGGGCCTGGATCGATTTGAAAAGAGTCATTCGACACAGAGGACCAACAGTACAAAACGCCTCACTTATCGAGGAGATTGGATGTTGGAGTTGCGAGATTCGTCAATCGAAGTTCACCCATCCGGGTGTTCTTCGTGTTCTTGAAGGAGCTCCAGGCGCCGTCCGATTGAAGGCTACGTCCAGATATAGTCTGGACTGTAGAATCCAGGCGAAGCGGTGCGGATTCTAAGCCGCATGATCAGACACATGGCAACTCCAGGACGACTAGGTCCCGAGCATTAAGTGGGTAATTTTCACATACCCCCTATACTCTTTTTGTAATTTCTCTACAACCCTATAAATATTTTATGTAGTTTAAAATGTAGTGGACAAATTGCATTGACACCCTTAAACCTATTGAATATTGTAGTTTAGCCCTTGATGGAATCACATGCTTTCACACATTTTATCTTGTGAAAATTGCATGTAATCCGTCACGAGTTATTTACATTGTCGTTTAATATATAAAGTTCGAATATCAGTGTTAAAGTTTGGGTGAAATTACACTATGACCCTCGCTTTTAATTAGCTTTTAATTATATTTGCAATTATACCCCTATTAAGCCAACTATTTTTGTGCGATCTTTCATATTTATGAAAAATAACTGCCTTGCCTCAAAATTACTGAAGAAAATAGTAGGTACTTGTATGAATGCTTGTTCACGCTATTTTATATTTACACTTGCATCTTACGCCCTTTTCATATTTTCTAAAAATCAAATAGTGCACGGTCAATCCCCGTTTATCTTAAAATAGCCAAAAAAATATAAAATTGTGTCTAGAAATTCCCCAAAAAATAATTTGTGCTTATTATATTATATAATACCTCCAGACAGAAAATTCCAAAAATAAAAAAAGAAAATACTTAAAATAAAAATCCCTAAAATCCTATAAAAATTATAAAAACTATTCTAAAAATCCAAAATACTTGTTTCTACTTTGTATTTTTATTTATATATATAAATATATATAAAAATAATTTTGAGAAATTTTGTACTTATTAAGTATTTTTAAAGCTTAAAAATATTTAACCTAATTGATTTTTTCCTGATTTTGTGTATTTAAAACTTTAAAATTCCCTAAAAATTAGCAAAATCAACTGTAAAATCAGAAAAATAGTAGAAAATCATTTAAAACTAAAAAACATTTAATTATGTAATTTTTGGTTATTTTTAGCTATATTATATCCCTTATATCTATTATTGACTATATAATCTTATATATTCCTACACTGGATAATTAGAAGAAAAAGAAAATACAAAAAATCACAAAAATATAAAAATTAAATATAAAATATAGAACTAAAAACACTAACAAATATAGAAAAATAAAATAAAAAGTTATATATAATAAAAGCCCACATTATTTGACTAATTTTGTGCATAGTTATATATACATATTTATACATATATTATTTATTTATAAATAATATTAGGTGCTACTTTGTGTATTCCTTATGTTCGACATCCTACTCTACTTGTCACTATACAATCACTTTGTAGGGTTTATAATTAATTTTGATCCATATTGTATTTTAATTGGTAAATTGTTCTTGTGGGTTAATTGTTGAAACCAACGATCATCTTGAGCGGTCTCTCCTACGTCTGTTGATCCGTCATGTGGATTGATACAACCGTTTGGGACAAACATTCTTTCAAATGACGCCATTGCCGGGGAGTAACAGATTGTAACACATTTTTGTATATATGGTTGTCTATTATTTTTTTGTAATTTCTGCTATTCTTTGATAATTATTTGACTATTTGTAATCCATTTTTCTTGTTAATATTTATTACGAGGGACTGCTCGACGAGGGCTATTTCTTAGGAGGTGGGCGCAACCGAGGTGAGCGGAGGCCAACCTTCTCTTTGTGAGACGATCAGGAGAGATCAAGAGAGAAAACATGGAAGGAGGAAAAGAACAGACTTATCATATCATTTTCTTTTTTTTGTGAGAGAGATTTAATTTTTGTAAAATAAGTTGTAATTAAATTGGACACTACTCTCTCCACTATACGAGGTCTGGTCCCCGGGTGTTTGCTCACCTGGGGGCCTCGTACCAGATTTTTTATGTTTTTGTTTATTTTGTTTCCCGTGATGTGAGCTTTTAGCTTTTTCTTATATTTATTTTATGTGAGTGAGCCTTTAGATTGTAGGTTGCTTGACTCGGTAGGTAGGTCCAAAGCCCTAACAACAATTGTATGCACCTATAATATATTTCGCTTGGACTTAGTCAAACTATAATTGATAGTTACTTGAACTTGGAACCACGAGCTGCAAGAGACCTCATACACCACTTGCAGGACCCATTGTAGCAGGTACCGATAGGTCTCCAAGATCGGACATATATGATCCATTTTTGAGTGATTAGCATCTGGTTCTTCCAGTAATAACAGCTACTATTTAGGACATTTTCTTGCTTTTGCATATTGCCATATAAGTGTAAATATTTCTATTCTGCATGGCATCCCGCATGGAGAGAGCCAGGAAGTATTGCAAGTAATTCTACCTTTGCATGCATCATTAGTCACTAAGGTTTGATTTCTACCTTAACAACGACTTGCATGGTTTTCCCATCCCCTCCATGTTTATATCACTTAGGACATAAAGGAAAAATATAAGAAGTTGTTAGATGGCTTGTTACGAAAAATACTAAAAAATTTGAAAACCCAAAAATTTAAAAAGGGACTGCTAAATACATTTGACCTTAATTAAAATTTGTAGTGAACTATTCAGTTTGGGGTTCATAAAAGCCCACATTATTTTCAGGTACTCACCAGACTGAGTGAGACGCGACCAGCTAAGGATAAGAGCCTAAATACCGATCTGTGACACCTTTATTACCACATAGATTGGTGAAGTATTGGCGCTTCTATAGTACATGACCGAGTAGGGCCTAGTCGAGCACGGTGTTCCTGCCTTGTGTGAAGCATCCGACTTGGTCTGAACTACCGAGCTTAGGCCATACCCTCACGGGTGTGTCTATCCCATCGGTTTGCGTCCGAGTACGTCCTTGCACGCTCATAGACGATTCCATTGCGAGTGAGGTTCGAAGTATTGGTTTCGCCTATTGGCTTCCTTTATCTATTTCTTTAGCTGAGTAGCCACCCAGGCACGAGATCAAGGACCTTTCAGTGTGCATATCATATGTTACAAATGAGGTGGAAGAAGTACATAGCACTTGTCTGGCAGTACATACGCTCCTATAGGGTTAGCGTACTTAAGGACTTGTTATAAGAATTGCCTGAAAATAACAATAAAATTTAAAAGATAAAAACAGATGAACTTTTACGGTTTCACATGTGTTGAGTGAGTGAACCAACCCTTGTTTTGTGTTTGTTTGAATTAGATTAAGGTTCAACGATCAATCATGCACATTGTGTGCCTCTTTGCACTTTATTCCTTACTTGACCCCCCTGCTCATTTGGAGCCTTCTATACACTCCCTTTATTTCTTGTTTGACCTCTGTATCATTCTTTCATCCTCGATCTCTTATTGACCTTCAAGATGGAGACACATGGATGGCTTAGTCGGAACCCCATCGACACCAACATTGATTCCATATGCTTGTCACCTCCAATAATTCATGGCGATTCCCGAGAACCCAGTTTAGACTTTATAAACTACTCTCCAGACTCACTGTCTTCTCTAATAATCCAGATCATACTCGTCCTGAACTTTGTCCATTTTAGATGGCTATTGATTTCACTCCTTACACATCACAATCCTTAATGAAGTTCTTCGTTGACCTTAACACAAACCGATTTGTCACATATGGTGCCTCCATACAGATTGATTGAGGCATTGTTCCATTTGCAGATCAAGAGCCTAATCTGGAGCCAGAAATTGCGATAGAATCAAACTCAGGATCAGAGAGATAGGAGGAAAAGGGAAGGGACCGCAACCACCACCTTAGCCAGATCATAGTCTGCAACCAGATCAGAATGTAGTGAATGCCCAGATCCTTGCCTCTATTCAGGCAATCTATCAACAGCTCACGGACCAGGCTTTAACACATGCCGCTTTCCAAGATATGCTCAATGACTTGAGGAAAAGAGGAGAACAACATAGAGGATTTGATGAGGAACCCGAACATGACATGATCTTAGAAGGACATACCCCCTCCTCGAGGATCAAGTAGCTGGATGAGGAACCATTGGGAGTGTATTATTAGAGTGGTTGGCTTTTTTGTCTCCTCAAGCAGGAAGATCTAATATCTTTCACATACAGTACAAATTGATTTCAAAGTTGAATAGTTCACATGGTGGATGGGTGGATCTAAACTGGTTGTTGAGGTGAACCTGGATAAGTATTTGTGGAACTTGAGGACTATTGAAACTTAAATCCTAATTCTAAGGAGGTCCCGACAAACTGTTAATCCAAAGATCTATTCCTATTTCTTAATTTTGGGCAAAGTGAAATTCGATTTAAAGAAACAGAAGTGTTCTAAGCTCTTTTCTTTTTTTTTTCAATTATTTTTAGAATAAGTGTTTGCTAAGAGACTAGGAGAGGTAAAGTATAGGGGAATGGTGAATCCACGATTCATCTCATTTATTCTTTTATTTCATCTAAAATCCTTGGTAAAATATATGTAAATATTCATTAATTCTCACTAATTAATATTCTAAATTCATTTTTTAATATTATATATTTAACACTTATTTTATCTAAAATAAAATAATAAAGAGAAAAATAAAAATTTAAGAAGGATGTAAATATGTACAGACTGATCCTAACCTCGAGACCATGTCAGTATTGACCTGGTCGAAAAATTAAATAAGTAAAGGGAGATAAGGATTCTAATCTATAGAAATATCAGAAAATCAAGAACATCAATGTACATTTACATATTTTCACCTGGTACAAATGCTTATCTATTTTACTTATCATTCAAAAAATCTAAAACAAAAATATTTTCTTCACAAAATTTATTTATAATAATATATATTAATTTATAAAAATCTCTACAAATTATTTAGTGTGAAAATAAATAATTACATTGAAATGAAAAAGCGTTATAACCCGACTTTCCAGGTTCATAACTTATTTTAGAAATCTTCAAATTGACCAAACTCACTTTTAAACTTCTTTTTATAACTAATGTTAATTATTATAGAATAAAACATGTGAGTTTTGGCGTTTGGACCCTTATACATATGTATTATATGTAAATAATTCTTCTTCATTTTCTATTTAATTTATTCTGAATCATGTTTAACTTAATTATATTTCTAAAATATTTATAAAAATCAGTAGAAAAATATAAAAATATAACTTACAATTAATTATTAATAAATACAAATAAATCTCAAAACCAGAAGACCTTAAAGCTGAAATTCTGAACCTCATAACTCGGCTATATGATCCAAATTGGGTGCACTCACTTTTAAATTTTATTTCATAAAAATATATATCAAATAAAAGTGATTTTTAAAATCTGAGTTAATTTGAAAAAAGTAGGTTTTGGAACCCTGTTGGTATAGTTGTACAATAAATCTTAATTTGATTCTATTTTCTTATTTCTTGTTTTTTTTCTTTATTAACAATTTATTAATGTTATATTATCGATATAAAATAAATATAAAATTTATTAAAAACTAAATTATATTAAAATAATAAATTACATTAACTATATTGGTATAATATACATATATCATATATATATATATATTTATTTCCTTAACAAATTAAATAATATTAGTTAATTAAAAGTCATCATTAAATTATTCACTTAATTACTCTTTAATTTACTTAATTTAATTTCTGTTTATTTATTAAATAATTTTAATCTAAGGTTGATCGATCAACCTTCTTCCCCAACCTCCGTTCGTCACACCTTCCCCTTTCTTCTTCCTCCTCGTCTCCTTTTCTCCCTCTCTTCCCAACGTCTCCAACTACCTTGGACCACCAAGTTGTTGGCCCAACTCCTTCTTCATTAGCACAACCTCCTTCTGTTCATCCCTAACCTCTTGTCCTTATTTCCCTATTAGCTCCGTCAACCACCTCTCTATATAAAGCCATCACCTACGTCTTCATAGGAGGATCCACCATTTTCCCATTTTTTCTCCCAGAGCTCTAGTTGGAAGTGAGGAAGGTGACATCTTCCACAGTTGTTCTCCCGTTGAGAGAGGTTGAGGAGAATGAGGGCAGGCGAGATCACAACTCTAGCATTGCAACTTCATGCTCCGTCGTGAATCCAGCCTCCATACTTGGCACTGGTTGAGGTGAAAACTTTGAGCTCGTCGGAGCTCGACCCAAGCAACACCTTCGTCCACTCCAGGTTAGACGTCATATATATCTTCTCTTTTTCATTAATCTTCTCTTCTATTTTTCTTCCACATCGGATACTCTTCTCTTCTCTGTTTGTTTCTCTACAAATCGACACAACAAATTCCTTTGATCGCCTCCATCTCCTTCAATTGATTCCGCATTCTTTGTGTTTTGTTCACCCCTAATCACCTCAGATTTAGCCGAGATCAGAGATTTCAGATCCTCTTCCTCTGCGTCCATTCAAGGATCTCCATTCATCCCCCTTTTTCTTAACATTTGGCCGAGGTATCATCCCTCGAGCCTCATGGATCTCCATTCACCCCTTTGGAATCTATGTATTTTGAGCATGTGCATAAGAACACGCAAGAAATACGTGGTTTTAGTGGGATTTTTGCACAAAATACCCTGTGTATTTTGCTTATCACATCTAAACCCTTATATACATGATATTATACTATACATATTAAATACATATAAAACCAAGTAAAAATATAATGAAAATACCAATAATATAGATTACTATATTCTATATAGTACTATACTTGTTTTAAAAAATAAAAACTTATACTATTTCTAGTAATTCAAAAACAAAAACAAAAAATACTTGATACTTTAAAAAATACATAAAAATAAAAACACCTTTGAAAAATCTATAAGAATCACATATAATATATTTTACTATAATTTACACGGAAAATCAAAAATAATATAAAAAATGTATATTAGATTTATAAAAAATTAAAAATACACCAAACTTCAAAAATTCATAACTCCTTCTATAAAAATCATAGAAATACGTACAACACCTTGTTTAGGTCACAAAAATACATTTCTACTTCTAGTATACAACTAATGTATGAATTTGTTAGTGTACTTAAAGCCATAAACATGCACACATGCATAAGAAACAATCAATCATACAAATGCAAGAAGAACAGAACACATGGTATTGGTATAAATAGGTGTTAAATTGGGCAAGCCTGACCAAACCCGACCCATTTTGTTTGGGTCGGGTTTGAGCTTGGGCCTGGAATTTGAAAATAAAATAGGCATATGCCCGAAACATCAGTCCATATACTTAAATGGGTTTTAGGCGGACCCAACTCAAACCCGACCCGATACGACCCGATATCCATCCCTAGTCAAAGTGCCTTGTTGGATTTGAATTTCTTAAGGTTCTTTCTACTTTCTCCAATGTGAAAGAGGCTACAAGGATCTCCCCTGTGTAACCAAATGTGTAGGAATATCAAATACGTGAATATGATCATTCAAATGTATAAATATGAATATATACTAACAAATATTACTATTAGTAGAATCATATCCATTGCAATATTCTCACAGACATGGGTAACCAGATATACATATTCTTTTTCTTCGCCACTGATTCAGACATCATTATTATATAATCCATTGTCGTTGATACAATAAGGAACACATTATTTACTATGATTTTGATTGATGCAGCAAACAATATTTAAAATAACCGCTGTTATAGACTAATTTTGTTGAAATATGCAGGCAAGAGTCGATAAAGGGAGATTGTTCAAGGATGGCGTTCAAGGTGACGGGAATAATTCTATGCATTGGAGGTGTTGTGACTATGGCTCTGTACAAAGGTCCGCACCTGCAACCCATCAACCATCATCCACTGCTTCGTCTCCATGGAGCAAACAGCAACAACGATAGCCCCAGTCGTCCCAGTAGGGATTGGGTGTTTGGTTCCTTCCTCGTACTGCTCGCTTGTCTCTCTTGGTCTCTCGTTATTGTTCTGCAGGTAATAATAATTTAGATAATTCTGCGCAATGAATAATATTAGGATTTAATCGGGCTGTCCTCTCGGGGCAGCCAACATGGCTCCCCACCTCCATTTCGGTGTTTTTTAATTTTTTTTGAAAAATATCACCATGTATATTCATCCCTATATTCCTCCTATATGTCATTCGAATTTCATCAGAAAAAGATGCTCCTACGGTCTCCATCGAGATGGTGTCGATTTAAAAAATTCTGTTACCGTTAAAAATGACTGTTTGGATGGAGGCCGTAAGAGTCTCTGTTTCTGACGAAATTCGAATGGCATATATGAGGGATATATCAATGAATATACATGGTGACATTTTTTGAAAAAAATAAGAAAATACCAAAAAATGATGCAGGGGCAGCCCCATCAACCTCATAATATTATCCGTTATTTTTTTTAAAATGATTTGCGTGTACATTTATATATGTTTACGACAATACAATTCGATGCTTATGACAAAAAATATTTTTCTGCGAAAGTTTTTATTAAAAGAGTCCATGTTAGCTGAAAACTTTTTCCCTTCTTTTGACAACATATATAGGCAAGTATTAAGATGGGTTACTTGTTATAAGATAGGATTCTTTACTCTTGTTTTGTGGTTGTCAATATCTTCGAGTGAAACCTTTGGAAATGACGATTACAGGACTAAAATGCGATAAAAGTATTTACACACAAAGTCCCAAATTATTTTCCCTCTTCTCCTTCTCTTCTTCTTCTTGTTCGACGTTACCGACCTAGCACTCAATGTCCTAACATCCCCATCATCATCGACCTCGCTGATGTTGCCGACATTCTCAACATCGTCGAACTTCCTGATCACCTTGACAGCGGGATGCTGGAGGAGTCGGAGAGATTGGGCCGGAGGGTGGCAACAACGCAGACGTTGAGGAAGTTGAGGAAGGTGATGATGAAAGAGATGAAGGACCAAAAAGAAATATTTTATAGTTTGGAGATTTGATATGTAAATACGTTTGTTACATTTTATTCTTTTGATCGTTATTACTTAAGGATGACTTGCGTGTATGTTCATTTGATATGTGTTATCTATACATGACCAATCAGTGATGGCTTTCACATAATTAAGGATGTAAATGATTTGATATGGATATGTAGGCAGGTATTGTCATTTCCTTATCTAGTTTAAATATAAATATAAATGCATGTATGAATATTGACGGATATAAAAATGTGTTATCCTATACTTAAAGTATAAAACATATATGATTCACATGTGGATAATAATTTTATAGATTAGCTTAAATGCACATGTAGTGGAAGGCTGACACCTTATACATATAGGATTTTTATCGGTTGTGCCCTTCTGAGATAGTGCAATATCAATTATGTCCCTCCTATTTTTGGAATATCAGTTGTGCTCCCGAATATCACGTATGACCCTCCGTTAATTAGCCATCAATAAATTGAACTTAACCATGGTCATTTCAAACCATGATGAGGTTAAGAGAGACATAGCTGTCCAAACACTCCCCCAACCAATCCTTTTCCTCCGATCCATCCTCCTTCATCGCACGCGGCCTCCGACCTACTTGCTATGTTATCGACTCCCCCCTTTCTCTTCTGTCTTTGGCATAACAAGAGGTAGGGTTCCTCTCCGGAACCCAAATTTTGAATCATCGCCACCAGCTTTAAAGCACTACAACCATGATGATGACTGGAGATGGCATACATCAATTAGTAGGCAAGCTCAAGATAGAGTGTACCCCTGTTGCCGATTGTGAGTCAAGGATGCATCGTGATTGAGAAGTAGTCAAAGAGGATTCCACCTCGAGGGCCTGGAGATTGAGGCGAGGTGGCATCACTTAGGTAGGTGCATCGGCTTGATAGCTTGGACCTGGAGGCTCGAGAGTGCTGCACTGCTGGAGATGGCTTTGTCGTGGAGGATACCACTTGGAGAATTGTTGCACGCAGCCTGTAGGTGCATCGGTTTGGGCCCTATTGGAGATGATCTGGACGATGGGACACTTAGGGTTTTTGATGAACCCAAACCAGATGAGGTTGACATCGCAGGGGCTGGGGACGACATATGCTAAGGGCAGAGGAAGGGGAGGTAGAGAAAGAGGGGGAAAAAGGATGAGCAGGGGGAGGAGATGAGGAGTTTGGGGCAGGGGAGGAGGAGGAGGCTGGGGGAAGAGGAGAGATGAGGGAGGAGGAGGCTGGGGGAGGAGGAAGGGGCTGGGGCAGAGGAAGGGGTGGTGGAGGAGGAGGGAGAAGGTGGGGGAGACTTCTCTACCATTTTATTTGAATTTATCATGTTGTGTCCCCAAAGTTAATGCTCATTTATGTTGGGGATGGATGGCAACTAACATGAGGGGCACAAATAATAGAATGACAAGAAGTCGACGACACAACTAATATTCCAAAAAAGGAGTGACATAGCTGATATTGTAATGTCATAGAGTGATACAACTGATAAAAAGCTATATTTATAAGGGGCATTGTACGTGGGATGTCAGTAACTCCCTGCACCTAGACTTTTTCCATTATTTATAAGGTGAAGCTTCAATAAGTAATATCATAACTTCAGTAACTTATATAATGTTACAAATAAGTACGAACCAAAGTTACTGATTAAATTACTTTCTTTACTTACAATTGATTAAAAGTTACTGATGGCAACACGAAAGTTATTGATGCGTTTAGTATTACTGATATAAAGTATTACTGATGACAATACGAAAGTTACTAATACGTTCAGTATTACTAATATAAAGTGTTACTGATGACAATACAAAAGTTACTGATGTATTCCGTTATTGATGACAATACGAAAGTTACAGAAGTTACTGATCGTCATATTAAGATCTAATGATTGAGATTAGGGGCTTATCATCTCCAATGGGCACATGGTCCATTGGATAAGCCCTATACACACACACACACACGAATTATCCAATGGGTCCTATGTTCATTAGTATCTTGGTGAGTAATAGTTCTAGGCCGCGTATTACCAATTGAGTGGTAACTTATTTCGAAGGAAGTCATTTTTGGAAGAATATTAATATGCAAGACAATATGTATTATTCCAATTATATCGTGTCCTTAAAAAAGAAAGAAAATTTTGTAAAGAAGATGTTCAAATCAATGATTTCTTGCAGAAAATTGAGATCCAAATACTCAGATCAATAATATATATATAATAGTCAAGTAAATGATTGATGCGAGATCAATAATATTCAAACAACAGTTAGTAATTTACATTCATTTGATTATATGGTATATAATTCAGTAATATAAATAGACTAGTCAAGTAAGTGCTTGTAGTGAAATCAGTAAAATCATAACAAATTATCAGTAATTTCCATACGTATTATTACTTTGCATAGAATTTAGTAATTTATAGACAACATTCAAGCAATATATATCCAGTTCTTAAGTAAATTATTATTGTGTGTTCAATAATGTATATATCTATATCTTATATTAGAGGTTCAGTAATATATATATATATATATATATATATTATTCACATACAATTCTTAAGTAATGGCTACTATGAGATCAGTAATAACTGAATAGTGGTAAGTAAGGCAAGAACATTTCTCAGGTAACAAATGTTCAGTAATTTCCATATGTATTATTACTTTGAACATAATTTAGTAATTTAGACACAATACTCAAGTAATATATGTATATTTCTTAAGTAAATTGCTGTTATAAATTCAATAATGTATATATCAATGCCATATATCACATGATCAGTAACACACACACACACACACAAAATTCTCAAATACTAACTACTATGAGATCAGTAAAAATAAAATAATGGTCGTTGAGTCATGGACATTGCTCAAGTAAGAGATTAACATATAATCGATAACATATTCTATACGATTAATATGGAAATGATACTTTGAAAAAGAAGTTACAAAAAAATGAATTACTAAAATAAATGGAATGCTTCATTGGCAAAATAGGAAAAAAATATTATAGAAATGCATGCAATGCACATTACATACATAATGGTATTACTACCCATTTTTTATGATATTACTGATGTTTCAACACACATTTACTTGACCATTATATATATGTGTGTGTGTGTAGGGGGAGGGGACAGAAGAGATCCTACTCCATGAACTATGTAACTTACTCACTTCATTCTCAATTTTTGCCACTTCTTTTTATTTTTTTGCAAAATGCTTCCATAGATTTTCATAATATATCCATCTAATATGTCAAACAAATTTCGTCAGAAATAAAGACTCCTATACCCTCCATCCAGAATAGGTCGATTACAATAAATCTAAAATCGTTAAAATTATCTGTTCTGGATGAAGGGCATATGAGTATCTGTTTGTGATGGAATATGAATGACATATTAGAGGGATATAGTTATGAAAATTTATGGAAGTTTTTTTCAAAAAAATAAAAAGAAGTGGTAAAAAATGAGAATGGAGTAGGTAAGTTACCTAACCCATGGAGTAGGATCCCTTTCCTAATATATATATATATATATATATATATATATATATATTACTAAATTCTGTACAAAGTAATAATTTGGATGTAAATTATTGGTCATGGTTTTGGTATTACTTATCTCACAACCAAGGATGCAAAAATCGGTTCAGGCGGCCGTTTAAAAGGCCGTTTAAACTCATTCGGTCCTCGACCGACTGTATAACCTTTAATCGGCTATGTAAACGGTCAGACCGTTTAAACGGGTGTAATCGGCCGTTTACACACCGTTTAAGCGGCCGCGTTTTGCATCAAGGTAACATAAACCCTATGTTGATTATGCTGTCTACTTTGACATGTCACATTTGGATGAAGAAGTCATTGAAATTGACAATATCTGATCAAAATTGTGGATATGTGATTATATTTTTAAAGTTCATTTATACTTTTTTATTAAATATATATGTAATATTTTTTATTAATTTAAAAATGTAAAACCGCATAGACCGTTTAATTTCCGTTTAAACTCCCGCATACCGTTTAAACAGTAATCAGTGACCCTACCGATTGTATACCGCATACCGTTTTTTGCAACCTTGCTCACAACAATACTATCATCGCAATTGGATCTTAATCATTTGCACAGAATCATTTATTTGAAGCATTTCTTTACAAAATCATCTTTCCCGTTTTAAGGACACAATATAATTGGAAATATAGTAAGTGTTAAATACGTGGTGACCTATATAGTTATTTCTAATACATTGTACGGCCTTGAATTGATGCTCACCAACTCCTATATATATTATATATATGGGAATATGGAGTATGAGCCAAGGTGCTTGTAAGTTTAAATGCACCGGTGCTCCTAACTTCCACTTTTTTCGACTTTTTTTGACATGAAACTTTGGAGGATTTAATCACTATATATCACAATACTATCCTTCCAAATTCAACATAATTCGAGACTTCTATACCCTCCATCGAGACTGTCAAATTTTAATGATCTCAAAATTGTTGAAATTGACCCCCTTCGAATTAACATGTTAGAAATGTCTATTTTACATGAATTTTGAAACATATATTTTACTAATCATTCTAAGTACATCTCACAAAGTCTCATTTCAAAAAAGTCAAAAAAGTGGAAGTTAGGGGCCCCGGTGCATGTAAACTTACACGCCCCTAGGTACTCCTTATTACCTATATATATATATATATATAGAGAGAGAGAGAGAGAGAGAGAGAGAGAGAGGAGTGATCCTATGAGAGCAAAAAATGTGAGAGCATGAGAGGAATGATTCTGGACCACATGATTCAGTTTTCTCTCTCCTGGTATTCTCTCTCCTGGGTGAATCATGTGGTCCAGAATCATCCCTCTCATGCTCTCACAATTTTTTGCTCTCATAGGATCACTCCTCTCTCTCTATATATATGGGTAAAATGTGTATGCCCCCTACGGGGAGCTAACTTAGCTCCTCACGTCCCTTTTTCACAATTTTTTTTATTTTTTTTGAAATCGAAAACCGTGTAAATTCATTATTAAATCCATATATTATGTCATTCAAATTTCATGCGAAACAGAGACTCCTACGACCTCCATCCAAACGGGGTCGATTTAAAAAATCCTGTTACCGTTAAAAAAATGACTGTCTGGATGGAGGCCGTAGGAGTCTCTGTTTCACACGAAATTTTTATGACATAATATAGGGATATAGTGATGAATATTCACGGAAAAAATTTTCAAAAAAAAATAAAAAAAACTTGAAGAAAATAGGGCGGGGGGAGCTAAGTTAGCTCCCCCCAGAGGCAGCCCCATTTTCCTCTCTCTCTCTCTCTCTCTCTATATATATATATATATTGGGGAGCATGCACCATGATGCATGTAACTTTACATGCACGTGCCACAAAAATGTATTTTTTGAAATGAAACATGGGAGATATACTTAGGGTTATTATTGAAATATAGATTTCAACATTCGTGTAAAATAGACATTCATAAAATGTCCATCCAGAAGGGATAAATTCCAGCAATTTTGAGACTGTTAAAATTGCACTGTATTGATTAATGGGTTAGAAGTCTTGAATTAAGTTGATTTTTAAATGACATCATCGTGATATATGGTAATCTAAATCCCACATGATTTCATTTAAAAAAAATAATAAATGGTCATTTTTGGCACTGATTCATGTAAAGTTACACGCACCATGGAGCAACCCCAATCTCATATATTAGGTTGGGGAACTTTCACCATGGTTCATGTAACTTTAGATGCATCGGTAGCATAAACGCTCGCTTTTTTTGAAATGAATTCTTGCAGGATTTACCTAGAATTATTAAAGGAATATGTGTTTCATATTTTGTGTAAAACAAACATTCCAAACATGCCCATATGGAAGGGCTAAATTTCAGTAATTCTGAGACCGCTAAAATTTCACAGTATTGATGGATGGGTTAGAAGTCTCGAATTTATTTGAATTTTGAATGACATCGTGGTGGTACATGGTGATCTAAATCCCACGTGATTTCACTTCAAAAAAAATACAGATGCTTAAGGCACCGATGCATGTAAAGTTACATGCACCTTGGTGCATGCTCTCCAACCTCCCCCCCTCTCCCCCTCTCTATATATACACGTATATATGCTAAAACGAATACGGATATCAAAGTGGTATTCATATTTGTATTTATTTTAAAATCAATGCAGATACGGATTTCAAAATCTATATAAAATGGATATTATGAGAAAGAATATTGATATATCCATATCGCTACTCCCACACGAGAAATGGCAAACCTAAATTGTAGGTCCCGATTTGTATTTTGGTTCTTGAATATATTTTAAATCTGGATTTGATTTACTAGAAATATGTTTATCTTGGACAGAGGAATTTCTTCAGGAAGTGCTCGTCGATGCTGATATTCACAGCTCTGATGGGATTCTTCGGCTCAATCCAAACCTTCGTCGCTGCGTTGATCTTCGAAAGGGATTTCTCCAAATTTAAGTCTGGTCTGGCCCTGATCGACCTCTCCGTTTACTGTGTAATGACATTCTTCACCAACAAATTGGGTCTATAACGACGATTGTTTTAAATACCAGATACACGAAAACACGTTTCTTATCACTTGGTTATGTAGATGCTAGGTCTGGCCTCTGTCATGCAATCTTGGCTAATCAAGAAGGTCGGGCCCGTCGTTTACGCAATGTCGGGGCCGCTGACCTTGCTGATCACAATACTCATCTGCTCGCTCATTCTCGGGGATGCAACTCCTTTGGGCAGGTATGTATGCTCTCGATCGATTCTCTTGATGATCGCATTACTCGTATAACCTGATTCTCGTGTTGATCAACAGATACACTTAGAATAAGCAGGAATAAGGATGGGGAATAAGAGGAATAAGGGTCTATTCTTCGTTCGGCTGGAGGATAAGAATAAGGAGAATAAGGTGAAATAAAGGTAGGTAAGGTGGGATAAAGATAGGAATAAGAGTGAAATAAGATGAAATAATGTGGAATAGTCGTACCACAGGGAAGCGTGTTGGGGGCTTATTCCCCTTATTCCATTCCGCCTTATACCCCAAACGAACAGGGCTTTAGATGTAGACTTAGATATCTTAGTTGTTCTACTTAACTCGAAGAAATTTAGTACAGTCTAGTTCCTTTATTCCTTATGTGTGTACCCGTCGCAATATCTTTATCGAAGAAATTTATCGCAGCGTCGTAGGAGGAGCGCTGATGATAGGCGGTCTTTACTCCGTTGTATACGCAAAGAGGAATCAAGGAGGGGAGGAAGGTCTTCCGACCAAGGAGCAAGAAAGCATTGGCAGGGAGAGGTCGTCGGCTGCGACGGCAAATGGGGCAACATGAAACCTTATAGGTGGCAGAAACGACCTTCCTGGCTGTCTGGTTTTACATCACATAGCATCATATATGAATATATATTTTTTTTATCAATGTGCATTTTTGAACAAATCATGTTGTTCCTAAGAAGATACTTTTTAAAAGATTGATTGAAATTAAAATTACATACAAGTTTAATATTCTAAAAGGACTTTTACATTTGTTCCTGTCCGAGTTCTTTGACATTCCTGCACCAAGAACGTCATGATAGGTCTCATCTCGGCTACGTTAATTAGTTTTAACGTCGACGCATCCGATGCTCCGTCGACATTACTTTTTAACGTCGCCTCTTCTAGTTGGCACATGCTACGGTGCACCTTCCCATATTGGGCACTGAGACCCTGCTCAGCTTCTCTTCCCCCAACTGCAACCCACACCTCTTTCATCTAACGAGCCACCCACACCCCAGCGTGCCTCCATCTCCGCAGGTGAACACCTCAACGTCGACGCGTATCCTATCGACCCCACACCAGCGCCTCTTCGTGCGCCATATAACCCTGAAGCCCAAAATTTGAACCCTATTCACCAGTACTGATCCATTCACCCATCCTAAGTCCGGATCTGATCGCGTAAGAGTGACATCTTCATGTCTCTTGTGGCAACGACGACCCTGGGGAAGGTTGGCAGTAGTCCCTTGTAACCGAACGGGTCGTATCGTCGGCGGAAACATGCGATAAAAGATCATACGACCGATCCGTTATCAAAAACATGCATGGTAATCATTGAGTAGATATAATATCAATTCCATAAAAAGTCCAATCAAAATAAGAGTTCCACTATTACAACTCCAACTAGGATATTTTCGTAAAAACTACTCTAAGAATTGAAATAGCATCTCAACAATCCATGTGGGTATCTTTTAAAACTTCACGAGCTGAATCGTACCACATCATGAGTCTCAAGAAGTCCATATAACGATCTTGAATAAGCAATCAACCATTTTCTTTACCTGAAATTGATAAACATAATTTTGCATGAGCCTAATGCCCAATATGTATCAGAGTCCATGCATGAGAATGCTAACGGTTTTACAATATGTTATAATGCATACATTTGAGTTTTCATGGATAAGTATCATTCCGTGCCTAATTGTTCCCATACATGTCTAAATCCGATAGCTAACATGTGGAATTTGGATTCATTTATAACTATGGGTATACATATGTAAATTTCATATAAAATGTAATGTTCCGAGCTTAAGTTCCCGATCCGTTATCGAGGAAAACTGACATTGACAACTTGTTGGGTACGGATCCAGATGGACCCATTGACAACCACCGAAAATGCTTAAGCCCAAGTTGTCAAGTAGTGATCCCCACTACTTATAAACGACACCCACACGTCGTGAGTTTTAGATGTGGCACTATGTTTGGCGGATATGGGTGTTACAACCTCCCCCACTTATATTCGCAACGTCCTCATTAAGACATGTCCCATCACTTATTCCCAGTGACAGTGGCGGCTGCACGCTCCAACTAGCCATTTCCCCCTATCTCCTTGTAGGGGCGAGCTCCACCTCTCGAGTAGCCCTTTCCACTATCATAGGGAACCCGCTCTGATACCATTTGTAACGTCCCGGACTTAGGTTCCCGATCCGTTATCGAGGAAAACTGATCCTGACAACTTGTTGGGTACGGACCCAGATGGACCCATCGACAACTACCCAAACAAGGACGAAGCCAGGAATTTTCTCTTGGGGGGGTGTCTAAAAGTATTTAGACATTATTTATCTAATTGATCTTGTCATATTAGTTATTCATATATATGGAGTAGATCCTCTGTTGTAACGTGAGTTACAACAGAGGTGTTGTAATTTGCTTATTGTTTGTGAATTTGTTTTCAAAAATTCAAAATTATAAATTGAATCACTTATTATTGTTATACGTACATACATATCCTTTAAATTTTGTTCAAATATGAAGTTATTTGCTATTTAATATTAATAAAGTCTGATTCCTTTTTAACTGGGATTTAAGCTGCTTAAATATTGATCGGACATATGACCACTAAGATAAATTGTAAAAAACATCGGATTTGAGTGAAATCTGGAGGATATGTAGAACGTTAATCGAAAATTCAATGTATAAGGTTGGATGTTTGGAAGTGAATTCAATCTATAAGGAAATATTTTAATGATTCTGTAATTGATTGGCAATAATATTTAACATAATTTTTTATCATTGTATCTGAAAGTGATTTCGAAAAGCAATACACCACATGTAACAGTGTGCCACATTTTGATACAAGTCTACATAAATTGATATATATATATATATATATGTATATATATTAATAAGATATACACATATAGATTCGGTGATACAAATAACTATATCTATGTACATCAAAAAGATATGAAACCGTATTTGTTTTCAGATCAAAAAAATGGAAGAAATATCCTCATTCATATATGTATCTGCAATGGAAATAAAAATAAACATCCTTATTTGTACCTGTATACTAAATTAAAAACACATATCATGTAACCTCTTAAAAATAGGTATGATGAATGATATATATTAATATACCATTATCTAATTATGTACAACATGTAAATAATTTTAGTCATTAGTTATTGATTTTTTTGTTGAGATATGGGGGGCATGGATGAAAACGGATATGGATATATCCGGATATCCGTTTACCGTATTCGAAAAATTATCGGATACAGATATCAATATCCAAATATTAATTGAATACGGATCAGATATGGATATGGATTGTAAAAATTTTCCGGATACGAATACGGATATGGTAATGACTTAAATATCTGAATCCGGATTCGGATATCCAAATACAACATTTAATATTGTTTTATATATAAGTTAATTTAATATAAGCCACAATCATGTGTTATTATATCAGTATTATACATTATATAATTCAATATATTAATGATATTAATAAACTTCCATTTATTTTGGAAGGCACGAATAAAAGTTACGAAATCTTATCCATCTTTTTACTTTCCATCAAGAATGCAGATCACCTCAATGCTCACTTTTGTCATGATACATCTTATTTATATTTAATTACTATTTCTTAAAATCATTATGAACTTTGATAAAAAAAAATTCAGTTCATATTTGTATGCCCGTCTTTATTTGATCCGTATTCAGATTCCATGTTTATTGAATCCATATTTTGATTTCACTCTTTATTCGACTCGTATTCGAGTCCAATCTTTATTCGATCCATATTCGGGTCTGATCTTTATTCAATACGTATTTGGAACTGATAAATATCCGATTCAGATCCATGTCCATAATTTTAAAGATATGATTTCCTTAATGCACATCTGAATCATATCCGTACTCGTATTCGTATTTGATAGAGATGAAGCGAATCATGGGTATTGAAATAGACATTATCTGATTCGTATCCGATCCATTTTCATTACTGGAGGGACTATTATATATAACATATATATTTTAATTACTAAATAATGTATTTAGATTATATATGTACCACATTTATACACATATATACATGTTATCATTGACAGCGGGGGGGGGGGGGCATCCTCCCCCCCCCCCTCCTCTCCGTCACTATACCCAAAATGCTTAAGCCTAAGTTGTCAAGTAGTAATCCCTACCACTTATAAACCACACCCACACTTCGTAAGTTTTAGATGTGGCATTATTTTTGGAAGGTATGGGTGTTACATAAAAAGACCTACATTTCTTCAATCTTGTGGGGGGCATATTTCATATGATACATAACCCATTATATATTTTTTAATCATATAAACACTTTGCGTAATAGTTCCCATGAGTTTGGTGGTTTATTTTTCTTAAACCGATTCTTGTATAACATGTAATAATGGTTACTCTTTTAAAACTATTTTCTTGCATAACTCATGATGGTTTACCTTTTATAAATCATTTATTTCATAACTTGTAATGATTTATCTTTATAAATCGCTTCCTTGCATACTTGTAATGATTTGTCTTTATGAACCATTTATTTTCATAGCTTTCATGTACGTATCTTGATATACGTTTTCAATCGCTGGCACTTGCGGTACATGGCATGACATGACAGTGTAGCTATAACTGTAGAGGACTTAGCATTTGCTTCTATGGTTCCTTGCAACCTTATGTCCCTTACGATGTTGCTTCTTGCGGCGATGACAGTGTAGGTACTAATGTAAGGGACTTAGCTTTTGCCTATGTGGTTTTTTTAATCATACGCCCCTTGCGGCGGCGTCCTTGACCTAATACGATCACTCGCGATCGTACATGTGACTCTTCATGAGTATGTGCCTCAAATTTTCGTTAACTCTTGTATGGTATTGTCATTCTTTTATTTTCTTTTCCATTTATCGTTAGGGTTGTAATAATTTGGTGCAAACTTATTATTATAGCCTATCATTAATAAAACATTTCATATGCATCCAAAATAAATGCACACTGGGGAGTAAAAAATAATAAAAAGGTTTACCTACTATACGTAGTAATTATACATATTAGGCAAATGGTTATGCTCACTACAAGGAAAACAAGTTGTGGATACAGAACTATACCCACGGATATGGGGTTTGTGGCCACGGAATTGGGTTTTGACCACGATACGTCGTGGCCAGTAGCCGTAACTACAAGTCTCTTCGTGAGAGTTCTCTATCGTGGCCGCTACAAGTGACCACAGAACTTGTCGTGACCACAAATCTTGTATGAAGACTTTGGACACATATTGTAGCTACGAGAAACCAGTGGCCACGGAATTATCGTGGCCACAAGTTTCCGTAGCTACATTTCGTGACCACAATTCATTTTTCTTGTAGTGGCTCCACCCTTCATTATCATAATTTGTTGTTGCCTTTCGACAATTCCACTGAGTTTTTCATTACCATTTTTTTCTTACATTGACCAATAACCCTCAACCCAACTTGATCTGACTTTATTCTAATTCTAATGTTATTAACTACATACTTGTGGCTACCTCGAGATCATGTATAGCCATAAATACACTAATAATATAAAATCCCTTAGTGGATTAATAATGATTTGCATAAAATCTTCTGTGTCCTTTCTTATAATGTTTGCCTATTCATCCCATCTATTACGTGTAGGTGGTACTTACATACTACAAGGGTTGACACATAAGATATGAGAATTTATACGACTCTAGAAATGTGCATGGATTCACCGATTAAGGTAATACACTCTTAACCTAATTGGTTTTTTTAATAAAATAATTTTTACTCATTTAATAAATGCAATCATTAGTGGTATCCCTATTTCATCTCTAATTAATAGCTATATTGACAAAACTTCCATTAAAAGAATTACCAAAATAACTGGAATATATAGCAACATGTGATTATGTAGATGTGCATTTAAAAACAGTATGCATGATGCAAATGACAAGTACACTTTTTTTACATAATAATAACACAGGGTATCTCTTAATTGGTGGGTTTGTTACCGTAAGGTTAATTTCATGTGGTAGTATTCATTATTCAGTACATAAGTGTGAGGTATAGAAATACTACTTAACCACAAAAAAGGATGACATGAGTGTCATTTTTTTCCATAAGATCGAAGATGGTCTAAGGAATTGGAACAAACATTTAGTGGTTTTAAACGATATACGACCTCTAATTGTAAGTACTACCCTAGTGCATACAATTAAAAGTGTAATATAAAAAGAATCACTATACATGTATGTTAACTCACGACCCGATACATACATTTGGATTTCTTGTTCAAAATCAAATCATTACTTGTACATATAATCCTACAAGTCAATCATATATTTAGAGATCGTATTCCGGATACAACTTTTACTGCTATGTACAATCCTATCCGATGCATAAAATTTATGAATTGTAATCCTAAGATGATACATATCTTAGATCCGATGTGTAGTCTTTTTGTGTCACGATCACTTCGAATCCTTCAGTCTCGGATGGACGCTCTCCTCTTCTGATTCGATGTTGTTGTCTCTTACAACGAAAACAACTCTCCCAGGAAGATCCCTCTTTAACACACTCTCTCTCTCTCTCAAAGGCATAAAAAATGACGTAGGATGTGGGAGTTTAAAAGTTTCAATATCTTTTTAACGGTTGTCAAATGAGAGGAATTATTGGGATAATTATACTCATTCAGTTGGCTAATGAATGATATAATAATTGTGATATTGTGATATTTGTAAATTAGTTGTTTTGTTATTATTGTTTGAAAATCTTGTAGCACTGAGGTTTCCGAGCAACCTCCTCCATCTTAAGTACTTTTTCTTCCTAATATTCTTTCTTTCACTTCTTCTTCTTCCCACGCATTTTTATTTATTTTTAATCTACTTTTCTTCCTAATATTTATTTTCCTTTTTCTTATATTATTTATTTTTAAATAAAAATGATATTTTAAAAATAAATTAAAAAATATATAAAAAAACATGTGGACTTTTGAGAGCCAAATGAGTGACTATGCACAAGGTAGCGAGAATAGCTTCCTTGCATTTAGGTGTGCTAAATGAATCGAATACTTCGAAATCCACCTGGATTCAGATTCGATTCATTTTAAGATTTTCAAATCTGAACTTGAATCAAATTTTAAACAAATTTACTTGCTTGAATTCAAATTCGAATCATTTTGAGTTTCAGATATTCAAATTCGATTTTCATGTTATTTCAAATTTGAAATAATAACTCAAATTTGAAATAATACAAATTATTTATATAAAGATATATTATAATTTTTAAGGTTGTATTTTATATTTCTGTTTTTTTACTATGTATTATTAATATTAGTTGAAAATTTATCTAATCAAGGAAGATACCATACATATAATATATAATGCACAAAATACCTAACTTTTATGGATATTGTATGTGTTTTTCTATCTAAATTTATACTCTTTTCTCTTGGATGAAAGACATATATAAATATAAATACTTGTATAAGTCTTATTAAAGGTATATAATCTTATTGATAAAAAAGTTGAACACATTATACTCATCGTTGTATATTGAAGAAAGATAAGACAAAGCTCTTATAGAAAATGAATAAAGAGTGGCCATATTATTTGAAACAACGATAATAGTAAGAAACAACTTAGCATAATAAAATCACTTTATGCATCATGGTGATCATCGTTATCTTAAAACAAAAGTCACGAATCATACAAGATTTTAAATATACATAGAAACAACTAATATGATGGTGAGAAGAACTTGTGAATCATTCAGAATATATTTAATGTCATCTTAACAATTATAGTCGTCACCATGGATTGACTTGAAAGGATAATCAACATAACAAGGAGGCGGAGTAGGAATACTTTGATATATCACAAATCACAACTGACGTGAAGGAAGAACTCAACATAACATGACTTCGTGTTCACGTGCAAGAAAAGGGAGCACCACCATCTACCTTGCAGTTGATGATCTTTAATAAATAATGAAACAGAGAAGGAAAAGATATGGTAAGAATGTGAGAACATGGAAATAAATATAAGGTAGGGAACTAGATAAATATATTAAGACCAAACTCTTAAATATATGTTCTTTCCTATTTAATATATGCTCTTAAATATATGTTATTTCCTCTTAAATGTGCTCTTAAATTATATTTTTTCCCTCTAAATATATGGAACATGGAAATAGATATGCGCTTAAATATTTGCTATTTCCTCTTAAATATATTAAAACTCTTAAATAAATGTTCTTTCCTACCAATATTTATGGCTAGTTACCATTGTATGTTGAAGCAAGATAAGACTAAGATCCTATACAAAACTAATACAAACCGATCTTATAATTTAAAACGACGAAGATAGAAATAAATAACTTAGCACAATAAAATTACCCCATGTACCGTGATGATCATTATTATCTTAGAACAAAAGTCATGAATCATACATGATTCTCAATATAACGTAGGAACAACTAATTGTTGAAACGCAATCCCTCCTCTTTAAAAGTAGATAAGTGTAGTATACAAGGTGGAAATCAAATCAACAAAAATTACAAGTTTTAAATATTGTAGAATATTTTAACTTGTAAATTTACCAAGGTCGAACTCAGAGAACAATGATTTTTAATTGCATGATTTCAAATTAATTTAAATAGTTAGTTATTTTCAATAACGAATTTTAGTGTTAAAAAAATAAGGCTAAGGTAAGAAGATGCAGAGCAAATAAATGAATTACAAAGAAAGAAAGAAAATGATGTGTGATTTTATCTTTAATCCTCAGTAAAATGATTCGTTAACTCTAAAATGAATCACAAATATTTAATTCAAAGTTGTAGGCTATAAGATTATTTTATATATCCTTACAACTTCTAAGATCAATGATAATCCTCAAAAGAATAGTCATTTGATTCCCAAAGTAATTCACAGATGCAAAGAATATATTTAAAAAACATCTATCAATCAAACTATAACTGCGTGCTAAAAGATGGATTTAATTCAATCAAGGCAGGGATTGAAGAATTTGATGCTGGAGGCTCATGCTGATGTAGTGTTATTTCAAGAGATGAAGTGTTCGAGGTCTAAGCAGACATGTTGACGGGACCTGGGAGGAGGCTCCATTTTTTACTTTGTAGAAGTGGAGGCTCACGGAGCGGCGGGTGGCCTCCTGTCTGGTTGGAAGCGTGATGGCTTTGAGAAGCTAGCAGAATGGAGATCTGTGTTTTCCCTATCTGTGAGTCTAAAGAGAAGATTGGATGGGGTCATCTTTACGGTGACCAACGTATACGGGCCCACATCTCTGGGTCTAGGATTACTGGTTGCGGATCTTACGGGGGTGCAGATAGAGATGTTGGTATTTGACTTATTGGAGGAGATCTAAATCTGACGTTGTTCCCGGAGGACAGGTTAAGGTTGGGAAGAGGGAGAGATGGGGGATCGGAAGACTTCCGAAACCGGATTCATTCCCTTGGTCCCGCAATGGTCGATGCTGCTGGTTGTGCTTACACATGGCGAAATACGAGGTCCAGGTCGCGGCTGGACAGATTCCTCCTCTCCCCTGAGGGCGTGGAGTTTTTCCCTTTATCCCGGACATGGGCGTTGTCGCATGCTCACTCAGATCACACGTCGCTGGTTTGGTCTTCTGAGGAGGAAATTCGACCCAGATCCTTGTTCAGATTTGAACGGGCTTGGCTGTTGGAAGCTGGATCTAGGGAAGAAGTGGAAGATCGTTGGAGAGGTTGGCAGGTGGAAGGTTCAGCAGTAACGCGTCTGGCTACTAAATTGAAAATGCTAAAGGAGTCCCTCCTTGATTTTGGTCGTAGGATGAGAGTGCAACGGAGGTAGCATCGGTGCGTGGCCCAGCAGGGGGTGGTCAGGCTGGATAGCTTGGATGACGAGAGGGGTCTCGACCAGGAGGAGGTGGAGGAGCGGTCAAGGCTGCTAGATGTTATCCTACAGGAGGACGGGAAGGAGGAAGTAGAGTGGAAGCAGAGGTCTAGGCAAAAATGGTTGTAGGATGGGGATGCAAATACAAGGTTCTTCCACTCAATGGCATCAGGTAGAAGAAGAAGGAATTTCATTCAGAGCCTCGAGGTGGTGGGAGAGAGAGTGGTAGGGGATGCTTTGTTAGGGTGCGCTCTCAGGGATCATTTTATGAGGATGTCGAGGAGGGAGCAAGGATCTGGATGGGGGTGGCGTGGGACGGGGTTTGAGTCTCTTTCGGTGGCACAGGCACATGGGATGGAGTCGGAGTTTGAGGAGGAGAAGGTGAGAAAGACAGTTTTGGGGCTGAACTCGGACGAGGCCCCAGGTCCGGATGATTTCCCTGTATGCTTTTACAAGGTGTTTTGGGGAATGTTGAAGGAAGATGTGTTGGGGGTGCTTAACGAATTTAGAACTGACAACAGGGGCTTCGAGAAGATTAATCGGGCACTACTCTTCCTTCTTCCTAAGAAGAATTCACCATTAAGAGTGGAGGACTATAGACCAATTGCAGTGTCCAATTTAATTTATCTTATTATTGCTAAGGTACTTGCAGAAAGGATGAAGCGGTGATGGATATGGTAATTTTACAGAATTAAATGGATTTTATCCCTGATCAACAGATGGTAGACGGACTAGTTATGCATTCGGAGATCTGTCTACAGTGGCTTCGGAAAGGCAAAAAGAGATTTTTTTGGAAGATCGATTTTGAGAAAGCATATGACTGCGTGGACTGGAGGTTTTTATGCGTGTCTCTTCGATGTCACGATTTTCTCGACCTTTGGATTGCTTGGATAAAGAGGTGTGTCATGGCCTCTTCCTTCACGATTTTGGTGAATAGAAAGCCGAAGGTAGTTTCTTCCAGCCAGATGCCCGCTAGCACCGATGCTCTTCGTTTTGGTGGCAGATACTTTGGCGTTCGTGTTCAGGACAGGTGGTGCGAAGGTTTTCGGGCAGACTCTTTTTCGGTGTCGTTGTTGCAATATGCTGATGGCACTGTATTATTCTTAGGGGACACAGAGGAAATGGACAGAAGGGCTAGGCAGTTAGTAGATATCTTCAGCAATATCTCACCAGTTGTCATTCAATTCAGGATGGACGAGGGGGAGAGCAGTATTAGAGCGGAACGTCTGGCTTGCCCCTTGGGGGAATTAGCCATTACTTATCTGGGGCTCCCTTTAGTGGCAGGCAGACTCAAGAAGGCGGATTGGGATGTGGTTCTCAGAAAGATTGACCAGAGATTGGCGGGTTGGAAGGCAGGTACGCTTTCAAAGCATAGGAAATTGATTCTTTTGAAGCATGTTTTGTCGGTGATACCAATTTTTTTCTTCTTAACACGAATAATGCCATCATGGGCGACAAAAAAGATAGAGATGATGATGAGAAGGTTCTTCTGGTCAGATGGGAGGCAGCATAAGTTAGGGATTCACCTAGCACGGTGGGAGGAGATCACGCAAAGGAAGTGCAAGGGAGGGTTGGGAGTTGAGATATTTGCAGTATGAATAAAGCTCTTCTAGCGAAGTGGGTGGTGCAGATCTGGGACATCAATGAGAGTTTGGCCATTACATTGCTTCGCAACATTCATGGAGTTAGGGGCTCGTTAGAGGCGAGGAGAATACGATTTGAGTCCTCACATGCTCCTTCTAGCCTCCTTGGCCTTCAGTAAACCCTAAGGCCGACATGGGAGGAGCCGAGAGTTCGTCGGAGCGCAGCCCTCGCCCCACCACTTGTGGAAAAGTATCATGATGACATACAATTGTTGTCGATTCAAACCTTTTTGGTTCGATCTTGCGGTCTAGACTGAGGCCAAACCAACCCTCATGATTCATGAGCCTCTTGTCTTGGTGGGTTCGAACCAAAGCCGAAGTAGTCGCATCGCTCAACATGGCCCGGGCCACTTACCTCCATCCGAGCATGCCCATCACATGCCCCATGCACTTGACTGGGTAATTTATAGTCCCAACCAGCATTTTGTAAGATATTTACACTTTAGTCCTCACATGTTCCAGCATGCGCCGCATGGGCTATTTGCAGCCGACCCCTGATGAATTCTCTTATTTACATTTCTATCCTTACATGTCAGGAGGTTTGCAGGTAAGCCCCTCTGGATCTGTATCTCTACAATTTGGTCTTTTTTGGACCTGTTTGTGATGTATTATGTGTTTTTAATTATGTTTGTTTGCAGTAAAGCCCTTGGATTGATTATTTAATAATTTGAGTATCCTTAATCCAAATTGAGTGAAATTGATCTTGTTTTAAAGTTATGTTAAGTGTCTTCATTATGGCATGCGTAATTTTCTGATGTGATAGGTATATTTTTACTTAATAATTAGAGAAGATCACTACTCGTTACATCTTGATTTAAGTGCCATAAAATCATCTAATTTCCATTTTTTGTAATTAAAGAGGCCATGATTAGCTTATCACATGTAGACTTTAATTAGATGATTAACCTTCTGATTTCATATCACCTTGTCTTGATTGATTGCATAGATGAAATTGAAATAGGTATCTTATTAGTTGTGACCATTAAATGAAATATTAGAATTGAAGCTATTCATTGATTGTTAACTTGGACCAAATTGTAAGCTTAATTAAATCTCTTTCTTCAGATTTAATTCAGGAATTACTGGTGTGTTTGTTTGTACTTAAGTGTTGCATTGGAGTATCATTCATTCATGTAATTGGACTTGCATATAAAAAGATAAAGAAAAATATATGCTTCCATATTATTCTCATTAACTTAGATCACATTAGAATACTTAACCTAGGACTTATTCAGGTAAAATTTACCCTATCAGCACGTGTCCTTGTGTTCGACCTTAGACATATCTAGGTAAAATTTACACATCACTCTCTACGTAGAGATTCTTTTATCAAGGCTTTGTTGACCCGTTGATCGCTCGTGGTAAACACGACGTAATTAGAGTAGTGATTTTGTAATTCATCACATATGCCTCCAGGGGAGGCGATGCCATTTAGCCTTAAGACAATCGCCTTAGATGAATCTGACAAGGTGTATGCCTCACATGACCAAGAGGGTCATGAGGCATGAGGTGCCCATCTCAGTGGTGGAACATTTTTTTAAAGATTTGGTACTTTTGTATAAATTTGTTATGTTACACTATAATCTTCTTACTACTTTATAATATTATAATATAGCATCACTTCAAAATCGCAATATTTTTTATTCACTTCTCGACGTAAGGTCACACACGTTGGACTCCCATGTGAATATCTTCTAAGAAGACAACAAAAAGAATTGCCATGAGCCAATCAATATTTCAAAAAACGGTAATCTTTGGACATAAAAAATAGCCTTACTCCAAGAAAA
The DNA here is from genome assembly GCA_037367405.1 of Ottelia alismoides. Taxonomy (NCBI): domain Eukaryota; kingdom Viridiplantae; phylum Streptophyta; class Magnoliopsida; order Alismatales; family Hydrocharitaceae; genus Ottelia; species Ottelia alismoides. The sequence goes on along the minus strand of JAZKJV010003717.1, from coordinate 385,204 downwards.
ATAGCATATAAACAAAGGTTCAATAGAGCATGATTAAAAATAAAAAAGTGGTGAAAAAAGCGGATTTTGTTTCATCAATGGCAACCACATACCAAAGACACAACCTCATAACATGTAGCAACGTGCAAAGGTATTTTGTTATGGATGAAACAAAGCCGACATTGTCTAATAAAAATGCCAAAAATACATATAATATCAAATCACCTAAAACAATGACTTGTTACAACAAGGTACTTTGTCCGTCTTCAACATTGAAGAATTACATAAAAATCCTTCATTTAGTTTTAATATATGGAGGTTTATGTTGTGATATAGTTTTCCTAATATTATACAATATTTTCGTTAAATTACATGTTTTTGTGAGAAAAATGAAACTTACACCTCAACCGCTTCGAGGCTACACCTCATCTCGATTCCAAAGAAACTACAGAGTTCTCTTTTTCATTTAAAAACCTTGGGTACTAGACTGCTCCATATGAGTTACATTATCATAGAATAATAGGTAGCAGAAAGATAGAGTCTTGCCTGAGTGTCCCTAATCTGTAGTCATCTTTGTTGCAGATGCATTATCATAGAATAATAGGTAGCAGAAAGATAGAGAGTCTTGCCTGAGTGTCCCTAATCTGTAGTCATCTTTGTTGCAGATGCATTACAGTATGAAGAATAGATCATACTGGAATGCAGAGGTCTGCCAAATTTTGCCTAACGCGTATCAAAAGAGTGATTGGATCTATAGTAACAAACACACAAAGGATAGTTGCAGGTTTATAACCACGAACTCGACCAAATTCACGGCCTCGACCTCCACGTGAACCAAAGCGACCACCTCGTTTGGATGTTGCAAGAAAAGAAGTACTCCCTGCAACCTGAGCTTGACTTGATTGTCCAAGAAAAGAAGTCTCGAGTTGCTGCGGATGGCCACACGCCACCTTAATGCAGGGGACAAAGTCAGATGTGAAGAACTAATCCTCCCCAAGTTGATAGCGAGGGAACAATTCAGCTAGAAATATGTAAACTTGCGAGTCTGATCGTTCTGTTACTTGTTCGGGACAGCAACTAGGTTGAATGTTAATCAGTTCCTCATAGAGGTTAGCAGATACTCGACTAGCAAGCAGACTCATTCAGAAGTGGACCAAATTACCATATAGATATCAGCAAGACAAGATTTGGTCATCTATTAAGAAGACGTTTAAGCAAGTTCATCCTACATATCCTTAGTCGCCTCTTTGTACATGAGATATGCGGCAATGCAAGGCTCGGCTTGTTGATCATCCACATCATGACATGATTGTTATCGTTCAGCCAGAAATCATGATCCGTGTTTGTTTCTTGAGTGTCTCCTTAGAATATAAATCTTCCTTTAGTCACCCACAAGCACCTTGAAGGCTTGAGATCAGAGTACATAGTTTTCTACTCTCTTGAATTTAATAGAAATCATGTGAATCGCAATGGATGAGATGGAAACCATGGGCTTGATCTTAACTAGAGTCGTGGACATTGTGGTCAAGAGGAGTAGATCGGAGCAGTCGCAACAGACCAATCTACCCAAGGATCAAAAATAAATAACAGTGACAGAACCGTCGTAGAAACGTTCACGCCAAAGACAACGTAAGGGTGGTGCATGGAGGTCATGTAGAGTGGCGTTGCACACGGAGGTCGAGTGCATCTTTTGTGGCTACAACTTGGGGGCGATGATTTGGCCTGGAAAAGAGGTTGACTGTAGCGGCAAGATTTAAGATAAAAACTTAGATCTAGGATTGTCGTTCTAATACCATGTAGAAAAAATTATAAAATCAATAGAATGAATTTTATAAAAGTGGTGTGATTTCTTATATAGCACGAAACCCTAAAATCTTATGGATGGAGAACATGGTTTCAAATTTCGTAAAGTATCGACGAAATTTCACCGATATTTTGATTTCAGCATAGGACCAAAATATCGAGCGATATGACGATATGGGAGGCTTTTTCAGGTCATTAGTTCACAAATGTTGATCAATATGGGAGAAATTTTAATGGAATTTCGTCGAAATATTATTTCGACATAGTCGATATGGAAGTTGATATTGTTATTTAAACCCTTGATGGAGAATACATATAGTCACAACAACAAAGTATTTTCCCACATTAAGGTTGGGTACATTGATTCTTTACCTACATTCAGATCTATCTTGGGCAATTCTCGAGCAAAGATCCAAATAACTAAAATCCCTTTTGATAGTCTTATTCTAACACATCTTGAGCCTTCCTCCTCCTATATTAGCCAACTCAACATAACAAATCTCGCATCTTCTAATTGGCGCATCAACTGACCTCCTTTGCAAGTGACCAAACCATCCTAAACGATTCTCTCTCATCTTCCAACTTTCCTTGCATCATTCTGAATCCGATCTCTTTGTGTATGACCAGACATCCACTTTAGCATTTTAATTTCTACTATTGTCATTCTCTGCACATGTTTATAGAGATAGTTCAAAATAGAAGTGTTGAAATCGAAACAAAGGTGGACAACAATATCCCAATAATAAACAGGAAAAAATGGGGTCATCCCCGTTTTCTATATTTTTTATTATTTTTGAAAAATATCACCATGTATATTCATCTATATATCCATCCAATATGTCATTCGAATTTCGTCAGAAACACAGACTAGTATACCATTCATCTAGAACAGGTAATTTTAACGGTCTAAACTTTGTTGTCATCAACATGTTCTAGATGAAGGATATATGAGTCTTCGTTTCAGACGAAATTCGTATGGTATATTGAAGGGATATATATATACATGATAATATTTTTCAAAAAAATAAAAAAATTGCAGAAATGATGCTTGGGCATACATTCAATATAATTATCATTATAAAAGTGGCGTGTGACCTTGACGATTCCTCATCTCCAAAGCTCTGACCATCCAAAATGTTGTCAAGCAGCCTAACAGGATGATAAGTCGAACTGAATCTCTAAGGGCCTGTTTGGTTGCCAGGGTACAACGGGGTACCCTGGTATACCTCTAGCTCCATCCCTGCATTCATAGGTTGGGATTGCTTGTATTGACCCTACAATTTCTTTGATATAATATTTTTTAATCATGTTCAAATAAACTTATTAACATAAAAAACTTATTATAATCATTAAAAAGTTAATATAACGCAACCAATATCACATCACATCACAATTATCATTCAACCCTCTCGACCCTCCAAACAGCTACTATTCACAGGAGGATACCCCAACTCAGCCCAACCCAGACTACCCAGTAACCAAACAGGTCAAGGAGTCTTGACAATGACTGCTCCAAAAGACTATCAGACAACAGAGGTGTCCACAGACACTATGTTCCTAACTTAACCATGGCTAGCATGATGGAGCACTCTAATTGTGTAAACTAAACCACAAATGCACCAGAAAAACAAAAGAGACCATGATGGCCACCTTCTGCCTTCTCAAAAGAAGATATTGGTAGAAAAAGTGAGACAACATTCCAAATTGGATGTGCATTTATTCAAAATATCGATATCAATATCATATTGATTAGCTAGTCCAAAAATAGGTATATCAGAAATATATCAACAATACCGATGAAAATCTCGAAAATGGAGCAGAAATTCGATTTTTTTTCGTAAATTAAGATCCCTTTTTTTGAATCAAAAGAGGGGAACATGCCAAGGTATTCACCCCAAATACATTAAAGGATGAAGAAAAGAAATTAAGATCATCTTAATTTTTAAAACAATAAATAATATTTAAATATACACTTATATGCAAGAATAAGATGTATTTAGTACATGAATACACATTATATCACACATATCGTAGTTGCTAATGTTGATTGTTGATTATTGACTGTTGAAAGGTATTGGAAAATAAATGATGAAATTCAAACAATAACTTAGAAACATAAAGGTGTATTTAGCACATAATTTGTATATTACATGCTATGTATAAACAAAATGCTAAGCTATATCTAAAATCAAAGAAAAAAACAAATGAGCATGAAAACATATAATTTTGGAAGAACGTTATTAATTTTGAATGACAAACAATTTAAAATACATTAAGAAAAAAAATTCTAATGAAACTAAAGAAAATCAATACCGATTGGAGTATGTAGTAGATTTATGATTAGGTAGTACGATATTACTAATACTAACTGAGAAAAAATATAATTCATTAAATATTGATATAATAACATGTATATGCATGCAAACTATCTTTCATCAACCTTAGAACTATTACATCCCCATTGCCAAAAGAAGACGTATGCATGCAAACTTTCTTTCATCAACTTGAGAACTATTACATCCCTATTGCCAAAAGAGGCTGAAGCCCACCTTCGAAACAACGGGTGCGTTTAGTTGGGGGGTTACCCTCCACTTTGGGTGGGTTACCCCCCAAAACCCATATTCCCAACCCACTAGTGGGGTCCACTCTCTTTCCAACCAAAAAAATATATATTATACCATCATATCATCTAAAAATCATAAAATACTCAACTTCTACTCACTATTCCAAACTTCAATACAATCACATCACAACAACCACCCACTTTTTCAAATTTCAATACAATGATACCATAATAACTACCAACTTTTTCAAATTCCAATACAATCACATCACACAAACCCTCCCAACACTTAACCCACCAACCAAACACACAAACACAAAACCGGGTTATCCACCCCTGGATAACCCATGAACCAAACGCACCCTTATAGCTACATGAACAAAATTTTGAACAAATGCACCGCTAAAAATAAAAAAAAATAGTGACACAGAGCAAAACTACCCCAATATCGGTGGCATCGATCGATAATCAATATCGACTGACATTTGGGAAAAGATATTATGCAAATGTTAAATTTCGACCAATATTGGTCGAGGTAGTGATATACCACGAGATATCGGTCGATATCTTGGAAATTGATATACAGGCGAATATCAAAACTCCTTACTCGATGATACCGGTATGTTGGCGGAATATCCCTATATACCGCGATATTTGAAACCATGCTTAGAAGTCATCTTTTCCTCCCGCATATCTTTCCGCACACAGCAGCTTACCAGAAGCGATTTTAAGCTGGGGCGTCATTGTGCAAATGATTTATCTAGTAATCAATAATGCACAGCTGGTTGGCCGCAGCACCTCCAGAGCACCATTAAAAATAAGACTGACAAACCTAGTTTACTAAAGCAACTCCATGTCCTTTGAACCCTGCTCACTAGAATCATGGTTAAATTTTCACAGTAGTTCATTACAGCAAAATTTTAGACAAATACTTTCCAATAACAATTGACGGCATCTTTTATTTGACTGCTGATAAGCAAGAGAGCATAGGTTTTGCTTGGACAATTGTGGAATGAACCGCTCCCTTAGCGATGTACTGATCCATTTGGTTGCAAAGAAACATCTACCATCTTTCAGGAGCAAAGGCTTCTATTGAAGATGTTGCATATGGATAAATACTTGTTCATGGAGCAATGAGATGTTGCAAAAGTGGTGTAGGTGATGATCTTTTTTATTGCATTGCCCATTTTTCTCAGTTGTGTATGTAGATTAACACTGTATCCCAAGTTCAACTTCTTATAAAAATGTTATGAATAATCATTATTATGACAAGCATATCATGCTTCCTTATGAACAAATACTAAGAAATCATGTACAGTATTCATGGATGTCCTCCCCAAAAATAATGTAACTCTGAAATAACCAAATTACTTTACAAATGTCTGGTGATGCTTGCATCAACACCAATATATTACATAAAAAATTCAATTTCACATAAAAAATAATTGTGATCCCTTCCCAAAAGATGATTCTGTTCTGGGTAATAAAAAATATATGCATGGAAATTTGATATTCGTCAAGGAATTTCAAAACTGAAGCTTTTATGCAGCAAAGTAGAAGTATATGTAAAAATGTTCCTAGTAAAAGCTCATATAATTTAACAATCTTTGACCGGAACTAGGAAAAATCTCTTCTAAAACACATCCCTCTAAAAAAAGTTAATCTAAAGACTGGTAGCTGAAACTCTTCCAAAGAAAACATAAGGAAAATGGACTCTCACCAGAAGTCGAGGTAAACCTAAAGGAAATATGCACCCTGGATCTCTTTAACCTCTGCACAATCTAAATAAGCTTAAATATCGTTCAAAATTTCAGCAACTCTGCACCTTTAAGATTTGACTCCAAAAGAGGTAGGATATAATGTTTAATTACTGCCTGTTACTTGGAGGTTTTACTTTGTATATCCGAACAATCCAGTTGGAGGTAGTGAACGCCTCTTCCAAGTGTGTGAGTTGCACATCTTTATTTCCAATTTCTACACCTCTTGCCCGATCATATCTACATCCAGAACCATATAGAAAATTTTTGTTACCAACTCAGTATATGATCATGTAAGAAATGCCATTAAAATAGCAAATACATAAGCAGGCTCAAATACCACTCACAAGCACAATTGGGAGAAAAAAAGTTAAGCATCAGTATCTTCCAAGTGTCAACTATATTTCAATGACAATGTTTGTAGAATTACAAGAAGTGCATTGTGTCGAATTACCCTCCACTCTAGTCAAGCAATGGGAGAAAAAGAACCCACTTAAATGAGATGGGGGTTGAGAAGTTTACCTTTCAATCCAAATGTTCAAGATTCAAATCTCACAAATTACCCTTTACTCAAAAAAATTGTAGAAATGAAAAGGTTTACTCCTTAAAAATCAGCCGCATGAATATAATTTATACATATAGGCTCGGATTCTCAAAGAATTTTTAGCAATACATCAGAGATAAATTCCAAAGTTCCAATCACATTGAAACGAGTATAAAATTCGGACAGCCATCCTCGGCTTTTCAGAAAAACAATATATAATCATATTGGTAGCCGTCATGGTGTTAAAAAATTCAGCCTAAAAGCAGTGAGGCACGTACGTCTCGGGGCGAGGTGAGGTACAGCCATAACTGAAGAGGTAGTGCCTTGAGGCGTGAAGGTGCTAACTGCTAAGACAGTGTTGAGGCTCAGGCTCACAAATGTTGGCTAGATACTTACTCTCATTTTATGTGTCAGTACGTTCATTGGCTTAATGTTATTAATCTTCTTTCATTGATGTCGGCGCCTTAATGTTGGCTACTAATTTTTCTTAATGTTGTGACTGCTTGAAATTTCACAATCTATCTATACTATATTTAATTCAATATAGTTGGAGGAAGTGCACGCATGTGCACAAAAGCTGAATCCTCTTATCTTCGTAATGATTCTTGTCTCATTACTTTGTTTTTTCTGGAATTTCTAGCTGAAAAGGTCAATTTACTCGTGCTTGTTACTCAAAAGGATATAAAGACTAGATGGAAGCAATATTTCCGTAAGCTTTTCATTGGGGAAGGAAATAGAGAGGTCACTTCGGGAGATCTAGCTATTACTGAAAGTTACTTATCGTGCAAGTTGTAGATCAATACAAAGGAAGTAGATGAAGCTTTGAAGATTATGAGACATGAGAAAGGTGTAGGGCCGTGTAGAAGTATGGAGAGTTTTGAGTGAGCATGGTTTGTCTTGGCTTATAAATTTATTCAATGCTATTTGGTGAAACAATAAAATACTCGAAGATTGGAGAAGGGTCATGTTGTCTCTTCATAAGAAAAAGAAGACATTTAAAATTGTTCAATTTACAGAGGTGTCAAGTTACTTAGTCATACTATGAAAACTTGGTAACATGTGATCGAGAAAAGGATGAAGCAAGTTTCCAAAGTAAAAGAAAGTCAATTCCGATTCATGCCAGATCGCTCAACTATTAAAGCCATCCACTTGCTTAGGAGAGCGATGGAGATTTATAGAGCTAAAAAGAAGAACCTTCATATGATTTTTATTGATTTGATGAAGGCTTATGATTCTATCCCATGGGAGATTTGTGTAGAGTTTTGGAGAAGAGACAAGCACATGTCATATACATTAACCTCATGAAGGATATGTATGATAGGGTTTCATCTTGTGTAAGGATCCAGCCTGGGAAGACTGATTATTTTGACATCAACATTAGTCTGCATCAAGGTTCAGCTTTTAATCCATTCCTTTTTACTTTGATTATGGATTGGTTGACAAGTCACATCAGGATGAGATACCTTGATGTATGTTATTCAATGATTATATTTGCTGATTGATGAGACTAGAGATGGAGTAAATGAGAAGTTTGAGGTCTGGAGACATGCATTGGAGACTAAAGAATTTCGTATAAGTAGGGTTAAGACTAAATATACGGAGTGCAGTTTTGATGGAAGCATAGGTGAAGGAATCGGGGTGAAGACTGGTGACAATAACATTCGGAAGAGAGATTATTTTAAATATTTGATATCTATTTTGCAACATGACAAGGAAATTGATGGAGATGTTACTAATAGAATGAATGCAGGTTGTCTGATGTAGAGATGAGCCTCTAATATTCTCTGTGATAAGAAAATTCCTTTAAAAATCAAAGGAAAGTTTTCCAAAGCAGTCGTAGGACATGCAATGCCCTGAGGATCTGAATGTTGTCAAGTAAATCATAGACATGTCCAGAGAATGGCAGTAGCAGAAATGAAAATGCTAAAGTAGATGTATAGACACGCGCATAAAGATCGGATTCGGAATGACGCAATCAGAAGGAAAGTTGGTGTAGCTCCGATCGAGGATAATATGTGATAAAACCGCTTAAGGTGGTTTGACTATTTGCAAATGAAGCCGGCTGATGCACTAGTTAGGAGATGCGAGTTTTGGGATGTTGAGCCAGCTAAGAGAGGACGAGGATGGCCCAAAAAGTGTTGGAATGAGACTATACGAATGAAACTTAATTTTTTTTATCTAAGACTGTATGAAGGGATCTTAGTATTTTGGATCTAAGTCCGAGATTGACTCAAGATAGATATGAAAGAGACAAAGAATCCATGTAACCAATACTACTTAATGTGGGAAAATGCTTTGTTGTTGTTCTGGAATTTCCAGCTGGTGCTGTGTTTTCTTAACAGACTACATAATTTACAAGTGATGATCATTTTGCAGAAATTAGACTGATTTCAAGAAGTTGTACGTGCCAATATGGTTTTGAAGCAATTACTTCGATTTTTTTAAGTGCACAGTACATACATCATATTGATGTGTGCATAATAAATAAAGTTTTCATGATGAAGAGACGTATAAAACATGGATCTGACACGTTTCGTGATGAAGATTTGCTGGAGCTGGAAAAACACATAAGTCCTAGAACACCACGTTTAGGTGTTTCGGAATCACTAATTCATGGGGCCTCTTTTTCCTGAGATGATTAAGCATCAACCAATTAGAAACAAGACCTCGTACTAAAAATGATGAAACCAGAAGGATTAATTTCTGCTGAAATAAGAGCAAAGAGCCATTGAACAAATGATGCAGCCCAATTGATAAGAGGATTTATTACTAATATTTTTATTTTCGGTTAAAATGTAAAATGCCATGGTGACTCTTTGTGGAAGCATCCATTCCCGAAGGATGCCCTTTGTTTTTTCGTTTATTTATTTGAAGAGGCATGTATCTTCCCCTATAAATAAAGGGGAACCAATTTATGTTGAAAGCAGTGGAGTATTGAATGCTGAATTCCACCGGTTCTCCCTCTTCTTTAAGGTTCTTTCCTCCCAAGCCTCAAATTAATTCCCCTCCCACCAAATTCCCTCCCCACTCGTTCTCTCCTCCTTTCCATTTCTAAATCACTTCACCAAAGACAACCTCCATTGTTTCCCCTCCTTTAATCTCCATTAGTTCTCTCTCCCACTCCATTTCTCTTGTCATTTTCTCCTTCGTCCCCGCTTCCATGTTCTCCCTATCTATCCCCCCACCCCCTTCCCTTAAACCTCAATGATAGTAGCAACTCATTTCCCAACTCCGCCAGAATTCATCTACGCTCCACAATATCCTCCTCCGGCCACTAAGACCCATACGGTTTTATCGTCCCGCCAAACCGCCAACAGCCCAGCACCACATTCCGCACCAAACACCACTACCAAGAGAATTATCGAGTCACTGCTAACAACGACAGTCATGGCTGCTTCAATCCACATCCAGATACAACCCCCACAATCCTCCCTTCCCGAATCTAAGGTGTGACTGTTTTATTTAATCAGTCTGCTTAAGCCAATATCCATTCAGAGTTTATTTAAAACAAAAGTTATAGTGTGTCACGGTTTCCCCTATCAACCCATAAATCCGTATGTTTATCCGTACCATTTGATTACGATAATTAAGTGGATTTCTTTGATTCAATCCCCCTGCAAGACATCATTGAAGCCCCTGAATTATATTTGGTCATCTAATCTAGGTATAATGTGGAGACATATTGGGGACTAAATGATTTCGTATATGTAGGGTTAAAACTAAATATATGGAGTGTACTTTTGATGGAAGCAATGGTGAAGGAATCGAGGTGAAGATTGAGGATGATAACATTCATAAGAGAGATTCTTTTAGATATTTGAGATATATTTTGCAACATGATGAGGAAGTTAATGGAGATGTTATTAATCGAATAAATGAAAATTTCCTTGAAAATCAAAAAAAAAAGTTTATAAAAACAGCCATAAGACATGTTATGCTATATGGATCTGAATATCAACCTATGAACCATAGACATGTGTAGAGAATGGCAGTAGCAAAATGAAAATGTTAAGGTGGATGTGTGGATACACATGTAAAGATCATATTTGAAATGATGCAAACAGAAGGAAAGTTGGTGTAGCTCCGTTCAACGATAAAATGCGAGAGAAAACCACTTAAGATGGTTTGACGACTTTGACCATTTGCAAAGGATGTCAGTTGATACATCAGTTAGAAGATGCGAGTTTTGGGATGTGCCGGCTAAGAGAGGACAAGGAAGGCCTAAGAAGTGTTGGAATGAGACCATACGAAGGGATCTTTTTTTGGATCTAAGTCCGAGAATGACCAAAGATAGATCTGAATAAAGGCAAAGAATCCATATAGACGACCCTACTTAATGTGGGAAAATGCTTTGCTAAAATGTTGTTCATCTAATCTAGGTATAGTTTGACAGAAAATAATTGTACATCAAATGCCTTGGGCAGTTTGTACCCATAATTAAAAATTTCCATACAAGTTTTGGCATCAAAATTGCATTGGAATTTGACTCAACTAATTATTAGAAGTTGCCAATATATTGTTGACAATTAGGTGTAACTATGATCAAAAGAAAACCTTCTCATGTTTCTTCAAAAAAAGAAAACATTAACCTTCTCATGTTTCTTCAAAAAAGGAAACATTCTATTGCAGATTATTTAGAGCATATCGAGGATAACCTCCTACTACAGGTTATGTATCATATATCGAGGATAAGTTTTGATGCTGAATGATGGACATTAACTTCTTTGTTCAAAAACTGAAGATAACAAATACTGGCTAATGGTTGATGACATGTCGTGCTCAAGGTTCAGGAAAGCGGGTTGCGTATGCGTTCGGACTGGTCATCGAATACTGATTAAGCGGTATACGGGGACATATGCAGGGTATATGCGGTTCTAAGCGGTTTTCTAATTTTTAATTTAAAAATAAAAAATATCTACGAATAACATTACCAATGAAGTTATGTATCTGAGTGGAGTTAAAGAAGATCTAAGGAAAACGATTCATGTTAGATGGGTGTGCATATATACTTTTAATTGCCTCATATTTAATCACAAAAACATTTACCATAAAAACTTCACATTATATGATTCGTAATCACAAAACTTCAATAGACATACATGCACTACATGAGCAAAACCTCAATCGGCATATATAAAAAATATTCGACGATACATTGCATATACTCGTGAAAATAATACATGAGAAAAACATAAAACATTGCATATACATAATGGTATAATGCATTGCAATTGTATAGAAATGCATATCGTATTCCAACAATTGAATGAAGAGGCAGAGTTACAGAATTAAGGACCTGAATGAGAAGATTAAAAAGTTGGAGCTGTTGGAGCAATATGCGGGGCATATGCGGGATATGCGGGGCATATGCGGGCCGCATATGCAGGAAGGGCGCATAATGCACTGATTCATGTAATCGGTGCGGTCTGCACGCCGCACGGGCATATGCGGCCGCATATGCGGCCCATGCGGCCGATTTAGTGAACACTGGTCGTTCTTATCGTGTGGTTATAACCTTATGGGAACAGAGGATGCTGAAGGAAAGGTAAGATCTCCAATTGGTTAATATGGCATTTTGCCTAAAGGGGACTAAAGCATGAAAGCAAATTTTGTCGATGAGTTGCAGTAGAAGACTTCATTGTTGTACACCTACTAATACACTGGAGCATTTTTTTTTTAGGCTCAATACACTGGAGCATTGGACACTGTTACAATCTTTTTTTATGTTTGAAACTGTGAAGTGATGGACTGAATGTGTCATGCAACTCACAGTTGCTATTTTTTGTTGTTCTGTCCCTTTACTCAGATGGTAAACTCCAAGAATGGCTCGTGACGCAAGTTTTCTTTGGTATGATAGAGATTACTACCCTAATATTGGCAACTTGTATTAACACAAATATCTTGGATTTGACTGTTTTATTTAAAAAGTGAGGCTTACGTCTCGACAACCTCAAGGCTTACACATTGCCTTGATGACATGGAAATGGCCTCATGATTTTTTTAGGCCTTCAGGACTGTAACCCTCCATGATAAAAAAAAAGGATAGCGTTTCTGTTACTCATTAAATTGACATAAAGGATAACAAATAATAGATAGTGGAGTGAGGCAAACAGATTTTTCTTTTCTTTTTTTTTGCATTTTCCAATGAATTGTGGTCGCATTTATGTCCCAGGCACGATAGCCTCAAAGGAGATTCTCCATGAAAGCCGGTGAAAGTCCAACTTTCCTAAATTTTAGCTATGAAATACCTCAAGCTTATTACAGTCTCCAGCGTTAATAAAAGCATTAAGGTACATTCTGTGCATTTAAAATGATTCTATAAGAGATGGAATTCATTGATGCTCTTGTGCAACAACGAGAGCAAAAGCTAGTCACATCAATGATTATCAGCGTCAAAATCGTTTCAACCTCGAATTATAATCAGTTATTCACCTCTGACATAGATAAATGCATCTATATTACACAAAGTTATGTAACCCTTCGAGTTTCTGCAAATACATGCATGCCCCTATCTTCTCAGGTCGTTAACAGTTATACGCTTTGAACTAGTTGCTACCCATTCCTCTCCAAAACGGATGTTAACTTATGGGCACAAGTATAATTTGAAAGAAAGGAGAAGGATACATGTGTAATTTTTATGTCATTCCTCCTTTTTCTCCTCAGGCCTACCATTGCCTCATCCTCCCCTTCCCTTGAAGATCCTTGCCGCCTCCGCCCAAAGCCCCTCTGCTCTGCACCATCGCCCACAGTTCCAATACCCCAAGCCCTCCGATCCCAGCAGCCCAACCCCTGCCCCATCGCCCCGCATCCCCCTCCATAACCCCACCTCTCGAGCTCTCTGCCCCCCCCCCCCCCGCCATTTCACCTTACGATGAAGAGGTGGAAGGTGGCAGCACAACCCCCCCCCCCCCTCGACCTCTCCCTCGCTACCCCTCCCTTCCTCCATATGCTCCACATGAGGCTCCTCTATCATCGAATCACGACGACTCAACATCACTAGCAGGATGAAGGAAGACGAAGATTATGAAAAAGATGAGGCGCGCAAATGTTATAAAATATGTTTAACCAGACTTTGATTTGAACAAATCATGATTTGGTCCATATAATAGACGGTCAAACTAAAATAGAGACCTAATTGTTAATTGTTAACAGTGGAAGAACATATTAAAAAAAGTAAGGGCATTAGTATATTTGCATATCCTCACAGGGGCACAAGTGTACAAATCCTGAAAATCTAATGCTCGCACCATTGTATCTTACACTTGAAACTGTTAGAATGTACTCAACTACTAACAGTTGGCATATACTAAACTTTAATGCATATGAATAATCATGCAAACGGTGATTCGGTGCAAGTTCAAAAAATTCCTTTACAGAAATATGCATTTTATTAAAGGAAGCAAGCATTCTAAGAAAAAATTGGTTGCATAAGCACACAAAGAAGATAAATTACCCTGGTGGTTTTCCATACTCTGTCGACAACTGTCCAAAGCGATAATAGCAAAGTTTGTACCTGCCCATCGTCAAGTAGATATGATTACAATATGGCTCGTGAAAGTGGTAAAAATACCTCCACATAGCAAATAATAGAATACACAAAATTCTGGGTTTGCAAGGCAAACGTTAAAAACTAGCCGGATTAAAGCACAATTGTGAAACTTTTTGCAAAACTGACAGCCACAACAAAAACTCGAATTTCACTTTCAACCGTTCAAATTCAGTTGCTTTCAGTATCAAATCCTTAGTCTTGCTAGGCTATTTTTGACCTGCTACTTTCTGCGGGAACATCTAAAGCACAAGTTAGACAGGAGTTCAATTGTGAAAGTTTCACAAAAATGAAAGCTACAACAAAAGCTCAATTCCACTTTCAAAAGCTTAAATACAGTTGCTTTCTTTCAGTATCGAATCCTTTGATCTTATCTTTCTATTTTTATCCTAGTACTTTCAAATTGTGGGGTACATCTAACCATATGTAAGCCAACCATCAGATAAAGAGACCACATGAACAACCTAGATTTTTCATCTTATCTGTTGGACACGTAGGCTTGTACTATTGCTAAGATTTGTTTGGATACAGATTTCTATCTAATTTCCTATACGATAGTTTAGTGTTTTATGAGCACGCTTTATCCCATCCATGAAGGTGGGGTGCCTGGTTTGTCTGGGGGGAAAATCTTTCCCATCTTTTTTCATGTGCGAGTTCACCAAGGAGATCTGAAATAACACGGGTATCTTGTGGTGATGTCTCTGGCATGGAGGGTTTTGGCGTAGTGTTGCGAATACGACCTACTGTTCTAATATGGAAAGAACGAAACCTTTCCCGTTCATGTAGGCCATCTGGCTGACTAGAAATGCCGTGATGTTTCAGAATGAGCAAATTTATATGGAAATGTGACTGCACATGTGCACTCCGTCTTTGCAAAGTATAGGTGCCATGGTTGTATTTCTCCTACTTTTGGATAAATAAAATTTCAGGCTAAGTGGGCACCTTCAATGTGTGATCACCTTCATAAAAAAACAAAATGTCTAGGCCTTCTCCCACTATAAGTAGGGTCGGCTACATGGATTCTTGCTCCAATCCATGTTGAAAGATTCGACTATTTTTTACGCTAGTCGTCAGCTACCTAACGCAACCCTTGCAAGAATGGGATTTGAACCCTTGTGTGGTAGACACCCTAGTCTTTTGGGTGATCACCTTCGTACTTTTCAAAAAATAAACTCGCATACCCAAGTTGGGAACCAAATATTTGATGCACATGTTTGCATGCATGCAAGAAACAGCATTCACTTGTTCAAGTTGGAATAAAAACGAATGAAATTCATATTCTAATTTGAAAATATGTTAAACTATGAGATGTTCACCACATCAATTTTGTACTCAATACTCAGGTAAAAGATCCTGTGTGAGGCAATTCAATGTTTTTGGTATTGAAAGTATGATTTCAGTAAACTGAACCTTAAATACACATATTTGCAAGAAAGAACACAAACAGCAATGAATCTTTAAATCCATTTGTCCATATCAGAGTTCAAACCACAATGACTATACCAACATGTGAGATGTTTGCCAGGACTGTAAAAATGTGTACTCATTATTCAGGTTAAAAATCTTACATGAGACAGTTCAACATTTTTGGTGCCGCCCCTTTGTCAACACGATACTCTCCATTCACAAGATAATCAGGTTCCTTGATGATAGGAAAGACCCCTCCTCCAATACGCACCATCCAAAGAAACCTGAAATTCATATTCAAATATTGATATTTGTTTGATTTTTTATTTCGAAATGCATCATCTTTCAATAATAAGAATGCAGCATTTGTCAATAAGGCTTTTTTTTCAAAAAGTAAAAGTTGCCAATAATGCCAATGATCATGGTTTTAAAAAACGGCGCTTCGAGGCACAAAGGTGTATGCCTCGAGGTGAGGCGCGCCAAAAACGACCCAAGGCACATGCCAATTTTGGTTGATGGGGCATACACCTCAACTTCGCCTGAGACGCTTGAGGCATGAGGCGCTCGAGGCAAGGCAGAGACATAAGCCTCACTAGAGTCCCTTTTTTATTTTTTTCTTCAGTCGCGTGCAAAGCACGTGACCCCTCTTATTCCCTAAAACAGAGAAACTGAAGGGTTTCTTTCTATTCGAACAGAAAGAAACCTCACACGTAGAGGAGCTCTGCCGGGGAACTTAGGGTGGTTCCACCGAACCGAAATCCGGAGACCGGAGAGCCATCGCATGCTCTTTCTTCAGTGACTAGAGCTACCTGCAAGCATCGTCGAGAAGCATCGCTGCCTCCAAAGCATGTATTTTTATTTTTTATAGTTTTTATTATTTTTTTATGTTTTCCTTGATATGTTTTTCGAGTTTTTTTATGCGGTCTTCTCTGTGGGTTTTCCTGTTTTTTTGGGTTAAATTCTGGATCCACGATGAATGATTACAAGTATGTTTCTCTTGTAATGTAAGTATGTGTGTATGTTATTGTATAACTTGTAGATATGGGAAAGAAAGACCATAGCAGGGGACGGTGATCGGATCTGGATGGAGATATTACCGAGAACTTGAAATGGACGAGTATTACAAAGGGAAAAGCTATGTATATATTGAATGTAATTTTTGTTTGTTAAAGATCACCAGTTGGGTGAAGCGACTAAAAGGCCATCTTACAAAGACATGCAAGAAGGTAAGAGCTTGTCCAAGCATTTCCATTGAGGTTCAACAAGAGATGAAGATGTTAATGGAAAGCAAGGATAATGATAAGAGAAGAAGATTTGAAGAAATGGAAGAGGTTTGTCGAGTTTGGATGCAAGAGCCATCGGGAGGTAATGAAAATCAACCATCACAAAAAACATTGACATATTCTAGCAGTCTTAAGCAAGCTCGAGGATCGATTTATTGCACAAGGAGGTAGAGATGCAAGTACTTCAGATCCTCCCACACAGCAACTCACTTTGAATGCAAGCTGGATAAAAGATGAGAGAGGAGGGATTTGCAGGAGCATTGAGAAATTTTTTTTAGAATTCATTGTCATTCAACATAGCCAATAGTCCTTACTATCCAATGATGATAAATGATATATGTGGGTACGGAAGGGATTTCAAACCACCAATCATGCATGAACTACGAACTTGAATTTTGAAAGAAGAGAATCATGCCATAACCACTCTTGTTGATGAGGCAAAGGCAGTGTTGTAAAAGTCGTCCGACTGGCCCGACTAATAAGTCCGACCAGTCTAGTCAGTGACTCAGTGGAGTGGCCGACCGAGTACTGACTAATTCCGACTCGATACACTAATCAACCAATTTTTTCTTGAAGATACCATATTTTTTTAATGTTTTGTTTTTTTATAAGCAAATTTATTATAATATGCTTAATGTTTTATTTAAACTCGATTACTTCATTTATTTTATTATGGTAGTATAAAAATGTACAAAAATTGTGTAAATATATGTATAAAAAAGAGTTATATATTTAAAATAATCATAAAATTCAAAGCCGATAAAAGTCCGACTAAATCCGATTAGTCGTCCGACTGTCGATTAATGCTTAGTCAGTGACCCAACCGACCGAATACCGACTACCGACTTTTGCAACCTTGGGCAAAGGTTTCTTAAATTGCCACCGGTTGCAATATCATGTCTAACGATTGGCTAACATGAAAGGATGCACATTGATTAATCTTTTGGTGAATAATCCCAAAGGCACTTACTTTTGTAAGTCAATTGATGCATCAAATTAAGTTAAAGATGCTAGGATGCTTTTTAAAGTGTTGGATCAAGTAAATGAGGGGGTTGGAGAGAAGAATGTTACTCGAGTGATAACAAATAATGCATCGGCTTATAAAGCAGATGGGCAAATGTTGATGGAAAAAAGGAAGAATCTTTATTGGTCACCTTGTGCAGTGTACTGCATAGATTTGATGTTGGAGGATATCCTCAAATTACCTCTTCATGCATCAATGTTCAAAAAAGCAAAGAAAATAATTAATTTTGTATATGCTTGTGCTTGGATTTTAGTGGTGAGAAAATTTGCATATTGTGATTTGGTGAACCATGTCGTTACTCGATTTACCATTGGATTTCTTGCATTGCAAAGCTTGATTAGAGCTAAGGATTCGTTTGAATCCTTCTTCACTTCAAGAGCATGGAAGAACTCAATCGAACCTTGGGGCAAAGTGTGTTGGACATAGTTCTGAAGAGCAATTCTTTTTTGCTTGGTGTTGCATATTTGTCACCATTTTGAGATTGGTGGTATCTAAAAAATACCCACCAATGGGATTTTATTTATGAAGCCACGGACAGGACCAAAGAAGAGATAGCTCGAAATATAGAAAATGACGAGACCAAGTACAAGATTATTTGGGATATTAAAGAGTTTTGCATATACTTTAACATCATTACTGAAATGTGTCGACGATTATCAGTGGAATGGTGGATGTTTGGAGATGACACACATGAATAGCAGCAGTTGCTACTAGGATATTGAGCTTGACGTGTAGTGCTTCTGGATGTGAATGTAATTGGAGCTCATTCAATCAAGTAGTTAAAGCATTATATATTTTATGGTAGCATTTTTGTTTCATGTTAAACGTTTAAACCTTACGCATTTATATATATATATAGGTCTATACAAAGAGAAGAAATCGCTTACACAAGCAAAGTTCAATGATTTGATTTACATCATGTTCAGTCTCAAATTGAAATATAGGGAATTAAGAAAGAAAACAATAGAAGATCGGTTATGTTTGAAAGACATTGATTTCGATGATGAATGGATTTCAAAAACTCAAGATGTCGAGGACCATCAGGATCTTGATGCAAACATACCCCTTGAGGATGATCCTCTTGAGGAGGAAGAAAGTGAAGGAGCTCACGTTGCTCGATGTAAAAAGAAGGGAAAAAACATGACAAAGGTGCGATACAAATTAAAAGAATGGTTGATGCTTCGTTGCATCAACTTTCAAATAAATGATTATGCATATTACTTTCTTGATTAGATAAAGGAAAAACTCCAATTAATGTTGAGGAGAAGGAGGAGTTCTACAATTCTAAGGATGGAAGCGATGATGAGGTTGGTGATGATGTGCATTTGAATTATATGGGTGATTTTGATGAGGATCCAATTAGTAGTAGCAGTAGTGACGACAATGGGGGCAACAATAATGCTGAGGAGTGAGACGAATGATGTTGATTCATTGGATCAATGTCAATGATTAGTGAATTTTGATGGATCACATAAATGTGATGGACAATATGTTGCATTAGATTTATTCTTATGATGAACTTTATTTCCTACTTTCTATTTTCTTTTCTAATTTCGTAATCGTCTTTGAACTTTGAACAACCATAGTTGTAGTTTGTACTTTGTATTGAACTTTTGGGCAATATGTTGCAATAGTTTGTGGTGTTGTTAATTATTCCGGTATATTTTGCTTTAGTTTTAATTGTTCTTTCCAAAAAAATGGGACTTATGCCTCAACCGCCTCGAGGCTTACGCCTCGCCTCGCATTTTGGGAAAACGTCTCGGACCGCCTCGTGCTTTTTTAAAGCTTGATAATAAGAGAAAAATGCTCATTTTCTAAAGGCAACTTGAAAATTAAAAACATGATTATGATAATGTGGTGCTATATTAACATTCTTTATCAGAGAACATGTTACAGTTTTTCTATGGTTTTCTATTTTAAGATTTAAAGAAACCTTACTTGTTGATATCGTCGGAGGAATAGCCGGTAACACCACCAAATACAACAAGAACATAATCTACATCCAGAGAAAGCATTATCTCATATGCCTCATCTTCATAGGATGACATTGCACGTCCAACTGTAGCAATGTGGGTATTATTCCACGTATTATTGTCCACAATTACTGTCCTGTTTCCCATTGAAGTAATCTGATATCCATAGTCCCACCAAGACATCACTTTAGCATCTGGAGGAGTATTTTGACGAAGCCAGAAGTATGCCTCACGGTAGTCATCAAAGATAACCCTACCACCATGTGCTCCTCTTGCAGCCAAGACAATTGAAGGCGAGGAATATGCTTCAGAAGTAACCCATGTGCAATGAATAGCGTATCTGCTAAGAAGATAGAAAGCTCCAAGAAGTAGAGCAGTAGCTACATTCTTCTGGAAAGGTAAGGACTGATCTACAGTTGCCTGTAAAAAGGAACAATCGGAAAATGATCTTTATTATAGGCATAAAATACTTGATGTGAAAGGAATATAGAGAAGATTAACCCTATTACCTTGGCAGCTGATTTAGAGCTTCCTTTTCCGAGGCTAGAACCAACTTGGCCAGGCTTGCTTTTTGCTCGAATTAGCAAGGTTAGGTTTTTTATAGTGGCAGATATTGCAATGGCACTGATAAGGCAGAGAGCAGGTGTTGCTACAAGAATCAACCGAACCATCACACCCGCAAAATACATACTCGTAAGCCCATACATCACTAAGAATATTGTGCCATCTGAAAGCCTCTTAAAACAGAAATACAATCCAGCTGGGAAAAGAAAGAGAAGGATATGGAAATCAAACATAAAAGAGGACCATGCTGTTGGCTGATGCTCAGAAACAGAGGCGATAATAGGAATGTGATCCTTTGCATACGTCGGATCAAGTAGAGAGTAGAACCTTCCAGCCCATGGGGAGATGTAGCCAGAAGCTGTTCCCAAAACAAGAGCAAGTGCACCAATACTTGCAGAACATGTCACAGTGACCTTTAGAAAGTCTTGGAACATCTTAGCATCACCAAGCAAGTGCTTCACCCAATCCAAGAAATAAAATACCTGAAAAAGTTTAAATAAATGAGCATGAATAGTAATAAACATGACCATAGACAATAATGCAAGAGGCTCTAAAAAGTGCCCATCTTACATAGCTTAGTTTTTCAACTCATACAGATGATAGATATTCTTATATAGAATTGTTGTAAATACACTAATGTGTTTGGTATGTGGGTTTAGGTGGGTTAAACTGGTAGCAGGTAACCCATTTTTGGGTTTTGGTGTTTGGATAGAGGGTTAAACTGGGGGTGGGTTAGAAGTGGCTTTATTGTGATATGATTGTATTGAAATTTGAAAAAGTGAGTAGTTATTGTGATGTAATTATGTTGGAGTTTAAAAAAGTGAGTAGAAGTTGAATAGTTTATATTTTTTAGATGATATGATGGTATAATATATTATTTTTTGATGAAATAGATGGAATAAAATTAACTTATCTAATATTTAAATAAAGAATAGATAGTGGGTCCCACAAGAAAGAGAAAATGTGGGTTTTGGAGGGTAAACCCACCCCAAGGGGGGGTAAACCCCCATCCGAACGGCATCTAAGGTATGTTCTAATAGTCAGTTACGAATTACAACATTTTAATTCTAGGCAAATGGCCTACTTAACAGTAAAAAAAATAGAAAAATGCATGCGTCCATTAGTATGCAATTCGATTTCGATAACCTACTTGCCATTAACTAAAATAGAAAAATACCTGCATCCATTAGTATGCAATTCGATTTAAATAACCTACTTAACAGTAACAAATCACGAGGAACTACTACAACAGTATCCGCTATCACATCACACGCTTCAACAATTGCAGCAACCATCTTCATTGGAGAATGCTTCTAATCAGTACCACATCACATTGACATGGATACTGAAACAACCAAGCGATTCAAACAGCATTACCTGCATCAAGAAGAACACTCCCATCGCAGCCATGTGCTCACCGGACTGAACATGCTGGAACCCGACAAACCTGATCTGCATTGCCAATAACATCCCAAGTATATACATACAATTATAAGCCACGTACAATCTCATCGAGTACCTCCCAGTCACCAGCAGCACCAGCACATACAAAGGAACCAAGTTGATTATGAACACATAACCACCCCAGGCTGACACCATGTAGAAGTATCCGAATGCTGATGCTAGCGCCCATGCTAATGATCCCGTATTCACAGCCTTAACAAACATGTAAAATGTCAGCAGCAGCGCGAATATAGCGACACCCTCATTATCATACGAGCCAGCCACGGACCGTGATATATACCCAGGGCATATCGCAATGAGTGCAGCGGCAATGAGGCCCGCACCAGAGTCCCACACCTCCTTACCGAAGAAGTAAGCGACAACGGTGGTGTTCGATGCAAAGAAAGGCGCTGTGAGCACGCAGACCTCACGTATATGCACAAAAAATCGTAAAAACCGGAGAATTGCGTGGATCGCGGCAGCGGTGACCATGAGACCAGGGTAGAGGGTGCCACCGATGATACGGCCGAGGGGATACCAGCTCTCGGAGTCGAACCAGTTCCAGAACTCGAGGAAGCCGTGGCGGGAGAGGAAGAGGGTTGTGCGGTAGTTGAAGTAGGGATCGAACTCGTGGATCATGGACTCGTAACGGAGGACGCTGAAGAGGCGGACGGCGAAGGCGAGGACGTAGACAAGGCAGAGAACGGAGGCGCGGAGAAGGAGTTCCTGCTGCTTGGTTTTGAGCTTCGGGAGGCGGAAGAGGGCGGAGAGGGGCGGCGCCGCTGTGGATGCGGCCGGAGGGTCGGATTTGAGGGCCATTGGACGGGCAAAGGTGGTATCTTGGAGGGCGGATCTCCAGCGGAGCGGGGGAATTAGGTTTAGAGTTAGGGTTTCATAGGGTTTTGCGGAGAAGGGGCGGATGTGATCGGAGTGGAAGGGGAAGACGAGTTTGAAGGAGGAGGAGAAAGGTGGGGCCACCGTCGGCGCGGATACACGAGTAGGGGGCTTGAGATCTGCAGGAAGATGGAGTTGGGGCCGTTGGATTTGTGGGTAGTGACGTGGATGTCGACTGACGGGCATGTTCCTTGTGGTTGGGAACGAGGTTTGATGCGGCGCGAGTTGGCGGCGGCAATACGATTCGAGTTCTAGTTACATAATTACATTTCATGTCAGTTCATACAGGTTTGATAGTATATGTTTGAGTTTGATTTCAGGTTTATTATAGAAAATGAATTTCGATAATCATTGTTCTTTGAATCAAATCGAATATTGAACCACATATCTTATCGAAATAGTCAGATCAAGTTAATCATATAATCAAACCGGTTCAATTGGATGATGACGTCATCATTATTTAAAGTCGGTCTGAACTAGATCTGTGAGAAAAGATGGTTCAATAGGATATCGAAATGAAATAATATATATAATATACACTTAAATATATACTTAAAATATAAATAAAATACATAAACCATGTATATATTTCACACTATACATAAAAAAAATTTGGTGTGCACTATTAAATGTCATACATACATACATATACATATTATTTGGACTACTTGCTTTATAACATAATAGTAGTTTGATTACATTTAAAATATGTTATAAATAAAAAGTTATGTTACAGTAGTTGGTTGGGAGTTTGAAATTGGTAACCAAAGGTCATGGGTTCAACTTCCACTATCATTGTTATTTTTGAATAAATTTAAAATTAAAACTTTAATTGAACTTGGATAAACTGGGTTAAAAATAATAGGTTGAATCAGGCATGTTGTTTAAAATTTGAAAGACGAACCGAACCGACAAGAATCGGTTAACCATATCGGTCTAGACCCGATTCACCAGTCGAAGAAATCGAATCGACTGGTCCGGTCTGGTTTCAAAAACATTATCGATAATAGTTTGTTAACTCAACCATAGTCTATTTCAAGTCCGGATAAATGAGGAGATTGCGTTAAATAGTCGAATGTCAATATAAAACAATTGGAGACAAATTTCTATGATGTTTTAAACAAAACAATATTTAGGAATTTTCCTTGAGACTTCTTTACAAGCGACGTGTTGCATTGAATATAATGAGAAATTGGCAAGGCATGCTGCATCGATCCACGGATGTTCAGATTTTGCACGGTTCTCGTGTGAGGAATGTATGCGAGTGAATAAGCTAGTTTTGGTGTATCATCACCCGAATGCAATCCAAAATTTGAAATGATTATCGTGTGATGGACGCATGCGAGTAAAGAAGTTCCGTTTGGTTGCAGGGTTGGGCAGGGTTGGGTTGGCCCAACCCGGGGTACCCCTCCTTCCAACCCTTCCAATCCTCCGCACTGTTTACTGTTCACAGGGGTACCATAACCCAACCATGCCCAACCCTGCCACCAAACGGGAAGTTAGTCAAAAAAATGTTTGTAAAAGAAGTTGATGATATGTAGCTGGAATATTGATATTTTACAGCAGAGTCGATGAAAATATTAGATACGGTGGAAAGAAAAGAATGGATATTCAGATATTACATATCCGAGAAACAAAACGGATTGGAGGAAAAGCAATTGACATCGACAAATACATGCTTTAAATTATGGTATTCAGTTAAAAAGATGGGATAAATTATGTTGGAGTAATTGCGTATAAAGATTTGAATGATAGTATGGATGAGGTGTAAAGATATGGATACCAAAGTATTGCTAATAATTGTGTTGGGAGAAGAAGTTATGAATATAATATCAATTTATACACTATAAGTTGGTTTAGAGGAAAGAAGTAAACAACCTTTTTGGGAGGACTTGGACAAGATTATGAAAGGAATTCCACTAAGAATTACGAGTTGCCCAGGTGGGGATCTTAATGGGCACGTGGGAATGGATATTTCAGGTTATGTTAGTGTTCATGAAAGCCATGTCTTCGGAGATATGAGGAAAATCATTATAGATTTTGTAATGATTTATAACCTTTTCAAAACAAACACTCTTTTCGAGAAGATTGAGGAGCATTTAATTACTTATAAGAGTAGCCCAACCAAAATAAATATAGATTACTTTACGATGAGGAGAAGAGATCGGTTATTTTTGTAGAGACTGCAAAATAATCTCAATAAAGAGCTTATCATCTCAACATCGATTATTGGTCATTGATGTGTAAATAAAAGGGTCGGCAAAAAGGGGGATGGTTCCCAAGATCGTTAGAACTAAATGTTGAAATCTTTAGTTGAAGCAACTAAGATTCAAGGATAAGGTTTTAGAAGACTTATCTTGGATTGTAACGAAAGTGCAAATGTGATGCGAGAGGTGGTAGAATCTTGTATTTGAAGGGTAGCCAAAGAAATGCTAGGCATCTCTAAATGACGAGTTTCTGACCATGAGGAGACTTGATGGTAGAGTTAAGAGGTGCAAAAGAAGCTTAAAATTAAAGAGCCAGTGTTAGCCATTTATAAAGATATAACATAAGAAATTGTCACAACCTATAAATGGCAAAGAATGAAGCAAAAAAAATGTAGGTGAAGCTAATTCGAAAGCTTGCGAAGTTTTGTACAAAAAGCTTGACTCAAGAAAGAGTCAGAAGAATATATTCAAATTGGTCAAAGTAAGTAAATGAAATATCAAAGATCTTTCCAAGGTGAGATGCATCAAGGATGAGGAGGGACATGTACATGTCATTCAAAAAAATATAGTTATTAGATGGAAGTGGTATTTCCATAGGCTTCTAAAGATCAACCGGTTGATCGGACAGATTACTCGGATTGGATCCGTAATTTGATTTTTTCCTTTCTGAAGATTGTATATCTTATGTGATGTCTAAGGACAAGCATGCAAATCTAAAGACACCGAAAGAAATCAAGTGTAATGAAAAAAATGATCAAGATCATTCTTTGGCCATATGTTATATTATGGGTTCTCTCTCCAATGTGCTTCAGAAATAACATGCAGAGATGGATGAATACCAGGATATAATGCATAATCTGAAAGGCATGTTCGGTGATGTAAACTGCTCGGAGCATTATAATATCATGAAAGAACTTATTCGTTGTAAAATACAAGAAGGGACTTCGGTCTGAGAGCATGTGATCAAAATGTTTGGTTACCTCTCAGAGCTGGAGACTTCCGGAGCTGAGATTGATGCAGACATGCAGTTCGACGTCATTGTCTCTCCCTAAGACTTTCAACAATTATGTGGATATCGTGCGAATAAATTGACATTATTTAACGTTGAACTCGTGGCTTATTAAATTCCGTAGAAGACGTAATGAAGAAACAGAATTTCTCTAACATTGCAACTGTTGCACAACTCAAATGTAAGTGTGGTCGGAAGCAAGGGTCTCAGAAGAAGTCGGCCCGAGAAAAGAGTCGAGGTATTGGCTCATCTTTTAATGCTTCCACACTGGTAGCATCGAAGAAAACCGATGTATGCGATCATTGCAAGAAACCGAGGCACTAGAAGCGTGACTGCTTAGATTACCTAAAATATACAGATAAAGGTAAAGCCCCATCATATATTAAATCTACTTTCATCATTAAAATTATGTTTCTTATAAGACGAGAAGGTAGTTGGATCATCGATCATGGCGCTTGTGTTAATGTATGTAATTTGTTGCATCTATTTCAGGAAATTAAGATCTTGATTAAGGGGAGATAGTCATCCAGATAGAATCTGATGCAACTGTTGCAGCAGTCGCCGTCGAGACCGGCAGACCATCATTATCCATTGGAAAGAGTTTTAGTACTTGAAGAATATCTTTATGTTCCTGATGTCATAAGGAACCTTACATACGTATCTAAGTTAGTCAGATATGGATATTCATTTTTGTTCTATAGTAAATTTGTCATAGATCATTTTAATAAATATATTGAGGATGGTGTTCTGACTTCCGGTGAACTATATGAATTGTGCATTGATCAAAATATCACGAACGTTACTACCACTGATAAAAAAATCATAAAAGAATCAGAGAGGATAGAAATCATTTTAACATGATTTGGCATCAAAGGATTGGTCATTTATCTGTTAATATGATCAATAAATTGATAAAGGACAGACCCTTAGACTTTCTACACATCCAAACTTTACCTACCTGTGAATATTGTATTCGAGGTAAAATGACTAGGATGCATTTTTGTAACAAAGTTACAAGGTACGAGGGTATTCTTGACCTAATACATAATGATGTATGTGGTCCCTTCAATACTGTGACTCGAAATGAATATCGATATTATTTGACGTTTATTGATGGCCATTCACGATACGGGTTTATCTTCCTACTACGTCGTAAATCTAACACTTTTGTTCAAAAAGTTCACGGCTTTGGTTGAAACAAAATTAATAGGAGATTAAACATATTCGATCTGACTAAGATAACAAATACCTCTTAGATCATGAGTTTCTCAGCTACTTAATCAATGACTCCGATGCAACGGGTCCCTCGGACATAAATAAGACTTTGGTCAAAGAGCGATATGTAAAATAAAATAAAAAAGAAATGAAATGCTAAACATAAATGGAGCAATAATTACAAGAAAAGACCAGAGGCTAGAATACTAAGGGGATGGAAAACCTAACATCTGAAATTTCTAAAAAAAATCAACCTAAACTGTGCCTCCTCAGCAATGACAGCATCTGTTGAACCCGGATTACTTGCTACAACGAACACAATATGTTAATTGCACCAAATTAACATAAGGCATTCACAGGTTCATCAATTACTCCATGATCACCCTTCAGATCTCCTTTTCCCTATCACAGAGAGGAGATGATGGATAGGAGAATGCTCACACCGGGGTGGACACCCCAAATTGGGATTGGGGGGAGAAGTATTTGAAGAACAGAAGTCATCAATTGTGGATGGTTTTAGCAGAGGTTACAACTGCAACCATCATGGAGATTTTAGGGTTTGGAGGTGGTTAAGGATATGGCGTGTAAGGTGGTTATGTGGCAAAGAATTTGGTGGTGATTTCGATAGAAGATGATGCAGAGGGTGGTTGGAGTAATTAGGTGAAAGTTAGTTGGTTAGACAGTTTACATAGGAGGAAAAGGATGCGGGAGGTTAGGGATGACCTAGGCATCATTGGATCATTGGATCCAACGACTGTAGTAAAGGCACATATGAGCGACCAGGATTTGCCTGATCAAAGATAGATCAAGTGGCCCAGATGGAGAGGACGGCGACATAGGAACGGGCCACGTGGAGCGCTCTAGAAGCGTCGCGTGGCCCAACAAGAATTGAAGAAAATAGAAAAATGAGATCTACAAGTTTCATGTAGAAGTCAAAGAGATCATAGGTCATCTATACATACTTAAAAATTAAATACTATAAAAAACCATATAAAACCATTTCATTTAATTCTTCTTGCACTTATTTTTTGCATTTTTATTTTATTTTATATTAATTTATTTATACACAATTTTATTCTTATTTTTATTTGATTCTTAATAAGAAATAAATACATAAAATATTAAATCATGTTAATATATAATAATTAATGTTGATTATATACAAGACATTAGTTAGAAATTATGTCAATTAGCAATGAATCTTGTTATTTTACTTAAGCAAGAGAGATAACAATTATGTTTAATGATCATAAATCTGGGATTTATCAAATGCCTGCAAGTTTTTCCTTTTCTTTTTTTGGTTAATCCTAGCGGTTAGATCATGGATAGGTTAGATTAACTCACTCGCATGGTTGAGTTAATGAACTAAACTAATGGAAGGTTATGGGTGTAAAATGGAGCATTTATTCAGGGTCTTAGGGTGTAATTCATGATTATATAGGGTTTCTGGGTAATTACGAAATTACTCAAGGTTATGGGTGTAAATATCCCTACATATTACATATAAATACTCCTATATACTCTTATTATATAAGTAAAAAAGAAATTAAAAATCAGAAACATATACAAATCAGAAAATTGAATTTTAAAAAAATACAAAGAGGAACTATAATTAATTAAAATCCACGAAAATATTGAATAAACAAGAGAGTGAGTAGTGTACATTTATATCCATTGTTATTTATTCATTATTTAATAATAAATAATAATCTCTGCTACATCGACTTGTTCCCTGACTTCAACACCCTACATGCGTGTCCACTATACACATTTACTGTGGGGTTATAATAAATTTTGATCCACACACATATACTTT
Source organism: Ottelia alismoides (assembly GCA_037367405.1). Taxonomy (NCBI): domain Eukaryota; kingdom Viridiplantae; phylum Streptophyta; class Magnoliopsida; order Alismatales; family Hydrocharitaceae; genus Ottelia; species Ottelia alismoides. The sequence continues at coordinate 356,177 of JAZKJV010003717.1, read as the reverse complement.
GTATTACTTTATTTATTTGCTTACTATGGGTTAATTATTTATTTAATCGTTGAGTCTTTGTGAGAGATCACTTCAGCTACTTCGATCTCGCCTTGTGAGATCGTATGATCTTCTCCTCTGGTTCTCGATCATTTCACCAACCCTCCACCTGAACCTCCTGACGCATGTGCTTCTCACGTGCGACACAGATCATTTGTGTGCTGACCCCCTGCAACTTCTCGGATTCGTACTTCAGCCTTAGCCCTCGCTTCACGTGCGCAACATGCCACTGCAAGGGTAATTGCATAAATACCCCACCGGATATGAGTAATTGCATTATAGTCTCTGAATGCATTTGTTTGTGTTAGTTTATTTCTGTAATTTGTATTAATTCCCTTGTCTTTGGGTATTAATTTGAACCTTCGTTTAGTGCCATATTTTTATTACTAAATTGCATTGCAATTAATTATCTATCACATGGTTAAATAATTGTAATTTTGTGAGCCTAAATTGATTTATCAATATCAAATTGGTGCGAAAATGCATATTTTACCCAATTTCTACTCTCTGATTGTTAGGAAATTATTCATATTCTAGAAATCCTAAAAAATCACATTGAATAGGATTGATTGTTCTCTAACACATGCCCAAAATTCATCACAGTTGCATGCATACTTTTCTATGAATAAATAAATCGGTGAATTGAGTAATCTAATTTTAGTTACTTTTAAAATAATATTTTTTAGGATTTAAAACTTGCCTCAGGTCCCTCTTAATTATATGCATCTATGATAATTTTATTTGGAAAATATAAAGTTTTTCTATTTATTAAAAATATTTCGCTATATATCGTCGATTGTGCAATGCTTAATTCACTAAAAATCACTTGCCCCAGAAAAATACCAAAAATTCATAATAGATTGATTTTGCATTAGTTCACTCTGGCCAAGTTTCATAATTTTTGGAGTGAATTTGACTGAAATTTTGTGAAAATAATCCTAAACTTGGTTGCCTTTGAATTCATTATATTTATCGCATTTAAAACACCAAAGAATACCTCTCTAAAAACCCAATTGTTAAATGATATATAAATTAACTTAAGAATAAAGTGGCCTTCCTATATTCGACCTTGGATTTACCTAAGTAAAAATAAATTTGATCGCTTTGCATTAAATTGGATATTAGTTAAGTGTTCTTTTCGATTAATCCTTAATTGTTCGATCACCATTATAATCCGGCATTATTAATTAGAGTATTTTCGAGGTTTTCACCTCCCTTCATATTTTGCACTATTTCCTGAAATTAAAACTACCCAAGATAGAGCAATACATGTACTTTACACGATGATTTATCGATGATTTATTGAGTGGTTTGCTATATTTAAAAAATAAAACTTGATTCTTAGATTTGTTACATATCTTTGTTAACTAATTTATCTTAATTCAAAAAAATCAAAAGTATTTAGATTATGTCACGTTTACTTCTCCCATGAGATATTTTTTTATTTTCACATTTTTCGGCATTCTTAAGTTAAAAATTAAGAAACACCTTAAAACTTGTAAGAATCACAGAGAAAAATCATAGATGCTCCAAAAAATATAAAAAATAGTATTTTAAACCTTAAAAAATGACCATTGTTTGACAAATAAAAATATAATGTTTAGGCCTCTTTTGAGTCTTGTTGTACATTTAAAATCTATTTTAAAAATTTATTTCATTTCTTGTTATTTTAATTATATATATTATTTCAAAACATTCCAAAACATTACAAAACTTAATAACCCGAAAAATGTTAATCCTACTTTTATTGAATTTTGTCACTATAAATAATAATTAGACCCCTTTCCTTTCACATTTTATATACATAAGTGGATTTTTTCTTATTTTTTATGTTATTATTAAAATCAATTAAAATTATGTAAAATAAAAAATAAAAATAAAAATACAAACAGAATGCATTCACTACACTTGATAAATACTCATTAGGTTAAGTGCATTGCATCGAGATGCAAGTCATTACCTTGGTCGCTTCATCGCCACCTTGTGTTTGACCTTGGACTACAAGCAAATAAAAAATAACCCACACACTCTTCACTTAATACATATATTTGTGCTGGACTTTTAAAATTAACTACTTTCTCTACCGATACTACAACTAAATACTACAACTAAACAGTGAACTTAGGTAGAAAATCCGTTTTCACAAATCCCTCACCGATAGCTATTAGTTAATCAATATGCAGGAGGGATAAGACTCATCCCAACAATCCTCCCAACAATTCTCCACTAATCAAGATGCATATAGGGGATTATTCACATTAGTAATCCTTCCCATCAGCTCTTAGCCAAACAATATTCACATAATAAAGCTATTGAGAGTTGAATTGTTAACCCTAACTCGAGGGTTATTTCGGATGACTAACTATTTAGGAATCGTCCTTTGTGTAACCCTAACCATAGATAGCTCCATGTATATGAGGAGCCATAGGATCCTCTTTCTTAATAAGAAAAAATCATCACAACCTTCAACTTGGTATCACAGCGGGTTCCGCTCCCTCTCCATTTGCCACTCCTTCTCCATCGACGTTGTTGCCATCGAGCCACCTGTCCACCATCACCAAGCACTAATTCCCATTGCCCCCAACCCAACACTCAATTACATCGCCCGTGTACCACCGCCCGAAGGCCTAGCAGTCTAGCATCCCCCTACACCCGGCCAATAGGGCACCATGCCAACCTAGTAGGACACTACACGACCCTACCACCACTAGAATCATTCACCTTCCATCGTGTTATTGCTCAGCATCCCGCCCTCTACTCACCAGTAAATCGATACCCCATCGCCACCATCCAGCCTCTACTTGGCCCAACCTCCCCTACGGGTGAGCATAAACTAATCAACTTCCTTCTTCTCTGTCTTCATATATTTCTTCAGTGGGTCTGACACCATAGTCAGAGATGTCTCAATCCAAAGCGACATCACATGGATTATATGGATTGAGAAACCAACTACCCTCATTTGGCTCTATCCCCAAGTTGGACAAGACCAGCTATCCCGAATGGTCCCGCGTGCTCCTCGTGATTGTGCGTGGATACGACAAGGAACATATTTTATTAGAGCTAGAGCTTGATAAAAAGACATGAAAATAAACTGCATGGGCGAAAGATGATGGAATGGACAGTTCTTGGATCACGGTCGATGTCATCGATAGGATTGTAGATGAGTTGGTGTACTACAACACTACAAATGACATGTGGAGTTCTATTCAAGTCACATATGACCAGGAGAAGAATTCAAGCATAATGCATCAAACGTATTTTAACATGTTGAATATGGGGCAAGACGTGGCCCGAACTAACTCCCTAAGTGTTGCCCGAACTTGATCCCGGTCACGTGCCTCGTGCACATGCAACTAGGTAATTTGTAGAATAGCCCCAAAGTTCTTTAAAATAGTAGATAAGTTCCACGTGGTAAAAATACAATCATATACAACCGATTTTATATATTTACTATTTAGTCCTTAGACTTACAAGTAATAATTTTATATAGTTTTTATTACATGTATGCCCATGTCTTGTTCTTCAATAACTTATGAACCACATCTCCAAATTAAATGAAAATGGTGTCGTTTGAAAGATAGTTTCATGCTCTTTAATTTAGTGTAATATATTTACTGATTTATCTACAATTCATGCATTAATTATCAGAGATCATTTAGCGTTAATTCAGCCTTATATTCCCCTTAAAATCATTGTAATTCAGGTTGGAAGATTTATATATCACCCTTATTTGTTTATCTATTGATTGTTTGAATTCACAGTATACTAAACTAATTAATCAGGAACATTATTGTTCGTGTAGTGTGTTGTGCATTTCTGTTTTGTATTGCATCATTATTTGTCATATAAAGATAAGCTACATAAAAATATTTTAAAATTTGCATGTATTTTGTTTGTTGCATTTGGCTTAAGCCTAAATAACCTACAAATCACGTAAGTAGATAATTGAATCCATAATTAAAATAAATAATTGTATGTGTCCCTGTGCTCGATCTTAGACTTGCCTAGGTATAAATTTAAACCGAGAACTCTTCACCGGGATATTCTCTTGGTTTTGTTGATTGTTGATTGGCACGTGCTACAACGAGTGCATGTTATTTAGCCGATTGATGATTCATCATTCACCATATGAGAATATCCTTCTTTAGTCTCTTTGAGCATGTTCATCTCGACGCATGGGATGATCATGGGTCGGGCCTGGGCTAAGATCTATAGGGCCCGAGCCTAAGCCCATCTATTTTTTCGAGCTTTGGATAGGGCCTAGGCCCACTATTTTTTGTTTTTGGAGGCCGATGCTCGACCAAATTATTATGGGTCCCCTGTCCCATTAAATATTAGATATCAATTGAGCTTAGGCCAGTTTAATTTTTGTGGGCATGGGCCGACCATCCCAGGTGTTTGTACAAATTCCATTCCTACACACCCGTCGGTCGTTAAATTTGATCGTATATTTCGTTATGAGTTGTGATTTTATAAGTTTTCACCTCTTTATTGCTGGATAGTCCTTGTGTTTCTATGAATTTGGATATCTTTTTATTGTTTGATGTCTCTTTATTGTTGGATTCGGGCCCCGATTGGGTCGGGATCATGGCCTTAATTCAGGCTCCAATTTTGGCACGGCTTTCAAGCATGATGGGTTTGGCCAAGGCAATCCCGAGCCCTGGTCCAATTAACAAATGAGCCTAAATTGTTGCCCTGAGCTCGTCCCAAAATGGTTTCGGGTAAGGGCTGGGCCATGCTTGGTGGGTCATGCCGTCTCAGCCCAATGCTCATCCCTACATATGGGACCCAGTTGATATCCTAATTATTTGGAAGCCGTTATTATCTGGTCAAATATATGATTTTCTCGTGTCTCATGGATCTCAATGAAAAACAAGCACGATGTCTTCTCCATTATTAGTCATTTATAATGAGATAAAGACTCAATTTTGTATGACTATCAAGATTCTTAAGTATAATATTGATAAGAAGTTTCTTTCGTATGACATGCAGTCAATCTTCTCCACAAATGGGATTTTACACCATACTACTTGCATCCATACTTCTCAACATAATGGTGTGGCTGAGCGTAAACATATGCATATCCTTGATATTGCGCATAGACCATTGATTGATAATCATGTTCTCTATACCTATCGGGGTGATACTGTCCTCACTACTATATATCTTAGAAACGTAATGCTTTCCACCACCATTGATGATAGGTCCTTTGGTCAGGAAAGGCTATGTTTCATGTTCCTCCCAAAGGTGTTCAGATACGTATCCTATGTTCATATACTTGGTCTTAGGAGGGACAAACTTACGACCATAGTAGTCAATGTGTTTTCCTAGGATACATCTAAAATTGGAAAGGGTATAGATGCTATGACCCTCGCTCTTGAAAGCATTACATCAGTGTGGATGTCACTTTCTTCAAATCTCTCCTATACTACTCCAGGTCCGGCCCTCATGTTCCTCCCTCACCTACCTATACCACTCCACTTACTTTCCCCACTCCACATGATAATTTTCAAATGACTACTATCCTACAAGGATACACCCCTTTCAAACTGGTGCCATCTCCTCAAGTATGTCCTTCGACCGAGGCTTTATAGACTAATAGCAATGTTATATCCATGGATACAAACACATGTACTACTAGTGGCTCCATAGATGTTGAAGTAGATCAACCAATTGCTTTAAGAAAGGGGACGAGGCAATGCCCATCTCGATACAATACCAAACACCCAATCTCCGTTGCGATCCTTTTCTAGAATTAGCAGTTAGCTCCTCCTATAGACAACTCATTGAAGAAATCTTCGATACAATTATCCCTTGCGTACATACCAAGAACCTTCAAGATTCCCAATGATGTCAGAAAGTGCGCCTTTTAAGCGAGGCCATGTATGGACTCAAACTGAGCTTTCGCGTCTGGTTTCAAAAATTGTCAGAAGTATTAAAGAATCTAGGGCTCATCAGATCTTAAGCAGACCGTTCTTTATTTGTGAGAAAGAATGGAAGAGGAACAATGGCAATGCTAGTCTATGTGGATGAATCGTCCTCACATGAGATTACTATGATGGTATTTTGGAAATTAAGAAGCAACTAGCAGATTAATTTTTGATCAAAGACTTTCAAATTCACTACGACAATTTCGAGGGATTGAAATTTCTAGGACCAGGTGATGATTATTCATGTCATAATGAAAGCATGCAACTGATTTGCTTTAATAAGTCTAGATGCTAGCATCAAAGCCTGCACAGATACCTATGGATCCTAAGGGACACATCTCGAGACATGAGAGATTGAAGACACTAGTCGATTTATGCATCGAATGTGAAAATTGCTCTAGGTGCCATCACTCGATCGGTCATATCCCTGGCAATTGGGAAACTAAGCCAATTTATGGATGCTCCCACATCAACTCACTTTGATGCATGTATGATGGCTCTAAGGTACATCAAATCTTCTCCTGGGAATGCTCTACTCTTCACCAAAGGCAACAACTTTGATCTTATGGTATATTCATATGTGTAGACTACGAAGGATGAATGATAGGCAAGAAATATACTATAGGTTTATGTACTTACCTGGCAGGAAACATTGTCTCGTGGAGGAGCAAGAAACAACAAGTGGTGTAATGCTCAAGTGTTGAGAGTGAATATGGAGCCATGGCTCAGGCTATTGCAGAACTAGTATGGATTCGATCCATACTTACAGATCTTCATGTCACTCTGAGGCAATACCATGGAAGTGAGATGCGACAACCATGAAACAATGCATGTAGCGAACAACCCCATGTTCCACGAGCGTACCAAACATGTGGAGATTGACATCCATTACACTTGAGATCTGATATAGAGAGGTTTGCTTCGTACTCACAATGTACCATCTATAAAAGATATTGCAGACATGTTCACCAAGTTACTCATGCGCATGCAATTCGAGAAATATTGCAAGAAGTTGGGCATGATTGAAAAGTATGCTCCAGTCTGAAGGGGAGCGTTGAGAGTTGAATTGATAATCCTATTCTAGGGGTATTCAGACGATTCACTGTCTAGGAGTCATCCTCCATATAGCACTAACCCTAGGACTCCATCTATACAAGGAGCCATGGGGTCCTCTTTCTCAATAAGAAAAAAAATCATCACAATCTTCAACTAAATCCAAATAACAACAATATATGGACTCGTACATTTATCATTTTTTATTATGCTATCGACTATGCTTTATGTTTGAGCCCGTGCAAAGGTATATGCAGTCTTATACCAGCATACATGGTTTTCTATTAGCAAGGCTTTGGGTCCTATATATAGGTATAACTCTTTTATAAAAGCTTTTCCTAAAACACGTGAAAGGAAAAATGAATTGGCCTATTGATATTTCCATTCATAGATTTGTATGAGGACTCCAAGCCATAAGTTGGGAGCTATGTACATGTAACACGAGGTATATCGGTAGTTCTAGGTATATAATAGTACAAGTGCGATTAGTGAGCTTGATCGATACCAATCTACATACACGCATATGAGCCTCGATTATTTCTACATGTACGGGGATCAAATGTGTCATTAAGTTCAAGAAAATCAAATATCATTCATGCGGTTCTTTGAATTCCATCTAAATGAACTGCATGAATGCATGTAACTTCAGCTCCATTTTATCTGTGACTTCTGATTTTCCCATGTAGCTTGCCAACCTTTGACCATTGATTCACTACTCGGCATGTGGGCATCTAGGTGTATATCAGAATTGACGGGTAACTCTAATAAAACCCTCCCCAGGATAAAGCCTCTGATTTATATAATATTTGTTTAATATGAATGTTAATGCTTATGTTAAATGCATATAACTATGTGATAGATACCAAATGACTAAGATGGTTTCATGCATGTTATATATACTTTTATTCTTAATAATATAATAAAAAACTAAAATGCATGATTAATTAACGAATGGATGTGTTTACGATGTCCATGTTATCAATTAAGTTGAGCATCATATTATATGATCCGTGCACAAGCGATATACTAAATTACTAATGGAACACTTGATAGATTCAATAAAAAAATAAATTCACATAAGCATTATGAACCTCAAGAAATGGTTGATGGGGAGGTTAATGAGGGTAACTAGATTACAAACCTACCAATGTGTGAGCTATACATTTGAATTACCATGCAAACTTGACCATGTTGGGAAACCATGAGATTGGGGGACGAGACACCGATACATTATAGTTAGTATGTGACCTCAAATCCTGATAGCCTCATGATCTGGGAAATAAACTCGAAAATGTGTGGTTCTTAGCCCCCTTATCTAAGGGGATGAGTGTCACAACACCTCGAGGTAAAACCCATACAAGACTAGAGTAAAATTTTAAATTGATTCAATACAACAATTACCTAAATAACTATGCTTAATTAGTAAGTTATGTCCTTATTTAGTTTCACCAAAATCACATTATAGTGTCTATTTATGTTATCTTTATACTTTGATATATTTCCACTTCTGATGCATGAGTACTTGCAAGCGAGTTAATATCTTGTATTTGTAGTATAAAATGACTATGACAACAAAGTAAAGCAAGTTTTCTTCATGCTTGCTCATGTGTATAAATTGTGTTGCTAACTTTTATATAGTGTATATGTGAGTTGAATCGTTACTTCTCTATATAGATTGAAATTTATTTGCACCTGCTATATGTCGAGTCTTATGAATGAATTCCATTGTAAATTAGACCATATAAAGCCACCAATCACTTAGGGATATATGCACTACTTGTCTAATTAGTATTGTGATGTCCTATTCATTTAAAATAAATTGATGGTATTTCACTAAGGGTGAGTTTGATACGCGGGTTAGAGTAGGGTAAACTGGTAGAGGGTAACCCATTTTTGTGTTTTGTTGCTTGAATAGAGGGTTAAAATAGATGTAAGTTTGAAGTGGGTTTGCTGTGATATGATTGTATTAAAGTTTGAAAAAAGCGTATAGTTATTGTGATGTGATTGTATTGAAATTTGAAAACAAGAGTAGAAGTGGAGTAGTTTATAATTTTTACATGATATGGTGGTATAATATATTTTTTTGATTGAGTGGATGAAAGAGAATTGATTTATTTAATATATTAAAAAAGAGAACATGTAGGTCCCACATTAGAGAGAGAAGAAGTGGGTTAAGTGTTAGACATGTAAGCCCCGGGCGAACCATTCTTACAATAAATGTTATTGTAATGTATATGTTTATCAATAAAAGTTATTGATGTTTCACTCCCTTTATGAAATTAAATGAATGAATGCACTAAGGTCCCTCCGTACAATTAGGATTATGTACCATGGCCATCTTGATGATTATATAGCTGTTGACTCATTAGATGAATCATAGAGGCATGCGCTTGGATGAATATCTAAAAGGTTAGATAGAAGACTCATCAAGCACCGTCAAATGATCATTAAGAGATGATATCCAGCCTGAGTAGGAGATGGCAATCCTTTCTCACATAGGCTGATATCTGACCGACCTCTTGATGCAGGTCCTCTGCATGGGAATGGTGATTCGGAGGTGTCATATTAGTTAGGTCAAAGGGTTGACTTAACGAGATCGAGATAACCTAAGTCCTATGTTGAATGTTGTCACAACATAGGCGCGCATCCTCTTACCGAAGACAGATGTGTTAATATATGTCTGAGTATGTACATTTGGCAGATGATAAACACAAATTATCGTAGGTCTAAAGAGTATGTCTCACACAAGGCGGAGACAACCGATGTCGATACGGCGACCCACAATAAAGTGTATTTAATCAACAATTAACCCACACTATAGATCAAGGAAATAGAAATAAATGTGGAGTTAAAATTTATTTTTAACTCTTTACAAATGGTGTATAGGGACAAGTATACAGAGAGTTCGAACACAGGGAGCAAACAGGGTAGAAGCACAAAAGTGTGTGAGTGAAAGTGTGTGGTCTACACTATGCAAGCAAACAAAGATTTTTGTGGGTTTTTAATTTTTAATTTTCTTTTTTTATTTAATTTTTAATTTTGTATTTTGATTTTTAATTTTCTGATTTTTATAATTTTATATTTTATATTTTTTTTCTTTTTCAATATTGGAATATAAAGATAATGTAATCCAAGGAGTGATAAAATATTTATGAAAAGATGCTAAATAGCCAAAAAATCAGAAATAAATTCTTTTTGATATTTTTAAGATTTTCTACTATTTTTGTGATTTTTGGGTATTTTTCAGAAGATTTTTGATAATTTTAAGCACTGAAATAAGGCAAAATAGTGAGCAAGCTACTGGCTGGAGATAAAATGAGAATTAAAAATAGCAACCAACCACAAAATATTTTCAAACTATTTTTAAAATAAAGACAATAAAAACAGGAGACTACAGGACTTGAGTTTACTATTTTTGGAGTTTTCTACAATTTTCGAGATTTTTTTGAAGTTTTTTATGTATTTTCGAATTTTTAAGGTTTTTCTTTTGAGATTTTTAGTGATTTTTGGACTGACACTAAAATAGGTTAAAATAGATAGTAGGGATTTTTTTTGGAATTTTTCAAGGTATTTTGCTATTTTTTGGCATTTTCTAAGCTAGACAGTGAAATAGATGCATGTTTTTGATTTTTAATAAATATGAAAATGCACTAAAATCAAAAATCAAGAATATAGCGTCAAAGAGCACAGGAGCTTAAGTCCAAATTTTTAGAATTTTTGGGATTCAAATGAGACTTCAAATAAATAGAGCAAGTCAGCACAATTTAAAGGCCTGGTAGGGACTATATTGCAAATAGACAAAAGTCCAGGGGCATAAACGCAATTTTCACACAAAAATTATACTGCATAAAATATATTCTGGGCCAAAAACAAATCTCCAAAGCCGCAAAGGCTTGTCTGCAAAAACACCAAGTTCACGTGCGCACGCACGCGCTCCTGGCAGGGACTAGATAGCAATAATTTAAAAAGGTGAGGGCTAGATTGCAAAACATCCATAATATTATAATTGTATGTGAAAGTTCGTGGAGTAAACCCAAATATAAAAAGGGACGAGGGCCTCTCTGCAAAATGGCTACGCTCCTCACGCGCACGGGCACGTGAGGTGACGTGGCCGAGGACTATTTGTAAATACGTGAGAGTTCGGGGGCCTTAATGCAAAAATTACATAAATATTTAAACAGCAGATGAATGTTTAAGGTCTAAATATTGAACACAAAAACGTGCGCGGGTTAGTTTGCAAAATACCTGCACAAAAGCGATCCGACGACGAGAGATAGTCACTAATACACGTGTCGTCGATCCGCGCCGCGATACCCCTTCGCGCCCAACGGCCACGATCAGATCTTCTCCGAGGATCGGATGGCTGGCGCAAATAGGAATCCAACGGCAGCTTCTTGCCTGGGCTGGTGCTCCAGATCTGACGGCGGGGAAGTGACGTCGACGAACGGGGAAGAAGCTCCGCCGGAGCGAACTTCTCCTCGCTGCAACGCTCCTCTCCGACGTCCCTTGTCGCTCCAAAATAGCTCAATCTCCTCCTGCAGGTGACGTCAATCTCCTGAGGTCCTCAAAACTCTCGCCGGAGCCCGAGGTTGCAGCCAAGGCGGTGGCGGAGCTGGGTGCTCCAGATATCTCTGGCCAGAGGTCCAGAATCGACCCCAGGTGTCTCTTGGTGTCCTGTACCTGTAGAAGAGAGTGAAAGAGTCGGGGGTAAACTGCCCCGACTCCGTGGTAGCACTGAAGCTGCTGCGAGCGTGAAGTTTGTGAAGATGGGGGTTGCGGCCGGAGGAGCACTCCGGCGATGGTACGAATTAGGCGAATGCAGTGACGCGAATCGAAGGTGATGATGGGTTTATGAAACGATGATGCTAAGGAATGGAAATGGAACAGAAACTATGGGTAATAGATGGCCTCAAGCCCCTGGAAGGGCGAGGAAGAAGGTACCTCAACGGGTGGCCGGAGGTCGATTGGAACTCGCCCAAGTGTTGCTGATCCACCGCCTTGACGAGGGCTCCACGGATCTGTCACCTCCAGAGAGTTCTAACGGGGTCAAGGGGGGAAACTTGGATTGGTTTGCGGTTCAAAAATCAAATCAAAGTTGAGGGGATGCTTAAGTATGGTTGACGGTCATGGTGGAAAGAACGAGGTGCGGTGGTGGTTGTCGTGATGCACGTCCCAAGATAAACATTGGGCGTGCAAGGCGGTTTTAACGAGGAAGAAGTTTGCAGAAGACCTTGAGTCGAAAAGATGAAAGGTTGAGCCTCGAAAAAATGGTGAAAGATGGGTCAAAACCTCCCTGACACAGCTACAGGAGTAGGACCAGGGAGTTGACCCGAGGTCAACTCTCCTGGTCCCTTGGTTGGTCCACGTGGACCAACCAGGAAAAACTCCTGGAAAAAGATTTAAAAAATTATTTAAAAATAATAAATGATTTAATTAATTTTAGGTTATTAAAAAATGTTTATTATTTTATATAGTATTTTATTCTAATTTTAATTATTTTTATGAGTTATATTTTGATGAGTTTACTTTTTAGCCCTATATTGGTATAATACCTATGTATTTTAGCCTTTATTTTTATTCTGTGTATTTTATTTTTATTATTTTTATTTATTATTTTCTAAAATCCTAAAATACTTTTATATACACAAATATATTTTTGTTTTATTTTTTTGATGTATTTTGCACATTAAATAAAATATAAGTGTAAAAAGTATAGGTATAAGCATAGGTATAATACATGTATGATCTATATATGTTTATTTTTATTTTGATTTTCCTTTGCCTTTTTATTTTGATTTTAATGTACATAATCATTATAAGTAATATTTATAACATTATAAAAATATAAAAAATGAATAAATAATTAATAAAGAATAAATTGAATATTTTATTCTGTACACTTATACAATGAGGGTCCAAAACTCAACTTTCAACAGTAGCTCCGCCAAATGCGAAACCACCACCATTGGATAGATTATTTTATTCTATATACAATTAAAGGTGAGTATGCTGCATTTGGAGTTGTCAGTTGTGAGATACGGGTCTGGGAAGTTGGGATTCTGGATTCTTATTCAGACCATAACTTTTTATCTGTACATTCTTTTTCTGTGAAATCAATTTTGTATTTTTCTTTATAAAATTATCTACAACTTTCATGTACAAAGTTTCTTTATTTGATGTATAAAAAGTGGAACCAAAAATAGGTCCCAAAATAAATAAAGAATGAATAGAATAATATAGGTATTTGGCACTTATCTCCCCCTACTTTATTCCTTGTCGACCTATTCATCAAGATGCCTAGGTCTCGGGGTTTCGGGTCATAAAATATTTACAATATTTTATTCTTTTTCTTTTCTTTTATTTATTATATAATTTTGGCTTTAATTACAGTATTTTATACACTATTTAGATGCACATGCATGAATGCTAAGATGATGATTTTAATGCTATTTACAGGCATTTGTTAGGATTTTTGGTGCCAAAATGATAGAATAAAGGTGATGAAATGTGGATTCATCAGCAGACCAATAGGTTGATGACCTAACCAAGGTCTATACACCGACGCGCTGGTGTGCATGTAAGGGCATATGAGTAATACGATCTCTCAAAGGGATCATACAGGTTCACTTATGAACCGGAAGACATGAGCTCACTCATGAGGTATTGGGACCAATCAAATTTCATGCATGGTCGTCGTGCTTTGGAAGCATGATATGAATTTGAAGGTATGATATATGCTTTGGGAAAGCATATGATCAATACCAATTCCCAATGACCAAGATTGAGAAACTTGGTGATCAAACCATGAAGAAGACAATGTAGAATTGATCTTGATCTTCAGGTTGATCATAGGTCTTCCACTATGCAGGATGTACAGGTATTGGGAATACCTGAGGGTGATGTGATCATAAACTATTGTATAACCATGACGCTTCCATTCCGAGAGAATGATGAAACATGTCTGGATTTTAGTGACTCTCAGTGGAGAAGCAATCTGATCTTGGTCCAAGTGTTGGACATTGGTCTGAATGAGATTCAGATGCAAGGAGAAGATTAGATATGCGGTCTTGATTTAATCAAGCATCTGTGGGAGGTTCGTAAGATATGGGTTTGAGATGATATCTCAATATCCAAGTCACTATACGTGGAAGAACAATACAATCACCCTGTCCCTATCTCCAAGTATCTACGGAGAAAGCACATTATTCTTGAAGGGGTTCAAGAATAATTCATTTGATGAATTATGTATCCAAGCGACAAGAGGATGATAATTCAGTGAGATTTAATTATCAAGAACAATATGAATGAGATTCATATTATGAGAATGATTATCCAAGATAATTAAATGGGATTTGATTATCAAGGATTACAGAATATGGATAGCACTATCCATAATATATGTGTACATATATTATAAATGTGATTTATAATATATTAGAGAGAGAAGCTTTGTAAATAACATTTGTTAATTATTGATGTGAATTGGATTCACATTAAGTAATTAATTGGAAATGTAATTTACAAATTAGTTTAGGTCGTGAATATGATTCACATATCTTTCAATTGCATGACTGAAATATTCACAAATTAATTTGGAATTAATTTGGTGGATAATTTTGCGATAATAGTTATTGCAAAATTTATTAAGGAATAATAGGATAAAATAAAGAGGAAATAATCACCACAAAAATTGGTGACGTCACCTCTAGGTAACGCCCCCTATTTTTAGGGGTGATTAATTATCCTCTCTTTTATTATCTTGTTATCTCTTGATAATTGATTTATGTTAAATTAATTGTGTTGATGATAATGCAACGTATATTTGATTTAATATAAATTAATGTTGTTGGTTTTTAATCAACAACAATCATGGCCATTGAATGATGCATGGATCAACCTGACCGTTGGATCCCAAACTAATATATAAGGAGGGCAACCTTGGCCCTTTCAAGGTACATAATCAATAGTTGTACACGCCTATTACTACTACTACTCTCTCTCTCTCTCTCGTTCATTCTCGTCGTCTCTCTCTATCTCTCTTTAAGGTAGCCGTCCATCTTATGTGCTGAGAGAGACCTTCTTGCCATCGCCTTCGACTACTCGAGGATCTCCATCTTCTTTGGGGTTGCTTGCTCTAGAGGAAGACGACGGATTTCGTTGGACGAAATCTGGGGACTCGAAGCTTGGATCTTCGTCAAGGATTGCAGGAAGAACGTGTCTCATCATCGCGCCCGCAAGTGCCATCTTTGTGGATCGGACTTGAGACAGGAGGATCTCTTGCTTTAGAGATCTCGTGATCGCAACCACGCTTCAAGAGGTATTTCTAATACTTTTGTGGTTTGATGAAACGATCCAAGAAATGTTCTTGTGATCATGTGGTTTCATCACTTGATTAAAAAAATAATTTCCGCCGCATCTAGCGACTAGTGCGACTAGTCGCCCCGATCGCATGAGATGCGATCAACACGCTTCCGTGATGCGCTTGAGGATTCCTCGTATCCTTCATCAAGGAGGGTAAACCTCCCAACCACTAACGAGCGAGGTCTAAGTATTTTATACTCACAATTCCAGCGCCTCAAGACCCAAGATATCTATTATATATTATAGATAACTTGCAAGATACTTCTACTTGCGATTAGTAATTAGTTGTAATTAAGTGTGCAACATAACCGCCTTCTTAAATTACAAAGATATATGTTTGGTTGCCTAAGCTTGATGTAATAACATAGACTTGTGGATGCATGAGATTATTAGTGCACATTTTGGTTAGTTAATCTATTTTCAAGTTATATCTTGTACTAGGAAGATACTTGCGCTTCGCAGCGGAAGTGAATTTCGTTGATTATATGTTACGAGAAATTGTAGGTTGTAATTAATATTGGAAAAAATTATCGAGAATGCAAACAATCAGCATACACCAATGAATCTGTATTTGTAAATCAGGCATGCCTAAAAAACCAATTAAAGCAATTCACAATATATTCAAATCCCTCTTAGATCCACCAAGAACATGGCTCTGATCATGCAATAAATATTAAGACCTATCACCACTATTACAAATTTCGAAGGCAAGCTTGAAAATAGTAAAAAGAACATGTGGTATGACTTTCTCCACCAAGACAAAGAAGAAATTTTATTACTGTCAAGGGGAAATCCTGAGTGGAGAAAATACAATTCATATAGCTACGAATGATAGGACAATACAAAAACAAGCTTGCATGTTTAGAGTCATAAAAAGTCAACACAATAAATTTAAAATTTTGTCAAATCATCAAAATTCAATCACACCTTACAAATAACACTGAATCAAGAAAGAGCAGTTCGACATTGTGATCAGTAATGTTTTTGACATACATGGAAGAAAAAAAGTAAAATGGAAAAGATACCATATATGCAACATTGGGTTCCCCATCAGAACAATTAGAAATAGGCAAGCATCATACTCACAATAACAAAGGAAACAAAATTGAAAATGTGGAAAATAATTAAAGCAAAACTCAACTTCACATAAACCCTAATTCAAAAACGTAAATTTAAGAGGGGGGTGAAGGGGCATACTTTGAGAGAAACTTCAATCGACAACTGATTTGACCCCAAGGATAGCCCACTGGGCGCTTAGGTTGAAGACAAATGCACAATCAAGAGGAGAAACTTTGGTTGTAGCAGGAAATGTACCTCGAACAAACCCAAAGAAGAATGTTTAGAAGAAAGAAGTTATGCAACCCTTATAGTCTCAAGAGAGAAAGAAGTTGCACTCGATACATTCGGAGAGAGAAAAATCGACACTCGGAAGAGAGCGCATAACAACAAAGAGTAAAGGAGTTCGACTGAGAATAAATGGATAGGAGGGAATCTGACCAATCGGGAGGAGAGAAAGGAGGCATAAAACTACCGACTGAAAAGAAGGGAGGAAGATTCGACTTACAAAAAATGGAAGAGCGAAAGACGATAAATCAACAAATCGTTATACATGTGGAAACGATCTTAAAATATAAATTTAGTAGAGGCTCATATGCACAAAATCCGAATATAAACTCATCTGCTTGAAAGTCCGCAAACTACCTCACAATATACTTGAAAGTTGGAGCGTTCTTGTATTTAGTCTTTTTAAGACATTCGTCATTCCGGAAAATTGCTCCACAATATGCACATATGCAATCTGATGAACCAAGATCCAAAACTACATCATTAAAAAATATAATCAATTTTTACTCTATTTATGTACATAATTTTAAAGTTATCAAATGATTGTCAAAGACTAATTTTCTATATCTTCGTCCTGTCAACGATGAGAACATTCGATTATATTAGCCATATCTAAACCAATGTTATCAGCTTGACGGAAATTCCCCAAAAGAAGATTTGATATTAGATGAACAATCACATATTCTAATGATGGTGGAATGTTTTTGAGATGAATTTTGACCAGCATTTGACGTGCAGGAAATTGTAGAAGTTCTCTTCCTCTTCTTTTCATTAATTACATTCGCACAATGACATCTATTATTTCTAAAACATCTCTTATTGTCATATTTATGGTGTTGCTTACATGGCTAACTATCTCATTATTTGTAGGTAAATTTTCTTGAATTAATGCATCTATTTACCTAATGTTTCTTGCTTTCTTCTTTTCATTATATCTATTTACATCGAAAGCATTATATTTATTTAATTGAAAGCGATTATACTTGCAAATTACATTTATATCCATGTTATAAATATTGGCTATTATGTAAATGTGATAGCATAAACTAATGTGAGATATATAAGATAAAATAAGCTAATTCTCAGGGATGTAAAGTGTATACGTCAATAATATAAATAAATCTGCATCAAAATGAATCAAACATAGGCAAAAAATTAAATCCTTTAGTTTAATAGCAAAATTAATCGAGGAAGCATTTTATACATAGATCTAAACCTGAAAAGGAGAGCATCTACTATCAATGACAGAAGATAAAATCTGGAAGAAAATTTAGTACAAGTATGTAATTGTGATTGCACAACGAATGTGAGATACATGGGATAAGATAAGCCAAATCTTATGGATGTAAAGTGTAAACGGCAATAATGTAAACCAAAATGCATCAAAATGAATAAAACAAGATAGGAACATTAAATCTTTTAGTTTAATAATAAAATTATCTGATGAAGCGTTTTATCCACGGAAATTCTAAACCTGAAAAGGAGACCCTCTACTATCAACGATAGAAGATAAATGTTTAAACGAAAAGTCGGAATGTTTTTATAATAGGAAATCTATGTTGTCCCTTTGGCCTGCTCTAAACAGAAATGGACGTTATGTGGATATTGAAAAGTACACATTAAATCTGAATATTATCTTGGAAGTTATAAGGAGTTAAAAAAATTTAACAACAAACATTATGCCTTAATTGCATGTTACATCGAATATTAGATATAAATGTCATAGTATAGTATGTATTAATTTTCCCATAAATGTGATACCTTTAATACTGGACAACAGAAGATTGCAATTATAATGTTAGTTTGAAAGCTACCATGTGGATTTAACAGAAAGCATCCATTTATCAATTTTTTTAATTCCAACTTATTAACCATATCGATCACATTCCAAAAAAGAATCCCTTCTCCTTTTTTTGAATTTCAACTGAATACCATGCCGACCACTTCTTTCCAAAGAAATGAAGTGCCTTTAATCCATTCTGTAGACAACACATGTAATGATATTTTTATCAATGACAATCAGAACGAAATAACAGCGTGATGTCAAATGAATTGTTTTCCATATAATATTTCTTTTTCCAATGAAAATGTATATGTTAGCAAATGTGACTATAATAAAATAAACTACAACATGAAACTGATCTAAGAGAATATACTATTTCAGATGAAAAATTAAAAACCGCACATATAACAAAATTTTATCGAAGCAATACAAAAAAATACCACAAATACATGTAAAAAATTATGTCTATTTATACTGGATAACATTCAAAGGACATTAATAAAAAGCTGCAACATATTGCATTCACATATAGCATGTCATTTAAAAACTACAGTTATGTTTTTTGTACGAAAATACAAACTACATCAATGGATATCTAGACCAGTGGTAGGCAGATAGATCGTGGCGATATTATGCAAGTAATACAGATTAGTAGAAACACATACTGTTTAAAGAAGAAGCAACCCAAACTTCAATCTAAGTATAAAAGCAATGACAACAATGCAAAAATTCCACACATGACAGTGTTTTAAGTTATGGTAACTCAGACGAGGAGAAACAAACGTGAAGGGAAAAAATCGAATGAAAAGGGAAAAAACATAATACATTTCACGAAATATGAAACTAATCATAAGAAATGGTATTATTTGAGGTATAAAACCAAATGACATACATACAATGATATTTTACCGAGTCTATACAGTAGAAGATATCACTAATATGCCTCTAAAACCATTTCTATTTATAACAGGGAATACTTCAATAACATTTCCTTTTTCATTAGTAAGTATAAATTAGGTAATTTGACAACACAACTGTAACACCCTAACCCCAAACATAGTACCAAATGGAAAACTCACAAAGTGTGGGTGTGATATATAAGTGGTGGGGATTACTACTTGACAACTTGGGCTTAAGCATTTTGGGTGGTTGTCAACGGGTCCATTTGAGCCCGAACCCAACAAGTTGTCAGGGCCAGTTTTTCTCGATAACGGACCGGGGACCTAAGCCCGGGACGTTACAAGCTTTCCAACGAGTCCAAGATTGCGTAAATCCGATTTCGTATGAGGAAGTTATGCCTGTTTTAGTGAACCATAGTCAGTGACTTTTATGGAAATATTACCCACGGATTTTGGTTTTATTATACACGTTGGGGAGATATTTTGGAGGATATTTCACCTCAAAATTGACAACCTTATTTCATATTCTTTACCTTTGAATGATCTTTAAAACCACATTGATCTCCTTCTATTCCCACCATTCTCCAAAATTGATTTCTTCGTTCTTCTTCCCTAGAGAGACGAGAGGAAGAGCTTCTTCCCTTTGACGAGCCACGAGGCTCCAGAGCTTCGTTACGAGGAGAGGAAGAAGAGCGTCTTCGCAAGGGGAAGACGTCGTTGCACTCAGATCGTTGATCGTGTGTTCGGATGAAAGGTTCACGTGAAGGTAACGGATTTGCAACCTTCTCCCTCTTTATATTCATGTATCTCACTTTTAGGGAGATTGTTGTTCGGGGATAGTTCGATTTTGATCCGACCCCGAGATCACCTTTTGCTGTTGGTGGGCCATGACTATTCTCATCAAATCTTCTCCTTGTGAGTCTTGGTTGATTTAGGAAGATTGTTAATCCTTTATACACGAAAGGTATAATCGGGACTCATAGCATTATACCATAAGCTTGATTGTTGAATCACTGATCAATAACAATGCGATGTTAGGATTATCTCTCCCATGAGGGAAAGGATCGTCTTATTATTTTTCCTTCACGATGGATTCTATTGGATAGTTATAAGCCCTTGACAATCTCCGACCCCTCCCTTTTCATATTTCAACATATAAGAATATAAAGGGTACAGGTTGATCACGTCATGAGGTTTGGATTAGTGTTATAATTATAACATGATCTTAGGAATCCAGTTTTCTCTGTGTGGTAGAGAAATTAGTTTAGTAATTACTATTGTTCAGGGAATTCGTTACCTATAACATCATGCGATAAACCATTAATACCTTTATGAATGTTTTTTTTATAAATCGTAAATGAAGTAGTTGCTTATTGGAAAGCGAAAAGTAATATGAAAAAGAATTCTCATGAACACAGAAAAACTTTTAGATATAATGATATTATGTGTTTCGTAATTTTGTAGTTGGCAATTATCATGCGGTAACCTGGCTCTGATACCATTTGTAACGTCCCGGACTTAGGTCCCCGGTCCGTTATCGAGGAAAACTGGCCCTGACAACTTGTTGGGTTCGAGCCTAAATGGACCCGTTGACAACCACCCAAAATGCTTAAGCCCAAGTTGTCAAGTAGTAATCTCCACCACTTATATACCACACCCACACTTTGTGAGTTTTCCATTTGGTACTATGTTTGGGGTTAGGGTGTTACATACTCCCCCACTTATATTCGCAGCGTCCTCGTTGCGACATGGCCCATCACTTATTCCCAGTGATAGTGGCGGTTGCACGCTCCGGGTAGCCATTTCCTCCAATTTCTTTGTAGGGGCGGCTCCACCTCTCGGGTATCCCTTTCCACCATCAAAGATAATTTGGCTCTGATACCATTTTGTAACATCCCGGGCTTAGGTCACCGGTCCGTTATCGAGGAAAACTGACCCTGACAACTTGTTGGGTACGAGCCCAAATGGACCCGTTGGCAACCACCTAAAATGCTTAAGCCCAAGTTGACAAGTAATAATCCCCATCACTTATAAACCACACCCACACTTCGCGAGTTTTAGGTATGACATTATGTTTTGGGGTTGGGGTGTTACAACAACAGAAATTGAAAACTGAAACTGATTATAAGCAACGTCAATCTTTGATGTAAAAAGCTAAAAACATAAATGTAACAATTTTTTACCTATTAAAACTATAGAAACGACAATGACAATAAGTTTTGATAAAAACTTGACTGATAATACAACAACAACAAAGCCTTTTCCTACAATTAAGTAGGGTCGACTAAATAGACATTATGAAGCTAATGGCTAGAAATACATCACTTGAAATAAGAATAACGGGCACGCCATTCAAGTGGAAACACAATCAATAACAATGAATATCTAGGTCACTAGTAGGTAGATAAATTACTAAGAAATCATTTAAACACGGGAAACACAACAGGGAGATAAAAACATAGTCAAATTACAAAAAAAACCAAAAAACAAAATTTCAAGTTCTAAACCCAAAATAAACAACAGTAATGCAATAATAGACAACAACTGCTAAATGCACCCATATTTGAATGAATGAACGGCATGGAATTAAAAACAAAAAAACATAAAAGTACAACGTACCATATACATGGTAAATTATGTTTGCTATGCAGTTTAAATCCATGAACATATATTACTTTTTAGGAAAAAGTTTTACGCACCAATAATACATGGGGTAAATATTAATAATCCAAAAACTGTTTTTATATGTTTACGAACATTCAATCAGAAACATTCAATTGTGTTCGATATACCTATTAAATTTATACACATACATTCACATTCTGGAAGGAAATATCCGCAGCGATAATATTGGGGAAAGTATGATATCTAGAGACTATTTATCCAATATTGTAATTGAGTAACTTTATTGATCGTATTTTGCAAACGTAGCTTGCATTCAATTAAGAAAATATTATAAAATATTTCACTCACTCCAATTACTCTCGAAGGAAAAAAGAAAAAAAATGGATAGGTTATAATCCACATCTTTCTTAATTGACTAACTTTATTGATCGTATTTTGCAAACGTAGCTTACATCTCGATTGAGAAAATGTTATAAAATATTTCACTCAGTACAAATACTCTCATAGGAGAAAAATAAAAAATGGATGTGATATAATCCACATCTTTTTTCCTGAGTTGATCTTATCAATCTACATAACACGTATCATGCATGCTCCAACATTAAATAAAGAATTTATATGCAACATAAATACTATAAAGAAGATGGCAAAATAAAAATTATGGTTATTCAAGTATGGCTACATCTTTTTTTCCGAACTGATCTTATCAAACTATATAACACAGACCATGCATGGTCCAACATTACAGAAAGATTTTGTATGCAAATTAGTGACAGTTAAGATGGTAAAATAAAAAATACGGTCATTCACTAATTTCAACGGCGAGCATAAAAATACTAAAAAATATGGTAAGAGTTTCTCCATTGAGACAAACAATATTTTTATGGGATTTTTACCCAGCAGACCCTGTAATCTTTTGCAATTACCGCTACGACCTCTGAAACATCGTAATTCCTCCCTCACCCCTGTAAACTTGTTAACCTTTATCCTACAACCCCTGTGGTTAACCCCCATCCCTCTAACCGTTAAAATCAACCAGATTCTGTTATCTTCTCTTATATTATACTCAGTTTATTTATCAAATTTACTAGAAATGCCATTCTCTCTCATCCTCCACCTCCATCTGTCCCTCCCTCCCACCGTCCACCTCCAGTTGAAGACGTCGCCTCCCCTCCCCCGTCCGCCGCCGCCCCTGCTCGAAGCCCCCTCCTCCGTCAGCCGACCTCCCCGCTCGAAGCCTCTCCCTTGGTGACCATCCCCGATCAGACACTCACCCCTGGTCCCCATCCCGTTGCAAAGCCCCCTCCCTCCGACTCCCCCGACCCCATCCCGCTGGTTGCCCCTGTCCCACCGCCTGCCCCTGCAAACCCCACACCCCTGCCTGTCACCTCCCCCTGCAAGCACCCACCGCCTCCGCTGCAAGCCCCCCCTCCCCCCCATCCCACCGCCTGCACCTGCAAACCCCCGCGTCCCGTCGCTTGCCCCTGCAACTCCCCCCTCCCCCCATCCGCCTCCCGCCGCCTGCCCTGCAACTGCCCCCTCGCCCCCTGCACCCCACGTCCCTCCGCCGCCTCAGGCTGGTTGGCTCCACAGATCCCGCCAAGCTTCTCCATGCGAGTCCCAACAGTGTAGTGGGAAGGGAGGCTGTCAGAGAGGAGAGAGAGAGAGAGAGAGAGAGAGAGAGAGGATTTTTTACTTTTCTTGGTTAATTCTAACCGTCCGATCATGGACCGGTTAGATTAACTCATTTCTAACTCAAAGAAGTTAACTCTAGACGTGTCAGTTTAACGGCAGGGTTCGTAGGGTAAGACGGAGCAACTTTACAGGGGTGAGGGAGGAATTACGATGTTTCAGAGGTCGTAGCGGTAATTGCAAAAGATTACAGGGTCTGCCAGGTAAAAATTCCTATTTTTATTACAGTAAAATGGAAAATTCCAGATAGAGAAATTACCATTCGTACAATTATGGATGATAGAACAATACAAAATCAGACCATCATGCATCAGAATAAAAAAAGTAAACACGATAAATTTAAAAATTATCAACTAATTAAATTCAATCACACCTTCCAGATAAGAAATCAAGAAATAACAGTTCGAATATGGGATGACTAAAATTTTTGAAAACCGTGAAAGAAAAAAGGGAAAATGAAGAATGCAATACCTGCAAAACAGTGATCCCGATCGGAACAATTAGAAATCAATAATCATCATTCTCACAGTAACAAACACAATCAAATCGAAAATGCAGAAAACAATTAAAGTGAAACCCAACTTCGAGCAAACCCTAAATCAAAACGAAAATTTAAAGGGGGAGGAATTATGAACATACATAGAGAGAAACCTCAATTGAAAGCATATGTGGGCCCCGAAGATAGCCCATCAGACGCTTAGATTTGAGACGAACACGCAACTGGAAGTACAAACTTCGGGTGCAGTAGGCAAGGCATCTCGACAAAACCCAAGGGAAAAAGGTTAAGAGAAAGAAGTTATGCAACCTTGTACTCTCAGGGGAGAAAGAACCTGCTCCTCGTACCTTCAGCGGGAGGAAAATCAATGGTCGGAAGAGAGCACCGAATAACAAAGGGAAAAGAAGATCGTCAGAGAATAAATTGGTAGGAGGGAATCTGACCGACCGGGAAGAGAAGAGGGAGAGTATAAAGCAAACTACCGATAGACAGTGAGGAAGATTTGAGGCGAAGAAAATGAAAAAAATCAAGAGGGTACATCAACAACTGTCGAACATGAGGATGGATATATCACTGCGCGTCATTGTTTGGGAGGAGTAGCCAGAAGCAGTGCAGGGATGTGAAACACAGAGAGAGAGAGAGAGAGAGAGAGAGGAAAAGAAAAGCAATAATGGCACATGTCAGATTGGAGAGTCGGTATGGCCTCCCATGAATTCACGTGGATGAAAAAAAATTAAATCTGATGTGAGAAACGATAAATGCTGAGAAATGCCGAGGTCCACGAGAGAAGGAAATAACCATGGCCTCTCATAAGGTCACGTGTCAAGCTACGGGTGAAAAACCCATATTTAAAGAGAGTAATAGTTATGAACCTAGATACATGGGATCTAAAGAAAACTACAAAGAAAAATAAATAACATTTGATTATGAAGATTAAACTATGGTTAGGGGAAAAAGATGGCCTTCTTACATTGGAGACGAAGGTTGACTATGCACAGATGGAGGATGGAGGAGGCTACAAAGAGGGGGGAAAAGGGGTGCTGGTGATACACAGATGGATTAGCGGTAGAAATCACGGCCGTAGAGGACTTCAAGAAACCCCTATCCGATGGGCCAATGACGTCGACGACGATGATGGAGGCTACATACATCAAGAGGGCCACACGCACGGTGGAGCAACAGCAACAACGGAGAAGGGACAATCCTGCATAGCAACAGAGGCAAAGGTAGGGAGATGGGAGGGGAGGGCTTGGAGATAGTGATGGATAAGAGGGGCTCCTAATGGATGTAACCGTCATTGTCAAATTTCTTTAAAGACAAATGCAAGATTTTTCAACAGAATATCAATGCATGGGGGTAGAGTTGCACTCTTTAATATATGTTATGTTGTGAATAGATATTTTTGCATAAAACAATTTATAAATTTCCCTTCCATTAGTTCATACTTGTGTCCAACATTCTTTCCTGTTTATAACGTTAAGAAAACCTTCTTTTGTCAGGGTTGATTTGTTAAAAAAATAACTCTAGAGATACTCTTTTTTTATCCACTTAGCTTTAAAAAAATTCCGTTGGATGTGAAAAGGATAAGTCGAACGAAAAGTTACAACATGTCAATGTTACCAATATAGTTAGCTGACTATTTATGTATAATTCAATTTCATTTGAGAAATATTTTATATTTATAGCTAAAAGTATATACCGCATATCTATATAATATTTTGATTTCCCTTACTTAAAGCACGTTTGAGCTCGTATGTAGGTCTGATGCGTGCTGAATATAACCACCCTTCCAAAATTAAGTCAATTCTCCAAAATAATTAGTTGCAATATGGTGAAAATTAATCCCTACCAAGGTACATACTAATGGTAAAAAAATACATTGTCAACCAGACCTCTTTATGATAAAGATATGTGCAATATTTTTTGTTTTAATTGTATTACACGAATAAAAAGAAACATCACAATTGATTTTTGTTCTAGTTGTAATCACAAGAAACCCATTGAGCATTGATACAATCCAAGGATAACTTCAGAGTTTATGTTATAGTTTCATATTGAAATTATAAATTTGATCATAAATTTGGCTGATTAATAGTAATTTATAGAGTTAATTTTAAAATTTCAATCATGATTTATATTATTAGCTTTATACCAACATGGTTACTGCTCTTGAAACTTGATGATAATTAAGGAAATGATATCATTTTAGGTTGATTATCAATATCAAATGTCACTTATCAGATGGCATTATTTTTTTGTTGACAGTAATTTCCATTTTTTTCTACATTTCCATCTTTGTCTTTTTTTCTATATTCACACCTTTTACATGCACCACATGTGTAAAGAGAAAATATAGATCCGGGCCCGATTACAACACCATCTTCCTCGACATCCACACGGAGGAGAGGATGGGTCCCTCGTGCCATCTAGGGTTTCAGTAAGAACAATCTAACAGACGTCAGAGATCGACGATGTGAGTTGACCCTCCTCTCTCTCTCTCTCTTTTTCTCTACCAACCACTCGATCTCTATATTCATATATATACTTCAGGGTTTGTTGATCCCCTGCGTCTATTTGTTCTTGGATTAATTCACGTTTCTTTTATTTTTCGTAATTGGATTGTTGTTTATTCTTTTTCATCGACCGGATGATATTTTTATCTTTTTTTATTTTACATCACATGCTTATTTGATCATTGTGTATGACCATTATTTTTTTATTGAAGGGACCACTAGTGTGAGCTGAATCGAGGATCTGTTGATTTATGCTTTCTTGAAGATCATGTCAAAGATCATGTTGTTTCGTGTTCTATCAGAAGTTTTCTTGGGAATTGTGGTGTTCTCGTCCAGTAATCTCTGTAGATCAATGTCACTGTCAATAAAGTGGATGGAGCGTAATGCCTGTTACGCGAGAACATATTAAAAGCTGATCGAGTGGAATCCTACAACTGTTGTTTGACATCACAATTAAGAATGCATGACAAATACGAAGCACAAAATGGAATGGATCTGATGTAAGGAATCTTACGTATTTTTTTCGTTCGATTACGCTACATGACAATTTATAATTTAAGTAGTTGACTCTATTTTTTAATTTATTTGAGTATGTAAAATATCCGTTATATAAGCATTGTTATTTTTTTTATTTTATTTGAAATCTTAGTTTTATGTTTATTTGATGGGGATATATCCGTGCCCCACCCCCGTGGGTAGAGAAATTTTGAATGAAATATTATTTTCCACTCATTCGCCGCTCTTCCTTCTCTCTCCCCTTCACCCCTTCGTCGACGCCGCCACCACCTCTATCTCTCTCTTCCCCGACGCCGCCACCCACACATTCCCTCCATACCACACCGCCATCCCCGCCTCTCCAACCTCTGCCGCGCCGCCTAACATATCCAGCGCCTCACCTCGCCCCTGCGCCGCTGCTTGCATAAATCAGCCCTCCCCCAACCCAGCCCCTCTTCCGATCTCGCCCCTTCCGCCATCGTCAATCCAGAGACCACCTTCTCGCGCCGCCAACGCTACCGTCAGCCACCAGCACCGCGCCTTCGTTTTCCCTCCGCCGCTTCTTGCTGCTCGCAATCAGGTCTAAGGTGCTGCACCTTTCCTCTTCTGTTGGTTGTGGTACGTTTAAACCCCAAATCCATATTTTTTGTCACCCGTTTACTGTGGCGTGTCCTACAATATATTGCTTTAATGGAGTTTACCTTCTGTTAACTGTAGGCACTAAAATAAATAACTAAATATTCTGGGTTAACTATTTCGGTTTGGACTACCTCCGTGGATAAAAAGTGTTAGAAAATAGAGAATATGGAAGCGGATGATAAACATAACATAAATACAGAAAGATAAAATGTGGAAGAACAAGAATTTAACATGGAACCCTACTCCTTAAGGAGTGGGATGAAATCACGGGAGAAGCCCTCAAAGGGACATATGTAGCATTACTTTTCCTCATCTGATACAGGAGGTCCGAGACTCCTTAGTCCTTATATAGCCTCCATAGAGCCTCCAAGTCCCACCACTAGTAGATGTAGGACTAAATATATGAGTGTGGTAAATAGATCCTGGAGGTATCCATTTACCCATCTACTACTCATGGACGTACAACCAAATACTCCAACACTCCCCCTCAAGCTAGAGCATGCAATGCTCAGCTTGGACAAACAGAAAGAAACTCAACTCACGCTACAAGACACTACAGACAATATCAACTCAACACGCACAACTGCCGGCTGCTGTTGAGGACGTTACTTATCATGCCATGCAGGTGAGGAGGACGAACGGTCTGGAGTGTGGGTCAACTGATTCTCCTCGTCGGAGAGTATGTGCTATGAACTGCGCCTGTCAGAGTCACTTCAACTGGAAATGAGTCTCCTCATCGGAGTACTCTGGCTTGCCACAATAATGTGGACAACTGCTCCATCTCTGAAAAGTGCCAAACTGAAAAAGGCCGTGGAAGTGCAATCCTCGTCGGAGTCCACAATCGCTGGAGAATAGAGTATGAAAAGTCTCCTCGTCGGAGAACTGGGCTCTCTCATCTGGCACGGAGGATGGTACACTACTCCCGAGTACTTATGATATCACATGAAAAACCTTGGTCACATGACATAGGGAATGATCCTCTACTATGGAGTTCCTATGACTCACATGAAAACTCTAGCCGAAACAAAAAGAAAAGATGGGGACCACTACAAAAGATGGCGTACATGTGCACATCTAAAAAGAAGTCCACATACACGTGCATGTCTGAAATTGTCTCAGAATCTGATGTCAAGTCTGGCAAAATCTCTATGGAGTCTGAAAATCGGATGGTCTGGATAATATATAAATATGAAGAAGACGTATGACTCTACATACACTCCCCCTTTCTCCATACTTGTAGGAAAACATGAACGTCGACCAAGTTGGGAGAAGACAAGACAAATCAAGACATTAACATGGGGAAAACATCATGAAACCAATAAAACGAACTCACAATTTTTTTTGGCTTTCTCAAAAATTTCTTCTCCTTTTTTTCCTGAATATTTCCATTTTTTAATAGTCGTTTCATTTTTTTTACATTTTTTTTCAATATGCATACGACTTTTGCATGCACGCGCCTTTTTTCTGGATATATATATTACGTTTTTCTTTTGCAAAAATTGGACTTCCTCTTTTCCTTTTTTTCTGCTCCCTTTTTTTCTCAGGCCACGGCCCACATGGGCCGAATCACAGCATAATAATAATTTTTTAAATATATGCGGCCCCGCTTGGTGCTAAAACCTTAGAGTTCCCTGATTGGGAACAAAAATGCCGGGGGGGGGGGAGGCTCTTTGGGCTGCAAATGACTTCGATTTGAAGATGGTGACGCGACCCATTGGAGGAGCAGTCTGAAAGAAGCGTGCACAAAGTAGAACAAGAAGGCCTCTAGGGCCTTTAGAACAGTGTCGCCTGGCTGGAGCAGACGAGCATCGAAAGAGGAGCCGCGTCGCTCACGACCTGCGCTTGGAGGTTGCACCGCTCGGGGCAAATCCTTTGCCTTTCCGTTGACCTAGGGATGGACATGCTTCGAGGAGGCGACCAACTGGAGCGCTGCGCCTGGACGGAGAAGGGGGTGCTGCCGCCGCGTGGATCTGGGGCCTGCGCGTTGCCTACGCCTTGGAGAGACGCGTACGCGATCGGGGTCTCCACCGGCAAGGGGTGCGGCTTGAGAAGAGAGTTGCTAGGACTCACCGCTGGAGGGAATCTATCGTTGGAGGACCGCAGAGTGGGGAGCGACACTGCCGCTTGAACTGGATTAGATCCTTCCATCCCCTTTTTGTTCCGAAGTCGCCTGCATGCCCTTTTTCGATAGATGCATTAGTCTGGCATTTGGAACATCGAACAAGGGTTCCAGGAATTAGAACTTGAAATCAGGACCCAAAAAAATTGTCGAATATCTTCAGGGTTGAAAGATGGGGTGTTTGATCTTCACGAACTCCAGATCTATTGTTTCAGAAAACCCTATAAATCTTGAATAAATCTCTCATGAATAATAATCTTCAACATCAATATTGAATCTTGAAAGACAAAAATAAAGATCTTGAGATCCTCGAGAATCGAATCTCAAACTGCATAAAGAACAAATCTCCGAGAATCGAACCCGCTTTGATACCATGTTAGAAAATAGAGAATGCGGAAGCGAATGATAAACATAGCACAAATGTAGAAAATAAAATGTGGAAGAATAAGAATTTAACGTGGAACCCTACTCCCTAAGGAGCAGGATTGATGAAACTCGATTTCATCATCATAATTCCATATTATTAACCCCCTTGCTTAAGCTTAGTGCCAATAAATCCCAGTTAATGTTCTGTAATTATCAGAGTCTCAAATAAATTCAAAACCACAAAAAATGGCAAAATGATAATTCGTGGTATTTTTAGACTTAAAAATACACTCAAAAATATTTCGGGCCCTTGTTTGAACTCTTTTCGAGTTTTGGTCAACATGAAGCTTGTAGATCTCGTCAAGATCTACAACTTTCATGTTTTGAGTTTTCTCAAATTCGACCAAATAAACCCTCAAAAATTAAAAATACTATCTGAATAACCTGATTGGGCCACGTGGCCCATTCTGGAAGCACCACGTGGCCCGCCCTCCTTGTTCCAGCCGCTCGCATCCTCAGCCGTTGGATCCTCCTCTGACCCAACGGCTCAGTCATCTCCACTCCCGCTCTCCCCTCAACCATTCGATCAGATCCTCACCTAATCCGCACCGCAGTTTCGCGCCTCACGCAGAGCACGCCACGTGTCGCCTTTTTAGCCATTCGATCGCGCACATGAGGTCTTGATCTCCACCGTCTACAATCGTTTAAATCTTACCCTTCAGATCAAGCCCTAGACTTCATCACGACCGTCCGCCAACGCTTACTCCGCAGCTTGACACGTGGCGCTCTGTGAGCCCTTTGATGGCACCCCGGATCTCTCATCTTGGCCGCTGCTCCCACTTATTCCCTCTGTCGTTCGATCATCTCCCAATCACCATCATCACCGTCCGCCGGCGCGCACACCTTAGTTTGACACGTGGCGCTTCCATCTGCCTTCGATTCGCATCGCCCAGATCTTATCCACACCGTCACTCCGCGCCTAAACGTCCGCCGTTGGATCTCCAGATCCAACGGCCAGGCGATCGTCGTCAACCTCCGGACCTTTCTCTCTCTCCCACGATCTGAGTTACGCATTACTCTTCCCCTTCCTATTATTCCACCCACTCCGACCATCATCTCGACTCACTAACTGTCCCACGGTCTTCGCCATTCGATCAGCTCCCTCGCGCACTCCTCCACGATCCACAAACTCTTCCCAGTCACCCCATATTCCCCTCGCAAACCCACGTCGCCACTACCACTTCCGCCGAGCTCTCCCTTCAAATACCCCGATCCCACGCCCATTTTCCGGCATCCACCTTTACGTGGGAGGAGGCCCAGCCCTCCTCCGTCTCCCAGTGACAGGGGGAGGTGGAGGATCGAGCGAAGACGACCTCCCTCCCCGGTGAGATCCATCGCCGGACATGGCGATGTCGCGGCGCCTCCAGGTGACCACCCGAGCTGCACGGAGAGGCTGACCGTGTTCAGCGAAGACCCGGGGACCTTCTCGAGTCCCCAGCCCAAGCCATCACCTCGCCTCCGACCAGGTAAGCTCCTCTGAACCTCCTTTGATTTTCTTTCGATTTCATCGATTTAAGCAGGTCGCTCCGACCACCCCCTCACTCCGATAACCCCCCTATTAGTTTCGCCGTTAACCCCCCTTCCACGTGCATCTTTCCGAGCACCCTCTCTTTCTCTTCCAGAACCTCTACACGTCCGACCCACCTCCTCCGCCATCCACGGCGGAGGAGCTCCGAGCTCCCATGTTCTACACGCCGCATGAGCTCCCATCTCGCTCACCTATGCACGCACGCACGCAATTATGCTTCGGGTATGCTCGACTATCGTGCAGGTCATCGAGAGTTTCATCGACCGGAGCTTGATCGGAGCAAACTTCACCGACGTCGTAGCAGACCTCCGAGCCCCGGCGAGCCGCACCAGAGCTTTCAGGATCTCCCCCGAGCTCGTCGCTTCATCGACGACCTATCCTTCGCTTCGGGGGAGGTCTACCGTGATCGAGAGAGAGAGGCGGAGGAGGAGCTCCTTCGCCGGAGCTCCAAACTCGCCGCCAGCCGCAAGCGAAGGAGGAAGGACAGGGACCGTTGGATGGTCCTCCTTCAGCCACCATCCAACGGCCCAGATGAGGCCGCGTCATCTTCTCCAGCAACCATTGGATCGTTTCGATCCAATGGCCTTCGTGCAGCCACGTCGTCAAGCCAGGATCTCACCGCAGCCATCCGATCGTCATCATCGGATGGCCCATCTTCAGCCACGTGGCGTCATCATAGCAGCATCGAGCCTCCCGTCCGAACCTACAGGCTCGGCGACTCCTTTCCTCCACGAGCCTGCGACGAGCCATCATCAGCTTCGACACCATCCGAGCCTGGCCGAAGCACCTACGAACCTTCCCCGAGCCTGCAGCGGATCCAAACCAAAGTCCGAGCCTAGCCGAAGCGCCTCCGAACCTCTGCTGATCCCGAGCCTTCATCCGGACCTGGAGAGCACGTGCGTTGCACGTGTGTATCTGGGTAATTTGCAGAGACGCCCTCTGACTTCTCCAGATTTGCAGAAAGGTCCCCGCGCGCATAGAATCTTTACAGGGAAGGCCTCAGATCTTATTTTAATTACATTTTAGTCCTTCCCAGGGACCTTTCTGTAGTTATCATTTCATGTTTTCTTTCAGTTATGCCCTTGCTTTCTTTGTTGAATATCTTGAGCAACGTTTGTCCAATCGAGTTGATTTCAGTTTCGTTTTGAAGCTTTTCTCGTCCTCTTTATTATGGCATGCTTAAATGTTAAATTTGACACTAATTTCCGTAATGTATTAATTTAATTTCTAAGTGTCCAGATATATTTGTTTGTCATGCCTACTTGCTTCATAATTACAGAGTGCTTATTTAATTCAACTCGAATTGACTCATTGATTATTTTGCTCATTAATTTGTATATAGGGCATATTTCCACTACATCTCCATTTGCATAGTATTGCATTCATTTGCATGATAAAAAAATGATAAAAAAATGCATGTTTATTTTAATTGCATGTCATGTTGTGTCTGTGGTTTGTCTTTGCATGGTTTGACCTATATGATTATTTTCAACACTTGATTAAGCACACTTAAATTCTGATTAATAAGAGAGAGGCTCGTGTCCCTGAGTTCGACCTTGGTATCTTACCAAGTAAAAAAAATAATAAATCACGATCACCTCATTTTGATTTATCTTCGCATATCTTTAAATGAGGTGATCTCTTTGACGATCGAAATCGGCCCGACTGCACCGACATCTCCGAGTGCTAATTTAGCATCCTTAAAGGGCCGATTTTTCGGTTCATCAAATGGCGCCGTTGCCGGGGACACGGCTCATTTCTTTTATTTTTTGGATTTTTGTGTGTTTAATTTAGTGTTCCTTTTTACAGGTTAAATAGTCACATATTTTTGCATAGAAAATTTTTCTTTCTTATTTTGATCTCTAACCATTGTTTCTGTGGCAGGGCCCTTGATGGATCAAGGAGGCGAGGAGCAGGACGTTCCCCGCTGCGAGGAGCCGCAGGAGCATGCTTGGAGCAAAGGAGGAAGAAAAGAAAAAAAAATGTGTCGCATTTTTGTTGCATTATACTCTTTATAATTCGTCTTTTACAGCGGTCTTCGATCGAAGACTCGCGGTTGTAATCGAACGAATGTGGTTGTGTGGGGATCGTCCCCACTTGAGTGTCGACCTAGGATTTAGGCACACGGCTCTCCGAGCTCATTTTATCTTTTATCTTTTGTGCTTGATCGTAGGTTAGGACACACTAAAAAAAATAGACGCACTTAATCTCGCATCACTTAGCTAAAATTCATGAAGATTAATCACCGCTAATAGATGCATGGTTAGGTGCGGCTTTTTCGACTTGCATACTTGTTTGATTTGATTTTCAAAACGGACCCAGATTTTTCGCGGCTTTTATCGTCAAATCACTGCATGATTTATCGCTTAGCCTAGATCGCGGTTTCTTCGAATACATGTTTTTCTCGGCTTTCATTTCCTAGCTTGATCACCTAGGATTAATGGAAAATGGAATGAACGGTAGACGATGATTTCTTGATTTTGTGCTAACTTTAATTCAGTGATAACTTAAAATAAAATTGGGACTGTTAATTGCAAGTCAACCATAAATGGAGTAAAATTCGGTTTTGGGAGAGCAATACCCTCGCTTACGCAATGATTTTCACTTCATATCTTTTTCTTTGCGTAAAAATCAAATGTTTTATCACCAATAAAATAGACAAGATAATAAACCAACTTTGGTTGGTTTCATGTGTGAGTTGGTGAAACTACGGGTTTGCTTGCTTGATTGAGCCATAATTGTTGCGACACACACCCCAAAACCGTAGTGACTCCATTTTCATCTCCAAGATTCAATACCGCTCACTTGTAAATCCATCCCTCTTCTTTGTTTACCTTGGGTCTCTTCCAGCATCAATCCTCATCTTTATACTTAGGCTAATCTCAGCCTAAGTATAGGGGGGGACCCAAATCCCCGTGATTTTCTCTACTCCTCTTTTCTTGCCTTTATACTTAGGTTATTTCTAACCTAAGTATAGGGGGGAGTCTCTCTTATTTCCCATATATTCTTCTATTTTCAAATGGACCTATGGACTCATAACATCTAGTGCTATGAGGACATAGCAAAGTTTAAGGATAGGGGGGTATACCGTACATACAATTTATTTACTTTAGCTAATATCTGAAAATTTTGAAAAATTAAAAACTTTTTGGCTAAGGTAAAATTTGTTGGACTAAGAGAACTCAAAAGATTTCACGGCTTTTCTAACTATGTTACACTCTTTTGATAAAAAATATTTTCGAAAATGATTTGAAAAATGAGTTTTTCTTATTTTGAAAAATCTTTTTGAAAACTGTTTTGAAAATTCTTTATTCGTGTGACATGGTTTTGAAAATCTTTTATCAAGAAAAGTTGAGTCTAACCTATGTTTTGACTTTAAAAACTAAAATCCATAAAAATTGCAAAATTAAGAAAAAAAAATGTGTGTTTTTGGATGAAGAAGTTGGATTAAACCTCTACTCTTTCACTTTCACCCAGGATCTGAATTGTTCAAGGAGACTTAGTTTTTAGAGGTCTTTGAGATTTGCGGTTAACCAGCCTTAACCATCAGGGTCTTAGACTTAATCATCCACATTCCCCTAGGTCTCTAGATTTGCATGCTATATTCCATGCTTAGTCTCAGACAAAAGAGAATATGATCAGCACATCACATGCACGACTGCGGTTTTTGATTGAGATGAGTTGATTTTTCACCTGAGGGTTTGGGATGAGGAAGTCAAGTTTGGATTTGATCTAATGATGTTCGAGGATGGGATAAAATCTTTGGAGGCTTCAGGAAACCTGAGTGTCAGCAATATTAGCCAGTATGAGAACTTGATTCTTATACTAATCTCTTGACATTGACCTAAGTGCCTGGGTGTGATATAAATAAAAAATTGTTGATCAGTGTGCGCCAACTCTTGGTAAAAGCAGTGGAGCTAGCCAAAAATACTACAAATCAATGAAATGTCAAAGAAAAGCTCTCATTCCACAAAGTCAAATATAAAAGAGCTTCCACCAAAGGCGAGCGCTCCCAAACTTTTCAAAGTGTCCACTTGGACCACCGCTATTAGGACCAGGAGTCGGGCTTGCACCAAAAAAGGGCTCTGCATCGTAAATGCTACAAGTCTGGGTGTAGAAGGTATAATAGATACCCAAAAAAGACACACCCCGGTGTACTCCCAGGAAAACAAGTGCAGACGGCTCCAACTTCTCTTGACGGACGCACTGATCAACACCAAAAAAAAAAAGTGTTGCGTAAAAGGCACTAGAGAGAATCCTTGTTCCAATGAGAGGGAGAGAAGAATTGACACAATCCCATGCCCTCCATTTTCTAGCCTGCCATCCACATTTTCTAAGTCTGACAACTAAAGAGACGGTGGATTGAATGCAAGAATTGATTTATTCCCTAGTGCTGAGGATTAGGTCCTTAGGAGATTTTCTCGGACCAAGATTTTTGGGTGACGAATTGACTCTACTCTCAGAATTGCAGTTAACACTAAATTCATATCCTTTAGTTTATATGTACATCAGAGAGAGTCTAGAGAAGTAGAGGAATTGGAAGCCTCTTGATTAAGGCTGGGTTGAACTCTAAGATTTTGGATCTCTGAAGCCGAGTCGACTTGATCAGATTAGATCCTGTATTCACAAGCACAAGGGGGTTAATCCAACTTAGTCATTCTTTTTGATGCTCGAGGACGAGCATGGTTTAAGTATAGGGGGGTGATGAAACTCGATTTCATCATCATAATTCCATATTATTAACCCCCTTGCTTAAGCTTAGTGCCAATAAATCCCAGTTAATGTTCTGTAATTATCAGAGTCTCAAATAAATTCAAAACCATAAAAAAATGGCAAAATGATAATTCGTGGTATTTTTAGACTTAAAAATACCCTCAAAAATATTTCGGGCCCTTGTTTGAACTCTTTTCGAGTTTTGGTCAACATGAAGCTTGTAGATCTCGTCAAGATCTACAACTTTCATGTTTTGAGTTTTCTCAAATTCGACCAAATAAACCCTCAAAAATTAAAAATACTATCTGAATAACCTGATTGGGCCACGTGGCCCATTCTGGAAGCACCACGTGGCCCGCCCTCCTTGTTCCAGCCGCTCGCATCCTCAGCCGTTGGATCCTCCTCTGATCCAACGGCTCAGTCATCTCCACTCCCGCTCTCCCCTCAACCATTCGATCAGATCCTCACCTAATCCGCACCGCAGTTTCGCGCCTCACGCAGAGCACGCCACGTGTCGCCTTTTTAGCCATTCGATCGCGCACATGAGGTCTTGATCTCCACCGTCTACAATCGTTTAAATCTTACCCTTCAGATCAAGCCCTAGACTTCATCACGACCGTCCGCCAACGCTTACTCCGCAGCTTGACACGTGGCGCTCTGTGAGCCCTTTGATGGCACCCCGGATCTCTCATCTTGGCCGCTGCTCCCACTTATTCCCTCTGTCGTTCGATCATCTCCCAATCACCATCATCACCGTCCGCCGGCGCGCACACCTTAGTTTGACACGTGGCGCTTCCATCTGCCTTCGATTCGCATCGCCCAGATCTTATCCACACCGTCACTCCGCGCCTAAACGTCCGCCGTTGGATCTCCAGATCCAACGGCCAGGCGATCGTCGTCAACCTCCGGACCTTTCTCTCTCTCCCACGATCTGAGTTACGCATTACTCTTCCCCTTCCTATTATTCCACCCACTCCGACCATCATCTCGACTCACTAACTGTCCCACGGTCTTCGCCATTCGATCAGCTCCCTCGCGCACTCCTCCACGATCCACAAACTCTTCCCAGTCACCCCATATTCCCCTCGCAAACCCACGTCGCCACTACCACTTCCGCCGAGCTCTCCCTTCAAATACCCCGATCCCACGCCCATTTTCCGGCATCCACCTTTACGTGGGAGGAGGCCCAGCCCTCCTCCGTCTCCCAGTGACAGGGGGAGGTGGAGGATCGAGCGAAGACGACCTCCCTCCCCGGTGAGATCCATCGCCGGACATGGCGATGTCGCGGCGCCTCCAGGTGACCGCCCGAGCTGCACGGAGAGGCTGACCGTGTTCAGCGAAGACCCGGGGACCTTCTCGAGTCCCCAGCCCAAGCCATCACCTCGCCTCCGACCAGGTAAGCTCCTCTGAACCTCCTTTGATTTTCTTTCGATTTCATCGATTTAAGCAGGTCGCTCCGACCACCCCCTCACTCCGATAACCCCCCTATTAGTTTCGCCGTTAACCCCCCTTCCACGTGCATCTTTCCGAGCACCCTCTCTTTCTCTTCCAGAACCTCTACACGTCCGACCCACCTCCTCCGCCATCCACGGCGGAGGAGCTCCGAGCTCCCATGTTCTACACGCCGCATGAGCTCCCATCTCGCTCACCTATGCACGCACGCACGCAATTATGCTTCGGGTATGCTCGACTATCGTGCAGGTCATCGAGAGTTTCATCGACCGGAGCTTGATCGGAGCAAACTTCACCGACGTCGTAGCAGACCTTCGAGCCCCGGCGAGCCGCACCAGAGCTTTCAGGATCTCCCCCGAGCTCGTCGCTTCATCGACGACCTATCCTGAGCTTCGGGGGAGGTCTACCGTGATCGAGAGAGAGAGGCGGAGGAGGAGCTCCTTCGCCGGAGCTCCAAACTCGCCGCCAGCCGCAAGCGAAGGAGGAAGGACAGGGACCGTTGGATGGTCCTCCTTCAGCCACCATCCAACGGCCCAGATGAGGCCGCGTCATCTTCTCCAGCAACCATTGGATCGTTTCGATCCAATGGCCTTCGTGCAGCCACGTCGTCAAGCCAGGATCTCACCGCAGCCATCCGATCGTCATCATCGGATGGCCCATCTTCAGCCACGTGGCGTCATCATAGCAGCATCGAGCCTCCCGTCCGAGCCTACAGGCTCGGCGACTCCTTTCCTCCACGAGCCTGCGACGAGCCATCATCAGCTTCGACACCATCCGAGCCTGGCCGAAGCACCTACGAACCTTCCCCGAGCCTGCAGCGGATCCAAACCAAAGTCCGAGCCTAGCCGAAGCGCCTCCGAACCTCTGCTGATCCCGAGCCTTCATCCGGACCTGGAGAGCACGTGCGTTGCACGTGTGTATCTGGGTAATTTGCAGAGACGCCCTCTGACTTCTCCAGATTTGCAGAAAGGTCCCCGCGCGCATAGAATCTTTACAGGGAAGGCCTCAGATCTTATTTTAATTACATTTTAGTCCTTCCCAGGGACCTTTCTGTAGTTATCATTTCATGTTTTCTTTCAGTTATGCCCTTGCTTTCTTTGTTGAATATCTTGAGCAACGTTTGTCCAATCGAGTTGATTTCAGTTTCGTTTTGAAGCTTTTCTCGTCCTCTTTATTATGGCATGCTTAAATGTTAAATTTGACACTAATTTCCGTAATGTATTAATTTAATTTCTAAGTGTCCAGATATATTTGTTTGTCATGCCTACTTGCTTCATAATTACAGAGTGCTTATTTAATTCAACTCGAATTGACTCATTGATTATTTTGCTCATTAATTTGTATATAGGGCATATTTCCACTACATCTCCATTTGCATAGTATTGCATTCATTTGCATGATAAAAAAATGATAAAAAAATGCATGTTTATTTTAATTGCATGTCATGTTGTGTCTGTGGTTTGTCTTTGCATGGTTTGACCTATATGATTATTTTCAACACTTGATTAAGCACACTTAAATTCTGATTAATAAGAGAGAGGCTCGTGTCCCTGAGTTCGACCTTGGTATCTTACCAAGTAAAAAAAATAATAAATCACGATCACCTCATTTTGATTTATCTTCGCATATCTTTAAATGAGGTGATCTCTTTGACGATCGAAATCGGCCCGACTGCACCGACATCTCCGAGTGCTAATTTAGCATCCTTAAAGGGCCGATTTTTCGGTTCATCAAGGATGAAACCACGGGAGAAGTCCTCAAAGGGACATATATAGCATTGCTTTTTCTCATATGATACAGGAGGTCTGGGACTCCTTATATAGCCTCCACAGAGCCTCCAAGTCCTACCATTTGTAGATGTGGGTGTAAACATATGGATGTGGTAAATGGATCTTGGAGGTATCCATTTACCCATCTACAACTTGTGAGCATACAACCAAATACTCCAACACAGTGTGTTTCTCTTTCAGATTGCCCTTGTTTTTAGGTTATTAGCCACTGTCTAGAATCTGTTTATTTTCCGGAATCCATTTGAATTCATTTCGTTTAAAATTTTCTATTACAGTACAGCATTACTCATTCATTTATCCAGCACTATTGCGTTGAACTACATATTAATCGGAGGCATAGTGTTTGCATTATTTTGCACATAGGTTCCATCAGGATCCGATGGATGAGAACCAATCAGTGGACCAAGGGATTTACCCACGTTTTGCCCATGGAGGTCCAATCTATATTCCCAATCTTATTAGTCCCATCACCACCGCTTTTGAGTTCGAATCTGCTGTAACCCAGGAACTGCGGAGTTTGGAGGCGGAGCTGAAAGATGCAGCAGATTTCGAAGATGAACTATTAGTCGATGATCTCAAGGTTTTGACTGAAGAGGAATTGGTTGAAAAGGCATTGAAAGAGGATTTCGATGAAAATAAAAGTGAAGGAATTGTGTCAAGAGTTGCTAGGTGCTCCGAGATGAAGGTGGTTCATGACGATGGGAATTCCATTTCTATTGTTGAAACAGCAACTATTGATGCTTCAATTTCTTCAGCTGAAACCCAAGACAACAAAGGAAAGCAGAAGAATTTGAAAAGGGGGAGGAAACGAGGCAGGGTGTTTGATAGAGATAGCCGTGCTGCTGAATTGGAGGGCAGTTATTTCACCAAAGTAGAACAGTTTGCAAGATTCTTGCAGAGACAGAATGAAAACAAGGCTGCTGCCCGGTTACACGCCTTCAATGGAAGTTGCCAGCTAGCTAAAGACGGCATTGCTGCGAGTACCAAGAGAACTGAGAAGATGCAATCTCTCAGGTTCATAACTGCACCATTAAAGGTGAAACCACGACTCATAATGGAAACTTCGCCAATAACATACCCAGAAGTTGTCCTCTCTGTTGAGGTCTACACTTGCAGAGCAAATGCAAAAAAGACACAAGAATTCCTGGTGCTAGGAAGGCAAAGGCTCACTGAATTGAGAGATCTGATTTATTGCTTAATAGATCAGCTGATGTCGGTTGCGGGGCATCATGATAAGTCTGGCTACTTCCTGATAGAAGATATCATTTACAAGGACTTGAGGGATCCATCTTCCAGAGATTATAGTGAACCCATACTTGACTGGTTGTGAAACAAAAGAGCTGAAGCCGAGGAGAAGTGGGAATACATAATGTCTGGAGAACTAAAGCAAAAGCAGAAGGAATTGTTAGGAACGCAGACAGTTTCCAGCCTACCTAACTTGAAAGCTGTTGATATGCACAATACCAGATTTTGCAACCTGCGTTTCCGACTTGGTTCTGGGTACTTATATTGTCACCAGGGAGATTGCAAGCATATACTAGTGATCCGGGATATGAGATTGATCCACCCAGAGGATGATCAAAACATGGCAGCCTATCCGCTCCTCACCTTTCAGATGAAACTCCGCCATCGGAAATGTTCGGTTTGTGATATTTGCATTGCAACGAAGATGACGGTGGATGACAAATGGACTCAAAAGAATCCTTGCTATTTTTGTGATAATTGCTACTTCCTCCTTCACTACAACAAGGAGGGGTCCTTATTGTATGACAATTTTACGGTTCATGATTATTACCACGAGTAGCATTATATGCTAATTTTTCAGGTTCCAAAGGAGCCTTGGAGGTATGTGTGCTTATCTTTACGGTCAGTTCCTATATGTATAAGAGTATGAGCTTTCTTTGACATTTTATGAGTTTTCTATGATATTTTTTCTGTGCACTTACTGAAAAATGCCCCAACAAATGCCACTTCCTGATTCTATATATAGTTTATTGTTCCACCATCCATTTTATTAAAAAAATCCTAATAAATGCTAGCTTATTTATACCTAGGCATCTCCTACATCAATAGAGTAGATTCTCCCCCTCTATATAGATCTATCTTGAATGTTGTTGGAGATAGCTCCAAGTAGGGTTTCCTTTCAAAGTTTATCGATCCTTCTCAACATCTCTTGAAACATGCATCACTAAACTTACTCCATACCTTGAAAATATAGTGCTCTTTTTGCAAAAAATATAATTTATGTAAATCTAATACCAACAAGAAAAATAAAAAAATGGAAAATGAGTTACAAAAGAGAAAGTTGGTTATAAATTTCTACCAATACCATGCGAAGAAATTGGATGGAGGGTGCCTCTTTATCCTTGCTACCACCTGCTCTCACAAAGCAAGGTTGATGCATGACCATCGAATGTCGTTGTATACACAAATAAAGAAATAAGCTGTTGTGTTGGCAAATTATCTCTCATAGGCATGCTGCCTTTGCCCTTCTCCTTTCAAACCTCATATAATATGCCATAATGTTAGTCTGGCCCTTTTCTATGACAGAAATGGTTTCACTACCATGGCTATATGGACGTGTGGAAACCTTATGCTTACTAATCATGATGACCACTGAAATTCATCCTGTTTCTTCTATATATTTTCAATACTATAATACATTCATAAAAACATAACAAGAATACTACACCTATTAAACAAATTAGCATTAATAAAAGTGAACAGTATAAATATAATAAGTAGCATTTGCAATGAATTAATAGCATATAAAATAAATAAGCTCTATGTAGATGTTAATTGTGACCAATAGCATTAACTATAATACAAAACCATGGCCTCAAGTTTCAGCGAAATTCGATCGAATTTCTGTCGAATATCGATATCCAGTTGAAATCGAAATTCGACCGAAATGACCGAAATTCCGGTCGAAATTCCACCAAAATTCCATCGAAATTCTGTTTTGATCAATACCGAAATGGCGACCGAAACCGACATTTAGGGCCTTGTATACACTATTGATATGCCTTGAATCCTAACCATCAGATCCCCCTCCCGTGCCATCGTTCTTGATTTTTTTTGATTTTGGTATGCGGTTCCATTTATAATATAAACTAAATATACAACATGATAGCATGGCTTTTCCAAAAAAAATGGTTGGTAACCGAAAACTAAATAACAAACTTGTCATCTATGTACGATATCATAGAGAAAATAAGTCTATATTGAGAAAGCTATAGTCAAGTAA
Source organism: Ottelia alismoides (assembly GCA_037367405.1). NCBI lineage: Eukaryota > Viridiplantae > Streptophyta > Magnoliopsida > Alismatales > Hydrocharitaceae > Ottelia > Ottelia alismoides. The sequence continues at coordinate 313,033 of JAZKJV010003717.1, read as the reverse complement.
CCGAAAACTCTATTGAGAATCTACATCTCCTATTACAAAAACAAATGAACTCAACAATAGCATAACATAGTATAAAAAATAACATTTACAATAGCGTAACAAATGTCATAACAAATAGCATTAAAAATATCACAACAATGGCATAACACTGAACCATAATAAAGAGATACAACTGGTAACAAATGAACTTAAAAAAAGCATAAAAATATAAAACGTAAAATCCTAACCTCGACTTGGTGACACTATCTGGATAAGGTCGAGGGAGAGAAGAAGGCGTTGGCAGCATTGTTATGGTCTTGGTGATGCGGAGAAGGGGACTCAGATGATTGGTTCACTAAGGAGAGGAGATTAGAGGAGGGAGCTCGAAGATTGCTGTGAGCTTGGGACTTGAAGTAATATCGGGCATGTGTCCAGAAGTGCGGTTTATGGTATTGGTAGACAGTAACCTAAGATTCACTAAATGGGGAGGGCCACCGTATTCAAGATATAGATCTTGATCGAAGAAGGACAATGATTAACATGTGAGGGGGGAGACTCGTAGCCTGGGGGCCATTGTATTCAAGAGGGAAGAAGGGGAGTTGTCGGAGGGGGAGCACGCTTCGGCTGTTGACTCAAAGCAGCAGGAGGATATCCTCGTTGATATTGACATGGAGATGATGGTCGGCGACAACCCTTGGCATGTACAACAAGGGCGGAGGCATGTCGTCGCTGCAAATCAACCGAAATCCTGATGCTACCAATGTGGTATGAGGGATCATCTCTCAAAGGCATGCAAGGTAGAAGCACAACTATGATTCCGTTGTTTGCCGGGTCGTTGACAGCGTGATTACAGAAAAAAGGGGTATGGGAAAGGACGTAGGAAGAAGACGGGTTGAACCAACATGAGAAGGTCTGAACAAGATAATCTCGGATGAGATCTTTCTGCACTTTTCATGATGCTATCGCAGAAGGATGGGATGACGCGATCGCTCGATGGAGTTGTTGTAAGGGAAGGAGGTGTTGAGGTGCTGCGGATGATTCACAGCAGATTGCGAATCGCGAAGGAAAAAGACATTAGATGGATTCTGTTTGGCTACCGGGCGGCCTGCTTTGCGTGTGTGGATTCTCCGCGAGAGGAACAACTCAGGTTATTGCTGGCGCTCTAAGGGAGTGCATTCCTATTGGGAGGACGGCGGTGAGGTGGTGTATACCTCGCTTCCTTGATGGTCATCACCGTCGGGAGAGATACTGGCATGGCGGTTAAGGGCGGCTGATGTGTCACTGTAGTATCGAAGCTTGGAGACTATACGCAAGGCCCTGACAGAGCTTGGTGAAGTGAATGAGATGTATTGTTCAGCATGGCCTCAAATTTCAGCGAAATTCGGTCGAATTTCTGTCGAATACCGATATCTAGTCGAAATCGAATTTCGACCGAAATGACTGAAATATGGGGGTCCTAGTACAAAAAATGATCGAAATTTCGGTCGAAATTCCACCGAAATTTCATCGAAATTCTGTTTTGGTCGACACCGAAATGGTGACCGAAACAGACATTTAGGGCCTTGTTGTTCATGGTTGAAGGTGTGAGATGGAATTCCTCGTGGAGGTGCGACTGTGTGGCTCACAACCGTCGGTATTGACCATGGTGGAACTGAAGCTCAACAAACGTGCTTTACCTATATGGGCGGTGCTCATGATGAAGGACTTGACGGGGAGGCCCCGTCGACATAAATGATTCATCGCAACTGCTGAAGGTGAACCATAACAGAGTGGTGAGGTGTCGGCACTCAGAAAAGAACTTGATCACTGCAGCATCCTCGGAGGGGTCAGACTCCGACAAGCCAATCGGGGGAGAGGAACCAATGCAAATCAATGTGGAATTATGGGGGGGATTAATTGCGTCGTCGATGGTGGAATGATGCAGTGACATTCATCTAGGGGGCGGGTGAAACCCTATTGCTGATTGGAGTGCCTTTGTACAGGGGCATAACCACTTTGTGGATTCGATCGATGTACTCTTGGGTCAGGTCTTGCGAGGTATGACAATACTTGATGAGCCGGATCCGGGAACTTCGCACATTTGGGTCGGATCTTTACCTAAGATCCCAAGCACTATCTCGTGTTTTTCAAATCCTAGAAGCTCAGGATCGGATCCAGATGTTGGATTCTACAACGTGGATCCGAACCCTCCACTCTTACTACCAGGGTCGACCTCGTGCCTACAATCGCTACCCCCAATTTGGCATATCTTTAACCCAGTTGGCAGCAATACTGCGAAAGTTCTCCTTAGCAAAAAGCCAACTGCTGATGCGTTGATGGCACATGAGGATTAGACACTTGCGAATACCGTTGGGCGCAAAGAGAGAGAATGAAGGGAAAAGGAACCGAGAAAGGCACTGGCTGTGGGATTGAGGAAAACATCTAGGGTTTGCCACCACATAAAAGGAAAATATCGGGCCATCGTGTGTGTGAATCGATCCCACAAGGGAATTGATGATGCGGTACATCATACAGTTTTGTCCCTTTCAAGGAAAAGGCGTCGGGTCGAGGGAAATGCATGGGAAATTACTGAGCAAGAACAAACTAGGTAGGTGGAAGAACTAGTGTGCTTGACCCCCAACGGAGGTATCGCGGTGGTGGTTGATGTGCAACCACCGACAGCTGATGTGGTGCTTAAGGATGACTGCTGTGACTTGGTTAAGTTTGGTTGAGGGGATGATTGAAAACAATTTGCCGTTTAACCTGGAGGTCGCAAGGTTTGTTGGAGTACAGGTGACGGGGGGATCCCCCATGGTTTCCAAATGAAGTTCTTAACATGGAACGTGCGCAGGTTGGGCCAACTCGAGAAAAGTTTGGCGGTTGGCTCCATGCTCGCTGAATGGAGGGCTGATGTGGTGTGTTTGCAGGAAATGAAGGTTACCTCATGGGATTCGGTGAAGTGGAAATCTACTTCAGGTCTACATCTCTCCAACTTCAAGGTAGCCTCGACTCTTGGCAGTTCTGGTGGTATTGTGGTTGCATGGAATGGAGATGTGTTTGACCAATTAGATGAGGCTATAATGACCTGATCTGTATCGGTGCTGCTGATCAACAAGAGGGACCAATCTAGGTATCTGGTCGCGTCGGTCTATGGTGAGTCTGGAGCTTCTACGAACACTGTTCTATTGGCAAACTGCGGATCCACAGGGCTAGATTTTTGACTATTCCATGGATAACCGTGGGTGATTTTATTGTCACACTATATGCTGATGACATGCCTAGGGAGTGTGGTGCATAAGATCCGGGATTCGTTCTTTTTGTTGAATGTCCAGATTAATTACGTTTAGAGGTCATGGATGTGGTTAACTACAAGTATACTTGAAGGAATTCCTCCTTTAGGTCATGACTTGACAGATTCCTTCTCTTGGTGGAGGCCTTGGAGATGTTCAATCTCACCATACACCTATATCCTTAGAAACTTGCAGTGTCAGATGATCATCTTCATTTTTCAGATTCGAAAAGTACTAGATGCTAGATGAGGGATTCGGGTATATGGTAGCCTCATTTTGAGGTGGTTTGGAGGTTGAAGGCTCTGCGACGGTCAAGTTGACATGCAAGTTGGCTGCTTTGAGGCATAGGTTGATTGAATTCAAGAGGGAAACGTGGGCTACACTCGAGTAGAGGAGGAGTCAGGCAGTGGAGGAGATGGTCAGGTTAGACATGTTGGTGTATTTCAGAGAACTGGAGGAGGAGTTGGAGAGTTGCGGGATTACTCAGAAGATACTGGAAGAAGAGGATCGAAAGTGAAAGTGGGAGTGATGTCAAAGATCAATCAGATTTGGGTGAATGAGGGTGATGCCAGCACAAGGTTTTTCATGCTTTGGTTAATGAAAGAAGGAGAAACATGATTCATATGATCGATGTAGGGGGGGGGGGGTTCAGGGGAGGAGGTGATAGTAGTGACAATGTTATTTTAAAGAGACAAGCATGCAAACACAGCATAAAGGTTCTATAGATGGCTTGGTCTGGAGTTCGATTATATTTCTGATATTGACGAGGATGAGCTGATACATGATTTCACCGCACAGGGGACCCGCGCTGCAATTTCTGCTTTGAATTCGAATGGGTGTCTAGGTCATGATGGCTTCTCAGTTTATTTTTTCAGAGAGTTCTGGGACATGGTTGAGGGAGAGATGATGGAGATGATTTCGGAATTTGCATCTGGGAAATATGGTTTCAATAAGTTGAACCGCTTTTTTATTTTTCTACTACTAAAGAAGGAGGTTTCGATCAAGGTGGGGGATTATCGTCCTATTGCTCTCTCCAACGTGCTCTATCTGATAGTAGCAAAGATCTTGGCGAATCGCTTGCGCGGGGTACTGGGAATGTTAATTTCTCTGGTACAATGCACATTCTTACCAGCAAACATCTGATGGACAGTGTGGCTGTTGCGTCTGAGATTGTAGCTGATTGGAGGAGGAGGAAATGCAAGGGGGTTATGTGGAACATGGACTTCTTGAAGGCCTATGATTGGTGTTGATTGGCGTTTTCTTTATGGATCTTTATACAGAAAGGGGTTTCCTGATTAATGGATTACTTGGATGAAGAGATACATAACTACTGCATCCTGTGCGGTCCTAGTGAATGGTCAGCCCAAGGGGGGTGTTCAGCCACAAGGGGGGGGGGTGCAATAAGGGTGCTCGCTTGCTCCCCTGCTGTTTGTTCTTACGACATATGCCCATGTCTGCCATGGTGGAACATGCAGTAGTTGGTGGGATCTATACCGGCTGCCGCAATGAGGAGTTTTCTGTACCGATTCTTCAGCACGGGAATGATACCATGCTTTTTACGGAAGGAGGGACACAAAGTTTTAGGGGACATATCTTCAATCTTGTACATCTTTGGTGATGTTTCTGGACTGAAAGTTAACATGGAGAAGTTTGAATTTATTTCTTTCGGTTTGTCATAGGATGAGGTTATTGATTGCGTGACATGGTTAAGATCCCCGCGTGGATCCCTACTGTAGAGATATATCTATGTTCTCTGTACCTTTTCCTTGTTTTATTTCTTTATATCCATCTTATGTAATTTACCCATAGGTCTCTCCTCTATATAAGAGAGCCTAGGGTTCTCAGGAATAAATAACATTTTATTTTTCCCAACATGGTATCAGAGCGACGATCCGAGATCGGAGCTCTCGTATCCTAACCCTAGCCACACTCGCCGCCCCTCTATCTCTTCATCCTTTAAGCGAGGTCGCCGCCGCTCATTTCTCTCTCTCTCAGCAAGCAATCACCACCGATTTCCTCCTCCTGCCGAGTCGTTGTCGCTGCCGGGCGGCCTCTCTCGCTGTCGATCTCCTCCTTCTACCGAGCCACCTACCTGGTTGTCGCCCTGGGCTGGCCTCTCACTCTCTATCACCCTCGGGCCTCGCTACCACTGATCCATGGCTTTCTCTGCGTGTATCGAGGTTCGCTTGAGTTAATGGATTTGGTTGCACAAGTCTACATATGCAATCAAATACTCATATGTTCATGTAGACACCTATTAATTGGTCTATAAAACCCTTGTTTTTGTCATCCAACAAGATGGCAGAGAGCAAGGTCGATATCCCTGCTACAAACGCTTTCAGAGGTCCAACACCGATTGTCAAGATGGACGGGATGAACTACGAGCTGTGGCCATGCAGTTCATGAGCCTCATGAAGCCGAGGGGTAGAAACATATTCTTACTGAGGAATAACCGGTTGAGAAAATTGGGATAAACACATCGTGGGAGGCTGATGATGAGTATGCCAAGGTTTGTCTTTCTTAGACATCGACGATAAAGATCGTAAATGGTGTGTTACATCAGCCCACCGCTAAGGTGATGTAGGACATCCTCGCAGCCATTTACTCTCAAGCGAGGAATGAGACGAAGATCCTGCAACTTCAGTATGCTATCTTTACCAGCAAGCAGAACGGACAACCTCTTCACTCTTTGTATACATTCCTGCGTGGGATGTTTGGGAAGCTCCATAGTTTAATGCCACTAACGTCTACTCCTGAATAATAGAACAAATATCGGAATGCCACCATGGTTGGTGTATTACTTCCAACCCTTGATCCTGAGTATGAGGTTGCTCGTTCCCAAATTTTTACGGATGCCACTATTCCTCTATGGAGGAAGCGTTTGGCCGACTCAGCAGGATAATTGTTTCTTCAACTGCCTCTAGTCAGACCTCTTCGGTGATGGCAACCTCCTGAGGTAGAGGAGGCTCCTCTCATTTCCGTGGACGTGGACGTGGACCTCGTGATAGAGGAGGTCGCATTCGTCAGCCATGCACTTACTATCATCATCTGGGACATACAAAGGATACATATTATTGCAAGCATGGTTTTCCTGCGTCGGCCCGAGTAGCAGAGCAAGTTGAGTCTCTAGCTGCTCCTACTTCAGATCAGAGGTTTGATGACCTCGTAGCCAGACTGAGGGATATTATGCCTCCTGCTTCTTCACCATCTTCTTGAGGCCACTCCGATGTAGCAGCCGCTGCTCTCCCAATGAATCATTCTTTCAGTGTCTGAAAACTAGTTTTACATACATCAGACCAAATGAATGAGACTTCCTTTTGAGTCAGCCTAGTCATTGGCAATGCTATTCGTGAAAAGTCCATCACAAATCTTCTATAGTACACAGCTAGACCCCAGAAAAGATCGTATTTCTGTGATAGTGTTCGGGATTCCCAACTTTTCACCGCACTAACCTTTACAGGATCAACTGATATACCTTTCTCAGAGATAACATGGCCTAAGAAGGATACTTCAGATAGCCAAAAGTCACATTTACTATATTTAGCATATAGTTTGTTCTTCCTTAGTGTTTCAAGTGCCTACTGGAGATGGTGTTCATGCTGATACTTATCCTTGGAGTAAATAAGCACATCATCAATGAAGACTACTACAAAGTGGTCTAGGAACTCTCTGAATACTCGATTCATGATATCCATGAAGGCCGCTGGGGCATTTGTCAGTCCAAAGGCATAACTGAAAACTCATAATGCTCGTATCTAGTTTGAAAAGCTGTATTGGGAATATCCTCATTTTTAATCTTCAACTGATGGTATCCAGATCTTAAGTCAATCTTAGAATACACAGTTGAATCCTGTAACTGGTCAAAGAGATCATCTATTCTTGGCAGGGGATACTTATTCTTTATTGTCCTCTTATTTAGCTGTCTATAGTTAATGCACAACTGCTTCGACTCATCCTTCTTCCTTACAAACAAAACATGTGCACCCATGGTGAAGTAGTAGGACGAATAAAGTTTTTGTCTAACAGTTCTTGTAACTGTACCTTTAACTCCCGTAACTCCACCGGTGCCATCCTATATGAAGGAATAGAGGTAGACTGAGTATTAGGTGTGAGAGAGATCTCAAATTCAATCTCTCGCTCAGGTGGTAATCCAGGTAATTCGTCTGGAAATAGATCAGGAAACTCACACACTATAGGCACATCTTCTATCATTCTATCTGAGCCTGATGCAGTGGATAAATAAGCTAAATAGCCTTAATACCCTTGTTCTAACAATTGTTGAGTCTTCAGAGTAGAGATATATTTCACATCATCACTAGATGTCTTTCCAATAAACTGGAACTCTATTGTGTTAGGAATGTAAAAAGTTACTGTCTTCTGGAAACAATCAAGGCATGCATGATGCCTTTCTAACCAATCCATACCCAGGATGAGATCAAAGTCATCCATTTCAATAAGTAATAGGGAAACATGCAACTGATGTCCTGTTATTAGTACTACACAATCATTCATGATTTTTCGGATTATAAATAATTGTCCTCCTAGTCGTTTGATCAGATAGGACTGTTGTACTTCTACTGGTACCTTACCCAAAGTGGACACTAACTGTCGAGGAATAAATGAATGTTAAGCATCCGAATCAAACAAAGCATGTACTGAAAAACCATGAATAGTAACAGTACCTCGTACGACCGTACCTGAATTGTAGGCTTGTTCTTCAGTGATTGCATTGAGCTGGTCATTAGGAATAGACAAATTAGAGCCTGCAATGCTTTGTGGTGGTTGCGGCATACGAGGTGGTCCTTGTGAGCCCTGACCTCTACCGTGTCTTCCTTTACGTGTTGCTCCATTACACGATATGGATGCTATACTTTTAACTGCAGTTGATTTAAATCCTGAACCTCTCAACTGTGGGCAGTCTTTCCTAATGTGACCTTGATGACAATGATAACATACATGTGTTCCTATCCGTGCTGAAGATCCAACCATAGTGGTACTAGCTCATGCTGTTGAGTCGTGGGGTATAATGGAGGTCTAGAGAAACCCCCTCTTCCTAATAATTCCTGACCCAAAGTCTGTGTTGAGCTTATACTGGAACAAACTGGATGATAGCGACTATCTCTGCGGTTATAGTTTGCCTTATGTTTGGGTGGTCCACAAGTAAAGTGGAAGCTTCTTCTTTGGCTGTTTTCATCATGGTTTCAGATTTCGTGAAATTTCGACGAAATTTCGGTTTCGACAAGGCACCGAAATCTCGAGTGAAATGGCGATACGAGGGCGGTTTCGGGTCATTTCTTCACAAATGGTGGTTGATAAATTTCGTATCGACAAGGTATCGATACGATATCCGAAGTCGATATTTAAACCCTTGGTTTTCATCACTTTCCATCTCAATACGAGAGGCGATGTCCTTGGCTTCATCTATAATGGTGGCTCTAAAACCTGCAAGCTTCTCCATAAGATCTCTCTGAAGCCTACTAATAAATTTCTTAAGACATTCCTGTGGTGAAACTTCTAGAGCTGGGGAGTAATATAACTGCTCTGTAAAGTGAATATGATAATCTCGTACATTCTTTGAACCTTGGGTCAGAGAAACCAACTCCTTTCTCTTCAGTTCTTCCCAATGGGTGGGATATAAGTGAGCTCGGAAACTTCCTTCAAAGATATCCCATGGAACATGATCTACTAATTTTTTGGAAATTACTCTCCACCATCGTCTTGTGTAGTCTGCTAGGGAGTAATCAGCGAAGTGCACCCAAGTGTCTCTTGGTGCATGTATTATTCTCAACATCTTGCTGACATCATCAAGCCATAGTTCTGCCTCAACAGGTGTCTCTATGCCTTTGAATCGAGGAATCTTTCCATCTCTCCACCATCGTCTTGTGTAGTCTGCTAGGGAGTAATCAGCGAAGTGCACCCAAGTGTCTCTTGGTGCATGTATTATTCTCAACATCCTGCTGACATCATCAAGCCATAGTTCTGCCTCAGCAGGTGTCTCTATGCCTTTGAATCGAGGAATCTTTCCATTTCAGTAATTATCTAGTAATTTTTTTTGGTGTCTAAGAAGAGCCTTCTCCATTGCTCCTTTAGGTGGGAATCTTGGGATATGAGCAGGCTCAGTGGAAGGATGGTAACTAGATTCTTCCTCAGAATGATGGACAGAACCTTCAATCCTAACATCCACACGTCTAGATGCCTCAGGTCTCTCCACTTATGCATTGAGCCTCTCCGCTAATGCTTGTTGCTTTTGCCGCATTTCTTATTGCATTGCCATTATAGCCGCTAATTGCCTAGACATGTCTTGGTCTACCAAGATCCTGGGAAGAATTAAGGTATAAGGTTAAGTCCTATACATTTTAACATGATGTACATAAGGGACAATGACTTGTGAATGTTGCTGCAATCACTTATTAAGATCAAAGGATCTTAAGACCACTTTAGTTTCTGAATAGCGCTCATAGTCATCAATTACTGAGTAAATTACTGGAGTAACCGGGTTCTGATACCAAACTGTCACGGCCCAATTATGGACCGTCAGATTCTCTCATATTCGATCTGGTTACTCAACAATAATTTATTCAGTAATCACAACGAACATTCAGAAACAAACTTCAAATAAAATACTTAGAAGGAAGTATTTTCACCCTTATCCATTCACAAAATAAAGTTTAAATGATCCATTGTCCAACTACAACCGTTCACATGTGCATCAGCCGGAAAGGAAATACACATAAATATTACTAGCCATGGTTTTAGATTTAGCGAAATTTCGGCGAAATTTCGATTTTGACAAGGCACCGAAATCTCGAGCGAAATGGCGATATGAGTGCGGTTTCAAGTAATTTCTTCTCAAATGGTGGTCGATATGGGCGAAATTTCGTATCGACATGGTATCGATACAATATCCGAAATCGATATTTAAACCCTTGTTACTACTTACTAGCTACCTTAGAGAGTAAAGCTACTGTGAACGACTGGATGGCTAAATTCCTTGCGATGGCTCACTGATACTTGTTGGGTTTTCCATAAATCATAAGATAACAATTAACGAATGCTAAGTAACGAAGAAGAGAAAAGCAAACAATTGTGTAATTTTGCAAAACTTTTTGTCACAAAAAGATTCATTCATTCTCATTAGTTTAATTCCTATTCCTTTTTATTCCACGTCAGGGATTAGTTGAAGGAATTATCTCATCACTATATGGACTCCGAAGTTGTGGACACTTCGGGATTGGAGATTGCGTTGATCTGGTAAGCTTATGCCGCACACGTCGCCTTAACCAATCCTCTAATACGACCCTTACAATTTCATTTTCTTTTATTAATCAGCGTTTCAAACCCTCAGCCTGACAAACAAAGGTGCACACCGTCCTCGAGGACTCGGTTGCTTAAAACCTGAGGCTAACATTTAATCATATAACCTAGCGGCTTTAAATACATGTTATCGTGATCCAGCCGCTATCCAACCACCCGTGTCTGCACATGGCACACGACTACATCTTCCTTCGTTCAACCCGAAGGTATTGACACCCGATACCACGCGTTGCAATTTATTTATTTCGTGCGCACTTATCATAATAGGGCAACTGTGTACCACCTAGGCAGGGCCACGCCAATACGGGTTCCTTCCGAAAAATCTACAGGTTATATGCTCGACCTGTAGTTCTACTCCCAATCATCCTTAACGTAACACATGATCCATTTCAAGATCCAAAACGATACACATCAATTCCCATAATGTAATTCTCCTGTTAGGCCTTCAATTTGCATATTCCTCAATATTGAGTATAGACACGCGCGCACACACACACACACATATATTAGTTCATATATATATATATACACACATACTCATATTTATGTTTATTTTAACTCCCAAACCCTATCTTTTTAAGTCACTGCATCAATTCGATGCTTAAACCTTATTTTAGTGGGAATAACAAATCAACTTTTAATATTTTGTCAAAAATAACTAAACTTAGGTTCTTCGTAGCAAAAAAAAAATAAATCAGGAATTTCAATAATCTCGTATGAAAACTTAACAGCAAAAGGAAGGATTTCGTTACCTAATTGAGCTTTCTCTCGTGTATGCATTGCTTTATTGTATTTTTTTCAGAAAAGATGATTTATAGCTCCTGAAATGATTGAATTTCATTTTCGTATCAAAAACGTTAAGAACATGCTAAGAACACGAAGAACAAACGAAGAACACGAATAACACGGAGAACATACGAAAAACACAAAGAACGTGAAGAACATATTTTCTCTTGAAATTTCAGCAGAGTTTCCCCTTAAACAGGGTGATATTTTTAGGAAAATTTGGACAGAGTTTCCCCTTATATCAGGACATATTTTATAAAAAATTCGGTAGAGTTTCTCCTTATATCATGACATATTTTAAAAGAAAAACGGAAAGAGTTTCCTTTATAAAATCATCGAGAGTAAAATAATAACGAAACTGAAATATTATACTCAAGCAACAAGAGATGAAGAGTCAGTAGATACCACTTGTCTTAGGTGAGTGAATATGTGACGAATCACAGGGTTCACTGACGTGCATAGCCACCCGCACCTAAGTAGGGTACACATATTTCTCCATCATAACAGTTATAAAAGTAGAATTGAAAGAATAGAACTATAAGTGATAGAGAATTGGTAGACACAACACGTCTAATATGTGACGAATCATAGGGTTCACTGACGTGTATAGCCGCCCGCACCTAAGTAGGGTATTATACAGATTTCTCCATTAAAACAATTATAAAAGCATAATTGAAGTAATAGAACCATAAGCGATAGAGAATCGGTAGACATCATGCGTCTTAGGTGAGTGAATGTGTGACGAATCACTGGGTTCACTGACGTGTATAGCCGCCCGCACCTAAGTAGGGTATTACACAGATTTCTCCATTAAAACAATTATAAAAGCAGAATTGAAAGAATGGAACCATGAGCGATAGAGAATCGGTAGATACCACACGTTTTAGGTGAGTGAATGTGTGACGAATCACATGGTTTACTGACGTGCATAGCCGCTCGTACCTAAGTAAGGTGTTACACAGATTTCTCACCATAACAAAGAATGAATCGGAAAGAGGGATGAATCAAAAACAAAGCTAGAAGAAAATGAATAAAAAACCCTAGCTTAAGTTCGAGCATACATACAGAACCAACTAGGAGAGGATCACACCTTCCTCCTCGTTCTCCCGGCAGCGCTTCGCTAGCGCTCCTTCCTCGCCTCCCACTCCTCCTCCCAACCTCTCGACCCTAGCCCTTGGGGTGGTGGTGGTAGTGGAAATCATAGATAACGAATAGGTGGGGGGCTAGCTATTTATAGGCTCCAGAAAACTGCTAACCATGGTTAGTAAATCATGGTTTAACTCTTAACCACGGTTAGTGGCTCATGGTTTTGGCCCATGGTTTTGGCCAAAGCTTATCTGAAACTTAGGGCTTAAGTTATAACTTTCTAGAATATTCGGGATTCGCTAACGACGCTTAATTAGCACTAATCGTGATTAACTTTCGCTAATCACGATTAACTTTCGCTAATCGTAATTTAACTTTCGTGACTTACGCTTAACTTCTGTTGATCTATGATTAGTATTTGCTAATGTTGATTAGCGATCCTATCCATAATTAGTTTCCTTAATCACGATTAGTCGGTCTTAATGACGATCATTAAGGTTTAATGACATCTTAAGCCTCCTTACTTCTCTTTCTTCTGAAAATCATAACAATTCGAAACAAAGTCCGATTTACACGAAACAAATTCTGTCGGTTTCCTCTTGACAAACCGGATCTTATGATACAAGAATCGGGAGATGCTAAGTTCAAGGATTTACATAGGCTGCTGACGAGAGAGAGATTTGCGTGTTTCATTGAGACGACGAGCCAACTGTGTCAAAGGTGTTTGGGAAATGTAGTGAGCGCAGGACATCTCTTCTTCAGATGTGGGTCGTCTTTGGCTGCTTTGGAGCTCTTTGTGGGGATGCGGTGCACACTAATGGAGTCTTGTGGTTCTGGTAGATCATTGGGGTGGATTGGTGTGGCTATGTGAAGAACGAACTGGATGTTTGGCGATGATTTGAGCTATTTGGCTGGCTAGAAATGGGGTTATTTTTTGTCACGAGTGGTTTTATGCTAAAAATGTTGTGCCTCATGCCAAGTCGCTTAATGAAATTTGGAGTCTGTAATGTAATAGCGTACAATTTTGGTGAAGTTTTTGGGCACCCACCTATACGGTGGAGGCCCGTTTTGCTTTCAAAAAAACTTCACTGAATGGGTCGTCGATCAAATGCATATTGGGTATTCGGATCTCCCATTTAAAAATCAACCGATTAGTTGCTCTACCCTACTATCGACTGATTAAGCCTAGTCGAATTGGCTACCAGCCCGAGTTGACTAATCATGTCGAGTAGTTAGCTTAGTCTGTTGATTTTTATAAGCTTGGAGATTTCTTTGCTTCATAAGATGGACAACCTTTGATTGTGGGGAAGACATTGATAACACTTGTTCATAGCACGGGAGAGGTGAAGGTATTGATCATTTGTTTTTTAGTTATTTTTTTACCATTTTTTTGATATAAGTGGTTCGAGTAACCCCTATTTTATAAGCTTTGAAAAATTACAAATGACTTCATGGGATATTCATGTAAATTTGAAAGGAAAAGTCAAAGCAAAAAGGGAAGTGGCTTAAAATATAACTTCAATTTCAAACACCTTTCATCCTTGGTTGAACCAAATTTTAACCCAAGAGAAAGACCTAAAGATCACCATCCAACTTCATCGGTTAGTTAATCTTGATAATGTTGGAGTATTTGGTTGTGCGCCTGTCAAGTTGTGGATGGGTAAATGGATACCTCCATGATCCATTTATTCCATCCAGTCTTTATCCCACGTCTACCAGTTTGGAGATGTGGATTCTCAGTGGGGGCTATATATATAGACCCCCCACACCCTTTAGTCAGATGAGAAAGTTGAATGCAACATATGACCCTTTGAGGCCTTCTCCCATTGTTTTATCCCGCTCCTTAGGGAGTAGGGCTCCACGTAAAAATCTTTGTGTTCTTCAATTTTATCTTTCTAGTTTATTTTCTGTTTATCATTTCCGCTTCCGCATTCCTGTATTCTTACATGGTATCAGAGCCAGTTCGTTCTTGGTTGATGTTTATTCTTGAATTTTCTTTTGGATCATTCCAAGTTTGATTTTATGTTTTTAAGGGTTTTCTTAAAACCCTAGTTTTCAAAGATTGAGATTTATTTTTGTTGACTGCCATCCTTCACAAGAGGCGCCTCTCGCCACCATCCAGCCTTCGGCGCAGATATTCCCTTTGAGGGACTCGGTTCTCGCAGTTCTCACGACAAACCCTAGGTGGGGCTTGGTCATCTCCTGGCGGAGGCCCTTCATGCAACATCATCTCTTCCCTGGCGAGCAGTAACCCGTCGCTCTCGCACCCGCAGGCAGCGCGATACTCCATCATGTGCGCTCCAGGCGCTTTCAACAGATCCTCCAATGATGCAGATTGGTTGGAGGCGGTGAGCTCCAAACCTCCAGGCGTCGCCCTCCTCCTCAACTTCTCCAGGCGACTCCCTCAACCGTGTAACCCCAAGCTGTGCCTTTAGATGGCAGGAGACTCCGATCTCCCTGCGCAACCCCACCGGCGGCGAAGTACCATCTGCCTTCACCCGCTTTGAGCCCCTCCAGGACACGCATCTTCAGCCGCTTCCTGGCGACACATCGCGATGCGTGAGAGCTCCAGGCGGAGACCCCCCCCCCCATCCACGTGCGATCGCAGCTCGACGCTCCTCCGGCGGTGCGAGCCCTTGCTCTTCCTGGAGGCGGCACCATTCTCCAGTTCCAGGGGCAACGACGATCCCTTTTGTTTGACAGGTTCCCGCAAGTGGGTACCCTAAAGGGGGGGCACACGTTTTATTCAAGGGCCCGAGCGGGCCCGATGGCGTTTAAAAGAATATGAAAAGGGCATGTATATGCCGAGAGATGTTAAAAAAGAGAGGAGGGCCATACGAAAAAAATGGCCTGTTTAAAAAAAGAAAAAAGGTGTGTGCAAAAGAAAAATCATACGCAGGGAATTTAAAAAAATGAGAAAAAGAAGAAAAATGTTGCAAAAGCCGTAAAAAAGGGGAGAGAGATGAAACAACTTAAAAAATCAAGGCGGCTATTTCAAAAAATAGAGGCAAGTTGTTTTGAGCTTAAGTGGGTTGTATTTCAAAAAAAATTAAGAAAAGAGGCGCGTACAAAGAAAAGCCGTACACATATTTCCAAAAAAATTGTGAGAAGGCAAAGTCGAAAAAAATTTGTGTCAACGGCTTGTTTAAAAAATATTTGATGGCTACTAAAAAAATGAAATAGCTGAAAAATGATAAAAAATGAATTATTGATTTAGTAAGCTGAGTAAGTAAAAAAATATTTTTGTCAGCTAAGAGTTTTCATGTTTTTTCCATTTTTATTGTCTTCTCCCAACTTGGTCGATGTTTTCATTCCGACTAGTATGGGAGAAAGGGGGAGTATATGTAGAGTCACAGGTCTTCTCCAGATTGAAGATTTGTCAGACCAACCGGATTGTTCAGACTCTATAACAGATATTCAGACTCGACGCCAGATGTTTCTGAGTCTCTAGTTTCAGACACGCACATGTATGCGGTCTTTTCAGATGTGTACACGTTCGCCATCTTTTGTTGTGGTCCCCATCATTCTTGTTGTTTCGGTTAGAGTTTTCATGTAAGCCATAGGGACTCCAGAGTAGAGGACCATTCCCTATGCCATGTGGGCAAGGGTTTTCGTGTGGTATCGTAGGGACTCCAGAGTAGAGTACCATTCTCTGAGCCAGATGGGAGAGACCCAGTTCGCTGACGAGGAGACTCCAGGCGCAGTTTCAGACTCGATGGTCAGATTTCGAGTTCTCAGTTTGACTCATACTCCATCCCGTTCGTTCTCCTCACATGCACGTCATGAGAAGCAACATCCTCGACAACAATCGACAGTTGTGCACGTTGAGTTGATATTGCCTGTAGTGTCATGTATTGTCAGATGAGTTTCTTTCTGTTTGTCCAAGCTGAGCACTGCATGCTCCAGCTTGAGGGGGAGTGTTGGAGTATTTGGTTGTGCGCCTGCTAAGTTGTAGATGGGTAAATGGATACCTCCAGGATCCATTTACCCCATCTAGTCTTTAGTCCCACATCAGCTAGTTTGGAGATGTGGAGACTCAGTGGGGGCTATATATAGACCCCCACACCCCTGTAGTCAGATAAGAAAGTTGAATGCAACATATTGCCCTTTGAGGCCTTCTCCCGTGGTTTCATCCCGCTCCTTAGGAAGTAGAGTTCCAAGTAAAAATCTTTGTGTTCTTCAATTTTTTTCTTTCTAATTTATGTCTGTTTATCATTTTCACTTCCGCATTCCTATTTTCTAACAGATAACATGTACCAATGAATGCCTCAATACCATGTTGAAGTATTCTAAAAGGGCATTAATACCTTTGTCCTCCACATTTGTGAGATCATATTATTGTGGTATGTTCCATCTTCTACAATAGTTCAATTTGGAATTAGAATGTGCATGTCAGTGTGACAAGCACCCTTGCTCGAATAAGCAAGTCCAACATCCTGGGTATATCCCGGGTATTCGCATCCTTCTCAGTAAACCCCCCTTTATCAAGTAGTGTAAATCACCCTCAAAATTCAGTTGGTAAAACTTCTGGATTAAGGTGATGACTATTCTCCTTGATTACAATAAAACCGTGCAGAATACATCGTAACAATTGCCCTAGTCATCAGTTGGAGAAGCATCGACAACATCAGCAAGTTGAAAGAATCTTACATTAGAGCATGGAGTCGAGAGAGGGGCCTTAGGGCTTCCAAGTGGTGGAGTGGGGAGATGGGAAGCATCTAGAGTGGGAAGGGTTTCAGAAGGGCCACCATTCTTCGTGAAGTGAGTGCTCGGGGGGACTGGACAGTGGTTTCTCACTGTAGGCGTCCCTGCCCGGGTCTGGTATGCTTCTTCCGTTGTAGACTTCGCTGGCTCCTTGAAAAGTTGTGCCCCTTTCCACCAAGATGCTTCTCGTGCGGCTTGCAAGGTCGCCGCGAGACTCTTGTTCGAGATCTTCTCGACTCTTGAGGTAGAGTTTCTTCAGGGAGCATAGACTTTCAGGTCATCTTGTTGCGGCTTCTGCATTGGCGAAGGGTGTGGCAACATGAAATCATTCTCGGATGTGGTTAAGGGAGCCCCCGTTGATCCAAATTGGGGGATTGCCAAGAGATTTCTCATCGACGTGGTGCCAGAAGGGAAGGTTGAACTGTATGCGACAATATCAGAGCAACAATATGTTTTTAGCTATGCTTTCGCAGGGGATGTGATGGCCTCGAGGGAGAGGGAATGCTGTGCTCGTGGTCTTACGATGACGAAGACGGAGATGATGTTGTCTAAAGCCTCTTCAAGCAGTGGTTTGCTATGAAGGGTCCCAAGATTTGCATATGGGGGGATGGGGCATATTTGATATAGCTTGTTCCTTTCATTCGTTTGCATTTATCTTCATAAGTAGATGCATATTTATTGTAAGTATGTAATTAATTCTGTAATTCATTCGAACTTTGTCTGTGACGGTTATTTCTATGAACAAAATATTGTTTAATTAATAATTATCTTCATTTTAGAATAAAAAATGCTCGTCTATTTTTACGAACAAAAGACGTCTTCTAAGTGTTGTTAACTTAATTATTTTGATTTTCATTTCCAATATCTATTAGTCATTCTGATATGACCGTTATGGTGTGATATAAGGCGCATAGATAAGAGATGTGTTTGATATAAGTGTGCATTTGTAAGCTGTTGTTGTTCTAAGACCTTGGATTGGATGATATTAATTTCCAGTATGTATCAGTCACGAATCAACATTAACATTGATTTGGCCGATATAAGCGATATGACCGATATGTACGATATAAGGGGCATATATAAGCAATATGTGTGATATAATTGTGTATTTGTAAGATATTTATTGTTGTAATAACTCAGAAGATCGTAATTTGCAAAAAATGATCGAAAAATGACTTTTTTTGAGTCATTTTCGACATTTCCACCGAAACGGTCGAAATTTCCCGAAATTCCGCCGAAATTTCGGTTTTTTGAGGGGACCTAAACAAAATCGAAATTGAGATTTCGAACCTTGCTATGGAGGAGGCACAACCGTATAGAAGTCGGTGAAGATACCATAACTATTACCACCAATATAGTTGCCATTGCTGGCTACCTTGATAGTTTTCACTGTTTCAGCTGTTGCATCCATACCTGCTATCATCATATAAATCTATGATGAAGGTGTTGTTTACGTATAAGGAAGAGGTCCAAGAGGAGGTACATGAAACTATTCTGCTGGGAGGATACCGAATGACCTCTCATCCCGTGATGATCCATATCCGCCCAGGGGACTTGGTGTTGCTCCATGATAAGGGATGTCAATGTCAATGTAGCTCAAGGAACCTACAGATGATATTAAATCGTCCATGCAATTGTCCATATGATGATGGTCACATCCGTATGCGTCGTAATTCATAAGTCACGGACTCAGACTTGGGACAAATTGTCTAGCATGCGCGTTTATCTGCCGTTCCATATATTCACGTCCTGCATGGAGCCCTTCCTCGAATCTTGTATCGTGTAGTCCATGACCACCCCTTGCTGATCCCCCTGAATATGTTTCCTCATCACCAATCCACCACGATAGCCAACAACAACAATAACATGATCATCATCTCTACTCTCATCTTTTGATTTGGACTTGGAACCAGTGGAGGGAATGTCTTCAACAGTTGCATCAAACTCCAACCCTCCAAGAGGGTTCGTAATTCACCCGGATCTAGCCATGTAGTCACCAACATCTGCTCCCATTTGCTGGTTCATATTCTGATTCGACCTTCCTCTCGCCCTTGGAACCCATCCACCTCTGGAGAACATATTCATCTGCATTGTCATTGTACATTTTGAAAATGTATACAAAGATCGATATGGTCCGTGTAGTCCTCTTTGTCATGTCCCTCCCTTGCATTTTTCATCTTTAGCCTCAAGTTGTAGTATACGTAGACAAGATCATGGAGCTTTTGTTCTCCCAACCTATTCCGTCTCTTCGAGTGAATCGTGTTGAATGTACTCCAGTTCCTCTCATAACCACCAGCATAGACGGTTTGCTACAATACTTTCACTGCCACTTTTCGCAGGTTAGGATCTTTAATTCCGTACTATAACCCCCATTCGATTGTGGAAAATCCAAAAAAGAGATAAATCAATAATAGTAAATACTAATAATACATCACAACACAATCAATGGATTTATTTATCTTTATCAGGAAGTGTATTGCTCTGTCCATTGACTGCGGTGATTCTATCAAAGAACCCCAAAGCATCCCTAAAGTACTTGAACTGCTTATTGTTTGAAGTCATAAATTGTCACATAATACTTGTAATGAGTGTTTTGTTAGAGTACTTGGAAACTTAAGTCCACTCTAGATTCTAAGTTACATCATTTATGCACATGGTTTGTGTTTTCTCATCTTTGACGAGCTTTTCCACCACAATTTGGACAAATGCTAAAAAGTCAGTATTTGTACCATGACTGTACTTGTACTGGTACTTGGGATTGAAGTAATAAGCTACAAGCATGCATAATCAACATATTTTAATCCATCAGAAGTACTATCAAAAATTAAAGAATATATTCATTTATTACATGCCAGCCTTGTGAAGAGGATGTGAAAGCATCTTGGTCCGACGTTCATCTATGATGTCAAACTATACTTTATATCATTTCCCAACTGCTTCTTTGGCCTTCTCTCTCAATGCATCACATTGCCTCATAGATCACTCCTATGGTCGGCTTTTTGTCGCCATCCACGAGTCGCAATGCAGACACAATCGATTCCATAGTCTTCGAGATTCGTATCACGTCATCCCAGAAGTGAATACCATTGATCTATCTCTCCACTTTCCTCCCTTCTTCTATGCGAGGTTTGGGTATCTCGAACCATTCCCCTTAGCAATACATGGTTTCAATCCCGTCTTGCGTTGTTTAAGGCTTTGCAACGCTATAAAATTGGTTGCAAAGCATGTGATGCTAGGCCTCACCAATTCACCATTGCACATTCATCTCATCAAAGCCATCACTTTGGAATGGTTGTAAATAAAGGTGGTGATTATCGAAGCTTGCTCCACCACCTTGGAGACCCATTTTCTCTTAATGAAGTTCTTCATGATCAAATCAATACAATGTGCAGCACACGGTGTCCAAAAATGCCGTAGCTGCTAGAAATCATTATTGTCTCACTGGCTTTCCTGAAGTTGCTTCCCTAGTATGTGACAATCTGGACAATGTTCTCCTTCCCAACATCTTTGATGATGTCCTTCATCAACTTCAACATGTACTAGTGGTCCTTAACATGACCAGATGCACCGACATACTTAAAAAAAATCATCTTTCCATCATAGTAAATGAGGAAGTTGATGATATGCTTCCTCGTGTAGCTCGTCCATCTGTCGCACATCAGCATCACCCCGTACTCTAACCATCTCCTCCTAGCTTAGTGATGTACTCGTTCATCTCCTCCTTCTCCATCCCGATTTACTTGTTCATTATCTTGTAGGATGTGGGAGTCTTCGCTCCCATTCACGTGATGGAGATCTCGTCGATGGCATGCTACAAAAATGGTCCACTAGCAACATTCATTGAAATTCTATCCTAAAAAAAGAGCTTGCTGATTGTCTTGTCCACTCTCTCTGGCATTTGTGAACATGCCCGTCACTGTCTTCTACCTCAGATCCTTGCTTGTCCTATATTGTATGAATACTCTACCCGTCAAGAAGGGCTCAACTCCCTTTCCCTTGTGTTTTTTGGTGGGTGGTGTTACTGGTGCACTTCTAAAACCACTCCCACTACCACCAACACCATTGAAGCCACCTCATGCACCATTAAGTGCTCACCTCTCGGACTCATTCCTCAGAGATTTCTGTGTTGCCCGTCTTTATGCCCTCCTCTCAGCTGCGATTTTAATATCATTAGGGTAAACAAAGTCATCATCATCTGAATCAGAGAGGATATTGAACTCTTTGGCGAACATGAATTCCTTGAATTGTTCACCCCTTCTTGACCTCTTTATATCTTTGTCCTTTCTGTCTAAGTTAAGCTCACCAAGTCCCTCACATCTTTGGGACAACACGTGCACTTGGCAACATTCTTGTTGTCAACAATATGGTGCTTCATCCTCGTAATCCCCCTCCTCCCAACCTCCTCCCGCAAAAGTTGCACTGTGGTTTGAATTTGTTGCCATATGGAGCGATGGCGTACCTCCAATCGATCTCTCAACTGTCCCTCTGATCATCAAAACCCTAAGATCTTGAATTAGAGCGTGAACACATGATGTTGATTGCTGAAACATGTGAAAAAATTATAGAACAAACATTCACGAGACATTCCGTGAGAACAATCAATTATTTGCTTTTTATTTTTTTTATTTTTTGAATTTATTATATTTATTAATTTTAATAGATTCGTGGGAAAATATGCGTCGGGGTATGCTAGTGTTAATGGAGGATATAATTTTGGGGATAGAAATGAAGAGGGAAAAGTCATTCTAGATTTTGTAACGACATGATTTTTTCATAGCAAACACTCTGTTCAAGAAGAGGGAGGAGCATTTAAATACCTATAAGAGTGGGCTAACTAGAACACAAATAGATTACTTTGCGTTGAGGAGAAGAGATCAGTTCCGTTGTAAAGACTGCAAAATCCCAAGAGAGAGGAAAGGGGTGTTGTCGAGTTCCTTCACTCATGCTGAGAAATCATTCATTATGCATTTCAAAAGACTTCAATTGGTACACGCAAGAAATAGACCAATTCCGCTTGTTCCATTTCCCGTAGAGTCAAATTCTCATCAGTACAAGTCAAGGGAATAACTTCCTGGCCTTTGATTTCGATATAAAGAACACGACGAGAATCAAGACCCTCTTGAACCTCCATTCTAACTAATTGTATATCAAATCTCGCTTGTTAGTCTTGGATGTACAAATAAAAGGGCTGGTCAAGAAAAGGAGGGTTCCTAAGATCACTAGAACTAGATGGTGGTCCACTGAAGCAATCGAGCTTCAGGGAGAATGTTTTAGAAGACTTATCTTGGGATTGTAGCGGAAGTGCAAACGAGAAACTGTCACAAACTACAAAATAGCGAAGAAGGAAGCAAAGAAGGCTGTAAGCGAAGTTAAGCTAAAAACTTATGAAGTTTTGTCTAAAAAATCTCGCTTCTAAGGAAGGTCAGAAGGATATTTTCAGGTTGGCCAAAGAAAGAGAAAGAAAGACCAAAGACCTTTCTCAAGTGAGATGCATTAAGGATGATGAAGGTCACATGCTTGTTACTCAGAAGGATATAGAGACTAGATGGGAGCAGTACTTCCATAAACTTTTCAACGGGGAAGGAAATAGAGAGATCACTTTGGGTGATCTAGCTAGTAGCGAAAGTTACTTGAATCATGCAAGCTATAGACGGATACGAAGAAAGGAAGTAGAGGAGGATTTGAAGGTTATGAGACTCGGGAAAGGTGTAGGACCGGATGACATCCCTGTAGAAGTATGGAGAGTTTTAGGTGAGCGCGATTTGACTTGGCTTACGAATTTATTCAATGTTATTTGGCGAAGTAAGAACATGCCTGAAGACTGGAGGAAGGGTATCATAGTGCCTCTTTATAAGAATAAAGGAGACATTCAAAATTATACAAAATTTAAAGGTATCAAGCTAATAAGTCACACTATGAAAATTTAGGAACGTTGCGACAAATTGATAAGGTATCAAGCTGATAAGGGTATCATGGTGATCGAAAGAAGGTTGAGACATGTTCCCAACGTAAAAGAAAACCAATTCGGACTCATGTCAGGTCGCTCAACTATTGAAGCCATCCATTTGTTGAGAAGAACAATGGAGATTTATAGAGCTAAAGGGAAGAACCTCCATATGATTTTATTGATTTGGAGAAGGTTGAGAGATATTGTGGAGAGTTTTTGAGAAGAGACAAGTACCTGTCCTATATATTAACCTCATAAAGGACATGTATGATAGGGCTTTATCTTGTGTAAGAACCCCGTCTGGGAAGACTGGCTATTTTGACATCAACATTGGTTTACATCAAGGTTCAGCTTTGAGTCCATTTCTTTTTACTTTGATTATGGACGAGTTGACAAGTTACATTCAGGATGAGTTACCTTGGTATATGTTATTTGCTAATGATATTGTGTTGATTGGCGAGACTAGAGATGGAGTAAATAAGAAGCTTGATATCTGGAGACATGAGTTGGAGACTAAAGGATTTCGTATAAGTAGGGCTAAGACGGAATATATGGAGTGCACCTTTGATGGAAGTATTGGTGAAGGAATCGAGGTGAAGATTGGTGAGGATACCATTCGGAAGAGAGATTCTTTTAGATATCTGGGATCTATTTTGCAACATGATGGGGCAATTGATGGAGATGTTACTAATAAAATAAATGCAGGCTGACTAAAGTGGAGAGGAGCCTATGCTATCCTCTGTGATAAGAAAATTCCTTTAAAAATTAAAGGAAAGTTTTACAAAGCATCCATGAGACCTGCTATGCTCTATGGATCGGAATGTTGGCCTGTGAATCATAGACATATGCAGAGAATGGCTATAACAGAAATGAAAATGCTAAGGTGGATGTGTAGACACACACACACACACACGTAAAGATCGAATTCAAAATAATGCAATCAGAAAGAAAGTTGGTGTAGCTCCGATCGAGGATAAGATGCGAGAAAACCGCTTAAGATGGTTTGGTCATTTGCAAAGAAGATCAACTAATGCACCAATTAGGAGATGCGAGTGTTAGGATGTTGAGATGACTAAGAGAGAGTGAGGACAACCTAAGAAGTGTTGGAAAGAGACTATACGAAGGTATCTTAGTTTTGTGGATATAATCTCGGGATTGATCCACGATAGATCTGAATGGAGGCGAAGAATCCATGTAACCAACCCTACTTAATTGTGGGAAAATGCTTTGTTGTTGTTGTTATTATATTCATTAGTTTTAACACGCTTAATATGCATAGAGTCTTGAATATTTAGTGTTTAATATACTATCTAAGTTTCTATGTATCAATTTCTAAGGAGAACATCTTAGATCTACAATTGAGGCGACTAATTTCATGCAGAACAACACACGACACATAAAATACGAAAATAATTTATAGATCTAATGTTTAATTCACAGAATTAATAAATTACTAATTTTTAATTAACATAAAGATGCTTAAATTATTATTTTCTATGTCTTGAACATGAGAATTGAGTTTCCTATTTCAAAACTTAATTTGATTCCGCAACAAAACTCAAAACCCTAAAATAATTGATGCAATTCATGCCCAATTCGAGGGGCTAAATAGAATTTTGCCATGAAAGAAAGAATATCAGGAGTACTCTTGCGATTTGTTTTTTATTTATTACGTAATTTTCTTTTTTTTTGAGTCCATAGTCTAAGAAGGCTTTGCTCCCATTGGTATAAAAGGACTCTTGTAGGGAAAAGTACGGTAGCTTTTGATAGATACAAACAAAACCCTACAGGCCCTACCCCTCTTTCTCACTTCTTTCTTCCCCCCTCTCTCCTCGAAACCCATTCCCCTCTCCCCACCGTTCTTTCCCCTATAACTCTAACCCTCCTTTCTCTCTTCTATTCCCCTACCGTCGCCGACCTACCCTCTACACCTCCACGATTCAGCACAACCTACACCAACTCCGCCGCCAACAACCTCGCCGCCCAACTTCCCTCCCGTGAGCTTCATCACCACCAACTCCATTGGCCCTAACTTCGTGCTCCAACCCGGTCAACGACAATCACATCAGACCGATCTCAAGCCGCACCACCATTTATGCCGTTTATCTCGTCGAGTCCCTCCACCTTTTGCTAAAGCCTGCTGGATCTGCAACCCTCCTGGGTCATTGGTTTGCCCTGTTTCAACATTTATTTGCTTTTCTGATTGTTTCAGGTTTTGAGTTAAGTCGGTCTTGTCTGCTACTCTTTCTAATTAAAGGGGTTGAATTTCCTTTTTTTAATCAATTTCTCTACTAGTTATTTTTTCCTCTCCAGAACGTTGGGAACTATGTACTGTTCATTCATTTCACAGAACTGTTTCAGTTGATTTCCGTGGCTAAGTAATTCTTGCTTCCTTATTGTCAATTGTTTGTATCGCGTAAATCTGTGATCTCCTATGAGACTGCAATAATTTTTCTAAATCAGATCGCTTATTACTCTTGTTTGGCCTATCGTGAGTTGGTAATTTAATAACAGCAGTGTCATGGGTTACATTTCTTTTAATTGGTGCTTGGAATGTTGTAGTAGCACGTTGTAATTATGAGTTTGCATATCTGCTTATCTTAGTCCATGTGCTAGATTGCATCAATAATCCTCCCTATATCTCACTAAATAATCCAAATCATAGAAGAAACACAAGAATATGCAATATCTAACCAATAGGAACAAAATCCCAAAAAATTTCACTCAATCAACATGAAAAATAAGAATATATAGTATTTTACCTCAAAAAAGCAAGGCGAGGCTTTGGAGAACTCACCCCAATTCGGGTGAAATGTGGGCGAAATCGCCCCAATTCCGGTCATATCAGTGAAGTGGGTGGATTCCACTATTGGCAGATTCCCTCTGTCGGTGATATATCGTCGACACACGATATATTGTCAAGATATCGAGACTATCGTCGATACCATGGAAATCGATAAAGGGCATAATATCGATACCACGTTCCCATCGATATATCACCGGTATATCACGATATTTGAAACCATGTCTCGTGTAACCCTCCACGTGCGTATCATTTCCTATAATGTTTTGTAGAGGAATATGTGCTATACTTCCTGAGTTGCGTGCTCATGTAAAACCAATTATTGGTGATGGCCCTTCTTCCATATTCTGGTTGGATAACTGGACTAGGTCTGGACTATTCTGCTATCTATGACTCTTTGCATTGGCATCCAATCATGGTGCTTGTCTTAGGGATGTTTGGGAGGACAACCAGTGGGCACCAGTAAGTTCCTTAGGCTTCTCAGAGCAAAGGATTCGACATTTATTGAATTTGTTAATACTTGTCTCTGGATTTGTAGTCCCAACAGAGGTTGAAGACATTAAGTCTAGCACTAACAACTTCTCGGAATTCTTCAACTAGTAAAGAGCGTGGCACCGATTTTTTTTGAACGTTGTGAATTCCTTTGAATATCAAGTTCTTCCTTTGGATTCAACATTGGGAATGTACTATGACTAGGAGGCACTGGACCTCTTTTCACCGAGGTATGTATGACTCTTGCATGATCAACATCTCGGTGCATGAAGATCTTGACCACCTTTTCAAGGTCATGAGGGAGGCAATTCTCGCCTGCCTTCTTTCGGCTCGATCCCCAAGTTGGATGAGATCAATTATCCTAAGTTGTCTTCCTGGATCATGATTAGCATCATTGATAGGATTGTTGAATACTTGGTATACTACACCACTGTTCATGCTATACAGACGTCTATCAAAGCTACATATGTACAGGAGAAAAACTAAAGTAGGATGTATTAGACTTACTTCAACATGATGAATATGAATCAAGCAGGCCGCTCCCTATCCGAATACTTCTTTATCCTCAAATCGTTATTTGAACGGTACAAGGCGTGTATTCTTGGATGTACCTGCCCTAAACAAAAGGAATGCCATCAACACATGGATTATTTGGTGTTTTAGCATGACTAGCCTTTGGCTATGCCGCAGCTCGCGATCAAATGATCACTGCTACTATACGACAAGTATGGGATGCAATAGGTATTTCATGGTTAGATTCTTCTCGTATTTGTCCTAGTGGAACAGTCTAGTACCCTAGAGGTTTGGAGGCATAGAAGGCCATATCGATATCGATATCGTATCGGTCTATCCAGAAAAGGATATATCGGGATATATCGTCGATATATCGATGATATCGGTGGAAATGTTGGAAATGGCTCAAAATGACATTTTTTGCCATTTTTTAGAAATTAAGATCATCCAAGATATTAAAACAGCAAATAACCTACAAATACATACTTATATCAACATGTCGGTCATTTATACCCCATATATTGCACATACCGGTCATTTCTAACATATCAATGTTAGTGTTGATTCCTGATTTATAGATATTGGAAATGAAGTTCATCCAAGTTCTTAGAACACTAAATAACTTACAAATATACTCTTAGATCACACATACCGATCATCTATGACCTTAATATCGTACATATCAGTCATATCAAACATATCGATGGTACTTATGTACTATTAATTGTTGACCTATAGATATTGGAAATGGAGTTCGTCTAAGTTCTTAGAAACTAAATAACTTACAAATATACTCTTAGATCACACATATCGATCATCTATGACGGTTATATCGCATATATCGATCATATCGAGCATATCGTTGTTACTATTGATTGCTAACTTGTGGATATGGGAAATGCAGTCCATCCAAATTTTTATTACACTAAATAACTTGCAAATATACACTTATATCATATATATATATATATCGATCATCTATGAGCATATCATTGTTAATGTTGATTGTTGACTTATAGTATTGGAAATGGAGTTCATCCAAGACTTAAATTGCATCACATATTATGTATAAACAAAATGTTTGAGCTATTTTTGGAACTAAACAAATAAAGTGCATAATAGCATTTTTTAAAAGAGACATAATTCATAATAATTTTTTTGAAAGGGAAAGAAGATGAATTAAAATTGATTGGACACCCCTAAGGTGAAGAACCACTGTATGCACACCCCTATCGTCCCCCACCCGAAACAAAATATATAAAACATGATGTGTTTTAATACCATGAGTAGCAAAATAAGTAGTGAAATCAAGCTTAGGAGGGTGTTATTCATCAATATATAGATATCGACAAAATTTCAGCAATATCGGTTGATATCCGTGAATGTTTGTACTGAATCCTATCATTTTTTATCGATATGGGCCGATATAACGATATATCGCCGATATATGAGTCATATATTGTCGATATCATGGTAAATAGATATGCACCCTGATATCGATATCTCCTGCCTCTCGATACTGATATATCGGTGATATATATCGCTATATGACCTATGTTTGGAGGTCGATTGCATTGCTTTGGCTATATGGCTTTTACGCAATGGAGTTTTGTTTAGAAACAATCGATATTGTGTTTTCGGAGGGGGCGCCGATAACAGATGCTTCCCTTTTCTTTGATAAAAAAAATATTAACAAATATTTCCAGTCAAGGCTTCTAGCATCCCAGAAACAGCAACCCCGGGCCAAGTAATCGATCTGCTTGAAAAAAGCATTGCACAAGCAAAGTGTCCAACAGTAATTTGAATCATTATAAGGACATGCAAGGATGTCTGCCCTTTCTCTATTTCTTGCGAAGGATAATCTAGACCAACGGATCCTATCTTTAGCCTCCTTGAAAATCGCATGCCAGATGCAAACTCTATCTTCACCTTCAAAGCAGCAACCATCCTCACATATAAAGGAAAGATAGATCTATATCCTAAATTTTTTAATAAAAACCAGATAGAGTACTTAACTGATTGTGCATACATCATAACGATGTAATGCACTTTCAAAAACCCATCCGTTCAGCACCACACTTGTAATTCCAGTTACCCTTCTTTAGCTCCTAGTTCCAAATCGTTTGTCTTCCCATTTTTTATGGGGAGCCAAAGAATGCCAATAAAACCGTGGACCTCCTCCAATTGCAGGCCTCAGCTTGTCCATAAAAAAGCAAACATTGTATCATTAACCTGATCTTAATTTTAACAACACAATCATTGATGGGTAATCATATTGTACCAATTTTTAAGTACTCAAATATTGTGCACACATCGGTTGATGTGTGCATTGAAGCCAGGAGACGTGGGGGCAAGCTTGTGAAGAGGCTTTTGGAGGCTTAGAGGGCTGGTAGAAGACCGCTGGGCGTTGGGCGACCGAGGGCTAGAGGGGTTCCCTCCCTTTCGTTTTCGAGAAAAAGGAGAAAGCCCGTGGCCCTTTCGTGGCTTGAAAGGGTGATGGAGGAACAATTGGGGGCTCTTGCTCCTTCTGCAGAAGTTAAGGTGATGGGGAAGGAAGGGTATGTTGAGATTGGGTCAGATGAGGGCTCGAAGGATGTGGGGGAGGTTGTGGCTACTGCGGTTGACATTCACATGCAAGTTGCGGAATGCATTGGGGTTGTTCTACTTACCGAGTAGGTCATGAAGATTGTAAGCTGGAATGTGTGAGGGTTAGAGGACACAAAGAAATGAAGGGCCATGGGTGATCTCATGTTGGCTTGGCGTGATGATGTGGTATTTCTGCTGCAGTTGAAGTTGGTGGAGTGGGGCTTGAGTGTGTGGAAATCGGTGGGAGGACACCGATTTTCGAAGTATCGTGCGGTCTCGACCATTGGTAGTATTGGGGGTTTAGTGATGGTGTAGGATCTGGATATCTTGTCATGGTGGTGGATCGGGTGGCTCAGAATTCGATGTCGGTGGTGTTGCAACGGAAGTTTGGTGAAGGTACGATCCTGCTACAAGTTATGTATGGGCCATCTGGGGTCTCACGTGGCTCTGTTCTCTGGGATTAACTGCAAACCATTAGGAGAGATTTTCCATGCATCATGTGGTTGGTTGGAGGTGATTTTAATGTGATGTTTGGATTCGACCGTCCTAGCAATAAGGGGCGAGATCCGGGATTATAGGAGTTCATGGAGTTTGTCGTAAATTTGGAGTTAGAGGGGGTTGATGCCATTAATGGCTGTTACACGTGGCGTAACAATTCTTCGAGATATCGGTTGGATCGTTTCTTGGCCTGTGTAGATTTGATGGAGATGTTTCCTCTCTCTTCGGTCTAGGTCCTTCCTCATACTAGATTAGATCATACGTCTATTTGTTGGGAGTCGGGGGAAGGGATGTTGCCTCGTTCGATATTCAGATTTGAGAGAGCCTGACTTTTAGACGAGGGTTTCATGGAGATGGTGGAGCTCTGGCGATCTTTGCAGGTGAGGGGGGCAACGACTCAGAAGTTAGCACAAAAGATTTAAGGTGTGAGGGAGAGGCTGTTGAAGTATGGTAGAGAGCAGCGACAGAAGAAGGGAGAGTGTCATTAGTTGGCGGACACACGGTTGGATGGAGAGGAGGATGAGTGTGATCTTACGGCTGAGGAACATTTGGAGAGATGCAAGGAGCAAAAAGTTGTGGGTGAAGAGGACAAGCCGAAGGAGGTTGAGTGACGCCAACATTCAAGGCAAAAGTAAGTAAAAGAAGGGGATACAAATACAAAATTCTTTAATGCAGTTGTTAGCAGGAGGAGAAGGAGAAATTTGATCCATGATTTGTGGGTTGGGGGTGAAAGAGTTCAGGGAGAGAGAGGGCGATTGGAATTACGTTTGCGGATCACTTTAGGGAGTTCTGTAGTATGTTGCCATCCACTGGATCTAGATGGTCAGGAAGAGGTGCACAAGTGTTGAGGGATGAGCAAAATGTGATGCTGTGCTCTGACTTCTCAAGGGAGGAGGTGCGACATGTCATTTTTGATCTTAATGCATATAGTTATCCAGGACAGATGGCATGTCGGTTTCGTTTTACAGAGTTTTAGGTTGTAGGAGAGGAGGATGTTATGTTTTTTGTTTGGGAGTTTAAGGACATGAATCATGGTTTGGAGAGGCTGAATAGGTCCTTTATTTTCGTGCTCCCTAAGAAAGAAGGGACAGAGAGGGTGGAAGAGTTTAGGCCCATCGTGCTGTCCAATGCCATCTATCTTATTTGTGGTAAACAAATTGGCCAACATGCTCAGGTGTGTTCTTGATGATCTTGTCATGCCAGCTCAAACTGCCTTTATCCCCGGTTGTCAGTTGTTGGACGAAGTGGTTATGGTTTTAGAAATTGTGTCAGATTGGAAGTAGAGGGGTGTGGCAATGTTTCTTTGGATGATGGATTTTTTGAAGGCTCATGACAACATGCATTGGAGTTTCATTTGGGCTTCTTTGGTCTGAAGGGGTTTTTCGGATATTTGGATTGATTGGATGATGTGTTACCATGATCTCGTGTTCGGTGCTAGTAAACTAGAGACGAGAGTTTGGTTTTTTCAGCCACAACAGGGTGTCAAACAAGGCTGCCCTTCGGTTTTCCTACTTTTTGTTCTCGTTGCAAACACATTAGCAGTTACGGTAGGGTTTGCAGCGCAAGGATGATTCTTTAGGGGGTTACAACAAAGAGGACATCTCGATTCCTCTGTTGCAGTATGCATATGATATTATTTTATCTATCGATGGTGGTGTATCGGAGTGCATGCAGTGCGGGCTGTCTTAAATATCTTTGGGGAGGTGTCGAGTTTGAAGGTTAATGGGGGCAAAGCCTGCATCTGTGCCCTTTACACTTTCGGAGGAGGATGTTCTGTTGGTGCAGAGATCTTGGGGACGGCGCAGAAGGCCCTTCCTATCAGCTATCTTGGTCTGCCTTTGTTGTGTGAGCGACCTCGGCAAATGGACTGACATCCTGTGATTAAGAAGTTGGAGAGAAACTTGCAGGGTGGAAGGTTGCATCTCTCTCAAAGGTGACTGGTTAGTTTCGGTTAAAACCATGCTCTTAGCTATTCCGATCTTTTTTGCTTTTACGAGGGTGCTTCCAGATGGGGCCCATAAGTGAATGGGACTTTGATGTATCGTTTCTTTTGGGCCTCGTCGCCAGAAGGTAGAGGAGTTACTCTGCTGGACCGGGAGCTGGTTACGAAGCCTATCATAGATGATGGCTTAGGAGTGAGGCGGTTGGGTGATATGGATAAGACTTTACTCGCTAGGTGGGTGATGAGAACTTGGAGTGCCGAGGATGATATACTGACCATGTTGGTTAGATCGATTTATGGAGTGTTGTCCACTTTGTGCTTTCGTCATGATGCTGTGTCCTCTCCAACCACATTCTGGAGGGATGTTTGTGCGGTGCTTCCGTATGTGATGTCCTTGATGTGGCCAGTGCTAGGGGATGTGTGTGATTTCCGATTTTGGAAGGATGATTAGACAACAGAGGGGGTATTCTGTGATATGTATCCTAGGCTTTTTACTTTGGCATAGAATAAGGAGGCCACAATGGTTGAGGTTTGGGCAAGGGGCTCATGGACTCATGTTTTTATGACAGAATTGTCGGATCAACGAGTGGAGGGCTTTATGAGCCTCTCATCCAGGCCTGCGACGATGGATTAGCCTTTGGATGGGAGAGACTCGTGGTGTTAGAGAGATGAAGTCTTCTCGGTTAAAAAGACTTTTGGTGTTCTTTCTTCCTATCTAGTGGTCGGAATTGAGGAGATTGATTGGGACTGTGCTAGGATACAGATTTTTTTGTGGCTGTCGAGAAGAAGGTTTCTGACAAGTGTTAGGAGAGCTAGAATATTTCCTGGGGCAGAGTAGGTATTGCGAAGTAGATGGAAGACATTGACCTCCTTTTCTTGCAGTAGGTATGGCGAAGTAGTGGAAGACATTGACCTCCTTTTGTTTCAGTGCCCTGGTTCTAGGGAGGCATGGAGGTATGCAGATTTCCCTGACGTATAGTGGGGTGATGTGGATTCTTTCTGGTCTTCATATGGGAATAGTTAGACTGGTTCAATGGATGGTCGAAGAAAGGTTTGTGTGTTTCTTTGGGCCATCTGGTTGGCTAGAAATTTTGTCACTTTTCATGGTGGGAGTTTTTACTATGAGAGTGTTCTTGAGCATGCCAAAGCTCTGGTGGACGTTTAGCACTTGTAATTGTGATTTTTTAATTAATATATATTCTTTGGATGGATCTCTTAAGGAGGTTCATCCCATAGTTTCTCAAAAAATGTATGGAATCTATTAGCGAGGTCCCCATCTTGATTTCGGCTTAGGGTTTTCATGTGAACCATATGGACTCTAGAGTAGAGATCACATTCTCCGAGCCAGTGTGGACTCTTGGTTTTATTGTGGACTCATAGGGACTCCATAGTATATTCTTTGAGCCAGTATGTGAGAGGCCCAATTCTCTGACGATGAGACTCTTTAGACTCCATTCTCTAGCTTTCGTGGACTTCGACGAGGATGTTTACACATCCTTGTCCAGTTTGGCCCTTAGAGAGATGGGACAATTGCGTTCCAGAGTTCTCCAGGTGGAGACTCATATCAATTTTAGTCATGGAAGGAAATATCGACGATATATCATCGATATATCGATATCGACATGGGACCGATATGGCGATATATCCCGATTTCCAGGCATTTTCTTCACAAAGGCTCGTCGATATGAGCGATATTTCGGTGATATATCGTCGATATATCATCGAAATATCGTATCGATACGACTTCGAAACGATATCGATATCGATACACCCTTCCATGATTTCAGTAACTCTACACAATATATAGATCACGTTCTCCGATGAGTAGATTTATTCCATTTCAATGGCTCTGACAAACGGAATACAGAGCACATGTTCTTCGACAATGAGACTTGCTTCATACTCCAGCCCTTTAGTTCCTCCTCACCAGCATGGCATGAGAAGCAACGTCTTTAACATGTAGCTAGTAGAGTGTGTGTCTAGTTGATATTGTATGTATTGTCTTGTATTGTGTGATTGAGAGATTTCTTTCTATTTATCCAAGATGAGCATTGCATGCTCCAACTTGAGGGGGAGTGTTAGAGTATGCCTCATATGTAGAAGTGAGTAATTGGATCCCTCTAAGGTCCAATTACAACATCAATGGGTTTAGTCCCATATCTATTGTGAATGAGACTTGGTCTTACTGGTTTGTCTATATAAGAAATCCCCACCACTTCTAACAAATGAGAGAGAGAGCAATATGCATATTCGTCCTTTGAGAGGCCTTCTCCTGTGGTTTCATCCCGATCCTTATGGAGTAGGCTTCCACGTAAAATCCCAGTGTCTTTTTCACATTTTATATTTCTTTATCTTTGATACGCTTTCCTCACTATCATTTTCTATAGTCTCAAAGGGATGTTTCTTTTATTGTATTTCTCAAAGAGTACAAGGGATGTGTGACTCTTTATATAATCCCGCCTACATTGTAGAGTCCCATCAGCAGGCAATATGAGACCATAGAGAGTAGAGTAATTGGATACTGGAGAGATCCAATTACTAAGAGTATGAGAGTATTGATGCTTCAATGACAACTGGGTGATGGTGGGGATTTTATGTTTTAGTGGAATAATTAATTTGGGAAAGTGGTGCAAACAAAGATGTTCTTGAGGTTGTTCACATTTGGGGTGAACCCGAGGTGGTTGCATGGTGTCAGATTGACATTTAGTTGCCCATTGACATCATAAGTTCATCAAAGGATGCATGTGTTTATGTGCTTATGATGTTATTAGATGGGGTGGTACTCGTGGATAGCGTTGTAGAAGCTTGTATGTGAAAGGACCGTGATTTTGCATTGGATAGTCGTAGATCTGAAAGGTCAAACACTCTTGAAATTAAGTTGTATGCTTGATTGTTGATAATAAAGAGGTTGGCTAACATGGTTTGTATAAATAATTAGGTTGTAAGTTTAAAGAAACTTGTTAAATATCTAAAATGGGGAAGTTGTGGATCACCTTTTCTTATGCTTAGGCCTCATTAGTTTGGAGGGGTATAGAAATCAATTGTGTTGCGATTGTGGAGGATGGATGGTTGTGAGCTTACGAATAAAAGATGTCGTAATAGGAGTCAACAACTTGCAATTTTATAGGTTATTTGGAGGAGTGCAATGGTGTTCAGACGGAGAGATTTTTTCTAGAGTCAAAAGAGGGGGAAATACTCGTAATGGTGTCCGCACCAAAATTTTATTAGGCCAATCTTTAAAATATTACATGAGTCAGGTCTCAAGGAGAGATCTAGCAAGGTCAAGGGTGCAGAAAGCGGTAGTCGGTACTCGATCGGTGGGGTCACTGACTAAGGATTAATCGACAGTCGGGCGACTAATCGGATTTAGTCGGTCATTAGTTGGTTTTGAATTATTTATTTATTTATAATATATAAACCATTTTTTATACATATATTCTTATATATATGCAGTATAAATCATTTTTTATACATATATTCTTATGTATTTGCATAGATTTGAACATTTTCTATATTATTATAATGAAACAAAAGGAGTAATTGACTTTAAATATAACATTAAGTATATTAGAATAGGTTTGATTTTAAAACAACAACAACAACAACAAAGCCTTTTCCCACAATTAAGTAGGGTCGGCTACATGGATTCTTCGCTCCATTCAGATCTATCTTGGGTCAATCTCGGACTTATATCCAAAAAACTAAGATCCCTTCGTATAGTCTCTTTCCAACACTTCTTGGGCCGTCTTCGCCCTCTCTTAGCCGGCTCAACATCCCACCACTCGCATCTCCTAGCCGGTGCATCAGTTGACCTTCTTTGCAAATGACCAAACCATCTTAAGCGGTTTTCTCGCATCTTATCCTCGATCGAAGCTACACCAACTTTCTTTCTGATTGCATCATTCCGAATCCGATCTTTACGTGTATGTCCACACATCCATCTTAGCATTTTCATTTCTGCTACAGCCATTCTCTGCACATGTCTATGGTTCACAGGCCAACATTCAGAACCATAAAGCATAGCAGGTCTCACGCATTCTTTGTAAAACTTTCCTTTAATTTTTAAAGGAAATTTCTTATCACAGAGAACATCGGAGGCTCCTCTCCACTTTAGCCAGCCTGCATTTATTCTATTAGTAACATCTTCATCAATTTCTCCATCATGTTGCAAAATAGATCCCAGATATCTAAAAGAATCTCTCTTCTGAATGTTATCGTCACCGATCTTCACCTCGATTCCTTCACCATTGCTTCCATCGAAGGTGCATTCCATATATTCCGTCTTAGCCCTACTTATACGAAAACCTTTAGTCTCCAATGCATGTCTCCAAACCTCAAGCTTCTCATTTACTCCATCTCTAATCTCGTCAATCAACACAATATCATCAGCAAATAACATACACCAAGGTAACTCATCCTGAATGTGACTTGTCAACTCGTCCATAATCAAAGTAAAAAGAAATGGACTCAAAGCTGAACCTTGATGTAAACCAATGTTGATATCAAAATAGTCAGTCTTCCCCGTCGGGGTCCTTACACAAGATAAAGCCCTATCATACATATCCTTTATGAGATTAATGTATAGGACATGTACTTGTCTCTTCTCCAAAACTCTCCACAGTATATCTCGTGGGACGGAATCATAAGCCTTCTCCAAATCAATAAAGGTCATATGGAGATTCTTCCTTTTAGCTCTATAAATCTCCATTGTTCTCCTCAGCAAATGGATGGCTTCAATAGTTGAGCGACCTGGCATGAATCCGAATTGGTTTTCTTTTATTTGGAAAACTTGTCTCAACCTTCTTTCGATCACACGTTCCCAAATTTTCATAGTGTGACTCATCAGCTTGATACCTCTGTAATTTGAACAATTTTGGATGTCTCCTTTGTTCTTATAAAGAGGCACCACGATACTCCTCCTCCAATCTTCAGGCATTTTCTTGCTTCGCCAAATAACATTGAATAGATTCGTAAGCCAAGTCAAACCACGCTCACCTAAAACTTTCCATACTTCTACAGGGATGTCATCCGGTCCAACACCTTTCCCAGGTCTCATAACCTTCAAAGCCTCCTCTACTTCTTTTCTTTGTATTCGTCTATAGCATGCACGATTCAAGTAACTTTCACTACTAGCTAGATCACCCAAAGTGATCTCTCTATTTCCTTCTCCAATGAAAAGGTTATGGAAGTATTGCTCCCATCTAGTCTCTATATCCTTCTGAGTAACAAGCACGTGACCTTCCTCGTCCTTAATGCATCTCACTTGAGAAAGGTCTTTGGTCTTTCTTTCTCTTGCTTTGGCTAACCTGAATATATCCTTCTGGCCCTCCTTAGAGTTGAGATTTTTATACAAAACCTAATAAGCTTTTGACTTAGCTTCGCTTACAGCCTTCTTTGCTTCCTTCTTCGCTATTTTATAGTCTGTGACAGTTTCCTCTGTTCTATCCTTAGACATAGCTTTAAAGCAAGC
Source organism: Ottelia alismoides (assembly GCA_037367405.1). Classification (NCBI taxonomy): domain Eukaryota; kingdom Viridiplantae; phylum Streptophyta; class Magnoliopsida; order Alismatales; family Hydrocharitaceae; genus Ottelia; species Ottelia alismoides. Next base: position 275,644 of record JAZKJV010003717.1, on the reverse strand, counting down.
TCTTTTAATTTTTTGCTTCTCTTGCACCCCTTCACTCCACCACCAAGCCTCCTTTTGACCCGGAGCTCCTCCTTTTGACTCGCCTAGCATCTCTTTGGCTACCTTTCGGATACAAGATGCTACTGCCTCCCACATCTCGTTTGCACTACCGCTACAATCCCAAGATAAGTCTTCTAAAACCTTCTCCCTGAAGCTTGATTGCTTCTGCGGAAGATTCCACCACTTAGTTCTAGTGATCTTAGGAACCTTCCTTTTCTTTACCAGCCTTTTTATTTGTAAATCCAAGACTAACAAGCGATGTTGGGTTGTCAAAATCTCTCCAGGGATTACTTTGCAATCTTTGCAACATAACCGATCTCTTCTCCTCAACGCAAAGTAATCGATCTGTGTTCTAGTTGAGCCACTCTTATAAGTAATTAAATGCTCCTCCCTCTTCTTGAAAAGAGTGTTTGCTATGAAAAGATCATATGCAGTTACAAAATCCAGAATGACTTTTCCCTCTTCGTTTCTATCCCCAAAACCATGTCCTCCATGCACACTTGCATACCTTGAAACATCTTTTCCCACATGTCCATTAAGATCTCCACCTATGCAAACCATCTCTCTTTGTGGGATTCCTTGTAAAATCTTATCCATATCCTCCCAAAAAGCTTGTTTAGTCCTTTCATCTAAACCAATTTGTGGTGCATAAACTGAGATGATATTCAGAATTTCTTCTTCAAGTACCAACTTTAGCAAAATAACCCGATCCCCAAATCTTTGCACCTCAACCACACAATCCTTCAAATCTTTATGAACAACTACTCCAACACCGTTTCTGCCCTTATCTTTACCTGAATACCAAAGTTTAAAGCCTGTCTTCTCGATCTCCCTTGCTTTCTCTCCAACCCATTTAGGCTCTTGAAGACATAATATATGAATCTTCTTTCTTTCCATTGTATCCACTATCTCCATCAATTTTCCAGTTAAAGTACCGATATTCCAACTACCAATCCGTAACTTCCTTTGCGATATCTTTTGGACTAACTTCTTTACTCGCATGCGTCCATTATGCGAGAACCCTTGCAAATTTTGGACTGCATCCGGGCGGTGATGCAGCGGAATTAGCTTATTTACTCGCATGCGTTCCTCATGCGAGAACCCTTGTAAATTTTGAACTACATCCAGGCTGCGATGTAGCGGCCCTTGCCAATTTTTCATTGCATTCGGGCGATGCAACGCGTCGCAAGTAGGGAAGGCCCCAACGAAATCTGTATGTTTGCTTAAATCCATGTTTAAAAGATCCGAACGGTTTCGAGATAAATTCATAAATAGTGTTCTTAGAAGAAATTAAGAACACTATTTACGAATTTATCTCTCCTGCGCTGGCTGTCGGCTACCTAACGTGCAACCCTCCTCATTTACCCGGGCTTGGGACCGGTCATGGTTGAGTTAGGTTTGATTTAAAAAAAAAGCAAAAAAAAAATAAAAAATAAAAAACCTCCTTGTAATAGTCGCCCGACTAGGCCGACTAGTCGGCCCGGTTAGTCGGGTTGACCGACTAATGGCCGACTAGGCCTGGTCGAATCGGCTACCCCCTCTACTCGACTAGCCGGGCCGACTAGTCGGCCTAGTCGACCGACTTTTACAACAGTAAGCAAGGTGAATCACATTTTCAACATGAAACCTCTCTGCCCTAAAGATGACCTCATTGCATGTGAATCATATTGTCGACATCATAGTCACAAGCCTCAGTTACTATGCCATAGATCTGGATTAACTAGCCAATATATAATTCCATAAGTTATGGTTGGAGGACAAATCAATCCACTAGATGTATGCGGCCTCCTAAATCTCCTAGACAAGCATAAAAAGGTGGTCAATATCCTTGACAACGTCGTAGAGCATGTACAATCATCACATGTGATAAAAATGGTGGATCAACTTGCCTTGGTCAGGACACTCTCCAGACGATGAATTCAGAGAAACTCCTTGATCTTCATGGGAAGTCGCATGGTCTAAATCATCTTGCAATTTCTTTCCCAAATTCCCAGATTGGATATTAGGTTGGCAGTGGCAGCGTGTATACCTTTTTGACAGGGAAATGACCATCACACATCCCTAATGATCAAGGTCATTAATGGGGCTCGAGCTATCAGAGAGCTTTTCTGAAAGCTGCAAAAACTCCCCAAATCGTTGTTCAGAAAAAGAGGAGTAACTCAACATCTATTAACTATCAACCCATGCATCATGTACCAACCGATCATAAGACAAACAAGCGAGGAAACTAATTACTCAAGGAGCCCCATTTGGTCTAGTTATCCAACCATGATCTAAAAGAGTAACTATCACCTAGGATCGAGCTGCATATGCATATGTAGATAGTAAATTAGATATTTCTAAAAAGCGGACGAGAGATGGTGTGTCCAAGGGGAGATGGTAGATTGAGCTTGGTTCTCGTAGATATCCTTGGACATGTGACATGTCAGATGCTCCCCATTTCCCTTTAGTTTGGTCATCCACTTAAGAGTGTTTTTATTAATATCCTCTAGCCGTAGAACACTAAGGCCTCCTTGGTCCAGAGGTAGAGTAACCACATCGCATCCCACCAAGTGCGCATGACTTTAAATTGCCGCTTGCTTGACTTAAGCGGTGACAGATTCCTACCTACACGATGCGAGTAGAAAAGAAGAAGATGTGGATCGCGGATTCACGACCAAGACTACCTTGCAAAGAATGAAACCAACCACCTTTAGAAAGGAAAAAGCCTTCCAGCTTGCCAACTTCTGTTGTAGCCGCTCGATGATTGGCATCCAATTCGCGGGGCGCAATCTACCGCTCGATGATGGAATCAAGGGGGTATCGATGACCAAAACACTTTCATCAATCTCATGCTCTTAGAGATTAAACATCACAAAATTGACTTTGATTTGTTTATAGCTAGACGATAGATCTAATCGAAAATATTAAGGACCATGCTCATTCTATTGGTTTTTGAGATCCCACTCTTTCGATGAAAAAGATGGCATCGTTGGCATACTGCATGATATGTAGATGTCACTCTGAAGATGCTAAGAAGTTCCCTCTTTATGAACCACATGGTTCGTCATGATCGTGTGAACATTGACTACAAGTACAAAGAGAAATGGGGCCAAGGGACATCCTTGTTGAATACCACTCGTTAAAAGAAACCGCCCTCAAGTCTCAACTTTCTAGAGAATTCCCTTTACCTCGTCAAACTTAGAAGCCAACTCAGTGTTACACATCATCTATCGATCTAGTATAAAAGCATTCTTTATCGGAGCTATGAGATCATCTAGAATGAGAGACAATCAATTTGCCAAGACTTCAGCAACGATTGTGTAAACGACATTAGATAACACAATAGGGTCGAAGTCTTCCACCCTCTCAGTTGCCTCCTTCGTGGGGATAGTTTCCCAAATCAACATTACCCATCAACTCTCGAATATCCGAGCTAACTGTATCCAAGAACTCCTTAAAAAAGTACGAGGAGGCCATTTAGGCCTGGCGGATAAGTTGACACAAAACACATACCTTTTAGTATAAACTCTATCTCCTGGAACCATGTATAGCTACTGAGCTGTTACTGAACAGCAGGCTGTTTGCCTGCCAAGCGTGTAAGGAAGAAAAGGCGTCAGCGGGCGCTGGTACTTCCCATAAGCTTATATAAAAACAACAAGCATTTATTATGACCAAAAGCAAGCAAGTAGAGAGGTAGGAACAACTCAAATTAAAATTTATTTCTACTTGCAAGTGAAAAAGGTTTCCAAAATTTTTAGTGAGCTCCTAGCCATTACCTCCACATTTCCCCCATAAGCATATTTCAATGGTAACTAATTTATCACAAGTATGTATATTTTATTCTTATGTTACTCAGAGATCATATTTGTGGATTTTGATGATGGCAATGATGAGATGAGAAGATATAACGATTTATTAAATTTTTAAGTCTAGTGGATAGTCTGTGGTCTTGGTTCGTGTGAAACCTCACACTATGACTCTAAGACTTAGGGAATGTCTTAGGGTTGGGGTGCCTCCGTAGGCATGCGGTGTTGTATAATGCATCCTAACTAAGTTTCCAATACGTCCACTAGCTTAATGAGATTTCGATTCAGATTGTAGTTACTTCCATTTACTTAACTTGATTGTAATCTTTATAAGGATTTCGAAACAGATTATAGTCACTTCCAATCATCTCAATTTTAATTGTAATTCCTCCAAACCTTTACAGTAACTTTTCCAGATATAACTCTCAATGATGTAGACATAGATATAGCTATGGATAATCTGGATGTATAATCGCCAAGTCTGTTGGCGAAAGAAAAACTCAAGCGGTGAAGAAGCCAACAAAGGCTCTTCCGTCTCGCCCCCTAATTGGAAGGACGGTCCAATAGAGGGATAGGTCTACTCCCAAACTACGCCACTGAGACGGGTGAGAGAGACTCTTTAGAAAAGTCGCTCTAGAAAAACAGCCCGACCGGTAACAGGCAACCGAGCTCGTACGTAAAACTGAAAACCAAGGATCCCCCGCCTGAGTATCCTAAACAGAGGGTCAGCGTAACTGGTCTAAAGTCTGGATCCCAACGAGGCGTAAAAACACTGCGAGCTCGCGTAAAAACCGAAAAGGGACTGGGATCCTAGACCCGCGCACTTGGCGGCCATTGCCCTAACTAGGCTTCCTATCTCCCGCCCAGCTGAGGGTCACCGCGCCCTCGCACGGTCATGTGTAAGGGTCATCGTGACCGGCTCTAATATTTGTAAATCATCATTGATTTACCACAAACTCAATTATTTGATTTCTCTATTCCGTCTCAATCTCTTATTCTGTGATAAACGTTTTAGATTTTGATATTTTTGTCAATGAGCTTATTGACAGTGATTAATAGATAATAGAGTTTTCCTAAGGATGAATTCATGAAGATGATCAATCTGCTGTCACAGGTTATCATAGACGATAAATTTATATACGAGTATGCTCCTTAGATAATGGCTCCGTATCTGTTATTTATATCGAGATGTTCCTTAGATAATGGCTCCGTATCTGTTATTTATATTGTTGATTTCTAAAGGAAGGCATCCGACATCTATGAAAAAAACTATATTAATCAAGAAAGAATAATTATAATTGTATGTATTCAATTTCTTGACCGGCAAAGTCTTCGGTAATCGTTGATTCTCATCAAACTAATTATTGTTATGTTTAAATTTTAAACTACATAAATAGTTCTAAAATCAGTAAGTTTGATGTTGGTAAGAAGATGGTGACTACGAGTTTGATATTTATAGTTAAGCAACCCCCATATAGTGATTACATACCCAGCTTGCATGGTCGTTATGCTTTAACAAGCATTTATGTGACAAAGAGTCCAAAACTTTTGGAAGTTAGGTGACTTTATTTTAAACAATTATATAAATGACTATATGATGTCAATGATATAAATATATAGGCTCATGAGATGCAATCCTGTATGCTATAGCAATGTCAGCCCTTTTGATTTGGTCCAACAATTTGTACTATTATGAGAGTGTATCACAATTTAAGTCATAAAAGACATTTCTTGGAATAACAGGTGTGGTCTGTCACTTGTATAATTCTAGTTACTTCCCTTTGTATCTTTTACAGATAAAATAATCCCCTCACTCTTGACCAAGGAATTTCTTCTTCTTCTTTTTTTTTTAAGTGCTTAACTTCGATACTTTGCCCCCGCTACTAACGAAGAGTTTCCAATTCTATTTCTCGTCAAATTCAATTACTCTTCTATAGATCTGACAATTCAAAACACCAAGTCCAGTCATCATAGTTTAAATCTAATGGATGAATAAGAGTAAATTTTCTAACCAAAGTTCATTCTATTTTCTCTCATGATTCTGCGTCCTAGAAGTTTCAACATTTCCTAATTCATGTGTTGAAAGGATTTTTTTTACAGCACAAGACATAGACCGATTATATTTAGATTGGTCAGGAAAGAACATCTAACTGGACGTATCAAACTTCAAGCCACGAGTCATACCCATGGGCTATGTTGTACCCTACTGTTTTTCAAGTAAACCTCTAAACTTTCATTGACAATGCCTTTCATAACTATTATTATTATTAACTCCCGTCACGCATCTGCTCATGAAAACTCTCATAGCCAACCCCCATCCTTCTAGGGTAAATAAATTTACTTTCCTTAAAAAATGTCACTTTTTAAAACTAAGTACAGATTTACGGTGAGACTGAACACTCGGTTTCATTTTCCAGAGTTTAAATATTGTAGATTTGTTAGTATACTACCTAGTCAATTATATCAAAAGAAAATAAAAGGCAAAGGACGTTCTCATTTTATTACAGGAAAAGTTATGTTAATCAATCAGAACAGTTCACCGAAAATTTGACCCAAGATTCTATGTTATTTTCAATACCTGTTATAACAGAAGTTATTATTGTTAATATCATTCATAGTGAATTTCATAATGAAAGCAGAAATCTATCCGTAGTGATTAAGTAATCCAGTGAAAGAGCACATTCATGGCAGCAAAAAATGGGATTTGGGATTGTACCTCTTGGTTTTCTTATTAAGGAATTTACCACATGCGTGTGGATGTAGTTCCAAGAGCAGGAGGAGTTCCTGCAGTCTTGCATGCAGAGATCTATCACAAGAGGAAAGCTGAAACAACCAACGGAGGGCTGCATTTCCAGGAGTAGGATCTCCAGGGAATTGTCGACTGCAATTTGGGAGAGAGCCTGGAACACTTCCCTTCGTTGGAAAGAAATTGAGATGGAAAAGAAGAAAGTGAGGAGAAAGGGACAATGGGAAAATTTTGGAGAAGACAAAAAAAATGGCGTTGGATATAGGGAATTAGGGGAGAGGGAATGGGTTTATATTGGAAGAGGGAATGAGGGGGAAGGAATAGGGGTTGTACCTTAGATCCACAAAATTGAGGAATACAGGCTTTGTCACAGCAGCAGCATGCAATAGCAACAAAGGCTTTTAGGGCATCAACAATTGAAACAATCGGCAGCAGTATCTTGGAACAGAAGGTCTGTGAATGGGTTCTTTGTTGAGGAGAAGGGGGAGAACGGAGATGGGATAGGGAAGAAGACTTGAGTAATATTTATAGAGAAGGGGATATGCATGCATTGAACACTTGGGGAAAAACTGCACACGTGTGTGTGCAGAAAACATATTATTTATTATTTTTTATTGCAACTGTCTGCTACGACAGAAATGAAAATTTATATATTTATATATATATATTGAGATGTCTAAAAAATGTCCGTATTCGTGCCTTGAATATCGGATTTCAACACGCAATATCTCAATTTGACCGTCTCTGTACGACGATCAAAATGAGTATAATGTAAATATACTTTCGATCGGGTTTGGATGCCCGAAAATTTTCCGAGATACGGTTTCGGTTTGAGGTTAATTTTTTTGGTTTTAAAATATCAACCGACCTCCGATTGACGAACGGTCAATTCCGTTGCTCTTGTCTCGTCGAATCGGATATCATGAATGTCTTGATTTGTTTTGCGGTTTCCGAATTTGCTTCACGGCTTTTCACGGCATGCGATTCGATGCGACCGATTTATGGTCAATTTTACCCGAACGAATTTTGATTTACGATCAATTGATCGATTTAGGTTGTTTGACATTGGCAAACAACTTTATTGGATTAATCGGACGCTAATCGGGTCGTGTTCGGGTTTGGCGGATTCCAGATGTTACACATGGCGCTGTTTCCCAGCACCAGCCTGAAGAGAACATAGAAGCGGGGCATCACCTTCAAAATCCCCTTCCAAAACAAAGAAAACCTGGGGCCCTACCGCGGGACGCTAGGACCTGCCAAGAAGACCTCATAAAGACAATGGATTAAATTGCCGCACAATCCCTGATACTTGCCCCAAATCCTACTCACCCCCTTGAGCAAAAAGGCCTCATTGAGAGCCTCCATGCTCTTTATTCCCAAACCTCCACACTTCTTTGGTAAATAACGGTCTCCCAATAAACTAAGTGGATGTCATGTCCTTTCGTTAAAATGAGGTGTATGCCATTGGGGAGAGCAATCTGTCTATAATCCTTAATCAGCTCCGTCGTATCAGTCTTGCGGAGGAAAATCAACGCGTTGTTGTTAGAAAATAGAGAATACGGAAACTAAATGTTAAACATAGCATAAATAGAGAAAGATAAGTATGAAAGAACAAAGATTTTTACGTGGAACCCTACTCCCTAAGGAGCGGGATGAAACCACGGGAGAAGCCCTTTAAGGGGCGGATATTCTATTGAACTTTCTCATGTTGATACAATGGGTGTGGGGGTCATATATAGCACACACCGAGTCTCCACATCTCCGAATTAGTAGATGTGGGACTAAACTCTAGATGGGGTAAATGGATCCTGGAGAGATATATTTACCTATCTCCCATGCATATGACGCATATAACAAATACTCCAACACTCCCCCTCAAGTTGGAGCATGCAATGCTCCGCTTGGACAAACAGAAAGAAACTCAACTCACGCTATATGACACTACAGACAATATAACTCAACGCGTACAACTGTTGGCTGTTGTTAAGGGTGTTGCTTCTCATGCCGTGCAGGTGAGGCGGAAAAAAGGGCTGGAGTGTGAGTCAACTGAATCTTTTCGTCGGAGAGCATGTGGTTTATACTGCATCGGTCAGAGTCACTGTAACTGAAATAAGTCCTCGTTGGAGTACTCTGGCCCGCCACAACATGTGGACAACTGCTCCATCTCTGAAAAGGGTCGATCTGATAGGTCGTGGAGTGCAATCCTCGTCAGAGTCCACAGTCGCTGGAGAATAGAGTCTGAAACATCTCCTCATCGGAGACCTGTGTCTCTCCCATCTGACACAGAGAATGGAACTCTACTCTGTAGTCCCTATGATACCACATGAAAACCCTTGCCCACATGACATAGGGAATGGTCCTCTACTCTGAAGTCCCTATGGCTCACATGAAAACTTTGGCCGAAACAACAAGAATGATGGGGACCGTGCAATTGAAGAAGGTTGTGCGTCTTGAACTGCAAACTCGGAACCTGACATCGAGTCTGAACATCTGACAACTTTAGAGTCTGGAAGAAATTGGCTGGTCTGGATATCTGACATCTGGAGAAAACCTGTGACTCTGCATATACTCCCCATTCTCCCAAGCTGGTCGGAAAACAGTGATGTCGACCATGTTGGGAGAAGACAAGACAATGAGAAAACATAAATCATGCATTTTTTCCAGTTATTTCATTTATCATCATTTTTAGTAGCCATCATCATCATTTTTTAAGTAAGCCGTATCATTTTTTTCGGCTTTTCTTCTCAAACATTTTTTTTGAAAACATTAGTTAAGTCGTTTCAACTTTTTTTATGGTTTTTTATCCTCACAAAATTTTTTATATGCGTACATCTTTTCAATTGTATGTGCCTTTTTTCTCTTTCTCTTTTTTAAGAGCACACGACCAAAGGGCCCAAAAGAGCCATCATTTTCTTCTTCTTCTCTCTCTCTCTCTCTTTAATCATATTTTTACGTGGCCCAATGGACCAAAATTGTAGCCTCCTCCCTTTTTTTTCTTTTTCTTTTTACAAAAATCCCATTTTAGACTTAAAAACTAGGCACACCCCTTTCTTCCTCTTTTTTTACATGCTAACGACCCAAGTCCTATACTTTCCCATCTCTCATATAACTTTTTTTAATAAATAACGGACCATTGGGCCCTTTATTCCCGCAAGCACTAGGGTTCCCCATCATGGGGACCCTCTTGCCTCAAAGTGGCCGCTCGCGACCAGATGCTTTGCCTGGAGCCGCCTCCACGTCTCTTCTAATCGCGCCGCCCCTGATCAGGGCATGGAGGCCCTTCATGCCGCTCTGCTTGCGAGGAGGTCCGGGAGAGGAGCAACATACGAGATGAGATTTATCGCGGGGCTAGAGGGCTGGCTTTGGGAGAACTGGAAGGTGCATCTGGATGTCACGTGCGGTCGATCACTGGGGCTTGTGACCTGCAGCGGAGAGAGGCGACACGAGGAGGATGCCTCCGGGTGCAGCAGATACAGTTCGAAAAGGGCCCTGCACCGCCGCTGCTGTTGGAGAGGAGCTCGACACCACTGTTGCTGAACGAGTATATTGGGGCGATGCGATTCAGAAAGGGGGTTCTGCCATGAAGTTGAAGCGCGATGGAGATGGAAATGCTGCCTGGGCATGATGGTGCCGCCTGCGGGCGCCTGGAGGCTAGGATCTGGAGTCGTGCGTGTGTCCGTGCGCCTGGGGTTTGGAGAGGCGTCGCCGCATGGAGGGTTGCTCGGAGGGAGCATCGCATGGAGATTAGAGCTCCACTAGGAGCTTTGAGGACTACACAGGTTGGACTTCTCTGCCTGGAGAAGATGTGGCAGTGTAGGAGGTGTGCGTGGTGGAGCAGAGGTACGTCGCCTGTGTGCCTGAAGAACGAGTTCTGCGTGGATTGTGATTAGGGTTCAAGAAATTGAACCCTGAAAACTAGAACTTGAAGACCGAATAGTACCGACCAATCTAAAGGATGGCGGCAACAGAACTTCAGAATTTAGGGTTTTAAAACCCAAAGAAAAAAATGGCAGAACTTGAAACATAAATGATCTTCAAGAACAACATTACAATCGATTATCGAAGAATAAAGAACATGAAAACTGCGAGAATCGAACACGCTCTGATACCATGTTAGAAAATAGAGAATGCGGAAGCTAAATGATAAATAGAGCATAAATAGAGAAAGATAAGCATGAAAGAACAAAGATTTTTACGTAGAACCCTACTCCTTAAGGAGCGGATGAAACCATGGGAGAAGCCCTCAGAGGGGCGAATATTCTATTGAACTTTCTCATCTTGATACAATGGGTATGGGGGTCTATATATAGCCGGCACCGAGTCTCCACATCTCTAAACTATAGATGTGGGACTAAACTCTGGATGGGGTAAATGGATCCTGGAGAGATCCATTTACCCATCTCCCGTACATGTGACGCATATAACAAATACTCCGACACCTGTTAAGCTTTTCGAACCCCGCTTTTCATCGGTAAAATTCTTTAATAACCTCCCGAACCTCAGCGCCTACCATGTCCCATAACTCTTTATAGAAGTCAATCGGGAAGCCGTCCATACCTGGCGCCCCTCCGCGTTTATGTTCCACACTGCTGCCTTAATCTCCTCGGAGGTGACCTGCATCGTCAAATTGTATGCTTGCATCTAAGATATACGGGATGCCCCAAGGCTGTTCCACATCCAAATCATGGGGTCAACCCATCTCGAGAAGTCACGGAAGTGAGCAACAATTGCAGTTCCCATCTCCCTATCCCCAATAAATCTGTTTCCAGTGATAATTATGGACCTGAAGACACTGGTCCTATGTCTGTCACTAGCCACCCTATGGTAAAAAACGTGTGTTCACATCTCCCTCCTTGAGCCAGGCAAGACACGATCTTTTTTTTCATTCCGTGACTTGCTTCCTGTCCTCTTCCTCAATCCGGCTAAGGACATAAACCCTTTGCCCAAGTTCCTTCTTGTCCAGTTGTCTGATTTAGCCTATGCACCTCAAGCTTTGCAACCATCCTTCGAACTCTCCTACTCTCTCTGATCTCCTTGTAAGCACATAGCCCCTGATGCAAGCTTTTCAACTTTTCTGCAAACCTCGACGCTGCCGAACCAGAACCCAAAGTAGACGACCAATGAGATCTTACTAGCTTCCTGAAAGAGTCCTCCAACAGCCAGGCGCGTTCACATATGAAAAAACTGCTCGCTGGAGAGGGGTCGCCGGAGTCCCATATCAACGGAGTATGATCCGACTTGGCACGAGGCCTACACGAGGTCAAGGCCAGAGGGAATGCCCCCAAGAGGGCTGAAGATGCGAGGAAGCGATCTATGCAGGATCTTAACCAGTGTTCACGAAATCAGTCTGAGCGGCCTGAGCGGATACCCTAGCACGCCGCATACATGAAGCCCCTCATTAAGCGCCCTTTGCGCTTATGCGGTCCGCATATGCGGGTTGTGTGGTCGCATATGTGGACCGTGCACCCGCTTCATGTTTTCAAAGCTTAATTGGGTTGTTGGATCTGGATCTACGAAAAAGGCACCCGACACCTCGAATCACTTAGAAACCCAAAACCCTGATTAGGGCTTCCACGTCCAGAATCCCAATTCGTCGATTAGGGCTTCCACCTCCCAACTTCCAAATCATCAGAGTTTTTTGATTATATACTTTCATTGGTCTACCTTGATGTGTGCTAATTTTTCTATTGAAGTATTTATATTTGATTGATAAAGGTTATTTTGACCTCTATATGAAAGTCATCTTTCTTAGATCTTGTGTTGGACCACAATTATATATAAATTGAGTTCAGTTGTAGTTAAATTTGTATATATTTATTTATTTTAAATAAAAAATTAGGAAACCACGTAGAACCGCATATGCCCCGCATATGCCCCCGTATACTGCTTAATCGCTATTCAGTGACTCGTCCGAACGCATATGCATACCGCTTTCCTGAACCTTGATCGTGACATTGAGCTACGCCAAGTATACTTCGTATATGTTGCATCCATAACCTCAAGCTCCAAGTCATCAATCATCTCGGCAAAGTCAGACGAACCCTGATCCTGTCCCCCACGCAACCGAGGGCGATCGGAGGAGAACAACGAGACACTAAAGTCAACCCCAACAAGCCAAGCACAATCAGGAAAGGAATCTCTCGCTGCACGGATGTCTGCCCACAGCTCAGGTCGCAACGATGACTGACAAGGGCCATAGACCGAAGAAAAGACAAAAAGGGTCGATGTACTGGAGCACTCCAACAATACCGAGATGACATGAGAGCCTTTCAACTCCGATCGGAGCCGAAAAGACAAGTCTTTCCAAGCTACAATCTGCCCTCCTGAGCTACCTGGAGCATCAATTACTCGATAGCTAAAGAAAGCAGCAGCCCCAACAGAGTTCCACACACTCGTGTCACATGATACAAGCTTGGATACAGAACAACATCGCATACTATTTCAAAACTTGTATTTACACCTCTATTTTATAGATAAGTGTGTATCTCTATTCACTTCATTGGTTTAGGAACATTAGAAACCTTACATTTTGGGAAAACCGAGTTTAGAGTCGTTACCGATTTCAATAAAAATTTAACGGAATTATCTGAAAGTTATCTTTCTAGACTTACGAAGCGAAATCGAAATTCAAAATTTAAGGCCTTGACCTTGACTTTATTCTGTCTCCCTTCAAATCCCTAGCCAACCCTCCTTGACCTCCTCTTCTATCTCATACCGATTCTCACCTCTATAATGATAATGTGATTTCCAAAAGGATGTATGCATGATTATTTTCAAACCTTATAACCTACTCAACCACTCCTTTAGAGCAGGGAGTTTTACGGGGAAATGACATATTTTTATCTTGTACTTATTAAGATGTTTTGGTTAATAAGTGAATAATGCACGATATGTTGTAAAATTGACATCAATTTAATGTGGCTCATAATTATCATAAAATAGTTTGGCCTACTTTTTAGAGGAAAAATAACGTTGTGCTATCTTCTCAAGTCCTGCATGCTATTTTATATTATAAAACCAGTATGAATATTTTTTTAAATATCATCTTTGCTACCTTTTTGTTACCTTCGGCATAGTGTTTTAATGTTTTATAACACATGTTTGCTATTTTTGTTGTTGACATGCTTGTTTTTAGCACCATTTCGCTTATCTTCCTCCCACATGCTATTTTATTATTAAAAATAACATGCATGCTATTTTTTTGTGATGATCCGGTCACCTTTTTGTGTCATTTTGCTTACTATTTTCTTGTTAGAGAATAACACACTGCTATATTTTTGTGGTGAAACTATTATTTTTTGTTGTATATGTGCTATTTTTTGTGGTGAATCTCTTATTTTCTGTATAATTATATCCCACCTGCAATTTTATGATATGGAAATAGTAGATGTCTTAATTTTTGCTGTAAACCTACGACTTTTTTGTAATATTATATTCATCACACATGTCGTTTTATGGTGTAGAAATGACAGTTGTGTTACTTTGCAGTGAACTTATAACACAACTTCTGTTATCATGCTCATTTATATTGCAGCAATAAAATGCATGTTATTTTTTTGAGGTAAACAACTTATAACACATCTTTAGTCATTGCTCCGTTTTTCTCCTTTCCCCGTCTCATCCCCCCATTTGCCACGTACTACCGTGGCCGTGTTCCTCCAGTGTTGTATACATGCACTGTCGTCAGCATCACTTCCGTGCATTGCTGCTTGTGCACCATCACTCACACTTGCCACTCGTGCATCATCACTCTCATTTCTACTCGCAACCATGAACCATCGCTTGCCGATGCGATTTTGCAAATGGGAGAAGGTTGTGCTCTTCTTCATCAAATAGATGTTTTTTTTATAACTGAATTCCTGAAATATGTGTTGATGCGCTAGGGTTTAGGGTTCCCATTCATGCTTACATGGATGTCACATTAGCATTGACGTTGGATTTGAGTATATTTTAGGGATGTATATAGCATTTCTAACATAAACATGCCATAAGGTTCACATCTGCCAAACCAACCTTCCTGTTTGGTAACATAGATGGATTGGGTTGGAGTAAGTTTTTTCAAAAGATTAGTAAGTTGAATAATCTTTATGTGAAATTACATGTCTGGATATTTAGAAGATTGAAATGGTAATGTGATGTGATATTATATTTGATTATATTTATTTCTATACTATATTTTTGATGTTGACATTTTTGCTTTTTAAATTGGTTGGTATGTTACAGTGAAGGGAAAGTGATACCCGAACCATCAATTCTAGCTCATGTTCCATCAATTCTAGCTCATGTTTGGTAACATTGTACTATGTGTTTGGAAAGTTAGTCTTAAGAAAATATAAACTTTTGTATTCTTATTTGATTCAAAAGTGCGCATCTTTTAATAGGAGAGATATCCAAAGTTCCGAACCTCACATCCTCTGAATGGCCTCAGTAAACCCACAAGCAATGAAGTGGCAGTGGGAGAACGCCACTGCTGGTGCCGTCGCAGGTTTCGCCACCGTCGCCGCTCTCCACCCTCTGGACGTTGTTCGCACCAGATTTCAAGGTCTAATCTTCTCTACAACTTAAACTAAAAACTTTATTGCTTTTATGCTAATGGAATTAACAAAATGTCTTAGATTGTCCAACTCTGGTTCTTTTTAAATCCTCAGCTTCCGTAGATGCAAACGTTGTACCATAAAATGCACATTGGATGATAATTGTCTAATAAGTGTCCACTGGCACTTGCAGTCAACGATGGGAGATCTTGTGTCGTTCCGCTTTACAGGCACACGGGGCACGCGATTTACACCATTGCCAGATCAGAGGTTTGTTGCACATACACGATGATTCGGATACCACGTAGTTGGATACCAACTAGCTTGTGATACGTCTTTGAGCTAATTTAGCTTCATGCCACTTTAACACGAATTTTCATTGTCGAAGTGTTCAATTGAGTAGTTTTGGATCAGATGATGTTTACCATGAATCATGTGACTACGGTTGTTATATTGTACTTGTCGGTTGCAAAGTTAGTTTAAAGTCCAAAGTTATATACTACATAATCACCCTTCCTGTGTAGTTATCAAGAAAATAAAAAAAAATTCCCGGGTTCAACAAGAGGTGCAATGGGCTGCGTGAAGTTTGGAGGTATCTTTTGTTGATGAGAGTGCAATAGGTATATTGGGTGATCAGTTGTTAAGATGGAAAATCTGATTTTTTTTGAGGCTTCTTGGAAGGGCTTTAGCATGTTGCTATGTCTTGAAGAGGTTGTTGATAACTTCACTGGATGTGTGTATGTTTACGACCTATAGGACCCGTCGCTTTGGTGGAGCTCTAGTATAACTTGTGAGAAGCAATCAATTTTGTGGAGGGACGACCATTGCTAGTAGCAGTAGACTTCAGCATCATATTGTCTATCATAGATTAGCCTGATCGGAGAGCCTTTTGTGCTCATGACTTGTTTTTGGTAGACTTCCCAATGGGAAGCTATCGATTTAATTCGTGATATAGGTTGAACTGCTTCTTCACCGTTGTGGTTGGTAGCAGGTGGGTTTTTACCACCAAACCCATTCTAGACGGATCAATGGAAAGATATAAGGCCATGCTTGTTGTCAAGGTTTATAGTCAAACATCTGAGATAGATTATTTGGAGACTTTCTCCCTGATCACACGTCTTCTGACGATGCACATTCTTATTTTTGTTGCTGTCCAGTTTTCATGGCAACTTCATCAACTTGATGTCAAGAATGCCTTCCTATATGGCGATCTGACTGAAGAGGCATATACACAACATTCTCCTGGATTTGAGACCTGGGGTGGTATTACATTGTATGTCGCAATCACAAAGCAATTTATAGTGTCAAACAAAGTTCAAGAACTTGGTTTCAAAAATTATCAGATCATGTATTAAATGTAGTCCTTAATAAATCAACTGCAGATCACTCCCTCTCTGTCAAGGAAACATAAAGGGAACCATTGGTGATGCAAGTATATGTCGGTGATATTATTCTCACTAGTGATGGTATACATGGAGTATGGGAGATCAAGGAGTGCCTTGCTATGCACTTTGTTATGAAGGACTTAGGCAAACTTGACTATTTTGTTGGCATTGAATGGGATGATATGCTCGTGGCATGATCTTTTCATAAAGTAAGTATGTTACATATTTAATACAAGAGACTGGAATGTTAGGGGCAAGATCTTTCATTTATATGAATGTACTCGAATGCATCTCTACGAACTTATTGATGCAAGATATCATATCTACTATATGTAACCATTACACAAATGGATGATCATCAATGTGTCATCATTGTCTATGTTCATTCTCTACATATTGATGATCAATATCATCTAGTAATTCTTGTCTTATCTCTAAGTCATCTTCATTGTCCTGTAGGACAATCAGAAGACATTGTTCCTCTATTTCATGCTCGTTCTCTTGATGATTTTAAAGGAAGGTTGTATCGTGACTTTCGATCAGACATTTAGATTCATGGAAGAACTTATATCCTTATGTTCATTATATCCAACAAATTTGCACTTGAATGTCTTGAAGCTTAGCTTGTCTCTAAGCCGCCTCTATACCAAGACACATTCAATACATCCTCATTTCCAGAGATAACCCAACTCAGATTTCTTGCCATTTCACATTTCATATGGCGTTGATTCTAAGGACTTGGTGGAAATTTTATTATGTATATAATTAGCGGTCAACACTGCTTCTCCCCAAAAATTCTTTGAGAGAACTGAGCGTGACAACATAGATCTTACTGTATTCATCAACGTTCTATTCTTTGTTTTAGCTACACCATTTTGTTGTGGTGTATAAGGTATTATAGTCTGCCTATAAATGCATACTTGAATACAGTAATCGTCAAACTCCTTTCATGTATATTCTCCACCTCTATCAATCCTAATAGTCTTAATTGGGTTTTCCAATTTTGTCTCTAGACTTATATATCATAAATGTTTCAAAGGTTTCGAGTCGACTGCGGTGGAGGATTGATGATATGAGGTGAATCCCATCTCAGACCTCACCATTTTCCTTTAAAAAATGATCCGAGGATGTCCCCAACCGGGTGCCTAGGGACCATAAAGGCACACAACATGTTGGGATTGCAGCCACCTGCTGTTGCTACATGGAGACGGTTTTGGCGGCCTTGGCTTCCGCCGTTGCTGTTGTGTGCTGCATCTACTGCTTGCGTGCTATCGCTGCTACTGTGCATAGCGATGCTTCGGAGTGCTGCTGCTGTTGGTGTTAGTGTTGTGGGCAAGAGAAGAGGATGGAGTTAGGAGGAGGGGAGAGGGGTTTAGTTTTTCATTAGAGAGTCATCTCTTATAAATAAAATATAAGAATTTCCCCGATGAGGTGTACAGCGATATTGTTCAACAGTTTCGGAAATAACTTAAAAATGGATGAGAATGTGAAATTAGTTAGGCATGTGGTTGGCCAAAAATTGCCATGCAAGCATGGAAGTGGTTTTTATATAATGCATGTGAATTGCCTGTATACTTTTTAGAACTCAATGGTCTTCTTGGATACATTACCAACTTATAAGCAATGTTTGCTTGTATGACTATATTAGTTTGAGTTGTTTTTATATTCATACACTGATGTTGTTATGTCGATTTATGAATTCTTAGGGTTTACGAGGGCTCTATGCTGGTTT
The DNA here is from genome assembly GCA_037367405.1 of Ottelia alismoides. Classification (NCBI taxonomy): domain Eukaryota; kingdom Viridiplantae; phylum Streptophyta; class Magnoliopsida; order Alismatales; family Hydrocharitaceae; genus Ottelia; species Ottelia alismoides. The sequence goes on along the minus strand of JAZKJV010003717.1, from coordinate 257,420 downwards.
CTACCCTGCAGTCCTTGGATCAACGCTTTCTTGGGGATTATATTTCTTATTGTAAGTGCATTGATGATTTGAATTGTGTTTTTTGAGTGAACAATTAAATTTTTGAAAGAATAAATTGCTGCACCTTTTCTCTGGTAATTTGTAACATGGAAGTAGTTGTATATCTTCAAAAACCCATTAATAGCATTGCAAATATGTTGTCAGTAACAAAAGCCCTTGAAAATTAATTCTGACTATGGTCTTCTGGCCATGAAGGTGGCCTTTTCTTCTGCAGATATAGTTTCTGTGAATAAATTTGAGGAATATAATCGTGCATCCATCAAGAAAACTGCACACAGGCTTGGTTTCATCAGCTGTGTTCAACTTAACTAATGGGATTGTGATGTGTTCTATCATCTATGTGAAGGATGTAGAACGTCACTGAATTCATAAAATCTAGAGGGCTCCAGGGTTCAGAAATTAAATAAAACACGTATTTTGAACACTCACAGGTTCAGCTGCATCAGATATCCCAACTTGCTTATCTCATTAGTGATCTTTAAAATTCTGGAGAAGAGGATTGAACTTTAAAGTAGTAATTATTGACTATACCAATGGTAGGGATTTGTGGCAGTAATGCTATAGATGATTCGTTATATGCTGTTCTCCATTCAAGGATTCAGATTCTGTAAGCTGGGATTTTCTGGGTCACTATCTCCATGGATCTATCATATCTTGTTTTCTCTATTTACATTGCTTACTTTTCATATATTTGCAAAATTAATTACTAAATTCAGTCAATGCATCATGTGGCAGCTATAATAGAGCTAAAGAAAGATACCTTAAAGGACATGATACAAAGCTTGGGCCTGTTCACCATTTGGTTTCTGCTGCAGAAGCTGGTTCGCTGGTATCATCTGCCCTCCTGTGAGGATCATAAAATTCAAGAATTCTCTTGTTTTTAATTATCATGAGATTTCATTTTGTATGGTTGTTTCAGTTACCATCATCTTGCTTGCAAACCACAGATTTTGTATTCATTAGTTAGTTCATTTAGAGAGGTCTCTTGAGTTTGAACTCGAGGTTGCAGCTCAGTGAGGAATGTACAAATATTTTATTGACTTTTACGTCTAGTGAAACCTCCTTGTAATTCTTTTCAATCATCTAATGTCCGAGGCTCCAAGCAATGCGTGTGATTTACTGGAGAGCGAATAAGATGTCTAAGGTGTTGTTCAGATGATGGATATGGAAAAAGAAGGGGTGGGGGATACTTGAGGTTTTCCCTCCTTGTTTAGTTGTTGAGGTATAAGGAAGGGATACACATTATAGACAATGACGTAATGGATAAACCGTAAAAGCATCTTTACTATCGAGCACCAATGCTGATGGACGAGTAAAGTGATTCACAACTCGTTTTATGGCCAAGGGCCACAAGCAGATTGTTTTCAACACTTTTCCGTAGTTGCTTGCTTGGCATTATGCGGATTTTGCTGTCTTTTACAACCTAGCATGCAAAAGTCGGAAGTCGGTATTTAGTCAGGTGGGTTGGACATGAAAGACAACCTCGCATGCAAAAGTCGGAAGTCGGTATTTAGTCAGGTGGGTTGGACATGTCACTAAGGAGTAATCAATAGTTGGACAAGTAATTGGATCAAATCGGTTGCATATTTTTTTAAACATTTTTATACACATATTTTTGGATGTTCATAATTTCGTATAAGATTTGGACATTTCCAATAATACTATAATGAAATAAAAGGAGCGATTTAATTCCAACTAAATATTAAGCATCTTACTATTAACTTACTTTTTTTAAAAAAGAACCATAATTTGCTTTTAAAAACGTCCATTGACTAGTCAGGCTGTTAGGAAGTCCAGTTGGTTTGAGTACACCCTCCGATCCGACTAGTCGGTCGACTTTTGGAAGCTTAATTGCAACACAAAAAGATTTACCTCTTCATCAACTTGATGTAAAGAGTGCTTTCTTTTTTGAGAAGAATTGAAGTATGCGCTCATAATGGCACATTCTTTGGTTATATTATTACCAATCATAGAGGTAATTATAAAATCAAGAATCAAATAGAGCCTTAATGTGCTCAATGTATTCTCCCCAAAGCATCTCTTTTGAGTAAATGCTTCCCAATTATGTACCAACATGATGCTACTGATTGCTGATACACCTGACCGATTCTGGATCCAAATCCAGGTTGAACAATCTCTTGGATCAACGTAGTTGGTTTATGTCTTTTCTGTGGTTCATGTTTCTGAATTTCCTCGCTTAAGATCTGATCACACACTTTTGTTATGGAGCTCAGGCGATTGTGAAATTACATGTATGTTCTTCCATTTGAGAAAGCGTGGTTGCTTGAACTCAGCTTCAGGGTTATGGTTACCGATGTATGGTCCTCATTCCCTTGTGAAGGATCTACTGCTATGAGATTATTTCACAAACTGGAAGTATTGAGATGGAAGCTTTGCGATTACAAAGAGGTTTGTACAACTCAGGATCTACGTCATAAGGAGGCTTAGTTGGGCCTGGATAGACTTGATCAGGTAGAGGATTCCTCGAGATCTTCTTTAAGCTAAGCTGGTTGAGGGTGCCATCCTGCAGAAGGCCATCTAGGAAGAGGATACAAAACACAACGTTGAATGGCGCCAGCGGTTCATGCAACATTGAGGGAAGGAAGGTGATTCCAACACTAATTTTTTTCAAGGTTGCAGAAAGCGGTAGTCGGTACTCGGTCGGCGAGGTCACTGACTAAGGATTAATCGGCAGTCGGGCGACTAATCGGATTTAGTCGGTCATTAGTCGGTTTTGATTTTTTTAATTATTTTAAATATATAAATCAATTTTTATACACATATTCTTATATATTTATATTGATTTGTAAATTTTCTATACTATCATAATGAAATATAAGAAGTAGTTGTCTTTAAATATAACATTAAGCATGTTAGAATAAGTTCACTTTTAAAAAAATCGAAAAACTAAAAAATTAAAATATCTCTATGTAAAAATCGGCCTTATAGTCGGCCGACTAGGCCGACTAGTCGGTCCGATTAGTCGGGTTGACCGACTATTGGCCGACTAGGCCTAGTCGAGTCGGCTACCCCACCGACTCGACTAGTCGGACCGACTAATCGGCCTAGTCGGCCGACTTTTACAACAGTGATTTTTTTATGTCGTAGCTAATGGCAGAAGATGAGACAATTTTATTCACTCAATGCTTATGACGGGTGATCCTTTCGAAGGGGACCGGGCTATTGGGCAAGCAATGATGCAATTTTATCGTTGGATGAGTCATTGTGGCTCTTGTAATGGTTGGAAGTGGCATGTGATGGGGGCATTATCTCTGACTGCCGCGCATGAGATTGAACTTTGTTGAGAGAAAAAATAAGTTGCATTACGTGGATTTCTGTTATATAGAGAGGAGAACTCATGTTGGGCAAACTACATAATAGATAAAAAAGAAATAAAATACATTTAAAGGTGAAACAATAAATGTGAGACCCATCGTAATAGAACCAAAACTTCTTAAAAGATGCTCTAATCTAGTGTCCAAAAATTTTATTGATCATTCCATCGTGTAGAGCTCGTCGAGACCTTTCCAACGAGTCTAAGAACACAAAAGTCAGAGTTCGGGAGCCCGAGTTACGACCATTTTAACGAATTAGGGTACGGGTCAAATCCGGATCCAAACCAAGATTCGGATCCGAATCTTGACCCACATAAAAACCTCAAAAATTAACTCTCCTCTCCCCAAAACCCAATCCCACAAGAAACAACCACTCCTCCTCCCCCCCTCGTCGGAGCGCCGCCGGAGCTCATCAGAGCACTTCAGATCGACGATACCGTCACAGCGTAGAGAAGGTCGAGGTCACCCTCGTGCGTCGGTTCTCATCGTCAACGGAGCGCTGAACGCGCCGTTCTCTTTGCGAGGAGATACCAAGGAGACGAGTTTTTGAGGTACGATGTCCCCTCCTTGCTATGGATTCCACGTGATTTTCGACCTAATATACCTCCTTATTTTATCTTTTGAGATATAAAATCAACATATTTTCTGGGCCTTTTTTAATCAAGAAAATAGTTATATAAGCCTAACATTGGTGTTCGATTGCTATAGTTTGCCTTTAGGTTAGTACAATTCATGACTCATTTCCATACATATGTAACTTGGTCAATTGCTTTCCTTTTCTCAGGTGATGCATGGTATTTTACTTCCAATAATCCGCTGGGTTAAGGAAATGTTTCAGTTCTTTATCAAAACGAAGATATTGGAGACAAGGAAATTTACCATTGAGCCAAGGAAGTATTTAAGATATGGTTTGAGAATTTAGTGGATAATTGTAACATGTAAAAAGAGAAAGATAGAAAGAGACTCTTATTGGAGTAATTGCAAAAATTTCTTTCTGATGCAAGCTTCAATATGAAATTTCATAGTATGAAACAGTACCTTGTCTGGAAACAGTACCTTATCAGTGAAAGAAAGTCCTTTAAATTCTGGAAATGGGGTTTCAGCTTCAGTAGAAGATGGCCAACAACTGCATAATCCTGTGCAAGAGCCTTTTCTGTGGGGGTTGTTGGGCAGTGTTAGATACCTTTCTTTGCCTATATGGATCGTTCGAATTGTGGCAACACTCACGTGGATTGGTTGGTTCCCATTTGTGCTGTTTGACACCGACGGGATGGGTCGAGAAATATACAAAGGAGATCCAAACATTGGGCAAAATTACCAGATTGGTGTTAGAGTAGGGGCATTTGGTCTAAAGTTGAACTCCATTGTTCTCGGATTAACTTCAGTGGCAATTGAGAAACTATGCAGGAGATTGGGTGCTGGCCTTGTCTGGGGAATCTCGAACATTCTCATGGCCACCTGTATTTTTGGCAATGCTTGTTATATTTGGGCCTAATAGAGTTCCACTTAATAGCATTGTCATTTCAATGATCATCATTTTTGCAATTCTTGGGATCCCATTGGCTATTAGTTATATTGTTCCTTATGCAATGTTTTCGATACGTGCTGAATCATTAGGACTAGGGCAAGGTTTGGCTATGGGTATTCGGTCTTAGATCTCAATGATGATTTAATGATGCTCTATAAAAGTTGCAGAGAAATATTGTGCCCCGAGACACTAGGTTATATCAGGAAAGAAGAATTGTACCTTAGAACATAATTTGGACCATCTCCATACCCTCTCCCCCAAGCATACTATACCAGTCATGTTGACCTTGCAGAAGTGTGAGTATATCAGTACCTCTGGAAGCATTTGGTGAGAAAATCTATCAGCATTTTAGGTGGAGATTTTGTTTATTTATTGAATATGCAATCACTCTTCTGTAAAGAAAGCTATTATGAAATACTGGTTCATACCATTTAGAAGTAGCGCTAAGTCGTGTTGCAACAATGAAAATTTATAGATACATGTTCCTTAAAGATCGGTTGATAATTCCATGTCTATCACAAAACCATTGAAATGTAGGAGTATGTGTGTGTTGGGGAGGGGGGGGGGGCTTTTCATCACAGGCTAGGGAAGATTACCCGATCCATTTTCTTGGTGATATAAGGGAAAAATTAGTAAGATACCTAGACTCATGTATTTCTGATGAAGAGCTGATCAATGCCTTTTTACGGGTATGGAAAGCTTTCTCGTTGGGAATTCAAGAGACAAAGTGATTGTTGTTTGATTTATTATTATTCATATGAACAGGTCCCAAAATAGATGTACTTGAAAACGAAGAATACATATCTATATGATGGGAAAGGGCTTGGTAGTAGTTAAGATTCAGGAAAGTGGTAGGCGTATGCATTCAGACAAGTCACTGAATAACGATTAAGCGGTATGCGGGGTACATGCGGTTCTATGCAGTTTTCTATTTTTTTGTACACATACACAAAAGTGACTACAATTGAATTAAATTTATGTATAATTGTGATCCAATAGAAGAACTAAATTCACATAATTAAGACATAGTCATATCTTAAATTCTTTCAAAAAAAATAACAATTATTCAACAAACCTAAGTTGAATGTTAGCATAAACATTTTACACTTAGAAACAAACAATATAGTATAGTAAAGACCTAATCATATCTTAAATTCTTTGACAAAATAAACTTTCAAAATAACCTAATTACAATTTCATTTTATATGTGTAAACATGTTAGTAAATAATAGTGACTTAAGTAGAAATAATCTTCTTGGAGTAATCATTTTATATGCGTAAACACTGTTAGTACAAAATATATTACAAAATATATTACTGTTCACTTCGGAGAAAATCACAATAATCAAAGTATCAAATCTAAGTTGCAATAAGTTGGCTGGCATAAGAAAATCACAAGAGTCAAACCTAAGTTGGAAGAAGTTGGCTGCTAGCATAAGAAAATCAGAAGAATCAAATCAAAGTTGGAATAGAAAATCACAAGAATCAAACCTAAGTTGGAATAAGTTGGCTGCTTGCATAAGAAAATCACAAGAACATACATGATCCTGGGATAAGTTGATAAAACTTTATTTGGTAAACCTAAGTTGGCTCCCAAAAATCAAACATTAAAAAAATAGATCTTGAGGAGAAATCAAGTTCAAATCATGTTGCCTAAGCCCTAAAATCATTTTCGTATCTTAAGATCCGGATCTGATTACCCGATAACACATTTGGAGTTGGAAGCGGGCGCATGATGTGCATATGCAGCCGCACAACCCGCATATGCGGCTCACATATGTGCACAGGGCGCATAGTGTGGCATTTCAGGAATGCTACATGTCGTACACGCATATGCGGCCACTCAATCCGCATTCATGTACACTAGTAGTAGTTGCTATATGTGATTTTCACGATGAATGGGTAGGTTTAGTAGTTGTCGCCAAGGGAGGGATATGCACCCTTATGGCCCCGGGTAGAAGCTTAGATGGTCGTGATCCCAACCGTCGCAGCTACTATGTAGATACGACGGTTGGAGGATATGTTGCTTGGCACACCAAGGTGTAAATCTGACGGTGTTCAGCCTCAGTACTTTCGTGCTTTTAACCAGTGCTTCGAGAGCGTACCGGGTAGTCATGGTTGGTGATCTAGTTTTTCTCTTGTTCACTTAAGGTTAACACCTGTGTACTGGCCAGTGTGGGCCATATTGATTAGTATTCTGATTGGGAGCACTAAGAGGGGAGTTCTGGGAAATATGATTAATGAAGTTGGGAATGAAAAATAAATCTCCTATAGATAGGGAGGATTGGGTTAGTCGCGGTGATTTTGACTACGGTAAGAAGTTAGTGATCTATGCCCCGACTCGTGCCTTACACCATAGTGGACTCTACGGAAGTTGTGTCGAGCCCTCCCGTAGATTCCTTGCCAATATACTTTCCAATGCGAGGCTTACTTTGCTTGGGAAGCAACACCCTACCAGTTTTCGCAATCGTTAGCATCATAGCAGCAGTTCTTTATTTTAGTTAGTTCATTTTGATATTTGGGGTTCTAATTGTGTTTCTGACCATCAGGGGTATTTTTTCTATCTAATTATTGTTGATGATATTCTCGACTTTCTTGGGTTTTTCTTTTGAAAAACTAGTATGAGGTTGTGTATGTTATTCAATTTTTCATTATTAAAATAAGGGATTTTAGCACTTGTGTCATTATGTAATATCAATTAAATCTCTGTCTTTTTTGGAATATCAGTTGTGCCCCTGACTTCTTCCCCACTTATCACTTGTGCCCCTCAAGTTAGAATTGATCGATTTTTCGCTTCTTCTGAGATGATGGCCTTTTTCCCCTTTTCGTTTGTTTCTTCTAGGCCCAGGTCGCGCTCTGATCACAGTCCCTTGGTTTGGGATTCAGGTTCTTCGGTCCTCCCTAGGGTTTTTTTCCGATTTGAGCGGGCTTGGCTGCTTGAAGATTCCTTCAGATCTCTAGTTAACTGTTTCTGGACTACAATGCTGCTGAGCTGCTCTACGGCAAGGGGATTTTCAGATAAGCTCAGGGGGCTTCGTCAGCGGCTTTGTCAGTATAAAAGGGAGGTTAGGGATGTCAGGAGGGCCAGGAGAGTGGGTGCCGAGCTTGAGATTCGTACCCTTGACTGTTTGGAGGATGATAGGCAGCTGGCCGCGGAGGAGTTGAAGAGGAGGGATCTGGCGCTGGGAGTGGTGATGGAGGTGGACAAGAAGCAAATCATCGAGTGGAGACAACGATCAAGAATATCTTGGCTTCAGGAGGGTGATGCTAATACGACATTCTTCCACCGTGTTGCTAGCGGAAGGCATCAGATTAATTCTTTTAGATCTATGGTGGTCAATGGCGTTCGTTTTGAAGGGGACAGGGAGACAGGGGATGCGATTGCTGAACCCTTTCTTGAGTTTCTAGGAGGGATGCGTCTAGGCTATGGAGGTGGAATGGTCGTGGGGTGCTGAGATTATCCGATGCTCATGCCGGCGACTTGATCATTCTGGTCACAAGGGAGGAGGTGAAGGCCACGGTTTGGAGTCTTAACTTTGGTGGGGCACCTGGCCCTGACGGTTTTCCTCTGTCATTTTACCGGAAGTTCTGGGATTTGCTCGGCAATGAAGTGGTGGAGGTCGTGCATGAATTCTGTTGTCAAAATGCAGGGTTCGAGAGGTTGAATAAGGTCTTGATCTTCCTTCTTCTGAAGAATGGTTCGCCTGAGCGGATTGAGGACTTCAGACCGATTGCTATCTCTAACAGTATTTATCTTATCGTGGTTAAGGTGCTGGCTACTTGTCTGAGTCGGGTTCTTGACCTCATTGTCTCGCATGTCCAATCTGCCTTCATTCCTGGTCGTCAGATTGGTGATAGCCTGGTGTTGGCGACTTTTATGGGCAGCTTTATCTCGCAGTACTTTGGAAGGTTGATTTTGCCAAGGCATACGAGTCCTTGGACTGGCGACTTCTATGGGCAGATTTGTCTAATAGAGGTTTTCCGGAGGTTTGGATCTCTTGGATGAAGCAGTGCATCACCATGTCTTCATTCTCGATGCTGGTCAATGGGCGTCCTGAGGGGGGTTTTATCCAGCCTCAGAGGGGTGTCAGGCAGGGTTGCTCGTTGGCTCCTTTGTTGTTTGTGATTGCTGCTGATGTGCTTGCTTGCATGGTTGGATGTGCTCAAAGTAGCGGGATTGTCAATGGTTTTCATGGTGGTGGGATAACCATCCCTTTGTTGCAGTATGCAGATGATACTATCCTCTTCGTTGAGGGTGGGAAGGAAGAGGCAGGGGCCATCGCTATTTCTTAAGATTTTTGCCGAGATGTCTGGTCTTCGCTTGAACCTTGACAAATCCAAGGTTATTTCGTTTGGTATGGCTGATGATTTGGTTGCGACGTGTAGTTTGGAGCTTGGTACAACTTGCGGGTCTCTGTCCATTAGGTATCTTGGCATCCCTTTGTCGGATGGTAGGATAAGGCTGGCGGATTGGTTGTCGGTGGTTGAAAAGATGGAGAGGAAGCTTGCTGGCTGGAAGTGGCTCTACTTTCTCGTGGTGGCAGATTGGTGCTTATAAAGGCGGTTCTTTCCGTGATTCATGTTTACTTTTTCTCCTCTCACTTGATGCCAAAGGGTATCGTGAGGAGGTTGGAGCGGTTAATGCGTAGGTTCTTATGGACATGGAAGGCCGTATCGATATCGATATCATTTCGATATCGTATCGATATGACATTTCAACGATATATCGATGATATATCGCCGAGATATCACCCATATTGACGAGCTTTTGTGAAGAAAATGCCTGGAAATCGGGATATATCGCCATATCGACGCCCATATCGATCCCATGTCGATATCGATATATCGGCGATATATCGCCGATGATAAGAAAGGGGTTCACTTGGTGGATTAGGAGACTGTGGTACAACCTAAGAAGAAGGGGGGCTTTGGGATTAGGTTTCCGGAGGCTCTCAATGAGGCTTTGATTTTGAAGTGGGTGGTGAGGATTTGGGGGGAGGATGAGGGGATTTGCTGCAAATTGATTCGTAAGTTATACGGGGTTTCCGTTGCCATCCCAATTGTACAGTGTCAGGGCCAGAGAGAATCGACTTTCTGGAGGGGGGTCATGAAGGTTTTGCCTTGCTTTCGGGAACTGTTTTGCCCAGTCGTGGGGGAATGGTGAAGTGTTTGGATTCTGGACGGATGATTCGACTGACGAGGGGCCTCTCAGTTGTCGCTTTCCTCGCCTGTTTGCCTTGGCCGCTGATTGGGAGATTTCAGTTGCTGGGTGCTGGGATACTGTAGCTGGATGCCACCTTTTAGGGTTGCCTTTACAGATCAACGCTTGGAGGATTTTCTTTGTCTCTTGGATTTTCTTAGTCGGTTTGGGAGGCCATCCAATGGGGCGGATCATTGGAGCTGGAAGAGTTCTCCTTCTCGGTTTGGAAGGCTTATGGTGCTATTTTTCGTCCTCCTCCATCTTACTCTGATCTAGTCATTCGTGATTGCGAGTTTCTCCGGACTATTAGGCTGCCTGAGAGGATTGGTTTCTTCCCGTGGCTGTTTAGGAAGAAGCGTATTATGACTCGAGATATATGCTGTAAGCTGTTCGAGAATGTCTCCGATCACTGTATGCTTTGTGGAACTGAAATTGAGTCGCTCGATCATCTTTTCTTTCGCTGCCGCATTACTGCGCCTATCTGAGATGATGTGGGATTAGATTGGCTGTGCCCCGTCGACTTTGATTCTTTTTGGAGCTCTTTTTATGGTGCACGCAAAAGACAGAAGAGGGAGATTCTGCTTCCGGTTGCAGTTCTATGGGCCATCTGGCTTGCTCGCAATGAATCTTTTTTCCGGATTGCGTTTTTATTGTGAGAATGTCAGATAGCATTACAAGCAATTGCTTGAATCTTGGCTTTTGTAATCAGTTTTGTTTTTGAGCGTTTATTAAATTAATGGGGTGGGCACCTTTGCGTGATTCCCACCTTTTCTAATTTCAAAAAAAGTTAGCAGTTAACTTTTCTGACACATTGGTAACTAGATTGAATCGCCAGGTTAGATATATCTTTTTCTAAAAACCTTTTCTTTATCTTCTTCCTCCTCGTCCTTTGTAGACACACGACCACCTCCTCGGGCACCCCTCCTCTGTCACCCCATCTTCGCTGCCCCACCTCCTCTGACACCTCTTATGTGCCCTCTCTCTGGTTCCTTCGGTCCTCGACAAGTCAAAAATTATGCTATTGCTTGTTTTTCCAATCTCCCTTAATCTTTTTCCTTCATTGAAATCGAAATCCAAATCAAACCATTGCGGACCATCTTCTCCTCTCTCTCAAACTGTCCTTGCCCTGATCATCTCGATCCTTGCAACAAGTTGAGTCCTCTGGTCCATCCTTATTCTCCGCTTCATTTGGACCCTCACTCCAGTCCTCTTCCATTATACCTTTGTCGAGCTTTCGAAGCTCAAGCAGAGCTTCATTCGATTTTGCAGGTATTAACCCAACATGTTCTAGTTGATCGTAGCATGCTAGAATCCATAAAAAGCTCTGCTCCACCGCGCCTTGGGCCACTTCAACATCTATCTTGACCTTACATCAATACTTGGTTCAATCCGAGCATCCCTCTTCTTCTACCTGACTCTGACTTGGTTCAAGTCGCTGCTCGGGGTGACATTCAAACTATTTCGACCATCATCAATGATTAAATACATATCCTCTTTGCATTTGTGAGCAGTACCCACTAAGAAGCCCCTCCTTGATTCTCATTTTCATCAAAAGCATCTTACACCTTATCGTTTGTCGATGAGCTCAAAGGATCCATCTTCATCATCCTTGAGAAGCTGACCCTGAGCTCGTATCTCTCCGATGAATGTAGCAGTAAAATAGAATGAAGAAGATGGACCTCCTCCTATCTACATGTGTTATTGGATGATTTTGCCACGCTGATCTCAACCATTTGTGTGAAGGAGCCAAACTATTGATCAAGAGGTGTTAATCATAATCTCGACCATTAATTCTCCGAGAAGAACACTTGTCAGATTTGGGTTAGTATAGATCTCAATAGTCGAAGGTCAAGACTTTATCTTCCCTTGGATTTATAGCATTGATCGCATCTAGATTTGTCAAGTGCGACCACCTCAATCTGATTAGACAATTCCACCCCTCTTAACAACACCCTGACTTGAAAATGGAACCATGGTTTGGTTTAACTTGTTGACAGTCAAATTAACAGAAGGGCACAAATAATAACTGTGGAAGAAGTCAAGGGCACATGTAATGTTCCAAAAAAGGGAGGGGCATAATTGATATTGCACAAGTTAGAAGGGTACATGTGATAAAATCTCTTGAAATAAAGAACATTTTTTTCTGGTACTCCAAAGTATGTTTGCTCTGACTATGCATTGAAGTATTGTACATTTACCTATCTCAGCTCTTCAGGTTCCTTGGCATTATACATCATGCCTCATGTGCTTATACTTCTCGGTAGAACTTTGTTGTTGAGTACAAACACCGTCATCTTCTTGATGTTATTATACCTCTTCTTATTCGGAGTCATGTTCGCCGCTTTTACTATGGTTATCCCATATTCACTGCTCTCGTTAACCGTATGTCGTCCTCTGTGTTAGGAGAAAATGTTCCCTTTTCAATCACACTTAATGATAAAGACCTTTTCTTTATAACACCCTATGTCTTCACTAAGTGGCTCTTTGTTGTAACAAGCTCTCACCAAGAGATGTCAAGTTTGTCTTTATTGGATACTCCCATACCTAGAATGGGTATCAATGTGTTGATTATGTCAAAAGTAACTATTATGTCAGTGAGATGTCAGCTTCTTTGAGTATGTTATGTATTGTAAACATATATTATTCACTTATGTACTGCGTTATTTTTCTTTCTCGTTGGACTCTTTATGTAATTTACCCATAGGCTACTCTCCTATATAAGGGAGCCTAGGGTTGATGGAATAAACAAGTTCTCTCATTTTTCCAACATGGTATCAGAGCGACGGTCCTAGACCGGAGTTCTCGAACCAAAGAAACCCTAACCCTAGCCCCACTGTCAAGCCTCTATCTCTCTCCCCCGCACACCGCCGGCTTCGCACCTCGGCCCTCAGCACACCTCCGGTCGTGCGCCTCAGCCTCCAGCGTGTGCTTGCGCATGCACCTCTCGCGCGATCGCCTGCGCCTCTTGCGCGATTGCCTGTGCATCTCGCGTGATTGCCTGTGCCTCTAGCGCTCCGCTCGCGCGATCGCCTCCTCCGGCCCCTGCGCCTCACGTGCGGTCTGCACTGCGCACTCGCCCTCAGCGGGCCGTGAACCAGCTCTGCACGTATCCCTAGCACCTTTGTGTCTCCTGCGTGCATTGGGCTGCGAGATCTGTAGAACCCTAAGTCAAGCGCGCAAGCCTCCAAAGGAATGGGTTTGGTTGCTTGAAGTCTACACATGCAACTAAACCCGTTTATGTCCATGTAGACGATCATATCTTCAGTCTACTACTCCAGTCTTCTGTTACCAGTATGTCAGAAAGTAAGGCAAGTGTTCCTTCTATAGGCGCCTTTCGAGGTCCAGCGCCGATTGTGAAGATGGATGGTACGAACTATGAACTGTGGGCTATGCAGTTCATGAGTATGATGAAGTCAACCGGTAAGAAGCACATTCTTACCGAAGAAGAGCCTGCTGAGAAGACTGGAGTTAATGCCTCGTGGGAGGCAGATGCTGCATATGCCAAAGTATGGCTATCTGGAACTCTGGCAATCGAGATTGCCAATGATATTCTTCATCAGCCCACGGCCAAAGCAATGTGGGATATTCTGGCTGCCACATATTCTCAAGCGAAGAATGAGACAAAGATTCTGCAACTCCAGCATGACGTATTCACTATCAAGCAGAATGGACGCCCTCTACACTCACTATACACATCTCTACGAGGGATGTTCGAGAAGCTGTACAGCTTCATGACCCTGACAGCCACATCAGAGCAACAGAAGACCTATCGGAATGCTACTATGGTAGGAGTTTTCCTCGCTGCCCTTGATCCTGAGTATGAGGCAACACGATCCCAGATTTTGGCAGACTCTACTATTCCTCCCATGGAGGAAGCCTTTCACAGACTGAGCCACATTACTGTTCCTTCTGCGGCTACGAATCCGACTGCCTCAGCTATGGCTGCTGTGAACCCCCTAGGATCCGGGTACCCGTTTACGACATTTTCGCGGCATTTCATTCGCTAAAGATCGCCTAAATTATAGGAAAACAGGGAAAAAAATTTTCGCAATGAATATAATTGCAAGTGACATTTGACATTCACATTCACAACCACAAGCTAATAAAGATAAATGTCACCAAGAATTTATTTCATTAACTTTCATTTCATTTTCAACCTGTACAATGTCTGAAAGTACATACAGTATATCCCAAAATCTGACTGAAGAGAAAAGAAGCATATAACATTAACTACCGAACAAAAACTGAGACAAAAAGAATAACATACCGTCTAGTATAGACCTTGTCTCTTGGAACCCTGTATAGCTACTGAACAACAGACTCCTTTCCTGCCATGCGTGCAAGGAAGAAAAGGAGTCACAATTGTGAATACAAACCCGTAGTTTAAAATAATTAACAAGTAATTTAATGTGCAAAAGAGAGCAAGTAGAAAGGTGGAATAAGCACTATTTACATCTACTTGCGTGAGTAAAAAGGTATTCAGGCTTGTAAGCATTTCTCATAAACTCTCATTATCCAAACACTTTTCATATTTAACATATTTATTTTGTAATTAAATGTTGATAAATTATAATTATAGGAGTATGCATATAAGTATATATCTCTATTATTATATTGACCAGATATCCAATCTGTGGATTTGTCGATGTGAAAGATGGAATATGAAATATTTATAGATTACTTGATTCCCAAGTTCAATAGGTAGGCATCCAATTCTTAATTTCAATTGTTTCAGATATAACTCCAGATGATATAGATAAAGATCATGATTCTTGGTCTTGGAGATCATGTCGTGGAACTTGATGGCTACTTTCTTGTTATTGAGATCATGTCATGGTTTTCGATAATGGACTGATATGATGATGATGAATTTGATCCTTAATTCTATTTACTCCTTCTAAGTTAGTGGATAGTCTGTGGTCTTGGTCTGTGTGTAACCTCACACTATGACTCTAAGGTATTTAAAAGTACCTTAGGGTTGGGGTGCCTCCGTAGGCATGCGGTGTTGTATAATGCATCCTAACTAAGTTCCCAACACGTCCACTAACTTATAGGGTTTTTGAACCAGATTAAAGTCACTTCTAATCAACTAAATTTTAAATTGTGATTTCCTCTAAACCTTCACTGTAACTCTCTCAGATGTACTCTCAATGATGTAGATATAGATGTAGATACGAATGATCTGGATGTAGAATCGCCGTCTGTTGGCGAAAGAAAACTCAAGCGGTGAAGAAGCCTGCAAATAGCTCTTCCGTCTCGCCCTCTAGTTGGAAGGACGGTCCAATAGAGGGATAGGTCTACTCCCCAACTACGCCACTGAGACGGGTGAGAGGGACTTCCCGGGAAGTCGCTCTAGAAAAACAGCCCGACCGGTAACGGGCAACCGAGCTCGTACGTAAAACTGAAAACCAAGGATCCCCCGCCTGGGTATCCTAAAAACAGGGTTAGCGGAAATGGTCTAAAGTCAGAATCCCAACGAGGCGTAAAAACACTGCGAGCTCGCGTAAAAACCGTGTGAAAGACTGGGATCCTAGACCCGCGCACTTGGCGGCCGCTGCCCGAACTGGGCTTCCTTTCTTCCGCCCAGGTGAGGGTCACCGCCCCCTCGCACGGTCCGGTGTAAAAGGCCACCATGACCGGCAATATAATTTATAAGTCATTACCGACTCAAAATCAATTTCATTTGCTTGTCTACTTTCCTTCTCAATTTCCTTTTTGAGATTAGTAATACAGATCTAGCTCTCTTCATCTTCAATCTTGGAAATCATTTACCAACTTCATAAAAGAAGAGTATTAATATTTATTATCACTGATTCACAACCAACGATTTATCTCACAGACTTCATAATGATATAAGGTACTTGACTTCCTTAATCTGATCAAATACTGAGCTCCATGGATTTGAATGACCTTATCTAGAATTGGAGTTAATTTCATACATCACTCCATTGCTCTCTTTCTTAAGATCATGTGCTTATAAATCTATTCATTATGATTATGAAATTTAAGGTCTATTTCGGGAAGGAGTCCTCAATTATAGAACTTATTACCATAGGTCTCCATTTTAATTCTTTTATAAACATGTGCATAGTACCATGGTCGAAAATGCAGATAGAACCACATACCATACCCCTAAAAATCATCATAATTTCATATTTAGGCATCCTCTTCACAAACATACCATTTATCAAGTTCAAGAAAAGTGACATCTTTAATGATATAACATTTATTATTGTTAGGCAACCATTATTAGATTTTTCACCAATCCATATCTATAGCTTAATTGATAAAATTTTAACTTAGATATGATTCTAATAATAATTGATTCTGGACAATCAATTTTCATGAATCAACATCTTATCTAAGAACTTAAAGCCGCAATACCTACTTCATACTGAAATTATCATTTAGCACAAAGACTTTCGTCAAGTCATGCTACACAGGCTGATCCAAGGAGTCTTCACTATTCCATAAAGTTTGGATAGTGTATTTATGTATTGACTTCAATAGTTAGGTTATGTTGTCTTAGCAAGGTTAAAATATATATATATGTAGCTGTATGTATGTATACTGGTATAAACATGCTCATAACGATAGGAGTTACATATCTCCGTGGAGAAAATCATTCAAGCAAGATAGTTCACTAAGGTAAACTACTGTATTTGATTTCAACAAAACAGCTGTAGCCATTTCAAATCAACGAAACTCTACTAGATATTTTATGAATCAACTTATCAGTTGTATTCTACTTCAAAATAGATAAAATTTATGAATATAATACAGTAGGTCATAATATCTTAAAACTTTATAACTGCCAGATTATTTTTTTTTTTATAATATTTTAAAACTTAACAGTTGCCGACTTGTTTATATATATATTGTAAATCCACAACATGCATGCGATTATTTAGAACAGGAGTTTTAATTATATTATTAAAATAGTAACGTAAAGAACATTAATATAGAACACACAATTGACTGTGATTCTTAAAATTGATATTACTTTAACTCATCACAGAAAAACTTAGCTTATATAGATTAGGAACAATTGTATGCATCTGATTTTTAGATCATCATTTTTTTTATAGCTTCATTATGAAGCTTTATTAATGACCTATACCTTGCCAATAGTAGTTGTATGTAAAAATCCACGGTTAGCCTAACAAAATCCAGAAAAATAAAGCTTATCACCAGTAATCAGAAGTCTGTTTGAAAATAAAAATTTCTGAGCAAATGAAATTGTTTCTGATCTGTATAATATCTTAAGCATGACAACAAAAGGAAATGGCTATGGAATGGACATAAAACAAGTATAATAAGCATGAATGGCAGCAATGAGGGGAAGGGTTGTACCTTTATATTCTCCAAATTTGGATGATAGAAGCTGCACCTGCTACTGTATGTAGCAGCTCTAACTGCAAGAAAAAGGGAAGCAGAAATTGATCAAGTTTTCTGCAACAATTGCAGGGAAAGATGGGGTTGTAACTACCGTATTTCTTCCAATAATAGAATAGCTGCAACATGCAGTCCCAATAGACGGCCTGAAGCAATGGCTTGTGAGGAAAAGTTGCTGCCCAAAACTTTCAGCAGGAACAAGCAGTGGAAGAAAAGAGAAAACAGAGAAGAAGAAAAGGGCTTTCTTCGTTGGAAACTAGGGAGAATTTATAAAGGAACGAAGAGTAAAGAGGAAGGAAATTTCCAGGAAGGTTCCTTAATTCTATAATATGTATTTTTTTTAAAAGTATATATGACATCAGCAAGCTGATGTCACAGCTGCTGGGATGCCACTACCTAATTTTATTAATTATTTTTTTCTAAAACCACCGTAGGAGCAACTACTGTACAAGATTAATTTTTTTTTTACCTTTATATTTTCTTTGAAATTTTTTTTTTGAACTGACTGTACTGTACAGAACTAAATTTAAATTTAATTTACTTTTATAATATTTTTTTTTAAAACCAAAATTATTTTTATTTGGCATTCATAGAAAACGACCGTATGCGCGCATCGGGCCTCGGATTTTGACGCATAATATCTTGATTTGATCGTCTCTGAAATACGATCAATATGAGTACAATGTTGATATACTTCCGATCGGGTTTTGAATACCCGAAATTTTCGGATACGATTTTTGTTTAAGATTAAATTTTGTAATTTAAAAATATCAAACGACCTCCGATTGACGAACGGTCGATTCCGTTGGTCTTGTTTCGTCGAATCGGATCTAATGATGGTCTCGGTTCGTTTCGCGGTTTCCGAATTTATGTCGCGGCTTTTTCGCGGCATGCATTACGAAACGACCGATTTTTGGTCGATTTTACCCGAACAACTTTTGATTCATGATCAATTGGTCGTTTTAGGTTGTTTAGTATTGACCAACAACGTTTTTGGGTTCATTAGACCCAAAATCGGACGAGTTTGGTTTTACGCGAATTCCCGGATGTCACAGCTGCCAACCGAGGTCGTGGAGGTCACCGTCATCAGGCTCGTGGTCGTGGCCCTCGTGGTAGAGGAGGCCGTGTTCGGCCAACGTGCACCTACTGCCATCGCACCGGACATACCGAAGACACATGCTACTCTAAGCATGGATTTCCTGCATCTGCACGAGTCGCTGAGCAGATAGAGCCTCCATCTGTTGCTTCTTTGGATCAATGCTTTGATGACCTGGTTGCCCGTCTAAGGGGCATTATTCCTCCATCTGGACCAGCACCCACTACTGAGAACCAGTCTGATGTTGCCGCATCCTCCTCTTCATCTACCAGTACCTCAGGTAGCACATATGCATTTACTAGTAGTGGATCAGATACTTTAGCATGGATGGACTCTGGCGCCATGCATCATCTATGTGGCGATCAAAGTCTACTTACAGGGTACAGACAGATCCCTCCGGGTCGAACAATGGTCATTGTTAATGGTACTCATTCCCTGATTACTGGTCAAGGGAAGTTAGATTGACGTCTTCTATGCAGCTCAAGAATGCGTTACATGCACCTGATTTTTCAATGAATCTGTTGTCTATCAGTCAAATTACAAAGGATTTACAGTGTCGGGCATTTTTGGATCCATCTTCTCTTGTTTTTCAGGACATCCTTACGGGCAACGTGATTGGGCGTGGCTATGAGCAAGGAGGCCTATATTGCCTCAGTTAGACTCCATTTGCTGGAACCTCATATCTACCTGCTGGTTCCATCTCTCCTCTGCTATGGCACCTGCACTTTGGACATCTACCGCTTCAGAAACTGCGTCGTGTGTTACCCCAGGTTTCACCTCACACGTCTATTCAATGTGAGGCTTGTCAGTTGGGAAAGCATTATCGCTCATTCTTTCCCAGTCGTCAGTGTCGGAGTAGTACCTCCAAGTTTGAGTTGTTTCACGTCGATATCTGGGGTCCGAGTCGTATTCTTGATCATCAGGGACACATGTTTTATATAGTTATTTTGGACGATTTCTCTCGTGTGTCATGGATATTTTTTTTAAAGAATAAATCTGAAGCACGGAATATTATCATCAATTTTCTTAATGAGATTCGTAATGTTTTTTCTGCATCTGTAAAAATTGTGAGAAGTGATAATGCCCTGGAATTGTGTACTCATGCCCTATCCAGTTATTTCTCATCTCAAGGGATCATCCACCAGACATCCTGTGCCTATACCTCCCAACAGAATGGGGTTGCTGAAAGGAAACATCACTATTTACTGGATGTAACCAGGTCGCTCCTTATACAGAGTCATGCTCCTCACTCTTTCTGGGGTGACGTTGTTCTTACAACATGTTACCTAATCAATCGTATGCCGTCATCTGTTTTAGGTGAGAAGATCCCCTTCTCTTTTATCTTCCCTGGAAAAGAATTATTCTCCCTTACTCCTCGTGTGTTTGGTTCGGTCGCTTTTGTCCACCAGTTGTCTCCCGGGACTGACAAGCTCTCTCCTAGGGCTGTCAAGTGTGTCTTCGTTGGGTACTCCAGAACTCAGAAGGGGTACAAATGTTATGATCCTTTGCACAAGCGGTACCTTGACAGTGCAGATGTTACATTTTTTGAATCTATTATGTATTTCTCAGCCTCTGGTGATCAGTTGATACCCCCTGCTAATAATGATGCCATTTACATGTCACCACCACCATTACCACCATCACCACCATCACCACCAACAGTACCATCAGAACCGTTACTGTAACATCCGAAATCTACACAAACCCGAACTCGATCCGATTAGGGTTCGATTAACCTAATAAAGTTGTTGGTCAACATTAAACAACCTAAAACGATCCATTGATCGTGAATCAAAAGTTGTTCGGGTGAAATCGACCAAAAGTCGGTCGCATCGTAATGCGTGTCACGGAAAAGCCGCGACGTAAATTCGGAAACCACAAAAAGATTCGACACCGTCATGACTTCCGATTCGACGAAACAAAACCAACGGAATCGACCGTTCGTCAATCGGAGGTCGTTTGATAATTCTAAATCACAAAATTTAACCTCAAATAAAAACCATATCCGAAAATTTCGGGTATTTAAAACTCGACCAGAAGTATATCAATATTATACTCATATCGATCGTCGTCCAGAGACGATCAAATCAAGATATTGTGTGCCGAAATCCGACGCTTGAGGAATGAATTCGGTCAACTTTAAGTTTTCTTAGTAAAGAAAGTTTTTTAAAATATATATTAATTAAATTATTTAGTTTCTACACAGTCTGCCGTTGAAAAAAAAGAGAAAATAAATATATAATTTTACTGTTGCAGACTGTTACGGTAAAAAAAATGCTTATAAAAAAAGAGAGAGATACAGATAAGTAGATTTTATACAAGTGTACATCTCTCTTTTTCCAAAACCATCCACGTTACCCCTCCCTCCTCTTTAAATCAACGCCACCTCTTCTTCATTCCCATCTCCTGTCGGTCTTCACTTCCCACCTCTAAATTTCTTTTCCCCCAAATAGAGAGCTGCACCCGTTGCTCTCATCTCCATTTCTTCCAGCCGATACAACTGCTCCAACACCTTCCTTCCAACAAACAGTGTGGTAGAACGGCTCCCTTGTTGAAGATTTCAGCAACTGCCTGATTGATATGGTTTTGGTTACAACAACCATCGATTGCAAGGCAAACAACCATTAGCTGTAATTGGAGCTCTCTGATTAAAATCCCCATTTCAACTACTGCAGTCCTTCATGAGCTACTCTTGCATGCTTCTGATCTCCTGATTGGAGATCTAAATCCAAAGGTACTCTCCTCATTTCCACTCCTCTTGCTGCCTTGCATGCTGCATCTACAAAATTGATCTCAATCTCATTTCCAGCCTCTTCCTGCTGGAACTTCACCTCCTCAATGCACATCCATTGAAGGAGAGCTGCAGCAGGCAACCATCAGCCTCAGATCACCTGCTACAGCTGTTGGATCTTCCATTGTTCCTCTCAGACAGGAGCTGCAGCTATTCAAACACAAATTGAAGCCATTCCTGGAACTGTTCTTACATGCATTGGGATCTCAAATTCCTGGATATCCATAGGTACATTCCTGCCCTATCTGCTTGCTGCCATGCATGCACATTTGACATGATCAATTGTACAATCCTCAACATATCTTTGCTGCCATTCATGTGTATTGTATGCTTAATTCTTTTCCTTTGTTTCTCCTGGAAACCAAGTTGCATGCAAGATAAAAATCAAAACCATATCGGTTATATGAACAGAGTTGGATACTATTGAAGTTTCTGTTTTCTGAATTGGGAAAGGTGTGTGTATCGAATCTTTCCAGTGAAATTTCTACTGAATTTATTTAATTATATAATTGAGTTTGAAGGTTGTGTTCAGTGGAAGTTTAAATTAGAAGTATATCCAGTAAATTCTATAGTGAAATGCAAATAATTTGAGGTTATAAAAATATAAGTATACATAGTAAATTCTGATCTTAGAAATAAACTTTCCTTGGCTAAATTCTACATTTTATTTAAAAATGTTGGTTAAAATTTTACAGTAACTCCTTTAGTAAAACTGCCATTAGACATAAACTCAGTAAGAGAGTATCATTAGTTACTGGTAAATGTGACCTCGGAAAAATGTGGATGAAAATGTTGGAGTCCAACTCCAACTTAAACTTGTGATCACTTGATTTGGAGTATACATTAGATTAGATTATTGTTAAGGCCTGGGATTTGCTCACAATACCATGGCCTGTGAGATTGGAAAAATGTTACTTTAACCTTTTATCAAAATAAGGTGTGGAATTAATGGGGGTATTCAGGTTGATGGATAGGAGAAGGAGATAACATCTAGCCAATTTCAAACTACAATTGGTAAGGGAAAAACACTGTCAATGAAATAAATCTCAATCTATAAGTGGTTGGTGGTTGTCATTTGTTCCGATTAATTTCATTATTACTTCTTAATCAAAGAAACAGAAATATTACATACATACTCATTAAGCTAGTACCTGAGACTTGGTTAGGAAAAATCCATATGAGACCACAAATGAGCAATCTCATATTTATAAATATATTAGAATGTATCATATGGAAGTACATAGGAATCTGGACTGACTTGTATTATAGCAAGCAACATTGATACTCCAAAACAATGCAGGAGTACCAAATATAAGATATGTTTTCACACCCTAACAATTAAGAATATACCATCCAGTCATCATGAGTGAAAGCATACGGATTTCATACTAAATAAACCTCACATTTATGTGAATAATTTACATGATATCACCTGAATGTACTATGCAAGGGCACTTAAATCAATGGAATAATGAATTCAAATACTACTTTCAATTTACATATCTTTAGATATTAATGACTCGCAGTAAGAAGCCTATTTAAGGAATGGAAACCATAGAAATGATTGCACTTTTGAATAAATCCAACAATGATGCCGATAAGACCGTTGATCTACAACCTAGATCTCGACAATCAATTACATAAAAGATCGAGAATGGGTCAAGTGGCCACAAAAGTAAGGATGTTGGGAATCAATGATCAAGTGGAGATATTAAGGATTATTAATGATTGACAAATATTGCCGGTTGTGGTGAATCTTATACCTGACTGTGCGAGGGCGCGGTGACCCTCACCTGGGCGGAGGAAAGGAAGCCCAGTTTGGGCAGCGGCCGCCAAGTGCGCGGGTCTAGGATCCCAGTCCCTTTTCGATTTTTACGTGTGCTCACAGTGTTTTTACGCCTCGTTGGGATCCCGACTTTAGACCAGTTCCGCTGACCCTGTTTTAGGATACCCAGGCGGGGGATCCTTGGTTTTCAGTTCTAGTACGAGCTCGGTTGCCCGTTACCGGTCGGGTTGTTTTCTAGAGCGACTTTTCCGGGAAGTCTCTCTCACCCGTCTCAGTGGCGTAGTTTGGGAGTGTAGACCTATCCCTCTATTGGACCGTCTTTCCAATAAGAGGGCGAGACGGAAGAGCCTTTTGTTGGCTTCTTCACCGCTTGAGTTTTTCTTTCGCCAACAGACTTGGCGATTCTACATCCAGATCCTCCATATCTATATCTACATCATCTAGAGTTACATTGAGGTTGTTGCACAGAGGTTTGAAGGGATTGATTTTATATCCAAATCATCCATTTCTACATCTACATCATTTAGAGTTACATCTGAGACAGCTACACTTGAGGTTTTAAGGGATTATAATTAGAGTTGAGTAAATGGAAAAGACTATAATCTAATTCGAAATCTCATTAAGCTAGTGGACGTGTTGGGAACTTAGTTAGGATGCATTATACAACACCGCATGCCTACGGAGGCACCCCAACCCTAAGACATTCCCCTAGTCTTAGAGTCATAGTGTGAGGTGTCACAAGAATCAAGACCACAGATTATCCACCAGACTTAAGAATTTAATAAATCATTATATCTTCTCATCTTATCTTTTCCATCATCAAAATCCACAAATATGACCTCTAAGTAATATGAGAATGAAATATACTTACTATGATCAATTAGTTATAAAATAAATATGCTTATGTGGGAAATGTTGGGTTAATGGCTAATCATGAGAGGTGTTTACTAGAAATTTGAAAACCTTTTACATTTGCAAGTAGAATTAAATTTTAATTTGAGTTGTTCTCGCCTTTCTACTTGTTGCTTTTGAAAACATTAAATGCCTGTTATTTTTATATAAACTTATGGGAAGTACCAGCACCCGCTGACGCCTTTTGTTCCTTGCACGCATGGCAGGCAAGGGGCCTTTAGCACAGTAGCGGGTTGATGATTTCAGGAGATAGAGTTTATACCCGACGGTATGGTATTTTGTGCTAGTTTTTGGTTCGGTTTATAATGGTATGTTCTTTCTCTTCAGTCAGATTATTGGGATATTATATGTACTGTCAGACTTTGTACATGTTGTAGAATATATGGAAGTTAATGAAATAAGATTTTGGTGACAATTGTTCTATGAGCTTGTGGTTATAAATGTTTATATGAATGTCAGATGAAATTATTTCATTCGTGAAAAATTTTCCCTGTACTTTTAGTTACTTAATGCGATATTAATGAATGTTGTAACGTTAAATGTGTGATTAACGGGTACCCGGATCCTAAGGGGTTGACAGTTACCATCTTCTACACCACATGTTACTATACCTGTTTCACCATTACCATTTCATTATACCTGCAGGCCTACTTCAGCTCATGGTCATTGCTCATCACCTAGCTCGCCTAAGGTATGTTCTGAAGATATTACCATTGATGGATCTGATGATTTTTCTGAGCAGGATGTGTTACAGAGGCCAGACGAGGACACAAATGATTTAGATGTTCCTATTGCTATACGAAAGTCAAAGCGGAGTTGCGCATCATATCCTTTAGCAACTTCTGTGTCCTTTGATCGACTAACTGGAGATTTCAGGAATTTTATCATTGCATTGTCAGCAGTAGCTATTCCACGGAATTACCAAGACGCACTGAAAGATAATAGATGACGTCGCCATGGAGGTAGAAATGGCAGCTCTTCAGTCTAGAGGTACTTGGAGTCTGGTTCCTGTACCTGCTAATGTGTCACCAGTGAGCTGCAAGTGGGTATTTACAGTCAAGCATAATGCAGATGGCTGTATTGACAGGTACAAGGCTCGTCTTGTTGCTCGATGCTTTACACAGACATATGGGGTGGATTATCTTGATACATCCTCGCCAGTGGCCCGCCATTCCACTCTACGGATCTTGCTGTCTGTTGCGGTCACTCGTGAGTGGCCGCTATAACAGTTGGATGTGAAGAATGCGTTCTTATATGGTGACTTACAGGAGGAAGTCTACATGCAACAGCCACCTGGTTTTGCTGTTGAGGGGGGGTGTCCTACGGTGTGCAGACTTCATAAGGCTATCTATGGCCTTAAGCAGAGCCCCAGAGCGTGGTTCTAGAAGCTCTCAGATCTCTTTGAGAAACAAGGATACAAACGTTCCAATGCTGATCATTCCTTGTTTGTACAAAAGACTTCCAGAGGTATTATTGCAATCATGATCTATTAGATGACATTCTGATTACAGGTGATGATGAACAGGGAATAAAGGAGGTGAAAGAAATGCTGGGTCGTGAATTCGTCACCAAGGACCTTGGGGTCCTTAGATATTTTTTGGGACTGGAGTTTGCCAGAAATCCTTATAGGTTGGTAATGTCTCAGAGGAAATATGTCACTGACATGTTGAGTGAAACATGAATGCTTGGCTGTCGACCTGCTACCACACCTATGGACCCTAGTATGAAGCTATATGATGGTGATACAGAGGAGGTGGATAGTAGAAGATATAGAGAACTGATGGGCAAACTTCTTTATGTTACGATTACTAGGCCCGATATAGCCTTTGCTGTGAGTCGCGTGAGCCAGTTCATGGAGCAACCACGTCAGGTACATATGGATGCCATACATATGATACTCTGGTATCTCAAGTCATCTCCAGGTGCGGGTTTGTTGTTCAAGAAAGGCAAAGAGACTACTATCTCAGCCTGTGCAGATGCAGATTACGCAGGGTGTCCGATGTATATGTTGGAGATTCTCTTGTCTCATGGAGGAGCAAGAAATAAACTGTGGTGGCTCGGTCTAGTGCTGAATCTGAATATAGGGCTATGGCCCAGGTGAGCGTAAAAATGATGTGGGTAAAGGCTGTGCTTACAGATTTACATATAGAAGTTCCACTTCCTATGGCTCTGGAATGTGACAATCAGGCAGCCTTGTTCGTTGCAAATAATCCAGCATTCCATGAACGAACCAAGCACATTGAAGTTGGCTGTCACTTTATACGTGACATGATTAAGAAGGGATTCATTGCTACATCCCATGTTAGTTCAGAGAATTAAACAGAGATATTTTTACCAAGGCATTACTGCGAGGCCCATTTCAGAAGCGTGCGTCCAAGTTGAGCATGATTGATATCTATGCTCCATCTTGAGGAGTGTAAACATATATTATTCACTTATGTACTTCTGCGTTATTTTTCTTTCCCGTTGGACTCTTTATGTAATTTACCCATAGGCTACTCTCCTATATAAGAGAGGCAAGGGTTGATGGAATAAACAAGTTCTCTCATTTTTCCCAACGTGTATTTCTCCCACGGATGACGGGATGACTTCGTTTGAGTTAGGCGAGGAGGTTTCCATTCCACCTCCTCCTTCACCTCTACCTCCCACCATACCTCAACTCTTATGGATCAGGTTTTGCCTTTTACTTTCATACGCATGCCGACTGCTGTACCCCCTGCTGTTATGCCTTCCCCATTCATCCAACATACCCCAAGTAAATTCTGAGCACTTAGTTTCTATTGAAAGCACTGTTGATTTGTTTGTATGGCAGTAAACTTTACAGATTGAGCATGTAGCATCTTAGGAGAATAATGTACATGAGCCATATCATCCAAAGGATCTAAATCAACCCATTGCTCCTCACTCTTTCAGAGGATTTGAGGAAGTTTATGGTGTGACTATTTGTTGCTGGATCCCACGCACATATCAAGTGGCTATGTGGGGCAATCAGCGATATCTTACTATGGAGGAGGAAATGCCTATGCTTCTATCCCGTGACATATAGATCTTGGTTACTGCCTTTATAATGAAGTACCGAACAAGTGGCATCGTTTATAGTTAGAAGGCTAGGCTTGTGTCATGTGGGTTCACCCGAACATATGTGGTGGACTACCAAAACATGTCGTTAACATACCTCTGATGGCTAAGTCATCATTGTCATCAGCTTCTTCGATTGATGGGCTTGGACCAGACAAACAATCTTGGGCACAAATCAAAGCTTCCACTGTAGATGGATCCAATTGGCTACCGTAAGCATCCAAACCTCGACCTCCTTTGCTGAACGCAGACTCAGAAGCAATTGTGGATATTGGAATTGCCAGAGGACCCGGAGCCAATCAAGACAAGATTCGATACTTGTTTTCATCAATGTAGAATACAAAAAGATTCATTTTTCTCGTCACTAAAATTTGCAGAGCTATCCAATACACATCAATCTTCGATTTTCCAATGTCCAAGCCCACCATCTTTTTTTCTTTTTGTGAAATTCAGCTTTAAAATCTTCCCTCTTCTTTCCCCCAATAGATCCATTTATATGATCACTAATCATATTTTTTTTGAAGAATGTCGCTAATCATGATAAGTGATTGAGATTGCTACATCAAGTTTGGATTGAAATTGTAAAGAGTATTCTTCGTAGATTTTTTACGTAGTTATCTCGACTTCACATATAAAATCATCTACCTCAGAAATTGAGTCGACTTTTGACATGTAAAATCGAATGCATGCGAATTGTTACTGAGGATCTAAGACTACGGTGAATGTGAAAGGTAAATTCCATCCGCGGTCTTTCCAATACTTTTTGAAATTGACACTCATTTTGCTGCTATACTTTTTATGGAGAAGTCTTCACTTGTGAGTAAAATATTCAATCCCTTTTAACTTCAAATATTTTGTTAAAAAATAAATTTGAGGTTGAATACCGATGCCTAGAAAAAACTTTTGTCGTATAAAATTCTTCTAAAGTTGCACAAATATTATCTGCTTTCTTCCGGTCTCCAATGCTGGGGATGTCATACAAATAGTGATTATGTGACTTCAGCGAGTAAAAAATTTCGCACAATTCAATGCTGACTATAGCATCAAAAAGGTGGAATTCCATAGTGTACTTACATCTAGAACGAGGCCCTTGCCCATAGAAACTTGTTCCTGCTTTGTAACCTGTTGAAATTCCCCCAGTCGACGTTGTGAACATCGTACATAATTCACCAAATTTTTGATTTTAGTAACAATCTCTTTAATTTCTTTAGTCCATCTCGGATGACTAAATTTAAAATATGCACCCAACACCATATGTGAAAAATCATTACGTTGAGAATACGATTGGACTTGGGAGCAAAACACTCAATCAAATTACTAACTACCACATCGTTAGCAGATGCATTGTCTGTTGTTTGCTGTAATAGTTCACAAATTTTTGTATCCCATTCAAATTAACGACGAACAATCATATCAAAGATATTGTCACCGGTATACAGAGATGGGAGTACACAAAAACTTAGAATATTTTTTAAGAGCCCAATGCTCATCAATGTAGTGGTCAGTGGTAGCGATATAACCAATTGTTTGGATTGATTTCCATAATTTATGGTTATGCAAACCCTATGGGAAGAATTTTTACTCTTCTCTTTTAAGTTGATCTTCTCAGTATCATACATTATTATGCAATCCCTTTTCAATGTGAATCAAGAAATGAGTTTGAACATCGATTGCATATTTGTCAAGAAAATCTTGAATAAATCTTTCTCAAGTAAGCATGTAATTCATGCTGAATAAATACTCGAGTTGGATCTTTTCAACTTCTCTCCTGATTAAATTTCCAATTCCTAAGGAATAGTAGCATTTTCATATGCAGGAAAATATAATAGTTGTTGGCCTTCATTTTTACTTCTACAATGTATACAAAATATTTATCAACATCTCTCTTTAAATGGCTGGTCCCACCTTGGGATCCACGTGACAATCTAGTGTCATTTTAAACACTCGCTTCCTTGATACCACCCTCGTTCAAATCAATGATTTAAAGTTATTCCAAACATTCAATAAAAGACATTTGGGTCGTTTGCGCCCCCAGTGTCGATTTCAATAGGAGAATTACAATCGCCAACCACATATTCATTTGCATCACCAATTCTAACATTATTGGCATCCACTATCAAACCATCCAAATAAAAAATTTATTTACTTATTTTTTAAGGAAAAATATTTACTACTTATTGATTAACAAACAAAAAAATTGTGTTTATAAGAAAAATGAATTAAAGGACATCTATTGCCTACTTTTGAAATTGTACAGAAACATAAAGTTGATCTCATGTTTCAAAACCTATATATTGCAAGAAATATATGTTTAAAAGAGAAAATGAATTAAAGGACATCTATTGCCTACTTTTGAAATTATCTAGAAACATTAAGTTGGTTGCATGTTTCAAAGCCTAATTTATTGCATGCAATATATATGTTTGGAATGATGAGTATGCATATCAAAGACTTAGTAATACATTAGTACAATACTTTGATCATCAGATATCTATTAATCACGTTAAATAATTGCAAAATTTATACTAAAGGGAAAGGTGTACAATATTCCATCATTTACTAGATGAAGACCCTTGGAATGTGTCGAGTCCAAAGATGTCGAAGAGGGTCGTGTCAATGTGATGCCGATTCAAGATAAGTCGATGATGATCGCAGAGAGAAGACATTGTTGAGGGGATGATGTGTCGATGCAGGATGGTGGAGGGGTTGTGTTGATGAGAGGGAGGGTGGGCACGATATTGAGTCAAGGAAACATTCGTTGACTTCCCAGGGAGGAAGACTAATAAGGGCTATCGTATATGAGCGTGGGGAGGGGTTATCATATACAACCTTGAGGAGGGGTTCGGCTAACAATGACGACATGGATGGGGCCGACAGTGACAATGGGGAGGAGATCACATGTAGGATTTTACCATATCTAGGAGAGAAAGGGAACAAAGGGTATTGGGATTTGTTGGGTGGGGGAGAGGAAGGGTTTGCTGAGTCTTAGTCATTAGGGGAGAGAGAAAGGGACGATTCGTTGGAGGGTTGAGGGTTGGAATAAGGGCATTGGAAAATCTAGGAATGAGATTCTCTGAGATTTGTTGCTATACAAAAAGAATTACCACGCGAAGAATGGGATTGGTTGGGTTTGTCAGGTCCAAGTTGAGATCGGGTCTGACACAACTCGTCCTTGAAAAATAGCAGAAGTTAAGAAATGGGTCCGAACCATATACTTAACGGGTTCGAGTTGGGTCCGGGCTTTTTCAGCTCAAGTCCGGGTCGGGTCCAGACTGTCCTGACCTAATGCTCCTCCCTATCTGGTACTCTTACAAAAGAGATAGTCAATAATATTCGGTATCATCCCACATCCAAGGTGACGTGGAACATTTTTGTCGCCACATTCTCTGGTAAGGAATGGGACGGAGATTTTCCAACTCTAGTATGACATCTTCATGGCTAAGCAGATGGTCGTTGTCTACATGCATTCTACTCCCTGTTGAGAGGCATGTTCGAGAAGCTCCATAGCTTCATGCCTTTAATTATCGAGAAACATATGGTGTATGTGAACTCGACAATGGTGGGCGTGTTTCCTATGGCTCATGATCCTCAGTATGATGCCGTACACAGCCAGCTTCTCACCGATACTTCAATACCTTCCATGGAGGAGGCTTACAACAGTCTGAGCAGGATCACAGTGCCCCCGACTGTTTACTACTCAAACCTTATCTGTTGTAGCCGCATCTCACAGTAGAGGAGCTTCAACACAGTTCGTAGGACGTGGTGTTTATGGTAGAGGAGGTGGATACTCTCTCTTGCATTGCACATATTTCAATCTTATAGGCACTCTGAGGATGCATGATTTCAGAATCATGATCGTCCTACATCTGCTCGTGTTGCTGAGCAATTTTTGCCCATTGCTACTGAGGCTAATTAGAAGCATGGTGATCTCATGTGCGAGGGAGATTATGCTCTTTCGAGTGGTTCAGTGCTCCTCTGGCCTCATCTGATGTAACTGCCTCTACTAGTTTTTCAGGTTCAGATTATGGGCTTAACACCTGTCACAAGGAAGGTCATGGACTTAGGGGCATCTCATCATCTGCGGTGACAAAGAACAATTTACATCCTACAGTTCGTTTACCACTGTTGGTATCTAGTCATTGCCGATGGGAGATGCTCTCCTATTACAAGACATGTAGAGATTCAGTTGACACCATCCATATGTTTGCAGAGTGTGATATACACACCTGTATTTTCTACAAATTTATTGTCTATCAGTCAGATTACCAAAGATTTTAATTGTCGTGCCATTTTCATCCATCTTTTCTTAGGTTTCAAGATATGCTCATGTGAAGGGTTAATCGGGTGTGGTCGTGATCAAGCGTGTATCTATAGATTGGTCCAATCTCCTTATGTCAGTAAATCTTCTATTCCTACTCAATTAGTCTCTCCGTATATGTGACACCTTAGGTTCGGTCATCTTCCTCTATAAAAGTAGTATAGAGTTCTCTCACAGATCTCCGCTCAGTCCATTTTTCAGTGTGATGCTTAATAGCTTGGGAAGCATCCTCATATTAGTTTTCCCAATCATCGTTGTGGTAGGAGTAATTCATCACTTCAGTTTTTGCATTTTGATATTTGGGGTCCCAATCGTGTTCTTGATCATCGAGGACACATGTTCTATCGTGTTCCTGTTAATGATTTCTCCAGACTTTATTTGGTCTTTCTATTGAAAAATAAGTGTGAGGCTGGTTTTCGTATGCAATTGAAATAAAGAATATTTTTCTACTACTATTAAGTATGTTCCCTTTGACATTGCTTTGGAGTTTTATACTTGTCAGCTATCTCAATTCTTCAAGTCTCATGGGATTCTCTATCGGTCTTCATGTGCATAAACTTCTCAGCTGAATAGTGTTGTTGCGCATAAACACAGTTATCTCTTAGAAGTGACCAGGAATCTTTTAGGAATCTAGCATTGAGATTGTTATGGTATTCGTGTTATGTCTTTTTCTATATTATTTATTTCTACTGTCCTGTTTATGTAAATTACCCTCAGAGCTTTTCTTCTCTATAAGAGAGCTTTAGGGTTAGATGGAATGCAACTTTTTCATTTCCCTCAACATGGTATCAGAGCGACGATCCTAAACCGGAGCCTGTGATCTAACCCTAGCCCCTCCCCACCCAAACCCTAGTTCCACGCGGTTGTCGCCACCCTCCACATGGGCTGCCGCCTCCCTTCACATGGAGTGCTACCTCCATCTACGCGGGCTGCTGCCTCCACCCTGTAAGGCTGCCATCCCTAGCACTTGCCCTTTATCTACGTGGGCCACCGCCTCTATCTCACGACGTGGGCTGTGCCTCTAGCACGTGCCCTCACAATTTGACGTCACGTCGAGGGTGCTCATGCCATCCCTATCATCTCGACCAGTCATATTGGGCACGGTCTAGGTCCTCTTTTGGATCTCTAGGGTGCTAAGGATCATCTACAAACATCCTAGTTACTCAAAGGACTCTCCAGAAGAATGTAAGAGGTTGTGGTATGAGTCTGCACCTACAACCATCTTTCTGTATATCAGTGTAGACGTTGGTATCTCTTTTTGCTAGTCCAGTCTTGAAGATAGTTGTTATCATGTCCGATAACAAAGTGGATGTCCCATCCCTAGGTGCCTTCAAAGGTCCGGCACCCTTCGTCAAAACGGATGTGAGTCATGTGACCAACTATAAACTGTAGGTCATGCAGTTCATGAGTTTGATGCAATGTAATGGCAAGAAGCATATCCTCACGACAGAGGAACCACGTGACAAGATTGAGACAAATGCCTCATGGGAGGCGGATGATCCTTATGCTCGTGTATGGCTATCTGGGACTGTATCCACGGAGATAGCTAATGATATACCGAGTCAACCTACTGCAAAGGCTATGTGGGACATTCTTGCCGCGACATACTCTCCGATAAAGCATGAGCCGAAGATACTCCATCTTCAGCATGATATCTTCACATCAAAGCAGAATAGTCGCCCTCTTCATGCCCTCTACACTTCTTTGAGGGGTATATTCAAGAAGTTACATTGGTACATACCATTGACTGCTATACCAGAGCAGCTCAAGGCTTACAGAGACTCTGTGATGATTGTAGTGTTTCTTGCTGCCCTGGATCCAGAGTATGATGCAATACGTGCGCAGATCCTCACTGATGCTACTATACCTCCGATGGAGGAGACATATCGTAGGCTGAGTAGACTATCTAGATCCTCTAGTAGTCTTGTACAGTCTTAGACTTTTTTAGCTATGGCGGCTTCACGTGGTCATACTCCATACCGTGGCAGGGGGAGTTCCAACCGCGACAAAGGAGGTCAACCTCGTCAACCGTGCACGTATTGCCACAAGACATGCCATTCTGAGGAAACCTACTATTCTAAGCATGGGTTTCCTGCGTCAGCCAGAGTTGCAGAGCATACACCACTGGTTGTGAGTTCATCACCTGCATCTGATCAGAGATTTTACAAGCTTGTAGCACGACTGAGAGAGATCATGCCTGACACATCTGTATCTACTTCTTCTCCTTCAGGATCCTCAAAGGTTGCTGCATCAGTATCTACGTCTACATCATGTATAGACTATGCTTTTACTAGTTGCTACAGGGCAGACATATCATGATGGATTATGGATTCCGGTGCATCCCATCATCTCTGTGGTGACCAACGGTCAGTTTAGTGTTTTTCGTCCTGTTCAGCCTGAACGATCAGTTGTGATAGCAGACGGTACACATTCCCCCATCACTGGTCAGAGGGAGGTGTAGTTGACCTTTACACCGAGGCTTCCTAATGTTCTCTATGCTCCTGAATTCTCTATGAACTTATTGTCAATTAGTCAAATCACCAGAGATTTACATTGTCGTGCCATATTTGATCCATCTGCTCTAGTGTTTCAGGACATACATACGGGCAGAGTGATTCGAACTGGCCGTGAGCACGGGGTCTTTACAGACTTGTGCAATCTCCGTACGCTGGCACCTCTTCTTCTCTGAGCACTGGGTCTGTTTCTCCGTACATTTGGCATCTGCGATTTGATCATCTTCCTGTGCAAAAGATGGTCCATGTTCTTCTACATATTTCTCCTCGCTCCACTTTTCAGTGCGAGGCCTGCCAGCTTGGGAAGCATCATCGGTCCTCTTTCCAGAGTCGTCAGGGTCTAAGTAGTCATAGTCATGTTTCCTTGGAATGTCTTTTCAAGGATTTTTAGCACTTTGTTGTGGGGTTGTCTTTTATAGAATGAGCACGATCATATTAGGAGGCCCTGCAGAGCAGTCAATGACATTTGATTATGGAGGAGGAGATGGCGGCTTTACAGTCACGTGGTACATGGAGTGTAGTCCATGCTCCACCAGGTGCATCTGTTGTTGGAAGCAAGTGGATATTTACTGTCAAGCACTGTGCTGATGGTACTGTAGACAGATACAAGGCCAGGTTGGTTGCTCGTGGGTTCACCCAGACATATGTTGTGGACTATCAGGACACGTTTTCTCCTGTAGCGCGTTACTCTACCTTGCGGATTCTTTATGTTGTTGCTGTGGTACGTGATTGGCCACTTTTCCATTTGGATGTGAAGAATGCTTTCTTGTATGGTGATTTGCAGGAAGAGGTATACATGTAGCAACCACCTGGGTTTGCTGCTGAGGGGGAGCCCGATATGGAGTGCCGTCTTCATAAGGCTATATATGGCCTTAAGCAGAGTCCAATGGCTTGATTTCTAAAGCTCTCAGAACTGATTGAACAGAAGGGGTTTGTCAAATCTACTGCAGATCATACTCTCTTTGTAAAGAGACACCAGAGAGGTATTGTAGTCATCTTGGTTTATGCTGATGACATTGTTATCACTGGCAGGATGAATATGGCATTCAAGTTGGTAAGGATTTCCTTGGGCAACAGTTTGTTACCAAGGACCTTGGTACGCTTCGTTACTTCCTTGGATTGGAATTTGCACGAAATCAGTAGGGTATGGTCATGACACAAAGGAAGTATGTCACTGATCTTCTATCTGAGACATGCATGACAGGATGTAGACCGGCTACTACCTCGATGGATCCTAATGCGAAGCTTTATGATGACGGATTTGAGGAGGTGGATAAAAGATGATACAAAGTGCTGGTAGGGAAATTATTGTATGTTACTATTACCAGGCCCGGTATATCTTTTGCTGTGAATAGAGTGAATCAGTTCATGGAGCAACCTAGGCAGGTGCACATGGATGCAGTTTTCATGATCTTGAGATATCTGAAGTCATCTCCAGGTGCAGGTCTTCTGTTTAGAAGAGATACGTCTCTCACTAGTCTCATTGTGACTGTCACTATACTCGTGATTTGATCCAAAAAGGGTTTATTGCAACATCTAATGTAGCATCAGGAGATCAGATTGCAGACATGTTTACTAAGGATCTGGCTAGAGGTCCTTTTCATCATTGTTGTTCCAAGCTGAGCATGATAGATATATATGCTCCAGCTTGAGGGGGAATGTTAAAATATTCGTGTTGTCTTTTTCTGTATTGTTTATTTCTACTGTCCTATTTATGTAAATTACCCTCAGAGCTTTTCTCCTATATAAGAGAGCTCTAGGGTTGATGGAATACAACTTTTTCATTTTCCTCAACAGAGATGATGTGGGTCAGGTCTGTTCCGATTGATTTAGCTATTGTCACACCTCTTCCCATGTAACTAATATGTGACAATTATGTCGCACTATTCGTTGGCAACAACCCATCATTCCGTGGGAGGGCCAAACACATCGAGTTGGATTGCCACTACACTATAGATATAATATAGAGGATCTATCTCTATATCCCATGTCATCTCAGGGGATCAAACCACATACATATTCGCCAAGGCTCTAGCCAGGAGGCCGTACCAGAAGTATTCTTCCAAGATGAGAATGATAGATGTCTATGCTCCAACTTGAGGGGGAGTGTAATATGAATTAATACCCTATGTATTTTTAATTTTTAATGTAATTTCTCTGTTGGTTATTTGTCGTCTAGGGTTTCTTCTCTATATAAAGGAGCCCAATGACTATAGAATAAACAAGTTGTTCACATCTTTCTGCAGGGTACATAAAAAAGTCAAGAGAATGTTATGGAAGGTTTACTTTTTAAAGGCATATAATTGCATTGACTGGAGACTTATCTGGATATTCCTTCCCACACATATTTTCCCGGATGAATGTATAATTTAGATGAAGAGGTGCATGCTGACGACTTCCTAGTCGGTTTGGTGAATGCGCACCAAGCAGGGGTTTCATTTAGCCACAAAGAAATGTTAAACAAGGATGCCCTCTAACACTGCTTCTCTTTGTTCTGTTTGTTGATGCATTGTTATGGCTGGTTTCTTGGGCAGTTCATGGGGAGATCTGCATTGTCATGCCTACGCACCCTGGGATGGACCTCCTAATATATTAGCATGTTATTCTTTTTGTTAGTGGGCGCCTCCACCAGTTTGACCCTAGATGCTGTTGGCAGATAAAATGGAGTAGAAGCTTGCATGTTAGAGGGTCTCTCATCGAGGGGTGGCCAGGAACCCCGCTGAGGGGGTGGCTTTTGGGCCGCAGCATCTGGTTGAGGGGGAGCGGCAACAGAGGCGGTTCGGGCTAGCTTATGAGAGAAGGGGGGGGGGGAGGTCCGAGAAGGAGGCGAGGGCTTTGTCGAGGGCCTCCTTGGCATCGGGTATGGCTTCTGAAGGTGCGTCTTTGGGAGTTTCCAGCTCGTTGGTGCTGCGGAACCGTTGTGCTGCCCTCGACAGAGGTATGGCGAGGCGCTTGGGGGTCATTCCCCCGAGGAAGATGGTCACCCCGTTGCTGATATGAAGATGCTTTCTTTGAACGTCAGGGGTCTGGGTTTACCCGAAAAAAGCCTCGGGGTACAGAATCTGTTGAGAGAGGCTGGGGCAGATAGATTCCTGCTTCAGGAGACAAAGTTGCAGTATTTGGACGATCAGGTACGACGGGAGATGAGCAGGGGAGGGGCTTTCTTGGTGGCTGAGAAAGAGGCAGCAAGTGCTTCGGGAGGGCTGCTATCTGGTTGGCGGTCCGACTTGTTCGACCTGGTGGGGACTTCCGTCTCGTTGTTCACATTGTCGGTCAGGTTGCTGCGGAGAGCGGATGGGGTTTCTTTGTGTGTCACTAATGTCTATGGCCCGTGTAGGCGGGAGGATGGTAGCTTGGCTGCGGACTCGAAGAGTGTGGTGCATGAGGTCAGTGATGGCATTTGGATCATCGACGGTGACTTGAATGTTACTCTGTTCCCGGATGACGGATCGGGGGGGGGGGGGTCTGACACCGGATTTGTCGAGTTTAGGCAGATGGTTCGTTCTCTGGGGTTGTCTGTTGTGGATGCGACCGGCTGCAAGTACACTTTGAGGAA
This sequence comes from Ottelia alismoides, assembly GCA_037367405.1. Lineage (NCBI taxonomy): Eukaryota > Viridiplantae > Streptophyta > Magnoliopsida > Alismatales > Hydrocharitaceae > Ottelia > Ottelia alismoides. Next base: position 219,852 of record JAZKJV010003717.1, on the reverse strand, counting down.
TTCGAGATCGAGGTCCAGGCTTGACAGGTTCCTGTTGTCGGTTGAGGCTGGGGAGGCTTTCCCGCTGGGAAGGGCTTGGGCTCTTCCGAGGACGCAATCCGATCACACTCCAGTTTGGTTCTCTGGGGAGGAGCGGTTGACTCGTTTCTCCTTTCGTTTAGAGAATAAGTGGCTGTTGGAGGAGGGCTTTCGGGAGCTGGTGGCCGATCATTGGCGGGGTTCTCTGGTGTCTGGTTCGACGGTTTCACGTTTTGCGGCAAAACTTGATTCCATGAGGCGGCTGTTGTTGACTTTTGGGAAGGATGTCGCCAGGAGGCGACAGGCAGTCAGGACATAGGCAGAGGCTGGGATATCCAGGTTGGATGGGTTGGATGATGACTGGGGACTGACTTTGGAGGAGGTAGAGGAGAGGGCAGTGTGGTTGGAGGTGGTGCTTCGGGAGGACGAGAAAGAGGAGGTTCATTGGCGGCAGAGAGCGAGGCAGAAGTGGCTAAGGGAAGGTGACAGCAACACACATTTCTTTCATTCCGTAGCATCGGAAAGGAGGAGGCGGAGTTTTTTGCACGAAGGGAGGTGGGAGGACAAAGGGTGTCGGACGAGAGGAACATTGGAGTCGTCCTACAGGAGCATTTTGTGCGGGCATCGAGGAGAGTGAGGGAGGAGAATGGGTGGGGCTGGACGGGCCGGGGGGCGGGGTCATTGAGCGGAACCCAGGCGGATTTGTTGGTGGCCAAATTCACGGAGGAAGAGGTGCGCAGGGCAGTTTGGGATCTGAATGCTGACGGGGCTCCTGGCCCATATGGCTTCTCTATATCTTTTTACCGGGAGTTCTGGGAGCTGCTGAAGGGTGACATTTTGGAGGTTCTGACTAAATTCAGGGGTGGTAACAGGGGTTTTGAGAAAATTAACAGGGCCTTGATTTTTTAGCTGCCAAAGGAGACCCCACTTGGTGTTGCGGACTACATGCCGACTTTTATTTCCAATGCCATTTATCTCATTGTCGCCAAGGTGCTAGCGAGCAGGCTTAGGGTTGTCTTGGCCTCTGTAGTGCTGCCGTCACAATCTTCTTTCATCCCGGGCCGGTTTATGGCGGATGTTATTGTCACAACCTCGGAGATCTGTCGTGAGTGGAAGAGGTCTTCAAAGAAGGGGACTGTTTGGAAGATTGACTACGCCAAGGCCTATGATTGTATCAGTTGGGGATTCCTGTGGACAGCGTTGCGAAAAAGGTGTTTTCCGGAAGAATGGATTGCATGGGTTAAGAGATGCGTAACCAGTAGCTCCTGCTCAGTGTTGGTCAACGGGAGACCGGAGGGTGGTTGGTTCCAACCGCAGAGAGGGGTGCATCAATGCTGCCCCTTAGCCCCCTGCTCTTTGTGATGGTTGCGGATTGTCTTGCAGTCTTGTTTCAACGGACGGTTGAGGAGAGTTGGTGTGAAGGCTTCAGGATGGGGGACATTTCCGTTCTGGTTTTGCAGTATGCGGATGACATGCTGATCTTCATTGGGGGGACAGAGGAGTAGAATCACAATGCGACTATTTCAGTGGATGTGTTTGGATGCTTATCTGGCTTGCAGATTAACTGGCAAAAGTCAGTCCTGGTTCCTATGGGGATGGATGGCGACGAGAGTAACAGATTAGCGGCGTGGGTTGAATGCCTTTGGGGAGATTGCCGATTACATATGTCGGATTGCCACTGGTTGATGGTAGACCGAGGAAGTCCGATTGGGATTGTGTTCTTCGGAGAATGGAGCATCGGTTGGAGGGGTGGAAGGCTACCACTCTGTCCAAGGGTGGGAAGCTTACTTTGCTGAAGCACGTTCTTTTAGCCATTCCGATTTTTTTCTTCTCGATAAGGAGAATGCGTACTGGTGTTAGAAGGAAGGTGGAAGCTTTAATGAGATCCTTTTTCTGGTCCGATGGAAGGCAGACATCGAGGGGGTTGCACCTGGTGGCTTGGAAGGATATCACGGTAACAATTTCGGAGGGGGGCCTTGGTGTAAGGGATGTGGATTCAATGAACAAAGCCTTGCTCGCCAGGTGGGTAGTACGCATTTGTGGTCCAGCCGACTCGCCGGTGTTGCGGTTGTTGAGGGAGATATATGGTGTCACAGGGGAGTTGGTGGCAGTGAGGAAGCGTCACGAGTCCTCGTTGTGGAGTGGGATCTGTGACGTGATTCTGGGGCTCAGGTCTCTTCTTCGGTTGAGGTTGGGGAATGGTATGCGTTTCCGTTTTTGGCAGGATGACTGGACAGGGGACGGGGCGTTGGCATACCGCTTTCCTAGGTTGATGTTGTTGGCTGTTGACAGGGGGCGCGGGTGGCGGAGGTGACTGACTCTGCGACGTGGGCACCGAGGTTCCTTGTTGTTCTCTCGTATCAGAGGATGGAGGAGTTTTTGCAGTTGCTTTCCGAGGTTCCCTCTGTCGGGGAGATGTCAAGCGACCCCCAATCATTTTGTGTAGGAAGACGGTAAGTTCTCGGTGAAGCTTGCATACAAGAAGCTGAGTGGTGGTGTGGTGGAGCGAGACGAAGACTTATGTGCGGACTTGAAGGTGATTTGGGTGGCTAAGATCCCTACTCGGGTTAAGGTCTTTCTTTGGTGTCTAAGGAGAGACCGGATATGTGACAAAGTGAGAAGATGCAGACTGCTGGGTGCGACGGATACGACGTGTGACAGATGCGAGGACGACGTGGAGGATGCGGACCACATTTATTTTGGCTGCAGATCTTCGGCCAATGTGTGGGAGTCGTTGGGGCTTCCGTGGGTTCGGTCATCCGATGCGGAGCTTTTTTGTAGATCTATTCAGGCGGTCGGTCTTGGGTCATCCGGTGATGTCTCCAAGGCCTTTGTCGCGCTCTAGGCTATTTGGCTTGGTAGGAATGATGCAACTTTTAAGGGACAACGGTTTTACTTTGAAAATGTACTTGCTCATTGTAATGCCTTGTACAATTTCTGGATATCCAGCTAATGTACCATCTCATTTATTAATGAATACTTTGGTGTGGTGACTCCCGCCATGGGAGGTCTCCCCTGTTTTCATATTCAAAAAAAAATTGAGGGGTGGCCAACTCGTGCTTCTAAAGGTCATGCTTTTGATGATTCACATCTTTTTTCCGCCTTCATGCATACTTTTAGTTGGGGTGAAGAATCAGTTGGAATCCTTAATATAGAGATTCTTCATGTTTTCCACTAAGGAGATGTTGGTTATACCCCTAGTGAGGTGGAAGGTGGTGCACAATCTATAGAGGATGGTGGCCTTAGGGTGCTTAGTTTGAAAGTTATGCACAAGCATTGCTTGCTATGCATGTCTCACATAGGGTGTCGGCTTGAAATTTTTTTCTGCACTTTGATTAGTGGCATCTATGGGGTCACATGTAGGCGTTTTGTCTTGCTGGTGCGGTTAGTTCCTAGCCTACATTCTAGTAGGGGATCTACTCTATAGTTTTTGAGATGTCATCCCCCCTTTTGTCCCGTGTAATGAGGGGCTAATGACTTCTATTTCTAAAGATTTGGATTTATCTAGGAATTATCATTCGTACTCCAATCATCCAGTTCCCCCTCATCGACATGACATGAAAAGTATCATCTTCTGCAACAACAACTAGAGTATGCGTTGAGTCAAGGTTGTTAGTATTGTCATTTATTCCGTGTGGGTGAGTGTTTCTCTTTTTATCCAAGCTGAGCATTTCATGCTTCAGCTTGAGGGGGAGTATTGAGAGAATTGTGTATGGGCAACATATGCGTGCAATTGTTTACTCTCACATTTCCTAATAGTGGGACTTGATTGAGTTGGTGAGGTTATATAAAGAGTCCTTCACCCTTTGTACTTGATGAGAAACTTAATAGCGTATCAGGCCCTTTATTCTTTCGTGATTTTTTCATGTATTTTTTCATGTTTTCCCTTTATTTCTAATTATTCCGCTGTTTTTTAATTTATATTTCATAGTTATTGCTTGATCATGTCATGTTGGGTTCTCGGCATGCATGATTGTTGCAGGGTGTGGATGCTACTTGCCATTAGTGTGTTAAGGTGTTGGAGGATATCGACCATCTCTTCTTTACCTGTGTTACCTCGAGAGATTGTTGGGAGAGGTTTGTTATCAAGGAGTTGTCCTATGACCTTGCTCTTGCTTCGTGGGAGTCCATTGGCTTGTCATACGCTTTTGAAGGTGGCCGGATTTGTTCACTTTCCCGGCTGTGGGCGATTAGACTTGCGAGGAGCGAAGTGATCTTTTGGAGTGAAAGACTATCTTCAGAATGTACTAGAGCATGCCACGATTCTAAAAGATTTTGTCTTTGTAATACTAAAACATGTGAATACAGAGAGTTTGTGCTAGCCTACTTGGTGCACACCTTTTTCCTAAATAGAGGTTTTATTTATATGCTAAATTAAGGGAACCTTGATGTTATGGCAGAAGTTTTTTCCATGGGATCCAAAGGTCGCATGCTTGAGTCAAGGAATTAACCACTTTTAAAATTGCGGGGTTATAATATAGACCGAAATAGTCTGGCCCGTTGAGGGACCTGCATAGTTGGTGGTTTCCCTTCATCTATTATTCTAAGCTTTTTGCAATCTGCATAGTTTTCTAGAGATCGTTGTTGATCCTGCTTTCATGATCTCAAAACTTTATTGGATATCCTTTTTTTATCTTTTGAAAGTGCGAAAACATTCCGTTGAACTTTTGTGGATGCAACAATTAACTTCAGCTATATATATGTATACTTAGGTATGCTTGTGCACCAACCCCATTTGGCTCGTGAAAACAAGGATGCAGCTACAGACATCATTCCATCAAGGCAGATCATATTCTGGCTTCTCTGGTAATCTCCTCCCCTTCTATTTTTACCTTGTCAAGATTGCTGGTGGTTATTATGGTTTAACTGTGTGAAGTACAAATCTTAGATCCAGACAAAGTTATTACATTTAATGCAAGTAATTGAGAAAAAAAATTATAGGGTAATTGTGAAAAAAGTGATAGGCGTTATCTTAAACTCACACAGATATATTTGATTGACTAGGTAATATTGGGTAAACTAATTGGTGATTGAAGTTTTTGATAGCCATATTGAAGGATTTCATGCAGTTAAACCTAAAGACGGCAGGAGTTTTTTTGCTCATTGCTTCTCTACCTGTATGAAGTCTTGGGTCTGCTAATTATAGAACATTGTTTCTGATGTTAACTTGTTCCAGGACTGTTGCTTTGAACTTACATTAATAACTGTATATAGAGAATGGGGATGTGGTTTTGAGTAAATATCCTCTGCGGTATACTTCGAAGATGGTTAACCAATTCTATTTTGTCCGACTGTAAACCTAAACTAATCTTTTTCTGTATTCCAAAAGTTGATTATACCTTGCAATAAGTAATCTCCCAAAGTAGTTGTTAATCTCTCTTCATTTGCAATTTCACACACAGATGCATTGAGAACCATACTGAAAGAAGAAGGACCGCTTGCACTTTATAAGGGGCTTGGGCCTGGTCTTCTGCTTGTAAGTTTACTCATTTTTGGCCAAATCATATTTCTACGTTGAGGCATTATAGTATCTATGACAGAGGATGTCTATTTGTTACGCAGTTGTTGACATATTGCCTGTCAGACATGCTTCTTGAACAATTTTCCCTTAATAAATTTTCCATCCATATATTAGGGCATTATCATGTCTGATAAATTACATTGAAAGCTTTTTTTAAATGAGAAAAATGGTAAGAATATACAATAATGCAAAGCCGGACTTCTATATTCACAAGTTCAAATCAATTTTTTTTACAAGGACCGCAACTCAGTCAGAACGCTAGCATGCTTTAACACAGTTGCTACCTAGAATCCCTACCATGCTTTAACACATTTTTTTACATAGAGTCTCTCATGACGGAACACCGTACCATTCCGAGCTAGCCCCGAAGTCCACGCGCTGGACAAGGATGCCACTACCCAACCCATCCCAAGTAGCCCCAGTAGAGACCAAAAATCCACCATGCTCGAGACCCCCGCCCTAGTGATTGCATCCTCACCCCAAAATCGCAGTAGAACTCCCATAGGTTAAGAACAAGTGATCCACGTCTTCGATTGAGTTCAAACACCGCAGACATGATACATCAACCTCCTGAAAGATCTTGGTTGGATGGTCCCTATTCATCATGCTGACCATTCGAATCAGCCAGATGAAAATCTTCACTGTTGAGAGAATCTTCTAGTTCCATGTCTCCCTACAGTACTGAGTAAGAATCCAATGATCAAAATCAAGAGAAGCAGAGAGAACATTGGGCAACTTATTGACTGTAAACTCCCCGTCCACCCAAGAAAAGCAATCACGTTCATCTGTCGGTCCTTCAACACTGTTCAGAAACTCGGTCATCTTCAAGAAATCTTCCACCCTTTAATCAGAGAGCCCCAAGGGGAAAGATGGGTTCCACACCACATTTGACTATGCATCTGTCAAAATCAGGCTGTGATTGATAGCCAAAACAAACGGACATGGGAATCAATTGCGAAGAGCTATATCATCAGAGTAGTTGTCCCCCCTAAAGCTTATAATTCCGACAATCATCTAGGACAATCAGTAAGAAATGCGATCTCTCTGGCGAGGTGACACTAGGGTGCTAATCAAATCGACTACCTTGAAAACACTTCGAGCCAAATTCTATTCATTTTAAAAGTTTCAAATCCGATCTCGAATCAATTTTAAATGAATTTGCTAAGTTGGCCTAAAATTCGATTCATTTTTATTTTGAATTGGAATTATTATTTGATTTTTTAAAGATTATATACATTAATTGATATAAAGAATGCTATAATTTTTAATTTATAAAGATTTATTTTATCATTCCATTTTAGAACATAATATAGATAACTGTTGAGATATTTCCTTTCTTACAGTTTCCTTATTTATTGTCTTCTTCATATAATTTGTCCAATAGGTTCTTCTCCTATATAAGAGAACCCAATGACCTCTCATTAATGTAATCAATTCATTTTCCTTCCACATGGTATCAGAGCGACGATCCTAGACCGGAGTTTCCTTATCCCACCAATACCCTAGCCTTACCTGCGCCGTCCTCCCCCCACTGCCGCCCAACCTCTCGGTCGTCGTCGCCCAGCCCCTTGGCCGCCACCGCCCAGCCCCTTGGCTGCCGATGCCCATCCCCTCGATCGCCGGCCAGCCCTACCGGCCATTTCCCAGGCCTCCCAGGACGATCAGGCCGCCCGCCGCCCAGACCTTCCGACTGCATCCATGGCAAAACCTGATTTATTCGGCCGTCCAGACTACCCCCGGGTCTCCCAAGCCCTCTCCCGGCCCCCATAGGTCGCCGTCGACCCCTCCTGTGCCTATCCGTGCACCCCTGCGGCTCGATTTGTAGTATGAATCGGTCTGATTTTTACCAGAAAATGTGATTTCAAACCCATAAATCACGTTTCCGACCCTAGCGAGCAACAAAGATTGATGAGGATGGTTCTATGAGTCTGCACGTACAACCAATCCTCCGTATGATCATGTAGACTCGTTCCTATCGCTCTACTCTCCAGCATGGAAGGACATATCGATATCGTTTCGATATCGTATCGATATCGATATATCGACGATATATCGCCGGTATATCGCCGATATATCGCTATATCTAGGAATCTTTCTAAAGGAAATGCCTGAAATCGGATATATCGATATATCGATTTCGATATCGGTCCCATGTTGATATCGATATATCGGCGATATATCGCCGATATATCGGGATACGACCTTCCATGCTCTCCAGTTGAGTTCCGTTGTTCAATCGTTTTTTCATCATGTCAGAGAACAAGGATGATGTTTTTTCGTCCGGAGCCTTCAAGGGCCCGACTCCCATTGCTAAGATGGATGAGACTAACTATGAGTTTTGGTCCATGCAGTTTCTCACCCTCATGCAATGCAACAAGGAGCATATCCTGGCAGATCCTGAGCTAATAGGTGAGACTGGGGTAAATGCTTCTTGGAAGCAAGATGATGCGTATGCACGTGTTTGGCTATGTGGGACCCTTACCACATAGATAGCCATTGATATTATGAATTAACTCAGTGCTAAGGTGATGTGGACACTTTGGCTTCCACTTATGCTCAAGCGAAGAATGAAGTCAAGATTCTTTTGCTATAGTTTGACATCTACAAGGCCAATCAAAATGGTCGTCTTCTGATCGTACTACGGTTCACTCGGTGGCACATTTTTGAAGCTTTATGGCTATATGTTTATTACAACATCTCTTGAGCAACAGAAGGCATATAGGAACACCATGATGGTTGGAATTTTCGTGGCTGGCCTTGATACAAAGTATGATGCAACACGTACTCAGCTTCTCATTAGAGCTACCATACCTCACATGGAGGAGGCCTATAGCCATCTTAGCTGGATTATCATGCCTCCTACGACCACTCCTCAACCCTCATCAGTTATAGCCGTTTCTCGTGGTCTAGAGGACACATCCCCTGTTGCATAGGTGGGGGACGTCAGTGTGGTCCTTGCACCTTTTGCCATCGACTAGGACATGCCGATGATACATGCTACCAAAAACAGGGATATCCTGTTTCTGATCGCTTGGCAGAACCGATTGAACCTTCAGATACACTTGCTTCCTAGGCCGTTCCTCGCCTGGATGATATCGCCTCTCGTATTCGAGAGATCGTGACTCCTATTGCAGGAACCGCCATTATAGATACCACAACCGCAACCAAAGCCTCTTCGAGCTCCTCAGGTATCACTTATGCTTTCACTGGTAGTAATGGTGCATATATGACAGTGGATAGTGAACTTCAGTGCTTCCCATCATGGATGGCCATATCGCGATATATCGGCGACATATCGGGTATCGACAGGTAACGTATATATCGCCGATATGTCCGATATCAGGTATCGACAGGCAAAAAAGGCGAGATTCGGTCCGATGTCGGCGATATGGCGTCGATATATCGTCGATATATCGGTATCGACATGGTACCGATATCGATACCGATATCGATATGTCCTTCCATGCTTCCCATCACTTTGTGGATACAGAGCATGACTGAGATCCTACAGGACCATACCACATGGTAGATGGGTTGTTATTGCCAATGGTGACTACTTATCCATTACAGGTGCATTTGACATCGTCCATGCATCTTCAGAATGTTTTATATGCTCCTGACTTTAAGATTAATTTACTTTCCATTAGTCAGATTACTAAGGATCTGCATTGTCGTGCCATCTTTGACCCTTCGTCTCTTGGTTTCAGGACGTAGTCATTGGAAGGGTGATTGGATGTGGCTATGAGCAACAGGGGCTCTACTGACTGGTCCAACCTCCTCATATTGGTGTTTTTATTATACCTACTGGACCCGTCTCACCATATCTGTGGCATCTTCGTTTTGGCCACCTTCCTCTGCATAAGCTATGTCATGTTCTCCCTCAGATTTCCACGAGATTCTCCTTCCAGTGTGAGGCATGCCAGCTTGGGAATCATCATCGTTCTTCCTTTCCATCCCGTTAGGGTCTGAGCAGTTCTCAGTTATTTAAGCTCCTTCATTTAGATATCTGGGGTCCGAGTCGTGTTCTTGATCACTAGGGACACCGTTTTTATCTTGTTGTTGTTGATTATTTTTCTAGATTTTTCTGTGTCTTTTTATTGACGAATAAGTCCGAGGCTAGATCTGTGATTAAAATTTTTATAAATGAGATAAAGAATATTTTTTCTCCCAGTGTCATATATTCGTTTTGGTAATGCTTTAGAGTTCTGCACCTTACAGCTTTCTGACTTTCTTAGATCTCTTGGCATCATTCACCAGACCTCATGTGCCTATACATCCTAGCAGAATGGTGTTGCCGGGTGCAAACAGTCACTTACTTGATGTGACCCGAACATTGTTGATACAAAGTCGTGCTTCTCATGCCTACTGGGGAGATGCTATCCTTACGACTTGCTATCTGGTAAACCGCATGCCTTCGTCTATATTAGGGGAGAAGATTCCTTTCTCAGTTGCGTTCCTCGAGAATGATCTTTTCTATCTTGCCCCTTGTGTATTCGGTTCAGTTGCTATTATCCATGATGTCTCTCCAGGTCGTGACAAGTTCTCTAGAGCCATCAAGTGCGTTTTTATCGGCTACTCTCGTACCCAGAAGGGGTATCGTTGCTTTGATCCGCTCACTCAGAAATACTTTGTGAGTGCTGACATTACTTTCTTTTAGTCTATCACATATTTTCTCCTATAGGCATCATACTAGTACTGTCGACTCTAACGATGAGATCTATATGCCTCCAGCTCCTACTGTCCTACTATCACCTCAATTTACACCTGCTCTACCACCATCTCCTCTACGACCACCACTACCATTGCCACTGCCTATACACCTACTCCTGCATCTACACCTGCTCCTATGGCTCCACCTCGTATTGTAAGTATGTAACTCTGTTTTTGCCACGTGTTTTTACTCGTAGGTCTCGCTCGGTTCCCCTTGCTGACAGGCCTTGCCCATCATTCAACATGCCTCAGGTATGTAATGAGCACATTGTTTCTACTCATGACACTACTGAGTTATCTGTGCAGCAGGATTTCATACATGATGAACAGGTGCCATTGGCAGATGATCTTGATGTGCTGATTGCTCTGCACAAGTAGAAACTTAGGAGTGCTACTTTTCCTCTTGCAACCCAGGTTTCCTTGAGCAGACTATCAGAGGATTTCAGAAGGTTTGGCACTGCCAGCCGTGGAGATATCACGGACATATCAAGAGGCTCTTCAGGACAATCAATGGAGATTAGCCATGGAGGAGGAGATGGCCGCGTTACATTCACATGGTACGTGGAGTCTTGTTTTTGCTCCATTGACGCATCCGTTGTAAGATGCAAATGGGCGTTCACTGTGAAATACCGTGTAGATGATGTGCGGATTGCTATAAGGCGAGATTTGTGGCACGTGGGTTCACCGAGACATATGGGGTGGACTATCAGGATACTTCCTCTCCAGTTGCCAGACATTCTACATTGCGCATTCTACTTTCTGTTGCTGTGACACGGGATTGACCGCTTACCAGCTTGATGTGAAGAATACCTTCCTCTATGGTGATCTACAAGAGGAGGTTTACATGCAACAACTATATGGGTTTGTTACTGAGGGGGATGTCAGAAGGTTTGCAGGCTTCACAAGGCTATCTATGGCCTTAAGAAGAGTCCAAGAGCATAGTTTCGGAAGCTCTCGGACTTGATAGAGCAATGAGTTTGTGCGATTAATTGTAGATCACTCTTTGTTTGCACACATGACCCATACATGCACTATTTTTTTTTGAAGCCAAAAAAAGGGGTAACACGCTATGGTGTCCGCTCCATTATATTAAACGAAAGAAAGGAAAGAAATCCACGACTCAACACAATCCCTGGAATGTATAATGACGTTCTCACAATAGAAACGTTGTGAAGAAAAAAACATCACCATTTCTTGCTTGCCAGATTGCCCAAATATGAGCCAAAGGCTGTAGTACTTCCCTCCTTGGTTTATCATCCGCCTCCGCAACAAAGTTACAAAAGACCTCTATGTTTTGTGCATTGATCCACCTCGAACCAAAATCAGTCCAAAATTGCGAAATTACCGTGCACTGGAAGAAGAGACAGTCGATGGTCTCGATGTAATTACTGCATAGTGATGCAGCGTGATCTCGAATTATAGGGCCGAATTTATTTAATTAATTAGTGGTCAATTTTATTTACGTTTTTAAGTTGTCGTAATTGTCTAATTAAATAATTGAGATCGCATGTGATCTCAACGTTTATTCGAAGATTTAATTTGGTCAATTAATTAATTAGAGTCCAATTAGGGTAATTAGAGGTCAATTTGGATTTTAAATTTTGTCAGAGTCAAATTAGGATAAGTTGGTTGTCAATTTTTAATTAGTTTACTATTTTTGTAACCCCATCTCTCCTATATAAAGAGATGGTAGCCCCATGTTTTTAGACAGTCAAGTATTAATGAAATTTTGAGATTTTATCTCTCCTTTCCCCTCTCCCTCTCTCTCCACGCGATCTCCGCGGTTCTCCTCCTTCAACCTCTCGTATTCCAGACGAGTTCTTCTTCTCAACCCTTCCAATTTCTTCTTCTCAACCCTTCTAATTCTTCTACCAAAAATCCACCCAAAAATATTATTATTTCGATGACGCCGATTTTCATTCCGCATCACATAGCACGCACAAGTTTGACATCCCCTCAAAGAGCCTTGCACCTTGGTCCCTTGTTATAATTTTTTTCCTTAGTAGCCACATAAAGAAACCAACTTTCTCATGTATCTTTAGCTTCCAAATAATATTGCAATCTCTAATGACAATGTTCGTCATCGTAGCCAGCAGTCTGCAAATTGCCCCAAAAGCCCTTTTAATCGAAAAAGACTTGTCCCTCCACACCCATTGGTCGCGCTCTTCAGAAGGCCCATCAATCTGCCTTAGCGTCTCCAGGAGCAACAAGAATTACTCCAACTGTTGGTCCGAGAAATTAATAGTGAAGGACGACATGCAACTACCATAAATCCTGCAATCAGCGACACATGCACCATGATCATTCGCCAAAGCAAACAGACGAGGGAATCTACTGGCAAGCGTCCCACCTCCCGTCCAGTTGTCGGTACATAAAACAAAAGAATTGCCATCTCCAAGAACGAGCCTGGAAGGGTTCTGAAAGTAAGGCATGACCGATTGGAAGCCCCTTCAGTGTGGTGAAACATGCGAGCCATGTTGATGAGCCAAAAGATCTGGTTGCTTGATGTCACCAATGATGCGTAAGAGTCTGCAACAGATATCCTCTCTCTCCCCCATAATCTTTTCACCTACTTAAGAAACAACGCCTTGTTCACGGTTTCCAAGCATCTCACTCCGAGCCCGCCCTCAGTCTTTGTCAACGTCACCATCTCCTAGTTCACCAAGTGGATGCTCGTATCCTCCTGACCCGCCTTACTCCAAATGAACCGACGCATCAGCTTCTCCATCTGTCGTCGAATACCGTTAGGCAAAAGTTGAGATGACACGAAGAAAACTGGAATAGCTGCTAGAACCGCCTTCACCAATACCAAATGCCTACCCCGAGAACGCATTGCCGCCTTCGAACCAGTAAGTTTTTTCCATCTTTTCCACAACCGGTAACCACTCTGGCAATCCGATTCTGCCCAAAGCCAGAGGGAGACACGTGTCACGCCGAGGATACATGCTATTCTTAGCATGGATTTCCGGCCTCAGCACGAGTAGCCGAGCACGTAGCATAACCGTCGGCATCAACTTCAGATCGGAGGTTCGAGGAGCTCGTTGCTAGATTGCGGGACATTATACCTCTCGTATCTACATAATCTCCAAGAGGCCCTTCAGATATTGCTGCTTCAACCTCTGCCAGTACCTTTGCCACTGCTAGCACCTCAGGTAGTGCTTATGCTTTTACATCAAGTCATGATTCTGATGTCTCAGAATGGATTATGGACTCTGGTACGGCACATCATCTTTGCTGAGACAAAGATGAACTTACCTTATACAGGGAGATTCCACTGAGGCGATCTGTTATGATAGCTGATGGGACTCATTCACCCATTGTTGGATTACTTTATCACCGTCCATGCATCTACAGAATGTGCTACATGCCCTTGATTTTTCGATGAATTTTCTTTCTATCAGTTAGATTACGAAGAATTTTCACCGTCGCGCTATATTTGACCCATCGTCTCTTGTTTTTTAGGACATTCTTACGGGCAAGGTGATTGGCTCTGGCTTGGAGCAGGATGGTCTTTATTGTCTGGTCCGTATCTCCTACCTTGGCGTCTCCTCTCAGTCTAGCGGACCGATCTCTCATTTTACATGGCATCTACGCTTTGGTCACCTCCCTCTTCATAAAATGCGTCATATCTTGCCTCAAATTTGACCAAGTTCTTCCTTTCGATGTGAAGCGTGTCAATTTGAAAAGCACCGTAGATCAAGCTTCCCTAGTCATCAATGTCAGAGTAGTATCTCCCCTTTGAGCTATTTCATGTCGACATTTGGGGTCCGTGTCGTGTTCCTGATCACCAGGGATACAAGTTTTATCATGTCGTCATTGATGATTTTTCTCGTTTGTCGTGTGTTTTTGTTAAAGAATAAATCTGAAGCAGGGGATGCTATTAAAAATCTTATAAATGAAGTGCAGAATGTTTTTTCCTCTACTGTGAAATATGTACGTACGGATAACGTTTTGGAATTTTGCATTCGTTCTCTTTCACAATTCTTTTCATCTCGAGGCATTATTCATCAAACCACATGTGCTTACACGTCTCAACAGAATGGCGTTGCTTAGAGAAAGCATCATCATTTTCTTGATATCACTCGGACCCTACATATCCAGAGTTGTGCCCTTATTTCTTTTTTGGGGAGATGCAATCCTTACAACATGTTACCTTTTGAATCGTACACCATCTTTGGTACTAGGTGAGAAAATTCCTCTTTCTGTTGTCTTTCCAGATAAGGAATTATTCTCACTTACTCCTCTTATCTTTGGTGTTGTTGCATTCGTTCACCCGTTGTCTCTGAGACTTGACAAGCTCTCACCTAGGGCTGTCAAGTGTGTTTTTGTTGGTTACTCTCAGACTCAGAAGGGATACCGTTGCTATGATCCTGTAAACAGGAAATATTTTGTTAGTGCTGATGTCACATTCTTTGAGTCTGTCATGAACTTCTCCCCTACAGGTGACAAGTTGGCCTCATCCACTTCTGATGAAGAGATCTATGTTCCTCCTCCTACTCCTTCGTATCCACCAATGCCCATCCTTGTTCCTGTTGTCACACCAACATCACCACCACCACCACAACCAACTGTTTCGCCCTTACCTAAATTCTATACCCGTCGGTCAGTTCGTGCTCATGGTGCTCGTCAATCATCCAGCAAGCCTCAGGTTTGTCCATATATTATTGTTAACGATGGGTCAGATAATGTGCAAGTATAGGAATCATCGTTGTAGGAGAATAATATACCGGCGAGTATTGTTGCTGATGATCTGGATGTCTCTATTGCTATATGGAAACAGAAGCGTACCTGTGCATCATATCTTCTTGTTTCACAGGTTTCCTTCCATCGTCTCACGGGGGACTTTCAGAGGTTTGTTGTTGCTTTATCGGTCGTGGAGATACCACAAACTTATCAGGATGCCTTGAAGATTGTCTGCTGGTATTCCGCTATGGTGGAGGTAATGACTTCTCTACAATCGCAGGGTACATGTAGCTTGGTTCCCGCTCCCTCAGGAGCATCTGTTGTTAGTTGTAAATGGGTGTTCACTGTTAAATATCATGCAGGTGGTAGCTTTGATCGTTATAAGCAAGGTTGCAAAAGTCGGTAGTCGGTACTCGATCGGCTAGGTCACTAACTAAGGATTAATCGACAGTCGAACAATTTATCGGATTTAGTTGGACTTTAATTAGCTTTGAATTTTATGATTATTTTAAATATGTAACTCATTTTATACATATATTTACATTGATTTTGTACATTTTTATACTACCATAATAAAATTGAATTTAAATAAAACATTAAGCATATTATAATAAGTTTGCTTATAAAAAAAGCAAAACGTTAAAAAAATATGGTATCTCCAAGCACAAATTGGTCGATTAGTGTATCTAATCGGAATTAGTCGGTACTTGATCGGCCACCCCACTAACTGGACTAGTTAGACCTACTAGTCGGGCCAGTCGGGTGATTTTTACAACACTGGTTACAAGGCAATGCTAGTGGTGCGAGGTTTTACTAAAACATACAACGTGGATTATATGGACACCTTCTCCCCAGATACCCGTCAATCCACTCTCCGTATCCTTCTGTCCGTTGCTGTGGTACGTGATTGGCCCTTGTTTCAGCTTGATGTTAAGAATGCTTTCTTGTATGGTGATCTGCAGGAAGAAGTCTACATGCAGCAGCCTCCGGGGTTTGCTACTGGGGGGGGGGGAGTCACATGGTATGTAGACTTCATAAGGGTATATATAGCCTTAAACAAAGCCTACGGGCGAGGTTTCATAAGCTTTCCCATCTAATTGAACAACAAGGATTCAAAAGATCTAATGCGGATCATTCTTTATTCGTCCAGAAGACCTCTAGAGGTACGGTTGTCCTCATGGTCTATGTTGACGATATATTGGTTATAGGAGATGATACCTAGGGGATAAAAATGGCAAAAGAATTTCCGAGCCATCAGTTTATTACTAAGGATCTTGGCACTCTATGATATTTTCTAGGGTTGGAGTCTGTCGGGAATGCACAGGGTCTTATGATGACCCAAAGAAAATATATTACAGATATGCTTGTCGAGACGAGCATGGTTGGTTGTCGACCATTAACTACTCCTCTGGACCCCATCATGAAATTATACATTAATGATACAGAGGAGGTTGACATGAGAAGGTATAGAGAAATGGTGGGTAAGCTTCTCTATATTACTACCACTCGACCTGATATTGCCTTTGTAGTGAGTCGAGTGAGTTAGTTCATGGAGCAACCAAGACAAGTACATATTGATGCCATATATATGATACTAAGGCATCTAAAGTCATCTCCTGGCATAGGATTGCTATTTAGAAAGGAAACAAATATTTCTATTTCTGCATGTGCGGATGCTGATTATGCAGGATGGCCTAAGGATCGGAAGTCTACTTCAGCTTTTGCAATTTTTGTGGGTACTTCTTTGGTTTCTTGGAAAAGCAAGAAACAAACAGTGGTGGCCAGATCTATTGCTGAATCTGATTATAGGGTCATATTTTTAATAACAAGCCACAGAGCTAACAAGTGTCACCAATTTAACATTTGCATTAATTTACATGTAACATAAGAAACTGGCAATTTGTGCATGTACCCCAAATTATGACGGAAGAGAAAGAAAAACAATTAAATTATCGTCTATATAAAGTATAACATGCGTACCGTTGAAAGTAACTGCGGAAGCTCAACGTCCAATTGTCAGACTACTATTGTAGTGCATGTGCTTTACCTGTCACTCATGTTGGGAACAGGAGAAATGTTAGCAAAAGTTGAGAACAATCAAATTTATTAAAATATACCACAGGTATTTGAGTGATTTAAAAAATAAGCAAGTAGATATGGTCTGACATTTAAATTTAACAAGGTACTTGTATGGAAATTGATTTTCAAGCTGTTCTGTATATGCATCCCCTTTTCATCCACCACCCCTTAACTTTCCATATATAACATTTTTATTTATTGATTATATGATCCATATGTTATCATCTTTTTATGACTTATAACCCACGTTGATGGATCTTGGGATTGTAGATGATGAATCTCCGCTCTGATCTTTATTTTTGTCTAATTTCTCAAGCTTAGTATATAGTCTGTGATCTTGATCCAAGTGTGCCCTCACACTATGACTCTAAGGCGTGAAGAATACCTTAAGGTTGGGGTACCGTCGTAAGGAATGCGATGGATTATAATTCATCCTAACTAAGTTCCCAATACGTCCACTTGCTTCTCCTAACAACTGTCATATTAGTTCTTAGTCTGATTGATGATTTCCATGGTATGATCTTTTCCTCGCCAGGCCCTACTGGCGTAACAGTAAACATTCGGGTAGTAACCAAGCTCAACTACAACCAAGCTCAACTATAATCAACTCTCAATTGTAACTAAAACTTAATTGTAACCAACTCACAACTATAACCAACTCTCAACTGTAATTCTTCGTCAGGACCTACTGGTGGAACAATAACCAAAACACAAGTGGTGAGGAAACCTCCTGAGAGACTATTCCGTCTCACCCTCCCAGTGGAAGTGCGGTCCAGGAGAGGGCTAAATACACTCCAAAACTACACGCCATAGACAAGTGGGAGAGATTTTCTGGACTAAGTCACTCCAAAAATCTGCCCAACTGGTATGGGCAAAAAGAACTCGAAAAACAAAACCAAGGATCCTCCTGCCTAGGTACCTTGCTTAAACGGGGTCAACGAAACTGGTCAAAACCTGTATCCCAGCGAAGCGTAAAAAAACTATGAGCTGCGTAAAAAGCAGACAAAGGAATGTGATCTTAGACCCGCGCACTAGGTGTCCGCTGCCCTAACTGGGCTTCCTATCTTCCGCTCAGTTGAAGGTTATCGCACCCTCACACAGTCAGGTGTAAGCATGGTTTTAAAAAACAACACCTAAAGGCGCAAAGGCGTATGCCTCGAGGTGAGGCGGGCCCAAAGCGCCCTGAGGCGCACGCTTCAAGTCTATATCAAGGGGCATAGGCCTCAGCCTAGCCTGAGGTGTTCGAGGTGTGAGGCGCTCAAGGAGAGGTTGAGGCGTAAGCCTCAATAAAACGTTTTTTTCCATTCTTTTTTTTGTAAAACTGAAGAGTCAGGGGGAGGGGGTCGTTCTGTTCGACAGAAATGAAATCCCCGCCTCCGCCCCTGTTATCTCCTGGAATCTACAGGTTGGCGGAGGCTTAGCCACTCGTCGCCGCCCAGCCAGACTCGTCGCAACACTGCCATGTCCGCCGTCAAACCTCTCGCCGCCCAGCCGGAGCAGCCCTGCGTTGCTGTTGCCTCCAACTCGGTATTTTTAGGAGTTTTGCTCAGTGTTGTCAAAGGCATAAGGTGCTCTAAGGCGCTAGGAGTCCTAAACGCCTGAGGCGCTAGGCACTTGACCAGGCGCTCGCCTGAGACAATCGAGGCGTTATATACGTTACATATATGTTTATGTAAATACAATCTTATATACATATACATACATATATGTATGTATGTATGCATGCATGCATGTATTTATATGTACATGCATGTATGTTTTCAAAAAATATTACGCACATACACACACCTAAATTACAATCTAATATCGATCTAATATATACGGAAGTTTATGTATATTTATTTATATATGCATATATATATATGCGTATGTAAGTATATATTATGTCTGCAATTATAGTACTTAAAACTAATATAAATGTAACATGTAAATAGAACTTCGAACTAACATGTATAAATGTACATGCATACGTAGAATTAAGGACTAACATATATGTGTATTGTAGAGACTTATGTTATGAGTTTATGTACCTTTTCTTATTTCGTTCTTATTCTCTGGACTCGTATGTAATTCACTCATAGGCTATTCTCCTATATAGAGAGCCTAATATTCTATGGAATAACAATTCTTTCTTTTCTACCAACATGGTATCAGAGCCGAAACCCTAACCCTAACCCTATCAACCCATACGCCGCCCACCCTCTATCTCTCTCCTTACTCTCTGTGGCGCCGCTCCCCTCACCGTCGGGCCTTCCCAGCCCTCTCGCCCACCGCCCGGGTCCCTCCAGCCCACCGCCGGGCCTCCGTAGCACTCCAGCCCACCGCCGGGACCCCCCTAGCCCACCGCCGGGCCCTGCCCAGTCCTCCGTCGGGGCCTCCAGTCCATCGCAGAGCCTGCCAGCCCTCCACCAAGCCCTTCCTCTTCTATCTCAGGCCTCTGCCAGGCCTGTCATCCCTCCTCCAGGGCCCCGTCCAGCCGCACTTAACTCCTCGCCGACCAATATATTGACATGGGTTTGAGTGCATAAAGTCTACATATGCACTCAAATCCTACCCGGTTGATGTAGACATCATCTGTTGTCTACAGACCCTAGTTTTCATCTCCGGCTAAATGTCAGAAAGTAAAGTCGACATGCCCTCCATAGGCGCCTTCAAAGGTCCTGCGCCAATTGTCAAGATGGATGGGACGAACTATGAGCTCTGGGCGATGCAGTTCATGAGCCTCATTAGGTCAAATGGTAAGAAGCATATACTTACCGAGGATGAATCGGAAGAGAAGAGTGGGATTTATGCCTCGTGGGAGGCCGATGACGCTTATGCCAAAGTTTGGCTATCAGGCACACTATCGATGGAGATTGCCAATGATGTCGTTCATCGGCCCACTGCCAAGGCAATGTGGGATATTCTGACCGTTACATATTCCCAAGTACGGATTGAGACCAAGATGTTACAGCTTCAGCATGATATATTCACGATGAAGTAGAATGGGCGGCCACTTCACTCGTTGTACACGTCCCTGAGAGGGATGTTCGAGAAATTGTATAACACCATACCGCTAACGGTGACTCCAGAGCAGCAGAAGACTTTTCGGAATGCTACCATGGTAGGCGTACTCCTTGCAGCGCTGGATCCTGAATATGAAGCAGCCCGCTCACAGATATTGGCCGATGCAGTTATTCCTCCTATGGAGGATGTTTACCGAAGGCTTAGTTGCATATCTGTTTCCTCCAGCTCTTCTACTCCACCCCCATCGGCGATGACAATATCGCGTGGGAGAGGTGGTCAGTCTTCTGCCCGTAGACGAGGAGGTCGCTTTCGCCAGCCATGTTCATTTTGTCATCGCCCATGACACTCAGAGGAGACATGCTACTCCAAGCATGGTTTCCCGGCATCAGCGCGTGTAGCGGAGCATGTCCCGTCTCAGTCAGCATCCACTGCAGATAGTTGGTTCGAAGAACTTGTGGCGCGTCTTCGAGATATTATGCCTCAATCGTCCACAGATTCTCCAAGTGGCTCTTCAGATATTGCGGCCACAGCCTCTTCTAGTTCGTCCGCTACTGCCAGTACCTCAGGTAGCGCCACTGCCTTTACATCTTGTCATGATCTCTCCGATTGGATTATAGATTCTGGCGCCACACATCATCTTTGTCGTGACAGAGAGAGACCTGAGTCATACAGGGACATCACATCTGGTCGGTCAGTGTGGATAGCAGATGAGACTCATTCCCCCATCATTGGACAGGGGGAGATCGCCTTATCACCATCTATGCATTTACAGAATGTTCTTCATGCTCTTGAGTTCTCTATGAATTTGTTATCCATTAGTCAGATTACGAAGGATTTGCACTGTCGTACTATATTTGACTCTTCCTCTCTCATTTTTCAGGACATACTCACGGGTAGGGTGATTGGCTATGGTTCTGAGCAGAATGGCCTCTATCGTCTGGTTTGGAATTCCTATGCTGGCGTCTCTTCATATTCTGCCGGATCAGTTTCTCCATGCACCTGGCATCTCCGTTTTGGCCATCTCTTGCTCCAGAAAATGCGACATCTTTTGCCTCAGATCTCTCCAAGTTCGTCATTTCGTTGTGAAGCATGTCAGTTGGGAAAGCATCATCGGTCTAGCTTTCCTAGTCGTCAAAGTCGGAGCAATAGCTCCCCGTTTGAGTTGTTTCATATTGATATTTGGGGTCCGAGTCGTGTATCTGATCATCAGGGACACAGGTTTTATCTAGTTGTGGTTGATGATTTTGCTCGTGTTTCTTGGGTCTTTGTTTTGAAGAATAAATCTGAAGCAGGGGATGTTATTAAAAATTTGATTAATGAAGTGCACAATGTCTTTTCTTCTACTGTCAAATTTGTTCATACAGATAATGCATTGGAATTCTGCACACGTTCTCTCTCTCTCAATTTCTTTTGTCTAAGGGTATTATCCACCAAACAACATGTGCTTACACTTCTCAACAGAATGGAGTGGCAGAGAGAAAGCATCGACACCTCCTGGATATCACTCGAACCTTACTTATCCAGAGTTGTGTGCCTATCACCTTTTGGGGGGATGCGGTTCTTGCAACCTTCTATCTTGTCAATCGCATGCCATCGTCTGTTCTTGGTAAGAAAATTCCTCTGTCTTTTATTTTCCCTGATAAGGAATTATTCTCACTTACTCCTCGTGTCTTTGGTACTATGGCATTTGTTCATCATCTGTCTCTTGGACTTGACAAACTCTCTCCTTGAGTGGTCAAGTGTGTCTTCGTAGGTTACTCTCGGACTCAGAAGGGTTATCAGTGCTATGACCCCATAAACAAGTGTTTTGTCAGTGCTGATGTTACATTTTTTGAGCCCGTCATGTACTTCTCCCCTGCAGGAGACAGGTTGGTCTCGTCTTCTTCCGGTGGTGATATCGATGTTCCTCCTCCTAGTCTGAGTCCACCTGCACCCCCTATTCCTGTTGCTGCACCACCACCACCACCACCTCCACAACCACCTGTCCTACCTTTACCTAAATTCTACACACGTCGGTCAGGTCCTGCTCAGACAACACGCCAGGCATCCAACACGCCTCAGGTATATGTTCAGATGACATTACTACTGATGGGTCAGATATTGTACATGTGCAAGATTCTTCATTGCAGGAGGAGGTTGCACCACCTAGTACGACACATGACGATCATGATCTTCCCATTGCTATTAGGAAGCGGAAAAGGACATGTGTGTCTTATCCCTTTGCTTCCCAGGTGTCCTTTCACCGCCTCACAGGCGACTTTCAGAGGTTTGCTACAGCTTTATCTTCCGTGGATATACCACAGATGTAAGTGGGTATTCACAGTTAAATACTATTCAGATGACAGTCTTGATCGGTACAAAGCACGACTTGTTGCGAGAGCTTTCACACAGACCTATGACGTAGATTATATGGATACTTTTTCTCCAGTGTCTCGTCACTCTACTCTTCGCATTCTCCTATCGGTTGCTGTGGTACGTGACTGGTCTATATCTCAACTTGATGTCAAGAATGCCTTCTTGTATGGAGATCTACAGGAGGAAGTCTACATGCAGCAGCCACCAGGGTTCACTGCTGAGGGGGGGAGAGCCATATGGTGTGTAGACTTCACAAGGCGATTTATGGCCTTAAGCTGAGTCCACGAGCATGGTTTCAGAAGCTTTCCCACCTTATTGAACGACAGGGATTCAAAAGATCAAATGCGGATCACTCATTATTCACTCAGAAGACCTCTACAGGTATGGTTGTCACCATGGTCTATGTTGATGATATTCTGGTTACTGGAGACGATGTTCAAGGAATAGATAGGGCAAAATCATTCTTGGCTAGTCAGTTTATCACGAAGGACCTTGGTACCCTAAGATACTTTCTGGGGTTGGAATTTACCAGGAATGCACAGGGTCTGGTGATGACCCAATGGAAATATATTACAGATTTTCTGATTGAAACAAGCATGGCTGGATGTAGACCATCAAGTACTCCCTTGGACCCGAGCATGAAACTGTATGACAATGATACTGAAGAAGTCGACAAGAGAAGATACAGAGAGATGGTGGGTAAGCTCCTATATATCACCATAACTCGACCCGATATTGCTTTTGCAGTAAATATGGTGAGTCAGTTTATGAAGCAACCAAGACAAATTCATATGGATGCCATATACATGATACTGAGGTATCTAAAGTCTTCTCCATGCTCAGGGTTGCTATTTTGAAAGGGCACGGATCTATCTATTTCAGCATGTGCAGATGCAGTCTATGCATGGTGTCCTAAGGATCGAAAGTCTACGTCAGGGTTTGCCGTTTTTGTTGGAAGCTCTTTGGCCTCGTAGAAAAGCAAGAAACAAACTGTTGTGGCAAGGTCCAGCGCTGAGTCTGAATATAGGGCCATGGCACAAGCAAGCACGGAAATGATGTGGATTCGAGATGTGCTAGATGATCTACATATTGTTGGACTTTTACCCATGCAGCTTCTGTGTGACAATCAGGCAGCATTGTTTATTGCCAACAATCCAGCATTCCATGAGAGAACAAAGCATATCGAAGTTGACTGCCATTACACTAGAGATATGATCCAGAGAGGCTTGATATCCACATCTCATGTTAGCTCATAGGATCAGACTGCTGACATTTTTACCGAGCCACTGTTCAGAGGTTATTTTCAGAGATGTTTTTCTAAGCTGAGCATGATAGACATCTATGCTCCATCTTGAGGGGGAGTGTAGAGACTTATGTTATGAGTTTATGTACCATTTCTTATTTCGTACTTATTCTCTGGACTCTTATGTAATTACCCATAGGCTATTCTCCTATATAAGAGAGCCTAGGGTTCTATGGAATAATAAGTCTCTCTTTTCCACCAACATTTATATGTAGAATTATAGAATTAAGGACTGACATGTATGTGTATACGGAGAATTAGTTATTAACATGTATAAATTACATCTAATATCAATCCAATATATATGTAAGTACATGTATATTAATTTATATATACATATATATGTAGTACTTAAAATTAATATAAATGTAACTTGTAAATAGAATTTAGAACTAACATGTATAAATATATGTGTATATGTATAATTAAGGACTAACATGTATGTGTTTATGCATAAATATTTATAAGGGATATTTACACCCATAACCTTGAGTAATCTCTTAATTACATGAACCTTGCGTAATCACGAATTATATGAGAAACCTTGAATACTTACTCCGTCTCACAGCCATAACCCTCCATTAGTTTCAACCATTAATGAACCACATCATCGAGTTAATCTAACCCAACATCGATCAAGTGACCAATATTAAATAAAAAGAAAAGAAAAAGAAAAAAACCACCGTGGAAGGGGCGACGGTGGTTGGGGGGGATTGCAGCACGACCGGTGTGTGGGCAGGGGGTTTCGAGGGGGTGTTTCAGGGGGATGCAGGAGACGGGGGTGGGGGTGTTTTCAGGAGGGCGGCATGACGGGTGTGCGGGCGGGGGGTTTCAGGGGGATGCAGGAGACGCGGGTGGGGGGCGTTTGCAGGAGGGCGTCACGACGGGGGGAGGGTTCAGGGGGATGCAGGAGGCGACGAGGGTTGGGGACGTTTGCAGGGGGGGGTTCAGGGGGATGCAGGAGACAGGGGTGGGGGGTGTTTGCAGGAGGGCGACACGGCGGGGGGTTCAGGGGGATGCAGGGGGCGACAGGGGTGACGTTTGCAGGAGGGCGACACGACGGGGGGTTCAGGGGGATGCAGGAGGCGACGGGAGTTGGGGGCGTTTGCAGGAGGGCAGGGGGTTGCAGGAGGCGACGGGGGGTTGGGGGCGTTTGCGGGAGGGCGACACGGCAGGTATGTGGGGGATGGGGGGTGACGGGGGTGGGGGGGGGCTTGCTGAGGGGGCGACGGGGGTGGGGGGTGGCTTGCAGGAGGGCAGCACGGCGGCCGGGTGGGGGCTTCATCGGATTGCATCGGGATTGGGAGGTCTTGTTGGAGGGAGCACAACAACGGGGTTGGTGGGCCAGCAGCGGTGGGGAGAGGGAGGAAGCTTCATCAGGATGCGGGGGGGGGGGGGGGTTGCTGGAGGCGCGACGGGGGTGGGGGACGTGGATTCATCGACAGCCGACGGAGGTGTCGGCGAGGGAAGGAGGAGGTCAACAGAGGAAGCCGACGAGGAGATAGTTTTGGGGGAGGGGGCTGACGGGAGGAGAAGGAAGAGGAGGTCGGCAGAAGGTAGCTGGTTGGATGAGGAA
The DNA here is from genome assembly GCA_037367405.1 of Ottelia alismoides. Taxonomy (NCBI): domain Eukaryota; kingdom Viridiplantae; phylum Streptophyta; class Magnoliopsida; order Alismatales; family Hydrocharitaceae; genus Ottelia; species Ottelia alismoides. The sequence continues at coordinate 194,601 of JAZKJV010003717.1, read as the reverse complement.
GGAAGATGGGGTGTCTTTTGAGAATGTGATTTTGTTCGAGGGGTAAAATTATCTAAAATGGATGGAATCTGTCAAAGTTAACGGTATAAACAGAAGGAAGATGACACAGGGTTATGTAATGTAAAGGTTAAAAATTATTTGAGGTTTTGTGTGTAATTCGTGATTACGCAGGGTTCCTAGGGTAATTACGAGATTACTCAGGGTTATGGGTGTAAATATCCCTATTTATAAGTGAATGTCTATTACATGTATATATGTGTAGTACATGTAAATACGTGTACATGTGTATACATGTACATGTGTACATATGTGTATGCATGGATATGCATGCATATACATATGTTTACATGTATATGTGTATATGTCTATGTATACATATATGTGTTTGTATGTATGTATCATGTTTTAAATTATAATACTTATAATTAATATGCCTGCGTAAATCTACGTGTATGTGTGTATGTAAAGCTTAGTGCGTATATGTATGTGTATTGCTAGTGTATATATAATTGATGCATGTATTTGTAGGCATATATATATATGTATACTAACATGTCCAAATATTTCTTAGAACTTATATTTATCCAACTTTAAAATTTAAAAAAGAAAAAAATACAAATAATTCAGCAAAAAGCCCCATTTTTGCTTCAGGCGCTCGCCTCAAGTGCCTGGCGCCTTAGGCCAGGCGCTCACCTAGGCAGCGCCTGAGGCAAAACGCTTCGCCTGAAGCAAGGTAAGGCACCTAGGGCTCGCCTCGCCTCGCCTTAGTGCCTAGGTGAGCGCCTTTGACAACACTGGTTTTGCTCTAACTTTTTTATGTTTTCCTTGTGTTCTTCCTCTTTATTTGTTTCTCTATTGGAGGGTTTCATTATGCGGGGTGCGTTCGATATATATTTTTCGAGGGTATTTTTGATGTGTTTTTTATGTATTTTTCCAATATTTTTGCTCGAAATTCTGATCCATGATGAAGGATTACATGTGTGTTTATCTTGTACTGCAAGTATATATGTATGTTATTGTATAACTTGTAGATATGGGAAGGAAAGGCCAAAGTGGGGTGCGATCGGATCCCGGATGGAGATATTGTCGAGAATTTGAAATGGGTATGCATCACAAAGGGAAAGGCTATGTATATGTTGAATGCAAATTTTGTTTGATGAAGATCATCTGTGGGGTGAAGCGACTAAAAGACCATCTTACAAAGACACGCAAGAATGTGAGAGCTTGTCCAATCGTTTCCAATTAAGTTCAACAAGACATGAAGATGTTCATGGAAAGCAAGGGTATTGAGAAGAGAAGACGATTTGAAGAATTGGAAGAAGTTTGTTGAGTTGGGATGCAAGGGCCAAAGAGGTGTTGAAAATCAACCGTCACAAAGAGCACCGATAGATTCTAACAGTATCAAGTAGGCTCGAGGACCGATGGATTTTTTTATTGCACAAGGAGGTAGATGTGTAGGTACTTTGGATCCTCCCGCACAACAACTCACTTTAAATGCAAGCTGGAAAAAAGATGAGACAAAGGAGAATTTGCAGGAGCATTGGGAGTTTTTTTTAGAATTCATTGTCATTCAACTGTGGTTTCAGATTTCTTGAAATTTCGGCGAAATTTCGGTTTCGATAAGGAACTGAAATCTCGAGCGAAATGGTGATATGAGGGTTATTTTCGGTCATTTCTTCATAAATGGTGGTCGATATGGGCGAAATGTTATCGAAATTTCGTCGAAATTTCGAGGAAATATCGTATCGAGAGGGTATCGATACGATATCCGAAACCGATATTTAAACCCTTGCATTCAACATAGCCAATCGTCCTTATCTGGCGATGATGAGTGATGTATGTGGATATGGAAGGGGTTTCAAGCCTCCAACCATGCATGAACTACGGACTTGGATTTTGAAAGAAGAGAAGCAGGCCATAACCACTCTTGTTGATGAGGCAAAGGCTTCTTGAATTGCCACCGATTGTAGCATCATGTCTGACGGTTGGACTGACACGAAAGGACGCACATTGGTTAATTTTTTGGCGAATAATCCCAAAGGCACTTCTTGAAGTCGATTGATGCATTCGATCAAGTTAAAGATGCCAGGATGCTTTTTAAAGTGTTGGACGAAGTTGTTGAGGAGGTCAGAGAGAGAATATTGTTCAAGTGACAACGGATAATGCATCGACTTATAAAGCAGCAGGACAAATGTTGATGGAAAAAAGGAAGAATCTTTATTGGACACCTTGTGCTGCATATTGCATATATTTGATGTTGGAGGATATCCTCAAATTGCCTCTTCATGCATCAATGTTCAAAAAAACAAAAAAAAATTAATTTTGTGTATGCTCATACTTGGGTTTTAGCAATGGTGAGAAAATTTGCATGTTGTGATTTGGTGAAACCTGCTGTTACTCGATTTGCCACTGCATTTCTTATATTACAAAGCTTGATTAGAGCCAAGGATTCTCTTGAATCCTTTTTCACTTCAAGACCTTAGAAGAACACTTCTTATGTGAATCGACCCTTGGGGCAAAGTGTGGTGAATATAGTTGTGAAGAGTAAGTCTTTTTGGCTTGGTGTTGCATATGTTCTCAACACCACGAAACCTTTGGTCATCGTTTTGAGGTTGGTGGATTATGAAAAATATCCACCGATGGAATTTATTTATGAAGCCATGGACGTGACCAAGGAAGAGATAGGTAGAGATCTAGAAAATGACGAGACCAAATATAAAATTATTTGGGATATTGTGGATAGTCATTGGGATCGTCAACTACACAAGCCTTTACATGTTGCTGCTTATTTCCTCAATCCCCACTTCATTATGAACCGACATTCTGTAATCACTTAGAAGATAAAATGGCAATGTTTTCGTGCATGGAAAGATTGATTATTGATCCAGATCCGAGGGTGAAAGCGGATTCACAACTTGATTCTTTTATTCATGCTAGAGGATTTTTTGGATGGGCAAATATTGTTAATTCATGGAAAACCATAAGTTCCGGTGTGTATTGTAAATAAATTTTAAGAGTTTTGCATATACTTTAACATCATTACTAAAATGTGTTGACCATTATCAGCGGATTGCTGGATGTTGTTTGGAGGTGAAATACCTGAATTAGCAGCATTTGCTGTTAGGGTATTGAGCTTAACTTGTAGTACTTCTGGGTGTGAACGTAATTGGAGCTCATTTAATCAAGTAAGTGGTTAAAGCATCATTTCTATTTATGATAGTGTTTTTGTTTCATGTTAAACACTTAAATCTTACATATGTCTATATAGGTCCATACAAAGAGAATAAATCGTTTATCACAAGCGAAGCTCAATGATTCGATTTTCATCATGTTCAATCTGAGATTGAAACATAGAGAATTAAGGAAGAAGATAATAGAAGATCATTTATGTTTGGAAGACATTGACTCCGATGATGAATGGATTTCAAAAGCTCAAGATGTCGAGGTCTATCAAGATCTTGATGCAAACATACCCCTTGAGAATGATCCTCTTGAGGAGGAAGGAGGTGAAAGGGGTGAAGGAACTCAAGTCGCTCGACGTAAAAAGAATGGGAAAAAATACAACAAAGGTGCAATACAATATTACAAATTGAAAGAATGTCCAATGCTTTTTTGCGATTAACTTTCAAATGAATGATTATACTTATTACTTTCTTGATTAGGTAAAGGAAAAACCCCAATTAATGTTGAGGAGGAGGAGTTCTCCAATTCTGAAGATGGAAGCGATGATGAGGCTGATGATTATGTGCATTTGATATATATGGATGATTCCGATGAGGATCCAATGAGTAGTAGGAGAAGTGACGACGATGGCGGCGATAACAATGCTGAGGGACGAGACGACTGATGTTGATTTATTGAATCAATATCGATGATTAGTGATTTTTGATGTACACATAATAGTGATGGACAATATGTTGCATTAATTTCATGCTTGTGTTGAACTTTATTTCCTACTTTATGTTTTCTTTTCTAATTTCGCAATCATATATGAATTTTGAACAATCATAGTTGTAGTTCGTAGTTTGTGTTGAACTTTTGGGCAATATATTGCAATATTTTGTGTTGTTGTTATTTGTTTTAATATATTTTGCTTTAGTTTTAATTTTTCTTTCCAAAAAATTGAGGCTTACGCCTCAACCGCCTCGAGGCATACGCCTCGCCTCACATTTTGGCTTTTTTAAACCTTGGGTGTAAGGGTCACCATGACCTGCACAATTAACTGACGTCGCTGAATTCTCATCCTTTTTCGATGTCTCTTGTAGTAAACTTTATAGATCTAGACATCTTATCAATGACCTTCTTAATAGTTAGTAGAGTTCGATGAAGATCCATATGTTATCTTGCATTGAATGCAACTAGTTGCTGTCTGCAGCTTCCTTATTCCCAGTTGTCCAGCAACAACATCAGCTACTTGTCACCCTCTTGCTTTGCAACGCTGCTGTCATGGAGGTCTGTCCATTCTCTTTTCTTGATGTGTTGTACTGATGTAATGAAACTCATCGAGGGCAATTTGGTCCGGGAGCCATTAGTTTTGTGTCTTTACATTGACCACAATATACGGAAGGCGTTTGCATTTACAAGTGGTGATTTTCTTCTTGCAAACAGGTTATAAGAAACAACAATAGTAGCTATTTGAATCGGCTTGTCTTTGGGGTGGAGAGTGCATGACGTCTGTGAATAACTAATTATGGAGGAGTAAATGAGGAGGAATGGTGTTAAAGAATGGGAAGGTGAAAGAGAGCCATTTAGCACATGCTGGTCGCATAAACTGTCATACAATTAAGTGTAGTAGTACAAGAAGTAAGTTCGCTTGGATTTGACGAAGAAACAGAGAATTTGGGCACAAAAGTGGGATATCAGGTTTTGCTGGAGTCCTAAAAATGTGGGATGAAAACAAGGTGATTAGTAGTTAATATCATGAAGGATGCATAACATGAAAGGCATCAAAAGGGGTTGAGATTGTACCTTGAAATCTAATTTTTTTTGAAGATTAATATGCATGCAACATCCGTAAAATAGCTACTGGACAGTAGCGATAGCAACAGCTTCGTGTTTCGAACTGCTGGAAATAGCAGCAGGAAGCTGCTGCTTTGGAGCTCCAGGGGAAGAGAGCTGCTTCCAGATGCTGTTTGGAGGTTCCCGGAGAAGAGAATTGCTCCCAGCTGCTGTTTGGAGACTCTAGTGCATCTTTCAGCTGCTGGACAAGGGCTTGATACTTCCATCATGTAATAAACAGAAACCCAGCTGCTGCTTGTAGCAAAGATGGAGAACGGGCTTCTCGATGGAGGAGCTGGAGAGAAAAAAGAGAGAATGGGAAGGGTTTGGTTTATATAAGGGAAGAGGAGTGTCTTTTGATGTCAAGTGGGGATGAAATTAGGACCAAGTGTAGGGAGAAGAAGGGCCATGTGTTGGCTGCTTGGATTTTCGATTTTGATGTACAGTATTGTATTTTTATTTTTTAATTTGTTTTTGAAACCTTTTTCTCTCTTATTTGGAATATCAAAGTCGTCCGCATTTGCACTTTGAATCTCCGATTCTGATGTTATCTCGTTTCGATCGTCTATGCATGACAATCAAATGTTATAAATTTCGTACTTTTCTGATCCAAGATTGATACAAAAGTTAACGAAATACGGTCTTGATTTTGATCAAAATTTTGTGATTTATGATCAAACAACCTCTGATTAAGGAACGGTCGATTTTGTTGGTCTTATTTCGTCGAGACGGACTTTATGGTAGTCTTAATTTGTTTTGTGGTTTGGATTTTGCTTCGTGGCTTTTCTAATTGTATGCTTTTCAATGTACTTGATTTTTAATCGGTTGATCCCAAATACATTTTGATTTTTGATATATTGATCGATTCAGATCATTTAATACTGATTGATAGTTTTATCGGATTAAATGAACCATTATCGGGCTCGGTTCATGTTATTCAGATCAGGATGCCACACTTAACATAAGAAGTCATCAGCCACCTGGGTTTACTAGTGAGTGGGAGTCTCAGAAGGTGTGTTAACTTCACAAAGCTATATATGATCTCAAGCAAAATTCGAGAACACGGTTTCAAAAACTTTCAAAGATTATTCATGAATAAAGGTTCATTTTTTCTAATGCCGATTACTCACTCTTTCTGTCTCATACTATAGATGGTACAATGATCATCATTGTTTGTGTTGATGACATCATTGACACTAGCAATGATCTACATGAGATCGAGAGGACTAAAATTTTTTAGGATATCATTTTGTTATCAAAGATATAAGCCAACTGGGATACTTTCTTGGCCTAGAGTTTGCTGGAAGTGACGGAGGTTTTGTGATGAGTCCGCGGAAGTTCGCTGCCGACCTTCTTGAGGAGGTTAGTATGATTGGTTGTGGTCCTACTGCAATATTTATGGATCCTATTTAAAGCTATACGTAGATGATATTAAAGATGTAGATGTTCAAATAAACAAAGGGTTGGTTGAAAAGATTCTTTATATGACAATCACCATGCAATATATTTTTTTATCGTAAGTTGTATTAGCTAGCTTATGGCTAGGCCGAACCGAGATTACATGGACACTATCATGATAATCCTAAAATATTTTAAGACTTCACCAAAGAAGAACTTATTTTTCAGGAGAGCGGTCCACTTAACCTCTTAGGTTATGTTGATGCTCACTATGCAGATTGTCCAGTGTATAGAATATCCTCCTTTGGCTCTGCTATGTTTCAAGGTGATTCTTTAGTTACCCAAAGAGAGAGAAGCAATAACTTGTATTTCGATTCAATGGTGAATTAGTTTACAGGGCTAGACTTAAAGCACTGTCTAAATGATGCGGGTTATGTCTATGTTTATGGATTTACACAGAGATTCCTCTTCCTATGCACTTATGGGGTGACAATCTAGTAGCCTTATTTATAGTAAATATTTATTCTTTTCATAAGAGAACCAAGCATATTGAGGTTGATTGTTGGTCACTGCACTTGAGAAATTATACAAAAGGAACTCATTTCTACTCCTCATGTTTCGTCTTCAAAACATACACCATATGCATTTACCAAAGCACTCAGTAGAGGACATTTTCAGAAATCTTTGTCCAAGCTAGGTATTAATGCTCCAACTTGAGATGAAGTGTTGAGAGATATTCATTGTAAATCCTTCTGGTGGTATTTTGCTTTTTTTATTTGTAATGTTTTTTGTGTGTACCGCAACCCAGGTTTCTCCCTATATAAGGAGGATTGGGTTACCTATTCGTAGTATAGAAAATAGGGAATTTTGCACCTATGACCATGTATAATTTCATTATTACATACACAACCCTCCAAAATCATGAATTACGCCCAAAACCCTGAATAATTGCCCCGTCTTACTTGTAGAACCCTTCATTATCTCACTAAATCAAATGTTGAGTTAATCTTACCAGACCAAATCTAACGGCTAATATTTATTTATTCACCATAACTCCCCTCCCATTATCCAACCCTATCTTCCACTACCTACTCGGACTGCCCTTCCTCCTCCATCCAGGTGGTGGTCGGCGGTTTTGATGCCATTCCTCCTCCTCGCATCGCCCTTCCAATGGAGGATCTCTTTCACCATTCATATTCTCCATGTCTACTACTGCTTCCTCCCACTCCTCCTATGCCATATCCCTACCTTCCCCCTCTGTTCGAGTGTCACCCCCTCCTCCCTCCCATGCAACACACTCGATCCGCCACTCGCTCGTCCTGGAGGAGCCCCAACCCCGATTTTATCACTCCGTCCACTCCTCGCCACTGCCACATCTTCCCCGTCCGTTCAAGCACCAACACTTCCTCCCTTGCATCGAGAAATGATGAGCATTAATACCCTTGTGTGTTCAATAGGCTGACTTGGTGGCGAGAAAGAAATAGATGATGTGCACCTCGCTAGTCTTAATTAGAGATTCCAATCGAACTAAAAAGTCAAAGTGGAAGTCCCAAATTTTGAGTACTGATTTGGATATCAGTTTATAGATTGAAAGCTGACCGGCTTTGGTGTGGGTGGAGGTGGGTTTCCATCATTTGACTCAAGATCATTCCCCTTCTAAATTATCCCTCATCTTCCCTCACCTTCCTCTTTTCTTTATCTGTAGTATGTACTTGGAGGTCTTCACATCGCTTCCCAGTCACCTTGTCTCCGTCTTCGCTTTCCTCCTCAGCGAGGCCTGCGTCCAGGTATGGGTGTTTGAAGTACCGGAGCTTCAAGTTCCACATGATGGTTTCTCCCATTTGGGTTTCCCTCTCACGTGCATCTCGGATGTGAGATGGTGTGGGCCGTTGGCGATGGTGACGATGGATGTCCAAGGAGGATGAGAGCCCAAGTAAGACTTGGAAGAGAGGGAATGGGAGGAGGCAGGAGTGGCATCATTTGTAATAAATGTGAACTATGGGATCAAATTTCGACGAAATTCGATTGAATTTCAATCGAATTTCGGTTTGGATGGGTGATCGAAATTCGGCCGAAATGACCTATATCGACTGAAATTTTTGAGCCCCAGTTCCAAAACAAACCTTAATGACCGAAGTTTCGTTTCGGCCACTCACCGAAATGGTGATCAAAATCAAAATTTGAGACCTTGATGTGAACTTAAGTGGTAAATATGATGTATTAAGACATATTCAGTGGAAAATATGGATGTAAGTTAATATTTGGTTATGCCATTTAATATTGTTTTATATATTAGTTAATGTAATATACGCCACAACACCAAGATATTATTAGCAATATATATAATATAATATAATAATGGTATCTATAAACTTCTGTTTGTTTGGGAATGGGCACTAACAAAAGTTACGATACCCTATCCCCATTTTGCTTCCAGTCAAGAACATATGTTACTTTAACTTTACCTCTTGTCATGATGCAACTTATTTATATTTCATTGTTGTTTTTTAAAATCATTTTGAACTTTGATAGAAATTCAACTTGTATTCGTATGTGGTCTTTATTCTATCCGTATTCGGATTCTATATTTATTGGATCTATATTTGGATTCACTCTTATTTGATTTGTATTCGGATTGGTTCTTTATTCGATCTAACATTCGGGTCCCCTCTTTATTTGACCTGTACTTGGATTCGAATTCGTAACGGTATTTTTAAGGATATGTTTTCCTTAATGCATATCCGAATCATATCCATATATGTATTCAATAGAGATAAAATGAATATGGATATGAAATAGGCATATTCAATCCGTATCATATCTATTTTTCATTCCTAATTTATAGAGGTTTATTTTTCAGTTAGTTGTTTCAATGAAAAATTCTATTTTATCCCTAATCTAAATCAAACCTGGGCCCCTAAAATTAGTGGGCACTGGGCAATTGCACTCCAAAACAATGCCCAAGGCCGGCCCTGCATGTAAGAGTTAAGAAGTTTTCAGAGTTCTCCATGTAATTCATGTTTTTGGAGTGTTATGTACATAATAAATTCATTATAAAGTGTTATGGGTGAAACTTTCTAGAAAATATTATTTCTCTTTTTACCATAAAAGTTTAAGGCGAAAATTAGGAAAAGTTTGGGCTGCATCATGATCTTTCTTAATTACTTGGCAAGTCGCTAAGCCCATGAGATTAAAAATTGACTTGTTGTTTTGTTAACACTGTTAACTTAAGGCGTTGATTGATTCTTATGCTATAATGTTTGCATGTAAATGCAGATTTTATCATTTTATAATATATGTGCATTGCTCTTTCCTTGTCTCTTTGCATTTACCTAAAGTTTTAGTTATTAAAACTTTGCTCAGCAGGTCTCCCACGGTGCAGTACAGTTCACTGTCTACGAGGAACTTCAAAAAATTGCAGTACAGTTGAAGGGAGATTTCAAAGCTTCAGTTGGGAAAAATGATCAAAATATATTGGTATTGTCTTGGATTGATGCAGCTCATACTTTCTTTTATTTGTAGTTTATTCCTCCAGAACAACAAACATTATTTTGGCAATCCTGGAAGTACAAGGTTAACGGACATGGAGTTTAGATACTGGTCACCTAGAATGCACTTATCTGGAATAAAATATTTTATTGTTTACTTAGTTTAATGTTTATCCGAGATTTAAGGCATGCCTTGCCTGCTGTTAGTGTTGATGGAATAACGTGGGACTTGAGTCCCTTATATTGAAGGAGAAGCAATGCAAGAAGACAGGAGTACTCATACTTCGATTGGATTTGTCCTTGCTAGTCAGCAAGTTGGCTCAATCGTCCGCTGGGGACCAATTAGCATTGTGGCAAACCACACAAACAAGAACCAGAAACAAGCCATCACAAGAACAAGAAGATTTATGCGGTGGTTGCTGAGCAGTGGGGGTTTCTCGAGGCGGCGAAGGTAGCAGTAAAGGGCTTCAACTCTTTCCATAAGGGGTCGGCGGCATCTTTGCGCATGGCAAAGCAAAGCCTAGGTGTGGTCTTGAGTGCAGGATCCCGTTGCAGCAGTTATGGGATGGGCCGACTATTAAGGGCCTGGAATTTGAAGTGACGATACATCAGTTGATTTTTTTGTGAAAGTGTCGCCGAGATGAGGGTTCTTGAGCACGAGCGTGAAATGGAAGATGTTGAGGGGTCAGAATCTGGGGATGGAAGAATGGAGGGGCAGGTTGATATTCAAGAAGGGGTAGAAGGAGGTGTAACTTAAGCAAACTGTGTGGTTCTTGTGGAGTAGAGTTCGACAATCTATAAGGCATTGCGCTCTGGAGAGGGCATTGAGATGCCGCCAGAAAAGGGCGATGCAGAGAGGTTGTTCGAGATGGTGGTTGCCCTGATGGTGGGAGTTCAGGTGGCGAGGGCCTTGCCCTCGATTTCCCAATGAAGCTTCTATCTTGGAATGTAAATGGACTAGGCCAACCCAAGAAATGGTTGGTGATTGAGTTTATGTTGGTGTCATGAAAGATTGATGTGGCATGTTTGTAGAAGACTAAGATTGGTTAATTGATCCAGTTAGATGTTGCTCCACCTCTAATCCTCATCTTAATGAATTGAAAGCGGTGTTGGCAAATGGATGCTCTGGGGGGTTGTTGTTGCTTGAAACAGGAGCCTTTTTGACATAGTTGATGAGGCAGTTCTGGTTCATTCGGTTTTGGTTATTTTGATGAGCAAGGCTGATCAGTCCCGTTTTGTGGTTACATCGATGAATGACATTGCGGGAGTTCCACTTATGCAGTGTTGTTGGATGAGTTGCAGGAGACTAGGCCAGGTTTTTGGAGATGGCTTGGCTTGTGGGTAGTGACTTCAATCTCACGCTTTATGCAGAGGATATATCGGGTGGGAGACATGGACAGATTCCTGGACCCGGTTTGTTTTGTGAAGTGGTGGAGGAGCTTGCTTCGGAGGTTCTGGACGTGGAAAATTGTAGCTATACATGGAGGAGTTTGTCATCTCGATCACGGATTTATCGGTATATTCTATCTATTTAGGCTTTGGAGATGTTTATCTTGGCTACGGTTACATCTTTTGCTAGATCGAGATCAGATCAGATGTCGTTGTGTCTTGACTGTTGCATCGGTAGGTTATTGTCTTACTTCATATTTAAGCGATGTTGGATGTTGGAGGAGGGATTTCGAGACATGATGACTGCTTTCTGGTAAGTGCTGGAGTAGAGGGGTCGGCTATGGTGGGGTTTGCATTAACGCTGGAGGCACTACGTCGTAGGTTGTCAACGTTTAGGAGGGAGTTTTGCTCTGAACGGGAGCTAAGGAGGACTCAGGTGCATGGTGACTTGGTGAGACTGCACTTGTTGGAAGATGATGTGGAGATAGTGAGGAGGGGGAGCTTATGAGTCATGGTGTCGTTCGAAGGATCATTGAGGAAGACATGAAGCGAGAGTATGAGTGGAGATAGTGGTTGTGACAGAAGTGGTTAAAGAAGGGGGATGCAAATTCCTGATTCTTCCATACGATGGCAAACAAAAAAAGGAGGAACTTGGTTCATTCCATGGTGGTTGGGGGAGAGGAGTTTCATGGGGAGGAGGTTGCGAGGGTGGTCACAGATCACTTCGAGGACATAAGCATTTGTCTTCCGCATTGTGGGTCACGATGGTTGGGAATGGGGGTGAATCGTATCCCTGACCTTGATGCAGAATTGCTGACAAGGTCGTTTGGGATGTTGGAGGTTCGTGAGGCTGTTTTGTGGTTGAATTTGGATGATTGTCCTGGGCCGGATGGCTTCCTGATCTTTTCTTCAGGGAATTCTGGGATGTGGTGGCTGAGGAGGTGATGGGAGTGGTGCAGGAATTTGCTGAGGGGAACTATGGCTTTGATCTAATTAATCGAGCTTTCATTTTTTTGCTATCTAAGAAGGAGGTTGCGGTGAGAATTGAATATTACAGATCAATTACATTATCCAACGCGATTTACTTTATTGTGGCTAAATTATTGGCCAACTGATTGCATGGTCCGGCGAACAAGATCATCTTGCCAGTTCAGAGTGCCTTTTTACCGCATAGATAGCTCATGGACAATGTGGTTCTTGCTTCAGAAATTGTGGCAGATTTGATGTAGGAGGAAGGTAGAAGGCGTGTTATGGAAAGTGCACTTCTCGAAGGCCTATGATTGTGTGGACTGGCGCTTCATATGAGCCTCTCTATATAGATGTGGCTTTCCTAATAGATAGATCTTTTGGATGAAGAGGTGTATCATGACCACCTCTTGTGCAGTTCTTGTGAATGGGCAACTGAATGCGGGTATTTTTCTGCTACAGCGTGATGTTCATTAGGGTTGTCCTCTAGTGCTTCTTCTCTTCATTTTTACGACTGATGCCTTAACAATCGTGGTTGATCGAGCCATCTTGAAGTGTTTCTACAACGGTTATTCGAAGGAGGAGATTTTTGTTCCCATTCTTCAATACGCGGATGACACGATACTTTTCGTGGAGGGTGGCATCGATAGTTGCAGATGCCTATCTGTGGTCTTGGATATCTTTGGGGCAGTGTCTGGGTTGAGACTAAACGAAGAGAAATCATAGTTTGTTCCTTTAGCCTAATGGATATGGAGATTGATTTCAGTACTAGGTGGCTATGATCATCGCACAAGGATCTACCGTTGCACTACCTTGACATGCCTTTGGTAGTCGGGTGGATGCCCGACGTTGTCTGGCTGTCGGTGATTACAAAGTTGGAGTAGAAGCTGACAGGGTGGAAGTATGTTTGCTTATCTAGGGGTGGTTGGTTGGTATTGTTGTGTTCGGTTCTGTCCACATTACCTGTTTTTTCCTATCTTCTAGGTTGGTGCATGTGGGGTTATGGAAGAGGCTGGAGACCAACTTAAGGTGGTTTTTCTGGTCTTCGTCTGGGCGATCTATTGGGATACCTGTGGTGGATTAGAGGACGATGTCGTGTTCGAAAGAGGATGGATGCCTCGAGGTAAGTAGCATGGAGGATATGAATCATACCTCACTAAGCAGGTGGGCCACCCGTATTTGGGGTGACTACAACAGCTTGGTATGTGGTTTGATTCATAGGATCTATGGGGCTGGACTTTCCTTCTCTGGCCATGGGGAGCTGGGTTTGGCTCCTTCATACTTTTGGATAGGCATTTGTTGCGTGGCACAGGAGATCCGTCCTTTCTTGAGACCCGTTGTTGGTTACTAATCTGGGTTTCGATTCTGGACGGATGACTGGAGTGGGGGGCATTGGATGTACGGTTCCCATTGCTCAAGACGTTGGCGGAGCATCCAGATTGCTCGGTGGCCAAGGTTTGGGATGCGTGTTCTTTCTTTCCGCAGTTTAGATTTGAGCTTTCAAATGAATGACTGGAGGAGCTTATGTTCTTGCTGGAGGACCTCGAAGAGGTGGCTGGTCCCACAGACAGTTGCGAAGTTGGCGCGATGGTGCCTTTTTTGTGGGGAAGGTGTACAAAGCTTTGAAGGGTCCTCTAGTCTTTAACCCATGAGAGTGTGCAACAAACTGCAGGAAGATATGGAAGCGAAAGGTTGCAAATCGTGTGAATGTCTTCTCGTGAATCTTTAGGAGGGGAAGATTGCTGACCAAGGAAAGTTTCACATGCTTTGTTCAAACAGGCAATTTTGTATGCCCCATATGTTCAGAGGAAGTTGAGAATGCTAATAATATTTTTTTTTCACTTATGGGAGATCGGGGGGGGGGGGAGATGTTTTGAGAATCACGGGGTGCTTTATGACAGTCTTGCTAGCTTCTGGAGCTTCATCGGATCGGATTGGAATGTTTTGGAGAAGGAGAGATCGAGATGTGTGGCAATGGTATGAGCACTTTGGTTGGCTAGAAATTGGGTGGTGTTCCATCGGGATTGCTTCTATGTTGAAAATGTTATGGCACATGCTAGTGCGCTGGTTGAGAGATGGAGCTTGTAACATGTGACAATTGATCTGTATTTTCTCACACGTGTAATATGCTTGTAAGTTGTAACAACTTTTTGTGATAAATGATGAAGTTTTTGGACACCCACCTATATGGTGAAAGCCCTTTTTATTTCAAAAAGAAGATTTATGCGGAAAGTTTTCTCAATTGCTATGATGAAACTACAACAACAACAAAGCCTTTTCCCACAATTAAGTAGGGTCGGCTACATGGATTCTTCGCCTCCATTCAGATCTATCTTGGGTCAATCTCGAACTTATATCCAAAAAACTAAGATCCCTTCGTATAGTCTCTTTCCAACACTTCTTGGGCCGTCCTCGCCCTCTCTTAGCCGGCTCAACATCCCACCACTCGCATCTCCTAACCTGTGCATCAGTTGACCTTCTTTGCAAATGACCAAACCATCTTAAGCGGTTTTCTCGCATCTTATCCTCGATCGGAGCTACACCAACTTTCTTTCTGATTGCATCATTCCGAATCCGATCTTTGCGTGTATGTCCACACATCCATCTTAGCATTTTCATTTCTGCTACAACCATTCTCGGCACATGTCTATGGTTCACAGGCCAACATTCAGAACCATAAAGCATAGTAGGTCTCACGGCTGCTTTGCAAAATTTTCCTTTAATTTTTAAAGGAATTTTCTTATCACAGAGAACAACAGAGGCTCCTCTCCACTTTAGCCAGCCTGCATTTATTCTATTAGTAACATCTCCATCAATTTTCCCATCATGTTGCAAAATAGATCCCGGATATCTAAAAGAATCTCTCTTCTGAATGTTATCGTCACCAATCTTCACCTCGATTCCTTCACCATTGCTTCCATCAAAGGTGCATTCCATATATTCCGTCTTAGCCCTACTTATACGAAAACCTTTAGTCTCCAATGCATGTCTTCAAACCTCAAGCTTCTCATTTACTCCATCTTTAGTCTCGTCAATCAACACAATATCATCAGCAAATAACATACACCAAGGTAACTCATCCTGAATGTGACTTGTCAACTCGTCCATAATCAAAGTAAAAAGAAATGGACATAAAGTTGAACCTTGATGTAAACCAATGTTGATATCAAAATAGTCAGTCTTCCCCGTCGGGTCCTTACCCAAGATAAAGCCCTATCATACATATCCTTTATGAGATTAATGTATAGGACAGGTACTTGTCTCTTCTCCAAAACTCTCCACAGTATCTCTCGTGGGACGGAATCATAATCCTTCTCCAAATCAATAAAGATCATATGGAGATTCTTCCTTTTAGCTCTATAAATCTCCATTGTTCTCCTCAGCAAATGGACGGCTTCAATAGTTGAGCGACCTGGCATGAATCCGAATTGGTTTTCTTTTATTTGGGAAACTTGTCTCAACCTTCTTTTGATTACACGTTCCCAAATTTTCATACTGTGACTCATCAGCTTGATACCTCTGTAATTTAAACAATTTTGAATGTCTCCTTTGTTCTTATAAAGAGGCACCACGATACTCCTCCAATCTTCAGGCATTTTCTTGCTTCGCCAAATAACATTGAATAGATTCGTAAGCCAAGTCAAACCACGCTCACCTAAAACTTTCCATACTTCTACAGGGATGTCATCCGGTCCAACACCTTTCCCAGGTCTCATAACCTTCAAAGCCTCCTCTACTTCTTTTCTTTGTATTCGTCTATAGCATGCATGATTCAAGTAACTTTCACTACTAGCTAGATCACCCAAAGTGATCTCTCTATTTCCTTCTCCAATGAAAAAGTTTATGGAAGTATTGCTCCCATCTAGTCTCTGTATCCTTCTGAGTAACAAGCACGTGACCTTCCTCGTCTTTAATGCATCTCTATTGAGAAAGGTCTTTGGTCTTTCTTTCTCTTGCTTTGGCCAACCTGAATATATCCTTCTGGCCCTCCTTAGAGTTGAGATTTTTATACAAAACATTGATGAAACTATGAAACTAAATACCATATGTTGAGATAACATTTAGTTATGACTTATTTTAATTTTTCCCTTCTTTTTTATAGGTTCTTGTACCTTTTTTCCCCCTCTCCATACAAAGAGGCCATTCTTCTTATAATAAATAGTTTCCTTTTGCTTCCCAAAGTGGTATCAGAGAAATTGCCCATGCCCATCCCATTCGAAGCCTTTTCAAAGAAGCCACTTGTCTTTTTGGTTCTGCCCGTCAACATCATGCTAGTTGCCCTCCTCTCAAGCACCCATTTGATTGGGCTCTTCTTCGTACCCAAGTGATTGGGATACTCCTAGGAGCATTGCCCAAGGAAGTGACCACTTGCCATGCACATTGCTGAGGAAAGCGAGCCCAATCCTTATGCGGTTATCGAGGATGATCAATCATCTCTAACGATCAATTTATGGAAGATTGAGCTCGACGTTGGTAATTTCCTGAGTAATGTAACATTCCTAGAACTTCGTATGCGTTGGAGCTCTTTTTTCCTTTTGTATTCATATGCCATGCTGAGGCTACACACACCAAGTTTCATGGAAGACAATTACATTCTTTCTTGCCTCATCCATAAAAATGGGTTTGTTTTTTTACTAGTAAAAAATGAATCATTAATTGATGAAAACATACGTTATTTTGGATCTTATATTAATTAATTCATTTATCCTCATCCATGAATTTTTTTATCCTCTCTTCATAGAGATTATCGCTCGGCTCTGATAGATTATTAAGTGGTTGTTGTACTACAATGCGATCTAATTAACATAGCCATTTATAGTTCAATCATACATCATCAAGTTCAATGGGATGGATTAACTTGTGAGCACATAGTATCGTTGACCTTGTAAAAGCACTTGAATAGGAGAATATTTTGAGGGAGGAGGCCAAGAGAAGGACAAGTATTTGCCCTGTAAGTGCGATAATGTGATTGTCAAGTATTGAATTCAATTTTGATGAGAGGATTGACCTCGCACATCATGGAACCACAAAAAATGCGAATCAAATTCAGCAAATATGAAGCTATCATATGAGCGAAATTGTAATCACATGACAAATTTTGATTGCGACATAAAACCATTTGTATATGGAAATTATTTTTTATTCTTTCACGAAACACACGATATAGGAATTTATACCTTCGTTACATGTAGTTTCTTTAAAAGAGCATGCTTTAAAAATATGTCTAAGGATAGACCACATGAAATCGTCAAACTACAAATTAGCGAAAAAGGAAGCAAAGAATGCGGTGAGCGAAGCTAGGTCAAAATCTTATGAGATTGTACAAAAATCTCGACTCTACGGATGGTCGGAAGGATATATTCAAGTTGGCTAAAACAAGAGAAAGAAAGACCAAAGATCTTTCTCAAGTGAGATGCATTAAGTATGAGGAAGGTCACATTCTTGTTACTCAGAAGGATATGGAGACTAGATGGAAGCAATACTTCCATAAGCTTTTCATTGGGAAAGGAAATGGAGAGATCACTTTGGGAGATCTCGCTAATAGTGAAAGTTACTTGAATCGTGCAAGCTATAGACGAAGAAAAAGGAAGTAGAGGAGGCTTTAAAGGTTACGAGATCTTGGAAAGTTGTAGGACCTGATGACATTCCTATAGATGCTTGGAGAGTTTAGGTGATCGTGGTTTGACCTGGCTTACAAATTTATTCAATGTTATTCATCGAAGCAAGAAAATTCCTAAGGATTGGAGGAAAAGCATCGTGGTACCTCTTTATAAGAATAAAGGAGACATTCAAAATTGTTCAAATTATAGAGGTATCAGGTTGATGAGTCACACTATGAAAATTTGAGAACGTGTAATCGAAAGAAGGTTGAGGCAAGTTTCCAAAGTAAAAGAAAACCAACTCGTATTCAGGCCAGGTCACTCAACTATTGATGCCATGCACTTGCTGAGGAGAACAATGAAGATTTATATAGCTAAAAGGACGAACCTCCATATGATTTTTGATGATGTAGAGAAGGCTTATGATTCTGTCCCACGAGAGATATTGTGGAGAGTTTTGGAGAAGAGACAAGTACATGTCCTACATATTTACATCATAGAAGATATGTATGATAGAACTTCATCTTGTGTAAGAAAATTGTCTGGGAAGTAAAAAGGAATGGACTCAACATTGGTCTACATCAAGGTTCAACTTTGAGTCCATTCCTTTTACTTTAGTTATGTACGAGTTGACAAGTCACATTCAGGATAAGATACCTTGGTGTATGTTATTTGGTGATGATATTGTGTTGATTGATGAGGCTAGAGATGGAGTAAATGAGAAGCTTGAGGTCTGGAGACATGCATTGGAGACTAAAGGATTTCGTAGAAGTACGGCTAAGACTGAATATTTGGAGTGCGCTTTTGATGGAAGCAATGGTGAATGAATCAAGGTGAAGATTGGTGACGATAACATTCAGAAGAGAGATTTTTTAAATACTTGGGGATCTATTTTACAACATGAAGAGAAAATTGATTGAGATGTTACAAATAGAATAAATGTAGGTTGGCTGAAGTAGAGAGGAGCCTCTACTGTTCTCTGCGATAAGAAAATTTCTTTGAAAATCAAAAGTAAAGTCTTCCAAAGCAGCTGTAAGACTTGCTATGCTCTATAGATCTAAATGTTGACCTTTGAACCATAGACATATGCAGAGAATGGCGGTAGCAGAAATGCAAATTCTAAGGTGGATTTGTGGACACACACACACACAAAGATCGGATTTAGAATGATGCCATCAGAAGGAAAATTGGTATAGCTCCGATCGAGGATACGATGCGAGAAGATCGCTTAAGGTGGTTTGGTCAATTACAAAGAAGGTCAACTGATATACCGGTGAGGAGATGCGAGTTTTGGGATGTTGACCCGGCTAAGAGAGGTTGAGGAAGGCCCGAGAAGTATTGGAATGAGACTATACGAAGGGATCTTTGTTTTTTGGATCTAAACTCGAGAATGTCCCAAGATAGATCTGAATGGAGGCAAAGAATCCATGTAGCCGACCCTACTTTATGTGGAAAAGACTTTGTTGTTGTTGCATGTAGTCTCTAAAGGAAGAGACTCCTGAATCAAGTTTGATCCAATAACTCTAGCACTTGCTGGTACGATGATGAATTGTGATCTTCCCATGAACTTGAGAGACGAATCTCTCCATCGATTTTCCACACCAAAAATGATTTACATATATCATGTTAAGATTTGCTAGAAATTGGAAAAATGATCTTGATTTTCTCATTGAATTTCTATCCCTTATACAATAGGGAGCCAGAGTTATCGAAGCAATTACGATCACATCCACATACTATGAACTCAAGTTCATACAATAAATTATACTTCAGTACTCCTTTCTCAAGTGGGAGCATAGGCTCAGCTTGGAGATACATCTGGTGAATCGGGACCGAGCGAGTGACTTGGTGAAAATATCAGCTTTTTGTTCTTCTGAAGTAATATACTTTGTCTTGATGTTTCCTTGCTGAATCATATCCATTATATAATGGCTATCTACCTCCACATGATCAGTGGTGGCTTCTGGGTAAGTGTTAATCCTTGTATTGGTGTGTTCATGGAAGGTAGGAATATTCGCAACAAAATTGTCACGACGATTTGTCACAAGGCTCGGATCTAGTAAATGTAGATCCTTCAAACCATACTTGATCTATATTAGTTTAATGGTGGCTTGGATAATTGCTTTGTGTTAGAAGATATAATGCGGATGCCAATATCAAACAATAATGATAAAATAGTATGGAATACCAGGATTTAACGTGGAACCATCCTCCTTAAGGAGCAAGATGAAACCACAGGAGTAGACCTCAAAGGGCCATACTTTGCTTTATGCTCTCACTGGATACAGGAGGTCTGGGGCTTCTTATATAGCCTTCACAGACCATCCAAGTCCCAACACTGATAGATGCGTGACTAAGCCCTTGGATTTGGTAAATGGATATGGGAGAGATCCATTTACCCATCTTACATGATAAGTAACGCATACTCTAACACTTCCCTTCAAACAGAAAGAAATCTCAACTCATAATACAAGACACTACAGACAATATCAACTCAACGTGCACAACTGTCACTGTTGCCGAGGACGTTGCCTCACATGTCGTACATGTGAGGAGGACAAACAGGCTGGAGTGTGAGTCAAATTGAATCTCCTCGTCGAAGAGCATGTGCTCTATATGCGCCTCTCAGAGTCACTGCAACTGAAAATGAGTCTCCACTTGGAGAACTCTGGCCGACCACAATATTGTTGGCAACTGCTCCATCCCTGAAAGGGTCGAATTGAAAAAAGTCATGGAAATATCCTCATCGGAGTCGATGGTCATTGGTGAATGGAGTCTGAAGAAGTCTCATTGGAAAACTGGGTGTTTCCCATATTGGATCAGAGAATGGAATCTCTTCTCTGGAATTCCTATGGAACACATGAAAACTCTGACCAAAAAACAAAGATGGGGACCACGAAAAATGATAGCAAACATGTGCACATTTGAAAAGGAGTCTCTATCTGGAGAACTTGAAGAAAATGAGTCACTCAAAGATGGAGTGACTCGAATTTTGACTCTGAACCAATCCGTAGAGTCTGAAACTTAACTATAGAGTCTGGAAAAACTGGTTGGTTTGGAGAATCTGAATCTGACATATGATTCTACACAATACTCCCCCTTTCTTCCTTTCTTGTCGGAACACAGTGACGACGACCAAGTTAGGAGAGGACAAGAAAATGGGGAGAGATGAAAAAAAACATCAATAAGCCATTCATTTTTGTGGCTTTCTCCCCTTAATTTTTCTTGGCTATTTTCCTCTCTTTTTTAATAATAGACAACTCATTTTTTTCTTTTTTTATCGCGTACAGTTTTTTTTATATTCACCTCTTTTTCAAAATAGTTTTTTTAAACAACTTTCAGCCCACCTGGACCTTAAAAATGTAGCTTTTTTTTCTGCCTCACTATTTTATAACGAGCCTTTCAATTCTTTTAAAGTGCTCTTTCTCCTTTTTTTAAGTGAGAACCCTCTTTTTTCTTTTGGATCTGACTCCTTTTTTTAACAAAACATGATCAGGCCCAATTTATGGTTCTTAGGACCCCTTTCTCCCAAAGACTGCAACCCCGATGGGGTTTTCTTCTACGTTGCCAGGAGGGGGCGATGGGCATTGCGAGGCCTTGCCAGGAGCAGATGCCATCGCCTTGAGAGGAGTGGTGCCATCACCGTTGATTCTACTGGAGATGGTGGCGTCGTGTCGCCGTCGAGAATCGTGAGGAAGGAGGGGGTGGTGCCTGTAGTTGCAGGCCACGTGAAGGAGAAGTTGGAGCTGTGGAGGCTCCTCGCAGGGGAGGAACGTTGCTTGGAGATTCGCAGGGAATGAGAGCCTCCTGGAGAAGGGCAAGTGAGATACGTTGCGGCCTGGAGGTGCGCAATCTCGATGGAGAAGAAGCCTCCTCCTGGGCGATGGGGCGTTTGTCGCCTGGAGGGTTCCGTGCCAGGAGTTGTGGGATCATCTGGAGGGGCGGTGCCTGGTGCGGGAGCTTCGTCTGGAAGCGTAGAGGGACTGCTTGTGTTGCTGTCAATGAAGGAGGTGGAGGTGCTGCGAGGAGTATACGGCCCTTCCTTTAGGGTTCCACCGTGGAAATCCAATCGCTTTCTGGACTTGAATAAATATCCTGGAAGAGGAAGTCAGAACCCTAGATAGAATCTTTTTGATGACGACCATGATTAGGATTTCATAAAGAAAATTCTAGTTTCTTTCAAATAACATGATCATCGGAACTAAATATTTGATTGAGAAAAACTCCGTAACAATTGATAATGATCTCACAACTTGAATATAAATAATCGAGAAGAGAATTTGAATCGAATCTCGACAAAATTGAAAAAAAACATAAAATGATTCGTCGAGAATCAAATCTGTTTTGATACCATGTTAGAAAATACAATGCAGAAGCTAATACCAGAGAAAAATGATAAAATAATATGGAACGCCAGGATTCAACGTGGAACCCTACTCCCTAAGGAGCGGGACGAAACCACTGGAGAAGGCCTCAAGGGGCCATATGTTGCATTGCACTTTCTCACAGGATACATGAGGTCTGGGGTTTCTTATATAGCCTCCACAGGCCCTCCAAGTCCCACCACTGATAGATGTGGGACTATACTCCTGAATATAGTAAATGGTTCTTGAAAGGATCTATTTACCCATCTTACATGATAAATGATGCATACTCTAAAACTTTGTATTTAGATTTTACACCTGGATCTTGCAACTAATGCTTGCTTTTTGCGTCACCTTGTGCCTAGGTTACTGTCAAGATAGTTGTTGTAATTAGTAGTAGACTTTTTGTCATCAAAATACCTTGCAAAGTCCACATTAGAATATGACATAACATCACGTGTCTTTCTACATGTAAACAATAGACCTTTGCCTGGAGCAGATTTCAAGTATCTCACAATCAACAACAATGTCTCTTAGTGCACTTCGCATGGTTTGGTTATGGACCGACTTGCTCGGTTAACAACAAATGGGATTCGTGGCCTAGTAATGGTGATATACATGAGCTTTCCCACTAGACACTTGTATTGTTATGCATTAGGATACACAGATTAGTCTTCATACATGCATGCTCTGGGGCCCATTAGAATAGGCACTAGCTAAGCCCCTAGCATTCATGTCTCATGTGGAAGATTTATAACATATTTTCTCTGTGAGAGAATCATGCCGCAAGCTTGCGACTTTAATGCTCAAGAAATAACGAAGTTCTCGTAAATCTTTGGTGACAAAATGTTCTTCAAGATGCCTTTTAGTATCTATTATGCCACTGGTTTCATCCCTAATTAGAATTATCTCATCAACATACACCAACATAACAAACTAGCAATTGTTCCTTTTGTTATCTTCTTGACGAATAGAGAATGATCTGTAGTAGAGCAAATAAAATCAATCTTGGACATAATGTTAGATAGTTCCTTAAACCATGCTCCGGGGCTTTGTTTCAGACCATATATTGCTTTATAGAGTCTGCACACTTTTTGATACTCCCTTTAGTGTCTAAGCTGGGTGGTTGTTGCGTATATACTTCCTCATGTAGATCACCATAAAGAAATGCAATTTTCACATCCAACTGGTAAAGTGATCGGGAGAGCTAGACTACAATGGAAGTAAATCTCCCTGTCATAGGTAACCGAGCCAATGATGAAAAGGTCTCAAGATAATCCATATCATATCTTTGAATGTATCCCTTGGCCCGCAGCTCTCTGGAACGTGATGTGGCGAACCTTGTACCCTTTTCGGGCTACCTTACTTGCTGAGCTTACGACCAGGAGCTCAAATCAAACAATTCGACCTTTACTTTTTAAAAAAAGTGAAGCCGAGAGGTCAAAGTAGCACGAGTGACTCTTTTCAATATCAGTTTCAAAGAAATTGTACGGGAATGGCTTTAGTAGTAAATGATGCATCCTTTGTAGATGAGTCTAGCTACAATCGAGCCTTATATCATTCCAAAGAATCATCTAGAAGATGTTTGGTGGTGAATACCTATCGGCTACTAACAACAGTTGCAACCTTTGGAGGATCAACTAGCTGCCACGTACCCATGGATAAAAGAGTATTCATTTCTTCCTACATTGTCGCATTCCACTCAGGAACCAATAGTGCTTGCTGATAAGTGGAAGGACCGATAACAACTGGTAGTCCATCCGGAAATGTCTTGTATTTTGTAGATAGTCTCCCCGTTGACACATGGTTGGAGATATGATACAGTGTATACACACCTTTCCTTTTCCGAAGAGTTGTTGTAGATCGATATGATCAGGGGATTCTTAAATCTTCTCTCAGCAATCTGCTCGCTTGTATATATATTTTTCTTAAGAACATGCTCATTTGTGTTCTTATCTTGACATACCTTGGGATCATGTGTTAGTGTTGTAGTAGAGGGTGTCACCCGATGAGAATACACTGTCCGAAGTGATGGATTATCAATGACACTAGTGTTTTGAGATGAAGGACTACTTTGAGAAGACGTCTTAGGAAGACTGGCAATTACTTTGCCATTAAGAGACAATCCGAGAACTAGAGGTGGAATAGTACGATATAAACTCAAAGGTCTTGTTTGCACTAACAAGGTAACAACAACACAACATGTCATAACACCAGTACCCATTCTGAGTTCTGGAGTAGCCTACGAAGATACATTTCACTGCTCGAGGAGCGAGTTTGTCATGGCTGGAAGAATGAATGTGGATAAAGAAGGTACACCCAAAGATTTTAGGTGGAACATGTAACATGTTCTTGTCAAGGAAGGGCAGAGAATAAGGTATTGTCTCTTTCAAAATGGTGGACAACGTATGATTTATTAGGTATGTAGATGCGAGAATAACTTCACCCCAAAAGGTGAGAGGGGTCGTGCTTTGAACAAGTAAGGTGCATGTCATATCAAGGATATGTCGGTTGGGACATATAACAGCCTTTCGACCACGTTGTTTTGTTGGGACATGTATGAGCACAATGCTTGTGGATGATCCCATGCTTAGTTACAAAAAGGTGAAGATATTGATTGCAGAAAACAAGAGCATTATCAGGACAGATAGTCTTGACATGAAAACCAAACACATTTTTCGTTTTCATAAATAAAATTTTCTTAATAGTAAATTTTGATTTCAAAAGAAAAACCCACAAAATAAGGGTAAAGTCATCATTAGCAATTAGATAGAATTTATGGCACAAATGATCTGGAACTCGATTAGGCCCCTACACATTAAAATGCAATAAATAAAAAATAGACTTGTTAACAGAACCATGATGACATGAAAAAGAACTCCTATGATTTTTTCCAAGTTGACATGCTTCACACATGAGTGATGTGGATGCGGGAATTTGAGGTAGGATTCTTTGTAATTTTGGTAGAGGCTGTTGAGATATTTATGTCGTTATATTTATTTTGTATTCTTTATTTCGTAGTTTCTTATTTATTATATCTACTTTATTTAATTTTCCCTTAGAGCTTTTCAACTATGTAAGAGAGCTCTAGGGCTACGGTGGAATACAACTTTCATTTCATGCCTTTCCACATGGTATCAGAGGATGGTCTTAGATCGGAGCCTGTGCCCTTGATACCCTACCAAAACCATTACGATTCTGTGTATCCGGCCACCGTTGCCCGCCGCTTCTGCGTATCCGACCGCCGTTGCCCACCGTTCCTTGCAACCTCGATAGCAGTTGCTGCCACCGCTGTCGGTCGTGGCGCAACAGTGGCAACAGCTCCCACCAAGGCAACAATCGCCGCCACAGTTCCAGGCTGCCACCGCCTGCGATATGCGGTGGATCCCTCAGGCCACTATGTCTCCTCCCGCGACCCTTGGTGTCCTCCGTGTACTTCATCTCTTGTTAGATTGGGGTTTTGAGTTTCTAGGGTATAATTTGATCGTCTAAAAAACACTATAGTTACCTCAAAGAGGCCTCCGACGGATGGAATAGGTTGTGGTATGAGTTTACACCCACAACCGTCTTCTCGTATGTCAGTATAGAAGCAAGTACTTCTGTTTGCAGATCCAGTCTTGGAGATTGTTGTCGTTATGTCAAGCAACAAAAGAGATGTTTCATCCCTGGGCGTCTTGAAAGGTTACAGACTCATTATCAAGATGGATGGAACGAATTATGAGCTAAGGTTCATGTCGTTCATGAGCCTAATGCAATGTAATGACAAGAAGCATATCCTCACACATGAGGAGCTAAGCGACAAGAATGGGGTTAATGATTCAAGGGAGATAGATAACGCATATGCGCGTGTGTGGCTATCTGGGATTGTGTCTTTGGAGATAGCCAATGACATACTGAGTCAGCCTACTGCAAAGGCTATGTGGGATATTCTCGCCGCCACATACTCTCCAGTAAGAATGAGTTGAAGATATTACAACTTCAGCATGATATCTTCACGTCGAAGTAGAATGATCGCCCTCTCCGTACCCTTTACACTTCTCTAAAGGATATGTTTGAGAAACTCTATGATTTCATCCCCTTGATTGCCACACCTAAGCAGCTCAAGGCATACAGAGACTCAGTGATGACTGGTGTCTTCTTAACCGTGCCTGAGTACGACGTTGCTCGGGCACAGATTCTTATTGATGCTACCATACTCTCAGTGGAGGAGGCATACCGTGGATTGAGCATGCTTTCTATATCTTCTGGTGGTGCTCAGCAGTCACAGACCTCTTCAGCTATTGCTGCCTCTTGTAGTAGGGGAAGCCCTATGCAGTACCGTGGTCGAGGTAAGTGTAGCATGTGTCATAGGGATAAAATCTCAACATCGATTTTGAGACTAACCTGTGCGGTATTAGCTTCTCGCAAGCTAACCAACCTTCCCCAATGCGTGTATAGACATACACCAACACGCCAAATGATTACATCGCAGCATCACTAGAATACTCGAAAACAAGCACTCAAGCACAAGGACACAAGAGCAATGGCACTAAACCCTCATTGTATTAGTAAGAGACTCAATTCGAGTACGTTGTTTGCAAATGAGCTTTACCCCTTGTTATATATACAAGCTGGGGATATACAAAGGGACACCGTTATTACATATATAATGAATGCAAGGACTCTTCATCTTCTGCGAAGACCCTTCGTCTTCCGAGATGACTCTTCATATGCCTTGGATATTCATCTTCTGTGTAATCCCTTTGTCTTTTGCAACTGACGCCATGTCGCCTGCTCCGTCAGCATGCCATGTCGTGCGTCATGTCAACATGCTATGTTACCTTGCCACATCATCAGTGGGCACTACGTTCTTACACAGGATGTTGCAGCTCAACTCTGTCAAGTGTTGTCGAATACTTGTGTTATGCCAAGGGGAACCCGCTGTCTCCGAACCTCTGTGCGGTAAACCTTTTCCTTAGTTGTTCGTACGCTAAGGTGAAGTCCTCCATAACTTCATTATGTGGTCACCGAACCACGCAGCCATGGGATACCGATATCGCACACTATTCCCATACCTCGGGAGTTGGGGGTGTTACATGTCTCCCCCACCTGATCCATCAGGCATCCGTGACTGATCCTGCGTCTTCAAGAAATCCTCGATGAGGTCCTTGAACTGTCACATGGTTGTATCATGTTCCCAGTTTTCCTCCTCCTCTGAGTCCGTTCCATTTGATAAGGAAGAAGATCTTCCGGCTCTTCTTGCTCTGGCCCTACACGCGTCTGTCAAGAATTTTCTCAATTACCTTCGTATGCTAAATCCGGATGTTAGGAGGGGCGCGTTTCGATGTTCTCTTGGTGCTATCTGTCCTCGTGGTACTTCTTTAGGAAGCTGACATGGAACACAGGATACAACTCCAGTCTCTTTGGAAGATGTAGTTGATAGATGAGCGGTCTCTTACGTCGAACTATCTCAAAGGGTCCATCGTAATGAGGAATGAGCCGTTTATGCACCGTCTTCTTTAAAATTTTCTTACAAATTTGAGGCGTTAGCTTCAACAACACCTTCTCCCCAACCTGGACCACGATCGGCCTGCGGTTCTTGTCATGCGCTTTCTTCATCCTGCGTTGAGCGTGAGCTAACGCATCTTTCGCTTCCTCCCACCAATCTTGCCTCTCTATTACAAAATGGTGTTCAACGGGACACTGTCCTTGGCTATTCTACTTAGCTACTTCGTGCGGTGTCACAGGTTGCCTATCCATCACAATTTCGAATGGACTCTGGTATGTGGTGGAGGTCTACTGTAGATTGGAGCAGAATTGGGCAATATCCAGTAAACTCACCAACTTGTGTTGATTGGCCGTCACATAGTACCTCAAGTATTCTTCCAGTAAGGCATTGATCAACTCCGTTTGTCCATCCGTCTACGGGTTGTTGCTGGTAGAGAATTTGAGATTGGATCCCAACATCTCAAATAAGATCGTTCAGAATCAACCTGTGAACCGCGCATCGCGGTAACTTACGATGTCCAACAGTATGTCCAGTGCTTCACCACGTTCTACAGGAATGACTTTGTGGTCTCTGATATGCACTCATGGGGTGATCGTATGAAGATCAGACATTTAAAGAAGCGATCAACTACGACCATCATCGCATTATTCCCATCCACCTTCAAAAACTCAATGATGAAGTCCATGGAGACGCTCTCCCACAGACGTGAAGGAATGGGCAGGGGCTAGGGCTGGCTATCGAGCCTAACGAGCCGAGCTAGCCCCTGGCTCGGGCTCGGGCTCGAGCTTAAGCTCGTTTGAGCCCAACCAAGCTGGCTCGAGCTCGGGCTCGATGAGCGCGAGCCCTTATCGAGCTGGCTTGGGCTTGATAAGGTTCGAGTCGAGACCGAGCTCCTTATCGAGCGTAGTGTGGGATCGACCTCAAGTCAAGCTCGTTAAGGAAAATGGGCACTTTTTGGTGGAAAAGTGCTTTGAGCAGGTTT
Source organism: Ottelia alismoides (assembly GCA_037367405.1). Lineage (NCBI taxonomy): Eukaryota > Viridiplantae > Streptophyta > Magnoliopsida > Alismatales > Hydrocharitaceae > Ottelia > Ottelia alismoides. The sequence continues at coordinate 165,928 of JAZKJV010003717.1, read as the reverse complement.
GAACTCGAGACCTGCTCTACCAGAGACTATGTTCCTTACCAGTAAGCCACTATCCAAGTTGTATAGAAAATCTTAATTATAATATATATTGTAACATTATATCTGCTTATAAAAAAATTACTAATTTTCTAATGCGTGATTGGGGGGCAATTGTGTGGATGGGAATGGGATTGATTTGAGAATTGAGTCATGACTCGTGACTCGTGGGAGGGTCAAAGTTAGTGGAGGGAAAATTACAAAGGACTAATTTTATTTTGTATGTATTATATATTGATATATAAATAATATATGCATATATATTCCTTATCGAGCCCTTTATTGAGTTATCAAGCCGAGTGAGGCTTGGCTCGAGCTCGTCCTGTTAAGCTATCGAACCCAAAATTCTGGCTCAGGATCGACTCGATAGCCTAATGAGCCGAGCTCACGAGCCCTTATCGAGTCGAGCCCGAGCCTAGCTCATCGAGCCGTGACTCAATAGCCAACCCTAACGGGGGCTCCAACAATCATGCCGTCTTCTTACTCTCGGTCCTTTCTTATTGGTATATAAGACAAGTACGTACATAGACTTTCATGTCTTCCTCCATCTTTTGCCAAAAGTAGCTTGAGGAGAGGAGTGCCAACGTGTGCTCTGCCGCTGGATGACCAACTCACTGTACGTCGTGTGCTTCCTTCAACAACATCTTCCTCAAGCCGCTGCTCTAGGGGACATAAGGTCTCTTGCCCTTCACGTAGAGGATGCCTTCCCTCTATCCAGAATCTCTGGACTTCTCCATCATTCACGCGTTGCACCAAGCGTGAAGTAGTCAGATCCTCTTATGTCTACTTCCGGATGCACTCGAGCATGTCTCTGGGCACGCGGGTGATCGATGCGTTCACCGCGACCTTCGACTCTTTTGGTTTGCTCTTCCTTGAGAGAGCGTGTGCTACCTGTTTGTTCCGCCCAGGCCTGTAGCAAAGCTTGTAGTTGAATTCGATAAGAAAGTCTTGCCATGGTGCCTGCTTATGAGTCAGCTTCTTCTGTGTGGCAAAGCTGCTGCTTGCCACATTTATCTGCACTACGAACTTTGATCTGAGGAGGTAGTGGCGCCATGTCCTCAAACAATGGACCACTACTTTCATCTCCTCATGTATGGAGTATCTTCTCTCTACGGGGTTCAGTTTGCGGTTCTCATACACCACAGGGTGCCCATCTTGCACTAGTATACATTCAAGTGCATAATCAGATGCGTCTGTGTGGACTTTAAACGGCTTTTCAAAGTCTGAAAGTCGCGGAATTGGTTCTTCCACCATCGCCCTATTAGCTTCTGGAATGTGTCTGGCATTCACGCGTCCATCTCTAAGGTCGATCCTTTCGAAGTATGTCCGTCGGGGGCGTCACCTTCTTGGAGTATCCTTTGATGATCTTCCTATTTAGATCACCAATCCGAGGAAGGATTGTAGCGCAGTCGCCTTTGTAGGAATTTCCTACTCTTCATCGTCGGAGTTTTTTTAGGTTCCATGCGTATCGAACCTCCGCCCACGATATGCCCGAGGAGGGATGGTGTCCTGACCAAAGGCGTATTTCTCCAACTTCAAGTATAATCGGTTCTGCCTCAACTTATCAAGCACTATTCGCGAATGCTTGATATGCTCCTTCAGAGTCCTGCTATACACCATTATGTCATCCAAGTACTCTACAACAAACGAGTCGATATACTTGGGGAAGACATCATTCATCAAGGTACAGAAAGTAGCTAAGGCATCGGGCAACGCAAACAACATTACAAGGAACTAACACGTAACACCCACTGTCTTCGGTTCGTCTCCCTCCTTGATGCAGACTTAGTAGTATCCTGATCTGAGATCCATCTTCGAGAAATACCTGGCCTGGTCCAAGCGATCAAACATATCTTCAACGTTGGGGACTATGTACTTGTTCTTTACTGTCACCTTTTCAGTATGTGGTAGTCCACACACATCTGCAAGCTCCCATCTTTATTCTTCTAGAACAACACCGGTGCTCCATATGGGGCCTTGCTTGGACGCATTAGACCAGTGTGCACTAGCTCTTTGAGTTGTCTTCGTAACTCGTCAAGATGTGCAATAGGTTTCTTGTATGTTGCAAGTGCAGGGGCATCGTACCTGACAGTAGTTCGATGATGTGATCCATGTCTCTCTTCGGTGGAAGTTCTTGGGGCAGCTCTTTCGGCATCACGTCCTTGAACTCGCCCATCACTTTCTGTACGGCCTTCGGCATGGATGTATCTCCTCTCCATTTTCTTCGACACGCACCATTGCCAGGTACATTATCTCCCCTTTCTTTAGCCCATTGCAGAGTTGCATCGCGGATATGACTCCATCCTGTCCTTTCTTCTTGATAGCCTTGATGAAACAAGGGCTATCTGCAGCCGCGAAAAAGACTCCTCCTAAATATGGAGTCATAGACGCCTTCGACTTCTTTAAGAACTAACCTCCCATAATGCATTGGAAGTCGTCGATAGGTACCACGAGGAAGCGTACCTTTCCCTGCCATTCACCCAACTGAAGAGTGCAGTTTGCCGTCCTTTCGATCTGCAACGACTCAGAGTTGGCAAGCTTCGCGCATCATTGGCTCTTCTCCAAAGGAACTCCCATGCTCCCGAACGCTTTGCTGGAGAGAAAGTTGTGTGTCGCTCTAGTGTCTATCATGGCTAAAAGTAGCTTCTTGTGTACCACGATATTGAGGTACACCAACTCTGAATCTTCGCATTCCACTTCCATTTTGCCTCTTTCCCCGACTTCAACGGACACAAGCGAAAGTTGCGCAACAACTTGAGGTTCATCATGCACGCCTCTTCGTTCGAGTTCTCCTCCATAGTCATGTAGTTCAGCTTCTCCCGCTTCGTGCACTTCCGCGCCTGATGTGGCCGGTCACAGATAAAACAACCCTTTCCCTTGCGTTGCTTGGCTTTCTTGGAGGATTCTGCTCCCTTCCTTGAAGTTTCAGTCTTACCAAACTTCTTGAACTTTCCCTTACTTTTCTCTTTGAGCTTGCTCTTCGTCTTCTCGGTGTCCTTCTCGATGGTGGGTTGGACTTTGTGGTCGACCAACGCATCCATAACAACGATGGTCATCTGGAGATCCTTCACTCCTTGCCTCCTATGCTCTGTCTGAGCCCAGTTTTAGAGACCCAACATGAAATTAAAGAGTTTGTCTTCTTCAGACATACCTTTGATATCCAACAACAGTGATGAGAAGTGTCGTACGTACTCCCCTGCAGCTCCTGTCTGATTCAGCCTTCGAAGTGCCTCCCTCGCTACCCAAGTAGTGTTGGTGGGTAGAAACTTCTCCTTCAGCTCCTTCACCAACTCATTCCAAGACGAGATCTCTGGTCTTCCTTCGGATGCATAGCTCCTCCGTCATAGCTTCGCATGGTCAAACAATCATAGATGGCCGTATCGACGATATGTCGGCGATATATGACCGATATATTGGTTTCGACAAGGAAGGGATATCGAAATCATCCAGTATATCCTTTTACAGGGATATCGACGATATATCGTCAATATATCGCCATATTGGCTAATATCGATCAAAATGGACTGGATTCAGTATAAAAAATCCCAGATATCGATCCATATCGCCGATATTTCGTCGATATCTCTATATATCAATGCTATTGTTCATGCAAGATTGATTCCACTACTTATCTAGCTACACCCAGTATTAAAATACATATCTAGCTACACCTAGTATTAGAACACACGATGGTTTATATATATTTTGTCTCGGTATGGTGCGACAGGAGGGTGCATACAATGGTTCTTCAACTTGGATTATATTTACAAGTTATTTCATATTGCAAAGAACTTGAATGAAATCCATTTCCAATATCTATAAGTCAATTCTTCAAAAAAAAATAACTATAAGTCAAGAATCAACATTAATATTGGTATGTTCGAAATGATCAATATATGCAATATAAGCTTCATAGATGACCGATATGTGTGATCTAAGAGTATATTTGTAAGTTATTTAGTGATCTAAGAATTGCGTGAACTCTATTTTTAATATATATAGGTCAACAACTAACAGTACCAACGATATGCTCGATATGCAATATAAGGATCATAGTCTTCACAAATGATCTATATGTGTCATCTAAGTGTTTATTCGTAAGTTATTTAATGTTATAAGAGAATGGAATCCATTTCCAATATCTATAGGTCAGGAATAAACATTAACAACGATATGTTCGATGTGACCGATATGTGTGATATATGGGCTATAAATGACAAATATGTATGACATAAGTGCGTATTTGTAGGTTATTTGTTGTTTTAATAACTTGGATGATCTTATTTTCTGAAAAAATGACAAAAATAGATTTTTTGAGCCATTTTCGACATTTCCATCGATATCGTCGATATATTGGCGATATATCCACTTCCGGGCGGACCGAAATGATATCGATACTGATACAACCTTCTTTGCAGACAAGTACTTCTTCGCCAAGAATACTTTCTCCACCTAAGGAGTCTTGACATCTTTGAAGTATACCTCTATATCCCACAAGTAATTCTCCAAGTCTTTGGTACATCGTGTACCTGAGAATGACCTGGGTTCTAGGACCTTTGACCTTCTCACAATGCTGGATCCACCCTCGTTCATGACCGCCTTCTTGACGATGGAGAGTTCCTCATGTAGATCTCGCATCAGGGAATCAAGATCCTTTAGCTTCTCCCCAAGTGCCTTCACCATGTCAACTGAATGCGGACTCCTGTCGTCGATGCCTGTCGATCCCATGCTTGCGTCATCCACCAGACAAGCCAAGCGTTGGGCATGAGTACGCAGTGTGGACTGGATCTCCATTATGACTCCTTCTAAGGAAGCAATGCGATCTCTGGTGTTGGGCACCATTTCTCGCTCTGATACTGGTTGTCACAGGGATAAAATCTCAACACCGATTTTGATACTAACCTGTGTAACATTAGCTTCTCAACAAGTTAACCGGCTTTCACCGATGCGTGTATAGACGTACACGTGCCGGTTGAATGTCCATGCCGCTAGAATACTCGAACACAAGCACTTAAGCACAATGACACAAGAGCAGTGGCACTAAACCCTCTTTGTATTAACAAGAGACTCACTCTGAGTGTGTTGTTTACAAATAAGCTCTACCCCTCCTTATATACACAAGGCAGAGGTATACGAAGGGACGCCATTATTACATATACAGTGAATGCAAGGACTCTTCGTCTTCTGCGGAGACCCTTCGTCTTTCGAGATGACTCTTTGCATGCCTTGTCTCTTCATCTTCCGGACAATCCCTTCGTCTTCTACAACCAACGCCACATCGCCCGCTCCATCAACATGCCATGTCACGTCAGCACGTCATGCCACCTTGCCACATCATCAGTGGGCATATGCTCCTACGCAGGATATTGTCGTTCAGCTCTGTCAAGCATCGCCGAACACTTGTGTTGTGCCAAGGGGAATCCGCGATCTTCGAGCCTCCGTGCAGTAAACCCCATCGTTAGTTGTCCGTAGACTAAGATAAAGTCCTTCAGAACTTCATTGTGTGGCCACCGAACCACACAGGCATGCATTACTGATATCGCACGCTATTCCTGTACCTCGAGAGTTGGGGGTGTTACAAAAGGGGGAGGGGTAGTCGACCCCATCAACCATGCTCCCACTGCCATAGGTTAGGCTACTCTGAGGAAACATACTATTCTAAGCATGGTTTCCCTGCCATAGGTTACAGAACGAACTCAACAGGTTGAGAGTCCATCACCTACATCTGATCAGAGATTTGAGAATTTGTAGAGTGGCTCATGGATATTATGTCCACTCCTGGGTTAATTAGTTCTCCCTCATGATCCTCAGAGGTAGCTACTTCAACATCAACTTCCACATTGGGTATAGAATATGTTCTTACTAGCTTTTGTCAGAATGGATTAGTGATAGAGGGTTGTTAGCACTTACAGTCTGACTCAGCCAGGGAGATCTGTGGTAATGGTAGATGGGACATACTCTCCCATCACTGGTCAGGGGGAGGTGCAATAACTCCTGTAATGCGACTTCAAAATGTTCTTTATGCTCCTGATTATTCTATGAATTTACTATCCATTAGTCAAATCACCATGGATTTACATTGTCGTGCCATATTTTATTAATGAAATAAGGAATGTTTTCTCTGCTAAAGTCAAGTATATTCGTTTAGATAATGCTCTGGAGTTTTGCAACACTCAACTCACTCAATTCCTTAGAACCTATGGTATTGTGCTTCAGACAACTTGTGCTTATATGTCTCAACAGAAGAGAGTGGCTGAACGAAATCGCCGCCTTTTGGATGTTATCAGGACTCTCTTGATCTAGAGCCGTGCTCCTCATTCATACTGGAGAGATGCGGTTCTAACTGCTTGCTACCTGGTAAACCACATGCCCTCATCGGTCCTGGGGGAGAAGATTCCGTTCTCGATTGTGTTTCCCGAGACGGATCTTTTCTTTCTTACACCTCGTGTTTTTGGGTATCTTGTGTTTGTTCTTTAAATGTCTCCAGGTCTTGACAAGCTCTCTCCTAGAACTGTCAAATGTGTATTGGGTATTTCAAAACCTAAAAGGGATATCGTTGCTTTGACTTTGTTTGACGAAGATACTATGTTAGGGATGATGTCACCTTCTTTGAGTTTATTATGTATTTCTCTCCTACATGTGACAAGCTCATTTCTTTGGAGAATGGAGAAGATGTATACATGCCTCTACCTCCGATTTCGTTTACTCCAGTCCCCGGTACACCACCTTCTCCACTGCCATCTCCACCACCACCGTTACCTCCACCATCATCTACACCACCTCCTCAACCGCCTGCCATACCTATCTTCTTTCCGTAGGTGTTCCAGCGTTGAGCTCGTGCTCATGTGCCTCCTCCATCATCCATCACACCCTAGGTATGTTCTGAGCATTTGAGTTCATCTAATGGCACTGGTGATTTGCGTACGCAGCTTGCGGTGTAGGATGTCTTAGTTGATTCACTCTCAGCTACTGAGGACCTTGATGCACCTATTGCACTACAGAAGAAGAGGCGTGCATGCACTATGCATCCTCTTACTTCCCATGTTTCTCTGGCTCGACTCTTAGAATATTTCTGGAAGTTTATTGCGAGTCTATCGGTCATGGAGATACCACGCTCCTATGTGGTGTCGTTGCAGAGCAGTCAGTGGCATCTAGCTATGGAGGAGATGGCAACGTTACAGTCTCATGGTATGTGGATTGTTGTTACGGTTCCTCCTGGTGCATCTATTGTTGGCAGCAGATGATTGTTATAGTAAAACACTGCTCGGATGGTATTATGGACAGGTACAAGGCTAGGCTTGTTGCTCGTGGGTTCACCCAAACCTATGGCGTGGATTACGAAGATACCTTTTCTCCAGTTGCACATCATTCTACACCACGGATTCTTGTTACTGTTGCTATGGTACGCGACTGTCCACTTTACTAATTAGATGTTAAGAATGCATTTTTGTATGGGGACTTATCGGAGAAAGTTTACCTGCATCAGCCAACAGGGTTTCTGCTGAGGGACGTCCAGTATGGTGTACAGATTTCACAAGGTCATATCTGCCCATAAGCAAAGTCCGAGGGCTTGGTTTCAGAAGCTCTCCGAGTTGATTGAATAATAGGGGAAAATCTACTGCATATCATTTCTTTTTTGCTAGGAGAACCCAGAGAGGTATCGTTGCTATTCTAGTCCATGTTGATGGCATTATTGTTACATGCAGTGATGATCAGTGTATTCAGGCAGCTAAGGATTTCATTGGAGAACAATTTATGACCATAGACATTGGCAAGTTACGTTACTTCCTTAGCCTGGAGTTTGCAAGAAATCATGTATGGTAATGACGTTGTCATTGACCTCCTAGATGTAGACCTGCCACTACTCCAATGGATCCCAATGCTAGGCTCTATGATGATCACTCTAAGGAGGTGGATAAGAGACGATACAGAGAGCTAGTAGACAAGTTGTTGTATGTCACTATCACCAGGCCTAATATATCATTTGCAGTCAGTAGAGTCAGCCAGTTTATGAAGCATCCCAGGCAAGTTCATATAGATGCAGTTAACATGATCTTGAGGTATCTGAAGTCTTTTTCTGGCGCAAGACTTTTTTTTATAAGAGACACATCTCTCACAGTTTCTGGATGTGCGGATGCAGATTATGTTGGGTGCTCCAAGGACAGGAAGTCCACTTCATGCTTCATTGTGCTTGTTGGTAGCTCGTTGGTTTCATGGAAGAGTAAAAAACAAACAGTTGTGGCTAGATCTATCGTTGAGTCAGAGGATAGGGCCATGGCCCACGGGAGCATGGAAATGATGTGGGTCAAGTATGTCCTGATCGACCTAACTATTGAGGTGCCTCTGCCTATGCACCTCAAATGTGATAACCAAGGCGCTTTATTCATAGCCTATAATCCAACCTTCCATGAAAGAACAAAGAACATAGAAGTAGACTGTCACTACACTCGTGATCTAATCCAGAAGGGACTTATTTCCACCTCTCATGTTGCTTCAGGTGATCAGATTGCAAATATGTTTACCAAAGCTCTTACGAGAGGTCCTTTTCATTTTTGCTATTCCAAGCTGAGCATGATAGACATCTATGCTCCATTTTGAGGGGAAGTGTTGAGATATTTATATCTCGTTATCTTTATTCTGTATTCTTTATTTCATAGTTTCTTCTTCTGTCTACTTTATGTATTTTTTCCTTAGAGCTTTTCTCCTATATAAAAGAGCTTTATGGCTACGGTGGATACAACTTTCATTTCACGCCTTTCCACATAGGCAAATGATCAAGACAAATGTGCCATGTGTAGGTAGATGACTCCCAGTAGACATGGAGACATGACCCGCAAAAGGAGACTGCATCGAGTGGTATACACCCCCTTCTTCACGGCGGCAACCATTCTCCTGGTCCATCAGCATATCCTGAAAGACAAGAGACACTGAATCAAAAATTGCTCGACAATTATGCTCCTTAATAATTCCGGATACTTATAAAAGACTCATAGGAAATTCAGGAGCTAGAAGAACATTACTTAGTCGAATATTTGGAGCCACTTGATCCTCCCCATGTTTAGCAATAGAGGATTATCTACCATCTACAACCACAATGGTACAATGTTGTAGTAGACGGTATTCGGTATTCAGTCGGAGGGGTCACTGAATAGAGAACAATCGGTATTCGAAAGACTATTCAGAATTATTCGGTTTTTTATTTTTTAATATAAAAAATATTTATAATACATATATTCTTATATTTGTATACATATATGGTCATTATTTAACATTAATCCGAGATAAAAGTACCAATCAATATAATAGATATATAGAATTTGAGATTTGTGGTGATACCGTGGTAAAATGTAACCCATAAAAACTGAAAATAAAAAAAAATAAAAACATGAAAAGTCAAACTCCAGTCGGCCTCATAGTCGGGCCAATCGGCCGACTATTCAGTCGGGCCGACTATTGCCCGACTGGAGGTCTGTTCAGTCGGGGATCCCCTCGTACTGCATAGTCGGACCGATTATTCGGGATAGTCGACCGACTATTGCAACACTGCAATGGTATGTCCTGGTGCAACCTCTCGAAGTATAGGGATATGATATGTCAGAATGTTTGTGCTTTGATGTGTTAAATCGATTTCTCAAAGGCCTATGATTGTGTCGATTAGCTTTTTCTATGTTGAGCTTGGATGAAGAGAGGTTTTACTGATATCTGGATATCATGGATGAAGAGATGCGTCACAATGACATCAATTTCAATCTTGATAAATGGGAAACATGAAGGGGTTTTTTCCAGCCAGAATGTTGAGTTAGGCATGGTGTCCTCTTGCTCCCTTGCTATTTGTTCTTGTAACAGATGTTCTTGCACTTTTGATCTGGAGAATAGTTTACATTGGTGCCACTTCGGGCTATATCAACGACGATATTTCTATCCCACTTCGACAATATGTATATGATATCATTTTGTTCATTGAAGGGGGGAAAGAGAAGGTTAGAGGTATGAATGCAATCACTGATATCTTTATGGAGCTTTCTGGCCGTAGAATTAATCGTGCTAATTCCACTTTTATTCCTTTTAGCTCGACTGAGCATGAAGTTTTGGATTGCGCGATGATTATTCAACCTCGCAGTTCCACTCAGTTGCTTGGGTTTATCGCTCAATAGCGGGAGATTAAGACACTTGGATTGGCTATCGCAGGTGTAGTTGCTAGAACGAACATCGATCGATTGGAAGTGGAAGGAAAAATACCTTTCTCATGGGGGGTGGTCCTATCGAAGGCAGTCCTAGAATATGTTTAGATTTTCTTCGTGTCCACCAACGCCCTTCAAATGGGTGTTTGAGAAGTGTTGGGAAAAAGAATGAGAATTGTTTCTTCCTAGGAACCCTATGCTCTCTTATATAGATTAGAGACCTATGGATAAATCACATAAGACTGCATAAAGAAATAAAATAAGGAAAAAGAACAGAAATATAAATATATCTCTACAGACCTCAAGATTGAACATAGATGTCAATCATTCTCAGATTGTAAGAGCACTTCTGAAACAGTCATATGAGCAAAGCATTGGTAAATATATTTGTCGTTTGATCTCTTGAACTGACATGAGAGGTAGAAATCAAGCCCTTTTGAATCATGTCTCTTGTATAATGACAATCTACTTCAATGTACTTCGTTCTTTCCTGAAATGCAGGATTGTTTGCAATAAATAGGGCGTCTTGATTATCGCATTGTAGCTGCATAGAAAGATGTACATCTATATGTAAATCTGCTGGCACCACTCGAACCCACATAATCTCCATGCTTGCTTGTGCCATAGCCCTATATTTAGATTAACCAGAGAAGCTTTCCCACCAACTCTCTATATCTTCTACTGTCAGCCTCATCTGTATCATCATCGTATAACCTCATGCTAGGATCTATAGGAGTAGTAGAGGGTCGACACCCAATCATGAACGTCTCCCCTAGCATGTCTGTAACGTACTTCCTTTGGGCCATCACAAGACCCTTCATATTCTTAGCAAACTCTAATCTTAAGAAATACCTTAGGGTGCCAAGATGTTTAGTAACGACCCTGAAATTCCTTTACCTTTTATCCCCTGCACATCATCTCCTGTAACAAGTATATCATTAACATATACCATGACAGCAACAATACCTTTAGATGTTCTCTGCACGAACAGTGAACGATCTGCATTTGACCTCTTAAACCCCTATTTTTCATTCAGATCCGAAAGCTTTTGAAACCATGCCTTTGGACTCTGCTTAAGGCAATATATTTCCTTGTGAAATCTACAAACCTGCAAACACTCCTCCTCAGCAGCAAACCCCAGAGGCTGCTACATGTAGACGTCCTCCTGGAGATCTCCGTACAAAAACAAATTTTTAGCATCTAACTGATATAAAGGCCAATCATGTACCACAACAACTGAAAGGACATACAGAGTGGAGTGACGAGTAACATGAGAGAACATATTCAGATAATCTTCTCCATAAGTTTATGTAAATTCTCGTGCCACCAATCTGGCCTTGTAGTGATCAAGGCTCAGATCTGCATGGTGATTAATTGTAAACACCCATTTGCAACTGACAACAGATGCTCCATTAGGAGCAGATACCAAGCTCCATGTACCAGGTAACTGTAAAGCAACCATCTCTTCTTCCATATCTGGACGTCAACAACTATCCTTCAAGGCCTCCTGGTATTCCGTGGGATTTCCATGGCTGATAAAGCAATTGCAAATCTCTGGAATTCCCCTGTCATGCGATCACAGGAGACATGTGAAGCAAGAGGATACGAGGTACATTACGCTTTTTCATTGGAATTGCAATAAGTATATCTGGGTCATTGGGAATCTCCTTAAACTGTGTGCTAGCCTTCTGCAAAGGTTCCTGCACAGACATATCTCCAAACCTATCGTTAGATACATTGTATTCAGAAGAAACCTGATGCATGCTGGATGACGGCCGATGACCATGAGCAGAAACATGCCTACGAGTATAGTATTTTGGCAATGGTGAAACAATGGGCACATATGATTGTATAGGCGGACGTGATGGAGGTGGAGGAGGTGGCGGTGGTGGTGTTGGAACAACTTGCACATGTAGAGGTGGTGGACTCGTATAAGGAGGTGACATGTAAACCTCATAATCAGAGTATGATGAAGCCAACCTGTCACTTGTAGGAGAGAAATACATCTTAGACTCAAAAAATGTGACATCAACGCTAATATAATATTTTCTCGCACAATGGATCATAGTATCGGTATCCCTTCGGTGTCCTGTAGTACCCAACAAACACTCATTTGATAGCTCTAGGAGAGAGCTTGTCCAGACCCAGAGATAACTGGTGGACGAATGCGACGGAGCCAAAAACGCGAGGAGTAAATGAGAACAACTCGTTATCTGGGAATGCCATGGAGAAAGGAATTGTTTCACCTAAACAGATGATGGCATGCGATTCACAAGATAACATGCCATAAGAACTACATCACCCGAAAACAAACGTGGGGCACGACTCAGAATGAGAAGAATCCGAGTGGCATCAAGCAAATGGCGATGCTTTCTCTCTGCAGCACCATTTTGCTGAGAAGTGTAAGCACATGTTGTTTGATGAATAATACCACGAGATGAAAAGAATTGTGAGACAGCACCGGTACAAAATTCCAAAGCATTATTGGTTCTAAAAAATCCAGTGAAAAGAAAAATATTATGCGCTTCATTAATAAAAGTTTTGATCACGTACCCAGCTTCAGATTTATTCTTCAATAAAAAAATCCACGACAGACAAGAAAAATCATTAACAGCAACTAGGTAAAACCTGTGCCTTGGTGATCAGGAACACGGCTTGGACCCCAAGTATCAAAAAGAAATAACTTAAAAAGAGAGCTATTGTTGTGACTCTGATGCATGGAAGGCCGTATCCCGATATATCGGCGATATATCGGTATCGACAGGTCACCGATATATCGCCGATATGTCCGATATCAGGTATCGACATGCAAAAAAGGCGAGATTCGGTCCGATGTCGGCGATATGGCGTCAATATATCGCCGATATATCGGCGATATATCGGTATCGACATGGTACCGATATCGATACCGATATCGATATGTCCTTCCATGCTCTGATGACTACGAAAAGAAGAACGATGATGCTTTCCCAACTGACACGTCTCATATTGGAAGAATGAGCGAGATGAGATCTGCGACAAAATATGACACATCTTATGGAGTAGGAGGTGACCAAAACGCATGTACCAAGTGAAGGGAGAGATTAGTCCTGTTGAATAAGAGGGGATATTCCTGCACATGGAGTTCGGACATGGTGATAAAGACCATCCAATCACCATGTTCGTTAGAATGTCATGAAAAAAAAGAGACGATGGGTCCAAAATTGCTCGGTAATGCAAATCCTTCGTAATTTGCCTAACGGATAACAAATTCATAGAAAAATCAAGGGCATGTAACACATTCTGCAAACACATGTAGGGTGTCAAACTGATCTCCCCTTGTCCTGTGATCGGGGAATGAGTTCCATCGGCTATCATGACAATTCTCCTTGGAGGAATCTGTCTATATGCTGCATGCTGATCTGTGTCTTCACATATGCTATACATTGCCTCGGAGTCCATAATCCTCTCTATTATCTCAAATCCATGACAAGAGGTAAAAGCATAGGTATTACCTGATGTGCTGACAATGACAAAGGTACTGGCAGAGGCGGAAGCAACAACATCTTAGTGGCCTCCTGGAGATGGTGAAGAAGCAAGAGGCATAATATTCCTCCGTCTAGCTACAAGGTCATCAAACCTCTGATCTAAAGGAGTATGCGAAGACTCAACTTGCTCCGCTACTCGGGCCGATGCAGGAAAACCATGCTTGAAGTAGCATGTATCCTCTATATGTCTGGGACGATGACAGTAAGTGCATGAGTGATAAATATGACATGCTCTACCATGAGGTCCGCGCCCACGAAACTAAGAAGAGACTCTATCTCGGGAGTCTGTCATCGACGAAGAAGTCTGACTAGAGGCAGTAGATAGGACAAAAATTTTTCTAGAGCCCCTCGAATGGTAGATCTAACGAATTACCTTTGCTTAATTGGGATATGATCTCTCTCATGGTGGATCAGGGGGATTGGGAGTTTGCAGGCTTGATGATATGAATAAGGTGCTCCTTCTCAAGTGGGTGCCAAAATCTGGGGCAGTGGTATGGACCTTGTGTACTGCCTACTTATAAAGGTTTATGACCTTCCCTCTAGTCCATACACCCCTCTTGTCTGCATCTACTACCGACGTTCTTTGCAATGACACCCGATCATGATGTTTGTCTGGGAACATTTGGGAAGACAATCAATGGGCACCAAATCCTTTCCCCAAACCTTTCAGAACTAAGATTCGTGGAGTTTCTAGATTTGTTGAGCCATCTATCTAGCTTTACAAGTCCGACGGAGGGTAGTGACCATTAGATCTGGCAAGATGGTTACTTTTCAGTTAGAAAGGTGTATGTGGCCCTTACAACTTGTCGTGGTTTTTCTTCGGCAGATAGAGAGGATTACTGCAAATTTATCTGGACATTGTGGATCCCTTTGGCAATAAAGGTCTATGTGGATTCAGCATTGGGAGCGTACTCTGACTAGGAGAAGACGGTTCTCATTCCATCGGTGACGCTTGTCCTATTTGCTTAAGAGTTCGACAGGTTTGGGATGCGGTCAGCATTACATGGTTAAATCCTTCCTCTTGCTTGACTTTTTGGAACAATCTTGTGGCAAACCAATTTAGATTTGCATTGGAGGTTTGGAGGTTGATTTCTTTTCTTTGGGCTATTTGGCCCTCTCGCAATGGAATTTTATATAGAAATGAGTGGTACTATGTGGAAAATGTAATCAATTTGGCCAGTTCTCTTGTCGAGATCTGGTTCCTGTAAGGGTACAATTTTTTTAAAGATTCTGGGGTGGGCACCGATTATGGATGTCTCCCCTTTTTTGGATAACAACCTTTTGACGTCAACATACAAATGACAGACCATGCTAACGTAGTATTTTTTTAACCTTAAAGTGATAGTGAATGAAATTATGGCAGCATTTCATAATGTGAACTAAGTCATCCTTACTCTTAATGGTTACCCCCTTTAGTAGTCGTTACCAAAATCATTTTCTTCTTTGGTTGCGATGATCATCATCGAATGTAACAAGATTGTAGCCGCCAACAATTCCATAAAATGGGATTGTCAGTACAACTGCTAAGTCGATGGCTTCATTTCAATACTGAGAACGTGAACCATTGAAGGGCAAAGGTTCTTCTGAAATACTGTCATCAATATCTTTTTTATATTTTATCTTCCTTCTCATCGTCATTGTCCCATACACTAATACCTACACTGCCATACAGTGACATCATTCAACAAGTGGATGATTTCTCTTACAACATTGTCCTTTAAAACAAGAGCATGACCAGCATTTTCATCAACTGGTGGCCTTGGGCACTGATAACTGGTGCATTGTTGGTCACATAACTGATGGCCCCATGGTCTCAATAAATTATGGAATGTGGGCTTCTTTGTACCAGGATGATGGTGACTTGTGTCAATTATCAACTCCATATGCTGTAAGGTCTTGGTGTCGATTATAGTAGATGACTTCGCTATTGGTTCAAGATATAAAAGAATACCGTATACATTATTATTGTCTTTAATAGACATCTAGATATGGTCTAGTTTACCTTTGACTGATTGTGGGATACACAAATATGTTACAGCCCCTTCAACCTTTGTAAGTACACCATGATTTCCGAAACATTATAACTTTTAAACCATGACCCTTTTGGTTAACTTCCATCTATATCAATATCAACTCTAATGGGTAAAACTATCTCATTTTACTCATAAAGCTTATCAAATATACAAATCAAATGCCATCCATTTTCTTCCACCTCCAATTTTTCACCACAATTATATCTCTCATCATGAACTCCATCGTCTCCATGGTTCTCTCCCCATGACCATGAGGTTGAGCATGTAGTGCCGCAACCCACATGTTAGATTATAGTAGGCATTGGGATCAAACATCATCATCCCCTGTATAATGACCGTCTACCAATCCAGGTCGAAACTAGCATGATCATCAACATTCTATCAGTGTGATAATTTGGTTTGCAGGAGGGAGCCGCTTTGATGCGATCTTGCTGGAGCTGTACAATGGGAGGAGCCAACGGGTGCCCAAGAAGAACATGTTCGAGGGGCCTTTGTCGAGGAGCTCCCTATTGACAATTTTGATACCGATGACCTTGTCGACGAGGAAGATGACCCCAATGCAGGTGCCCCAGTAGGGCATGCCATTCTTAATACAAGTAACCGCATTCCGTTTTCTTCTGATATTAACCATGTTTCAAAACCAAGATAGGGAGGAGCCAACGGGTGCCCAAGAAGAACATGTTCGAGGGGCCTTTGTCGAGGAGCTCCCTATTGACAATTTTGATACCGATGACCTTGTCGACGAGGAAGATGACCCCAATGCAGGTGCCCCAGTAGGGCATGCCATTCTTAATACAAGTAACCGCATTCCGTTTTCTTCTGATATTAACCATGTTTCAAAACCAAGATAATTGGAGGAATAAATCTGACAAATGAAGCAAGCATCACTTAACTCGAACAGGCTCTGAACAAGTTTTACTTAATAAACATCCCAAATTCTTCAAGGTATGCATCTTACAGATATTTTCAGTCATCCCGAAAATGGATTACATATCTATATGCTCATATATATGGTGGTCACTATCAAGCACTTAATCAACAAAAGATCGACCTCAGCGCAACAATTTGAAGTTAATGGATTGGTATGGAGATCCATTGAAGCTGTAATTCCATCTCCCCACGTCCGATTGTACAAACCGAGAATGACGTCTTGGACACCCTTCCCATCTAACCAGGAAATGACTGTTCTCATCAACTGGGCAGTTTTATCTTCTTGGAGTAAGCCTCTTGATTATTTTGTGATTGGGAACGTTATCCAAGTCCAATTGAACTGCTTTCTACAAATGGTTCAATGCATCAGCCATTTGATCATCAAATTCGAAATTTTGTTACTCTTTAAGTCGAATGGGTTGAGAAGGATCATGAACGGAAAGAGTAAGCTCCTCATTCCACTCATGATTCACATATTTCTCTATTACTTACGTCTTCAGGTTATAAGATCCTATGGAGTCTATGATGTAGGCATCATTGCTCCAGAAACCAATTCCAATCGTAAATGGCCAGTTAGATGCCTCTGATGACCCTGAGCTTGAAAAAACTCGAATTATACAGCTTCTCTTCCTCCGATCAGCACAATAATGATCTCCCTTCATCATGTAGATGTCTAACATTGATATTATTAAATTACGTAAATTATGTTCACGTCTCTGGCAGGTCACTCTTGACGAATGCAAGGAGGGTTGGGAAGAGGTCATTGTAGTGGGGGAGTTGGCCATGGTGGTGTTCTTGCCGCCGGGGTAATGAGGTTGCCCATGATGTCAATGTGCTTGATGATGCAGATCTTCATGATGCAGGGGCCTGTAGGGTGGATGCCAGCTATGTGCTCGTTGAAAGAGCATGTGGTCCTCTTTTCCATCAGTCATGTTTTCCATCATCTTTGGTCATTGCTTCCTCGATGCCTTCCTTGCCATGGTAGCCTATTGTGATGCATCAATGAGGAGCAAGTGTCACCAACGTGCCATGTCATCAAGCCTGTGAGCTTGCCATGTCATCAAGCTCTATGAGCTCCCCTTGAGCCGGCTAGGTGAGGAAGAAGCACCCTATAAATAAAATTTAAAAGGTTCAAATTAATCGTATAAGCTGTGAGATTATGTTTTGTAAGTGTATCTAGTTAGATTGACTCAAGCATACTTTATTGACGGAAAGGAATACTGTGTAAAATGGTGCGAGATTATAGGGTTCATGGTGTAGTTGCGAAGATTGTAGGTGTTTCGATATAATTTAGTTTCGAGGGGTTTTGGTGTAAATATCCCTATGAAATTTTGATAACAAATTTACTCATGTCCCAGTTGAACTTTGGACATATCAAGTTCTACAATTCACGGAAAGTTGTATTCAACCTTAAACCAAAACCTTTTCATAAAAGGACTATCCAAATGAATACCTCCTTTCATTTCGAATAAACAATATATAGAGATGTGACTCCTCACCTAAATTATAAAAAAAAATTATGAAAACTTTGTATCCAATGATGAACAATAACCATATAAACAGTTATGACTTCAATTCTAGACTACTAATGAACGAAATGCCAGTTTGGTATTGCTCACAGTTGGGAGTTGTGTTGCAAGTTTATGTGATGGAGGGAGGGAGGCTGGTGACAGCTTTAGAAGGGAGGATCACGTGGACACCAGTGAGGACCTCTATCTCAAGGCAACAGTGGTGAGACTGCTGCGAGAAGAGGAAGGCAGTGGCGGGGCCACTGAGGATAATGGGTTTCTTGAATGGAAGAATGCGAGGGGGGGCTGCTTTGTGATTCAAGTAGGTAAGAAATAGTGCCCCAGGAGAGTGCACTGTTACACTGTATATAGCACATTTAAAATGCGCTAACTATAACACATGTCGTAAGCATGCTATATATAGAGCAATTCGAGAATGTGATATAGGTGCACTTTCAATATAATTTTTTTGATGAACCGCAAAAAATGAATTAATTTTGTCCCAACAGTATTTAGGGATTTTTCTCTAAAGACTGTGAGCTTAAGAATAAACAATGTAATTGTGGACAAATCGTATCAGGAATAGACCATTTTTTTAAGTAGAAAAACGGGGGAGCCCTCCCAAGGCGGGAGTCACCACACCAAAGCATTCATTAATAAAGCAAAGAGTACATCAGTTTGGGACCCAGAAATTGTACAAAGCAGTACAGTGAGCTACAACATTCTCAGAGTAAAATCGCTGCCCCTTGAAGACTGTGTCATTCCTACCCAGCCAAATAGCTCACAGAGCGGCAAAAGGCTTGGAGACATCATCAGAAGACCCATGGCTGACCCGACGAATCGACCGCCAAAACTGATCCGCATCAAAGGTCCGGACCCACGTGAGCCCCAATGACTCCCAAACCTCTGCGGAAGATCTGCAACTAAAGAAGATGTGGTTCACATCCTCCAACTCGTCCTCGCATCTGTCACACTTCAGATCCGTCCCACCCAACAGTCTGCCTCTTCTCACCTTGTCACAGATACGACCTCTCCTCATACACCAAAGGAAAATCTTAACCCGCGTAGGAATCTTAGCTGCCTAAATCATCTTCACGTCAGCACACAGCTCTTCATCACGCTCCACCAAAGCCGCGGCAACCTTCCGATAGGCCTCCTTCACCGAGAACCTACCACCAGTCCACTCAAAATGGTCCGGGTTCCCCGACAGTTCCCCGGCAGGGGGAATCTCGGACAACATCCGCAAAAACTCCTCCAACCTCTGATCCGATAGATCCGCAAGGAACCTTGGTGCCCACGTTCCAGCTTCGACGACGTCCGCCACCCGCGCTCCCCTATCAGTGGCCATCGCCATCAAGCGAGAGAAGCGGGAGGCCAGTGCCCCATCCCCCGTCCAGTCATCCAACCAAAAACGGAAACGGAGCTCATCCCCCAAAATCGGCCGAAGAAGCGGCCGAAGCACCGGAAGAACTTCACGGATCCCACTCCACAGGGAAGATTCATGACGCTTCCTCACTGCCACCAACTCCCCAGTAACACCATAAATCTTTCTCAACAGCTGCAAGACCGGCGAATCGGACGAACCCCAAATGCGAACCACCCACTTTGCTAACAGAGCTTTGTTCATAGATTCCACATCCCTAATGCCAAGGCCCCCCTCTGTAACAGGGACAACCAGGTCCTTCCAAGCCACCAGGTGCAACCCCCTCTTTGCCTGTCTTCCATCAGACCAGAAAAAGGATCTCATCAAGGTCTCAATCCTCCTCCTAACACCAACAGGCATTAACCTCGTCGAGAAGGAAAAAGTCGGGATGGCCGAAAGAACGTGCTTCAGCAGTGTAAGCTTCCCTCTTCCAACCTTCCAGCCGCTCCATTCTGCGTAGCACACAATCCCAATCGGACTTCCTTAGCCTGCCATCAACCAGAGGCAAACCCAGATAGGTTATCGGCAGCCTCCCCAAGGGGCATCCTGCCCACTCCGCCAGCCTGATGCTCTCCTCGCCACCTAAACCCATTGGAACGAGGACCGACTTCTGCCTGTTAATCTGCAGCCCAGAGAGGCACCCAAAGACATCCACCAGCACAGCTGCATTGCGGTTCTGCTCCTCCGTCCCTCCCAGGAATACCAGCGTGTCATCCGCATATTGTAACACCGGGACAGAGATGTCCCCCAGTCGGAAGCCCTCGCACCAGTTTTCCTCCACTGCCCGCTCAAACAAAACCGTAAGACAATCTGCAACCAACACAAAAAGCAGGGGAGCCAGGGGACAACCCTGACGCACTCCCCTCTACGGCTGGAACCGTCCACCCTCAGGCCTCCCATTTACCAGCACCGAGCATGAGCTAGTGGTGACACATCTCTTAACCCAAGCAATCCAATCTTCCGGGAAGCCCCTTTTCCGCATAGCTAACCAAAGGAATCTCCAACTGACACAGTCATAAGCCTTGGCGTAGTCAATCTTCCAAACTGCACCTTTCTTTTGAGACCTCTTCCACTCACGGCAGATCTCCGAAGCAGTCACGATTCCATCCGCCATAGACCGACCCGGAATGAAGGCGGATTGAGCCGGCAAAACCACAGAGGAAAGGACCCCTCTAAGTCTGCTCACCAACACCTTGGCGGCAATAAGATAAATGCCATTGGAGACCATGTAATAGTTTCAAGTCATTTTTACGATAACTAAGCTGTAATTGTCATCATTCATTCAGTTTTTGAAGAGATTAAAATGTATCTGTACACACACAATCTCTTAAGAACACTAAATTGTATGGTATTAATTGTACTTAATGGATTTATTGTTGTATAATGTTTTTATTTATCCAGAATTCATTTGACTATGCTACACTTGGGGCATGCTCGAAGCTTGTGGCTATTTTATTTACCTACCCGTATCAGGTAACTTTGTCCTCTGTTCTATTATCTGTATGAAGAGGTCATTTATTTGATGAATGATAATTTTTTTGGTCCAAGATATTTGTTTATGCTTTTTGGAACTTAGACCTAACATGTATACCAAAAAGGTCCTTTTTCCACCAGGAACATTCTTTTTATGCATTTCAACCACTGAAATCCTGGTCCAGATTATTTTATAGTTATGAGACTGCAAAATTAGATTTAAATGTCATCTTAATGTATTTTCAATTCTAATTTTCTCTAGCTTGAATATGCTCTCATATTGTATTTTTGTATAAATATCCATGAATATTTCTATACTTTTTACTAATATCTTTTCATGTTCCTGTTTCAGGTTATTCGAGCAAGGGTACAGGTAAGGTCCTCTCATATCTTTTGTGCTACTTTGCTTATGTTTCCCCTGAGAATGGCTATTATATGCCAACCCAATATTACGAAATCAAATTTCATTTCCCATTAAAGATTAGTTCAAATTTTAGTCAAGGTCTCTTGATTTCATCTGTAAATGATCACGAGGACATATTTATGTTGACATCTAAACGTATTATTTATAATTTGATGCTTCCTTTTCCTTACAATTTAATGAGGGTTTGTCTATATTTATTTTTCATACAAGAAATTTCTTGTTATCAACTTTGAAGATGCGTTCGAGTTCGTTTTATTAAAATTTCTACTTACATAAATTAAATGGAAAAATGTATCCTACACCGGGGTATAGGTAACTACCTCCACCCGGTTCTTTCTTTCATTATTTTTTAAATTTTTTTAAATGAAACCTTGGGGGAAATTAGATCACCATACATCACCATGATGTCATTCTAAATTCAACTTAATTCGGAACTTCTATCATCTCCATCAAGACTACCAAATTTAAAGATCTTAGAATTGCTGAAATTGGCTCCTTTTAGATGCATGTGTTAGGAATCTTTGTTTTGCATGAAACTTAAACACATATTCCTCTAAATATATTACGCAAATCCCCCTAAATTTCCTTTTAAAAACCAAAAATAATGAACAAAGGCCCGGTGTAGGCTCTCAGCTCCCAATTATAATAATCTTATACATGCGTTGTATACCCTTCATTATATGCCTTAGCATGTTGCATAATGTATACGTTGAGTAGTCATAGTTCCTATGCTTTTGGAGCGACATGCAGGACAAGAAGTCACTTGTCTTCACGAACATATTGTCTTTCTATATAAAAACCGTGATAAGACATATGAAAACATGTATATACTGTGAAGTATCTAAAGCTCAAAGCTAGAAATATATGGTGGAATAAATGGAATGAGTGGTAATATAGAGACGATGTAAGACATGCTTCCTTATATCTTGTCAAAGAAAGCCTTAGCTTTCCAACTTTGGAAACCAACCTTGATATTAACACTTCCCCTACTCTTTATCCTCGTATGTGTGTTGAACCCCCTATATGTGGTCACGGGATATGTAGTTACCTTATGATGTGACATGCCACCTCCATTAAATATGTCCCGATAGTTCAGGCTATCATTTCCTATGTTTTTTTGACATGAAAAGCGAATGATAAACGGAAAAAATGCCAACATGTGGTTGACAAAACACCTTAAGTAATAAATTCACACTTTGTCATCTTTCTATTAAGAGTCTCTTTCCAAAAGGAACGATGAAGTTCACCCCTCAACGCTGACGAAAGTCGAACACCAGCTATCTAGAGTCTTAGGAATCAAGTTCATATACTATGATGCACCCTCCGACATCCTCCTTTCTGCATGAGCTTGTATCCCTTCTATAATATTATTCTAGGGCTTTGATAAGTGAAGATAATCGCTTGGTTTGAAATATCACGATTTATCATTGTATATCGATGATATATCAACATCTAAATGTATTAGGTATCGATATTACCCTGCATATCCCTTTCCAAGATCTCAACTTATATATCAGCGATATGGCATCTCATATCGTCGATATTAACGATATATGAAGTTTTTTAATGCAAAACTTCATCATTTCAATCATATCACCGATATCATGCTGATATCGGTGCTTTACCCTCTATCACATATCTGTCTTGATTTCCCTTTTTTCGCGATGAAAGAAGCTGCGAATGGTTTTTTTTTTAATTTTTTAAATTTTAAAGGTCGATTTGTTCGAGACAAATTTGTATAGCTACAAAATCCCGGTATCAGCACGGCCAGATACTAATCTAACATAACTAAATATTTGATTTGTGATTTTGTTTAAGAAACGTTGCCCCTAGCCCCTCTAGGGGGAACACACCTGCTCCTCTTTGACCCTTCTCTAAGCTTATTAACTGGGCAACACGACCCCCCTTTTTTGAACGAAGGTCTTCATTTCCTTTTTGGTGATGGAGATCAAACAATTCTAAAATAATCGAGGAAAATTCACCTAGATATATTGTGCCCCTCAAGCTGAAGTATGGATCAAGGAAGGTCGTATCGATATAGATATCGTTTCGGTCCGCCTGGAAATGGATATATCGGGATATATCGCTGATATATCGAAGATATCAATGGAAATGTCAAAAATGGCTAAAAAAAGCTATTGTTTTTCAGAAAATTAAGATCATCCAATATATTAAAACAACGTGTCACAATATCGGTCATTTATAGCCCATATATCACACATATCGGTCATATCGTTGTTAATGTTTATTCCTGACCTGTAGATACTTGGAAAATGGATCCATTCAAGTTTTTATAACATTAAATAACTTACATATATACAGGTAGATGACATTTGATCATATCGAGTTATATAATTTACATATATACATATATACATATAGATCATTTGTGAAGATGAGGTCCTTATATTACACATATCGGTCATATCGAACATATCGCTGGTAATGTTAGTTGTTGACCTATATATATATTTGAAAATGGAGTTCATCTAAGTTCTTAGATTATTAAATAAACTTACAAATATACTCTTAAATCACACATATCGGTCATCTATGAAGCTTATATTGTATATATCGATCATTTTGAACATATCGATATTAATGTTGATTCTTGACTTATAGATATTTTTTGAAGAATTGACTTGTAGATATTGGAAATGGATTTCATTCAAGTTCTTTACAACATGAAACAACTTGCGAATATATTCCATATTGAAGAACCATTGTATGCACCTTCCTGTCGCACCATACCTGAAACAAAATATATAAACCATTGTGTTTAATACTAAGGTGTAGCTAGATATGTGTTTTAGTACTTGGTGTAGCTAGATAAGTAGTGGAATCAATTTTGCATGAATAATATCATTGATATATATAGATATCGACGATATCGATCGATATCCAGGATTTTTTGTACCGAATCAGTCATTTTGACCGATATGAGTCGATATGGCGATATATTGCCGATATCCTTTGTAAAAGATATACTGGGTGATTTCGATACCCCTTCCTTGTCGAAACCGATATATCGTCAATATATCACCGATATATCACCGATACGACCTTCTATGGTATAGATGTCCATTATTATCAGCTTGGAGTTACACTTGACAAATAGGGAACGACTGAGCGGCTTGGTGAAAACATCAACCATTTTGTTCTTTTAATGAAACAGAATTTGCCTTGGTTTTTCTGTGTGGGATCATATCTTTTGTGTAATGGCAGTCCACTTCTACTTGTTTGGTACGTTCATGGAAAGTAGGATTGTTTACAATGAACATCGCAACAAATTTTCACATTGCATGGTCATAGAACTCAGATTCGATAGATGTAGGTCCTTCAATATGATTTTAATCCACATTAATTCAGTGGTAGCTTGGCTCATTGTCGTATATTCAAAATTATGCATTGAAGCGAGCACCACTGCTTACGTTTTGCTTTTCATTTGACTAGGTTACAACCCATATAGATGCAATAATCAATTGTAGATTTCCTTTAATTAGGGCACCTTACATAGTCAGAGTATGTCGTAACAAGTGCTTTGTGGCATGTAAGCGGTAGCCCTTTCCGTAGAGCAAACTTCATGTTTCTCAAGATCAAGGTTCAGGAATGCAGTATGCATATGCATTCGAACATGTCATTGAATATTGATTAAGTGGTATGCATGGAGCATATGTGGGGCATATGTTATTCCTTGTGATTTCGTAATTTTAATTTTAAAATAAATATAAAAAAATACTGTATTTGATGCATAAATTATGTATAAAATGATATTTCTCGTAGAATACTTAACACAAACCTATGTCTTTACTTTAATACATATCCAGGAACTATTGATACATATCTTGCAAATATTGAAGTACAAGAATATCCATCTAGTAATTATAAAAGTATACAAAACTATTTATTTTACTTTAATGCATATATCTAGGAAGTATATATCCAACAACTATTGATTGTGATATTATATATGGGATCAAATGCATATCCAACAACTCTACTTTCAATCTATGATTTAAGTTTTAACTTAATACATATCCAGTAACCATAATTTAAACATTTGTTTATGATATAGTATCAATGCATATATTCAAGAAGTTATAAGATTACAACAGAAGTACTACTTTAAACATAGAAAATTAATTATATAAGTTATGGGATTACCGAGCTAGGACTTGGGGAACACATTTGATGCTTATCCCCCTTAGCTGATGTGAGAAATAGAGATAAAGTCCTTATGTATCATATCACATGTGTAATGACAATCTACATCAATATGGTTGGTCCTCTTATGGAAATCATGATTGTTGGCAATGAAAAGAGTAGCCTGGTTATAACGAAGCAAGTGCTTGGGAAGAGACGTGTCAATATCTAAGTCTATCAGAATAGAGATGGCCCATATCATCCCAGTCCTCCCCTACGCCATAGCTTTGTATTCTAACTCTGCCATAAATCTAGCAATCACAATCTGCTTCTTGCTTTTCCATAAGACCAAAGGAACTACAAAAAATAACAACAACAAAGCCTTTTCCCAGATTAAGTAGGGTCAACTACATGGATTCTTTGCAATAAAACCAAAGTACTCTCTATGAAAATTACAATACCAGAGGTAAGACTTTCGGTTTTTAAGGCATCCAACATAGTCAGCATCTACATAAGTTGTAATTGCAAGAGTCGCCCCTTAGTTAAAAATAACCCAATACCCGGAGAGACTTAGATACCTTAGGATCATGTAAATAGCATCCACGTGAGCATGTCGTGCCTATTTTATAGCTGACTGACTTTGCTAACGCGAATTAGATATTTGGCCTAGTAATATACACGTAGAGGAGCTTCCCAACAAGCTCAATGTACCTCCTCTTGTCCACCTCATCTGTAACATTATCACAGAACTTCATGCTGGGCTTCCGTCATCCATGGGAGTAGTGGTAGATCTGCAGTCTGTCATCTATGTCTGTACGAGTATATCTGTAACATACTTCTTTGTGGCAGTACCAGACCTCAAGGTTCTTAACAAACTCAAGTCCAATGAAGTATCATAGTTCACCAAGATCCTTGGTGACAATCTGTTTTCCAAGAAATACCGCAGCCTCGTTATTATCATGCAAGTCATTTCCTATAACAATAATGCAATCAACATAAATCAAAATGACAATGATACCAATTTGTGTCCTGTGTAAAGAGAGTGATATGCAGCATGGCCTCAATTTTCAATGAAATCCGGCCGAATTTGGTCGAATTTTGATTTTAACAGGCTACCGAAATTCGATCGAAATGGCCATAATGACCTAAAAATGGGGGGGGGGGCTTTCTCCAGTACAAAAAATGACTGAAATGATTGAAATTTTGGCCGAATTTCGATTGAAATTTCATTTCGATCTGTCATTTAAATGGTGATCGAAACCGACATTTAAGGCCTTGATATGCAGTCAATCTTGTGAGGCTTATTGGTCTATCCAGCTCGAGAGCTCTAGAACCATGCTCTAGGCTCTGCTTAAGGTCATAAATCACCTTATAAACTCTGCATATATTCTAACACTCCCCTTAGCAACAAACCTGGGTGGTTGATGCATATAGAGCTCCTAGAGGTTCTATACAAGAAAGCATTCTCAATATCAAGATGCAAAAGTGACCAAATTTCGTACCACTGCAACATAGAGGAGGATCCTGAGCGTAGAATGATGAGCCACATGGGAAATGTATCCGATAGTCTACTACTTATGTTTGGATGAACTAGCACGTCACAAACGTATCCTTGTTGTTAACAACACTACCATCTACCCTCTGCTTCCTGTAAAGAAGCATTTTCAGCCAACCACGTGTGCTCATTCTGGGGCAGTAACCAAGATCCATGTACACCACGTAATTAGAGTACGACCATCTCCTCCTCCGTAGCAAGATGTCAGTGGTTGACTCACATAGCCTCCTATATATGCGTGGGATCTTTAGAGCTGACAGTCCCACCACAAATCTCCTAAAATCCTCTGAAAGATGCTCCAAAGAAACATGAGCTGCAAGAGGATACATAGCACACGTGCGCCTACGCTTCCGAAGAGCAATGGGTTGGTCAAGATCCTCTGGACGATCTATGTCATGTACGATGCCTCATTATGTAAAACCTACTCAACTTGTAAATTTTCATGTTGTACAAACAAATCACTAGTGCCATTAGTAGAAACCAATAGCTTTGAATTTTCCCTGGAGTTCGTTGGATGATGGGGAAAGCACATGAGCAGGGGGTACAATTGGTGGTCTGCGAATGCGAACACGAGGGAAAGTCTTAGACACAGGAGAAGGCGGTGGAGGAGCCAAAGGAGGACGAGATGGTGGAGGAACCACAAGAGGTTGCGAACATGTGGAGGAGGTGACATGTAAATATCCTCGCCAGACTCCGATGGTGTCGTCAATTCACCTGTAGGAGAAAAGTACATGATAGACTCAAAGATTGTGATATCAACACTGATATAGTACTTTCAGCTGATAATATCAAAGCATTGTACCCTTTTAACGGTCCGGGTGTAGGTCAAAGAAATACTTGCCAACCTCTTGAGGAGAGCTTGTCACGATCGGGAGTGAGATTATGCATAAAAGCCACAGAGGTGTTAGAGAGAAAATGTCCATATCGAGAAGCGCAATCGAAAAAGGATTCTTTATCCTAACTCAGAGGATGACATACAGGATGCCATGTAGCCGAAAGTGATGGCCACATCACCCCGGAAAGAGTGGGGGATATGACTTTGGAGAAGAAGAGCCCTTGTCACATCAAGAAGATGATGGAGTATGCGCGTTCAACAACACCATTCTGGTGAGAAGTGTAAACATAGGAGGGTTGATGTATAATACCAAGGGACTTGAAGAATTGAGAAGAGTTAGGTGGTATAAAACCCATGGCATTGTCTTTATTTCATTAATAAAAGTTTGAATGACAGACCCAACCTCAGACTTGTTTTTCAGAAGAAAAGCCCAACAAAGTCATTTACAAAGAAAGTTGTGTATCTCCGATCGAGGATAATATGCAAGAAAACCGCTTAAGATGGTTTGCTCATTTTACAACGAATGGTCAGTTGATGCACCCGTTAGGAGATGCGAGTTTTGGGATGTTGAGTTGGCTAAGAAAGGGCGATGACGGCCCAAGAAGTGTTGGAAAGAGACTATATGAGGGGATCTTCGTTTTCTGGATATAAGCTTGAGATTGACCCAAAATAGATCTGAATGGAGGCTAAGAATCCATGAGTTGGCCCTACTTAATTGTGGGAAAAGTCTTTGTTGTTTATGTTGTTGTTCCATGAATTACATAAATTGGTTGAAGGCTTTGAAAGAGAATATCTCCGAAAAAATAAAAGGAAAAATAGAGCATGGATATGAAACCAAGAATGTCAAACTCTCTAGCACAGGATAACTGATAAAAACATTGAAACTTTTGTGAATGATTTAACCAAGATCGCCAAAGGGAATGATATCTTAGATAAATTAGAGATTTTTACACCACAACCCCCATAAACTTTATCAACTTCTTATTTATCTCATGACCCTTGTAAATTTACTCCGTCCTACACCACATCTTTGCCATTAGTTTAACTCATATTGAGTTAATTTTCTTGAGTTAATCATACTAGAACAATATCAAACAGTGGATAGTGGATATTCTTCTCTTTTGTCCCTTTCTTTTCCTCTCCCCCATTCTTCTTGACCCAACTACAAATAGACTACCCACTAGATGGAGAAGACCTACTTGAGATGGCAGAGCTTGTAGATGGTGGTGGGGATCCACGCATCGTTGGCGAAGATCTGTGTGCTCGCAGTTGGAATAGACGAGGACATAGGGGTTGAAGTAGCAGGCGAAACGTAAGGAGGAGATGTGACAACGGAGGTGGGCACGGTGCAGGGGATGTAGGCCGGGGGGTGAGAGGGTTAGGCATGGGCGACATGTGGGAAGGAACATGTTGGTAGGGGTGGCACTTGGAATGAACAGGCAGGGTGACACATGGGAGGGGAGGGGTAGGCAGGGGCGATGCACATGAGGGGCAAGGTTGGGGTTGAGCTAGGGAAGCCAGAGATCGCATGGCACCTTTGAGGCCACACCAACAATAAGATCAAGATTACACTTAAAAAAACAAGATCAAAAATTATTGGAACACACACCTGCATAAGAAGCTCGTAAGGAAAGACATCGACCCTATTACGTACAACCCTATCCCAAACTCATGCTTAGGGATGAGCATTGGGCAGGGCCGGCCCAGCTCGGCCCGAAGCCCGGCCCGCATAGCCCGGCCCGACCCGAACCCGAATCATTTTTGGGTCGGGTTTGGGCCAAAGATGTAGGCCCATTTAATAATTGGGCCGGGCTCGGGCTTAGCCCGGTCCATCCCATTAGGCCTGATAGCCCGGCCCGCATAGAAGCCCAAAATTAGGCCCGATAGCCTGGCCCGTATAGAGCCCACATGTGTCTATACTTTGATCTCTCACTTTGATATATTCATCTAGATTTAGTGAGGGAGTTACGACGTCGACAGATTAATCCACTTGAGGTACATTTTCAATCTGTTTGTTTACTATTATTTGCACATTTTTCTATAATATCTCTATGAAACTCTTTCCATTAGATATTGTAGAATCATAGATATGACCAAATCCATGCAAAACAGTAGGATAACTAAAGAATGAAGACCTAAATAACTAATAGATACTTCATAACGAATATTACAATCAAAATAACCAAATGAGGGTGCGCCAAGTTTATGGGCCCACCAACTCTAGACTCATAAGTTTTGGGCCGATCGAAGCCCAATTGATTTTTTGAGACATTATGGGTCGGCCCGGCCCAGGTTCGACCCATAATAATTGGGTTGGGCTTGGGCCTGGGCTTCAAAAAAATTTTATTAGGCCTAGGCCCGGCCCAAAGCCCATAAACATAAATGGGCCTGGGCCCTGTAGAGCCCAGCCCAAGCCCGACCCATGCTCATCCCTACTCACGCTCCTCGCCACACCCTTACCTCCTTCCACCCTCCCTGCTTGGCCATGTAACGATCTTCAAGCTCCACACCAATGCCACTGACCTCTCGATGAGCATTGGGCTGGGCCGGCCCGGCTCAGCCCGAAGCCGGCCCGACCCGAACCCGAATCATTTATGGGTCGGGTTTGGCCAAAGATGTAGGCCCATTTAATAATTGGGCCAGGCTTGGGCTTAGCACGATCCATCCCATTAGGCCCGATAGCCCGGCCCGCATAGAAGCCCAAAATTAGGCCCGATAGCCTGGCTCCTATAGAGCCCACATGTGTCTATACTTTGATTTCTCACTTTGATATATTCATCTAGATTTAATGAGGGAGTTACGATGTCGACAGATTAATCCACTTGAGGTACATTTTCAATCTGTTTGTTTACTATTATTTGCACATGTTTCTATAATATCTCTATGAAACTCTTTCCATTAGACACTGTAGAATCATAGATATGACCAAATTCGTGCAAAACATAGGATAACTAAAGAATAAAGACCTAAATAACTAATAAATACTTCATAACGAATATTACAATCAAAATAACCAAATGAGGGTGCGCCAAGTTTATGGGCCCACCAAGTCTAGACTCATAAGTTTTGGGCCGATCGAAGCCCAATTGATTTTTGAAACATTATGGGCCGGCCCGACCCAGGTCCGACCTATAATAATTGGGTTGGGCTTGGGCCTGTGCCTTCAAAAAAAATTTATTGGGCCTAGGCCCGGCCCAAAGCCCATAAACATAATGGGCCTGGGCCCTGTAGAGCCCAGCCCAGGCCCGACCCATGCTCATCCCTACTCACGCTCCTCGCCACACCCTTACCTCCTTTCCACCCTCCCTGCTTGGCCATGTAACGATCTTCAAGCTCCACACCAATGCCATTGACCTCTCGATGAGCATTGGGCTGGGCTGGCCCAGCTCGGCCCGAAGCCCGACCCGCATAGCCCGGCCCGACCCGAACCCGAATCATTTATGGGTCGGGTTTGGGCCAAAGATGTAGGCCCATTTAATAATTGGGCCGGGCTCGGGCTTAGCCCGGTCCATCCCATTCGGCCTGATAGCCCGACCCGCATAGAAGCCCAAAATTAGGCCCAATAGCCTGGCCCATATAGAGCCCACATGTGTCTATACTTTGATTTCTCACTTTGATATATTCATCTAGATTTAATGAGGGAGTTACGACGTCGACAGATTAGTCCACTTGAGGTACATTTTTCAATCTGTTTGTTTACTATTATTTGCACATGTTTTCTATAATATCTCTATGAAACTCTTTCCATTAGATACTGTAGAATCATAGATATGACCAAATCATGCAAAACAGTAGGATAACTAAAGAATAAAGACCTAAATAACTAATAAATACTTCATAACGAATATTACAATCAAAATAACCAAATGAGGGCGCGCCAAGTTTATGGGCCCACCAAGTCTAGACTCATAAGTTTTGGGCCGATCGAAGCCCCAATTGATTTTTGAGACATTATGTGCCGGCCCAACCCAGGCCCGACCGATAATAATTGGGCTGGGCTTGGGCCTGGGCCTTCAAAAAAAAATTTTATTGGGCCTAGGCCCGGCCCAAAGCCCATAAACATAAATGGGCCCTGGGCCCTATAGAGCCCAGCCCAGGCACGACCCATGCTCATCCCTACTCACGCTCCTCGCCACACCCTTACCTCCTTTCCACCCTCCCTGCTTGGCCATGTAACGATCTTCAAGCTCCACACCAATGCCACTGACCTCTCGAAGCTCAAGATCATTCAAAACATCTTCTAGATCCTCATGTCTTGCAACACCACTCCAACAATATTACCTTCATCTTATAATATTATCTTCGATCTGATTCTTGATCACCAACTGGTATATCCAATTATGTAAAGATAACTATGTAGTCGATGTATCTTTTATTCTTTTTTATTTTCTTTGTTCCATCTTATGTAATTTACCCATGGTATGTCTCTATACAAGAGTGTCTAGGGTTCCCTTGGAATAATAACACACAACTTTCCTCCAACATGGTATCAGAACCAAAACCTGAGAACCCTAAACCCTCCCACAACAGCCGTACACCCCCCTCCGCCCCCCCCCCCTCTCTCCTCAGCGTCGCAACCCCTCTCCTCCCTCTCCTTGCCCCGTTGCCCCTCTCCTCGGCGCTGCCAGCCGCCAGCCCCTCCCCTCCTTTCCTCTCGTCAGTGCCTACCCCATCCCGCTGTCGGGCCCCCTCTCATCGGCCCCTCTGTAGCCGGCGACCACCTGCCGGCTCCTCTCTAGCCGACCCCTGTCGCAGTCGCCTTCTTCGCCATATCCATGGATTTGAGTGCGTAAAGTTTACATACGCACTCAAATCCTATGCAGTTTATGTACACTTGTCTTTTCGTCTACAAATCCTAGTTCTTCGTCTCCGACGACATGTTAGAAAACAAAGTCGATATACCATCCATAGGTGCGTTAAAGATCTCACGCCAATAGTTAAGATGGATGGGACGAACTATGAGCTCTGGGCGATGCAGTTCATGAGCTTCATGAAGTCAAACGATAAGAAGCATATTCTTACTGAGGAAGAGTCGCCAGAGAAGATTGGGATCTTTGCCTCCTGAGAGGTTGATGATTCATATACCAAGGTCTGGTTGTCAGGCACGTTGTTGATGGAGATGTTAATGATGTCCTCCATCAACCCACTGCTAAGGCGATGTGGGACATACTTGCAGCGACATATTCACAAGTGTGGATTGAGACCAAGATGTTACAACTCCAACATGACATATTCACAATGAAGCAGAATGGCGGCCACTTCACTACTTGTATACATCCCTACGAGGGATGTTTGAGAAACTCTGCAGCACTATGGCTCTCACAACCACTCTCGAACAGCAGAAGACATTTAGGAATGCTACCATGATGGGAGTCCTGTTTGCGGCCCTTGATCCTGAATATGATGATGCCCGATCACAGATATTTGCTGATGCTACCATTCCTCTTATGGAGGATGTCTATCGGAGGCTTAGCCGCATCTCTGTCTCATCCAGTGCTTCTACCCCACCACCCTCGGCGATGGCTGCTTCCAGAGGGAGAGGTGGCTCTTCTTCATTCCGTGGCCGTGGACCTCGTGGTCGAGGTGGTCGTTTTCATCGGCAATGCACTTTTTGTCATCGTATAGGTCGCTCTGAGGATACATGCTATTCTAAGCATTTCCAACCTCGACGCAAGTAGCCGAACATGTTGCATCCCCATCGACATCTACTTCGGATCAGAGGTTCGAGGAACTTGTTGCGATATTTAGAGATAGTATGCCTCTTGTTTCTACAGATTCTCCTGAAGGACTTTCGGATATTGTTGCGTTAGATTCTACCAGTACTTCTGCCACGGCCAACACGTCAGGTAGTGCTTATGCTTTTACATCATGTTATAATTCTGATGTCTCAGATTGGATCGTGGACTCTGGTGTCACACACCATCTCTGTCACGATAGAGACGGACTTATGTCATATAGGGAGATTCCACCAGGGCAGTCAATGGTAATAGCTGATGGGACTCATTCACCCATTATTGGAAAGAGGGAGGTTACTTCGTCGCCTTCCATGCATCTGCAGAATGTCTTACATGCCCCTGATTTTTCGATGAACTTACTTTCTATTAGTCAGATTACGAAGGATTTGCACTATCGCGCTATATTTAACCTATCTTCTCTCATATTTCAGGGCACTCTAACGGGCATGGTGATTAGTTGTGGTTCTGAGCAGGAAAGTCTTTATCATCTTAATCGGAGTTCATATGCTGGTGTCTCCTCTCATGTAGCTGGATCTGTCTCTCCATATACATGTCATCTACGATTTGGTCGCCTTCCCCTTCTGAAGATGCATCATCTCTTGCCTCAAATCTTTTCGAGTTCTTCCTTCCAGTGTGAAGCATGTCAGTTGGGAAAGCACCATAGAGCTAGCTTCCCTAGTCGTCGATGTCGGAGCAGTATCTCTCCTTCTGAATTACTTCATGTCGATATTTGGGATCCGCATCATGTCCCTGATCACCAGGGACACGGGTTTTATCTTGTAGTGGTTGATTTCTCTCATTTGTCGTGGATTTTTCTATTAAAGAATAAATCTGAAGTAGATGTTTTCAGAAATCTTATTGTTAGAATTATTATATTACAATTATATTTGTAACCTTTCGGTTCCGTAACCCTTAACCCTTCGGGTTTCGTAACCTTTAACCCTTCGGGTTCCGTAATCCCTCAGGGGTATTTATGTATTTTTCCTCTTGTACTCTCTAGGGTTTTCTCTCTATATAAGAGACCCTAGCCCTATGTAATAGATATCCCATTATGTCTCTCTTCCTCACAGTATTTATATGTATGCATACACACATACACGTGTGTGTGTGTATGTGTGTGTATGTGTACGCAAGGATAAACGTGAGTTTTAGGGCATTTTTTAGCTCTTATGTGCATCCTTAGTTGATTACAGGGTCGTCTTTCTATTTTAAGACCACCATGACGCCTTCTCCTACCGACACAAAGCCCTTGGCCACAAATATTATGGCACAAGGCACTATTATCAAACTCAAGGGCACAGAAAATTATGTGCTCTGGTCTCGATCTTTTATGGTATTCATTGGTGGTCAGAGGAAACTCTACATTTTGACCAAAGATCCTTTTGATGAAAAGGACAAAGAGTACGACAACTGGCAGACTGATGACTATTTGGTTATCAACTGGATGACCAACAGTGTTGAGGCTCATATTGCCTCAAATCTTCTTTACAAAAATACGGCCAAGGAAATGTGGGAGGATCTCGAGCAAACATACTCCCAGAAGAAGACGAAGTCACACCTTGCAGATATTTACAGGCGAATCTGGTCGGCATCTCAGGGTGATTCCACCCTCATCGAGTACTGCAGGCATCTATCCAGTCTGTATGAGGAGCTTGCAATATTCCAGCCCTCATGTTGTACCAAACAGATACAATAGCGTTCTGACTGGCAGGTATACCGCTTCCTTGATGGCTTGCATTCTAGGTACCATGCAACGAAGGAACAA
This sequence comes from Ottelia alismoides, assembly GCA_037367405.1. NCBI lineage: Eukaryota > Viridiplantae > Streptophyta > Magnoliopsida > Alismatales > Hydrocharitaceae > Ottelia > Ottelia alismoides. The sequence goes on along the minus strand of JAZKJV010003717.1, from coordinate 130,360 downwards.
TTTCTTATATCATACACACTGCCAACGATGAAGGCTACCTTTAGCCCACTTGAGGAGCTCGAGACATCCGCTGTCTGGCCTCCTATCTTACCTTCAACAGAGAATTTTGCACACATCGCCTCATCTGGGCGAGGAGACAGATACAGCTTGCGAGGAGGACACGGTCGCGATCCAAGTCGTAGCCGTGGACGGGAATCCGGACGAGGCCGTGACTTAGGTCGTGGTCGTGGACGAGACTCTATTGCCCAATGCACTCACTGTGGTAGGTGGAACCACCCGGTTGAACGACGTTGCTAGAAGTTTGGCATACCTTCTTATCACGCGAATAATGCTTATGAGGATGCCTATGATGTTGAAGAAGCATCGCCTACCTCCAGTGGCAAGACTGTTCATCTTAATGATGCAGATTACTCTCGCCTAATGCAGATCCTTCAGACTCCAGGACCTACCACCACTAGTAACACTACAACTGCTGCTCTGGCCACTCCTTCAGGTACAATAGCCAACTCTGCTATCACTTCTACTCCAGCTTGGATTATTGATTCCAGCGCCTCTACTCATCTCACTGGAGAAGGTAGTCTGCTCACCTCTTCCATACCATCTACCTTTGTGAAGTTAGTTCGAGTCGCTAATGGGACTCAATCACAGATTACTACTGTCGGAACTATGTAATTCTCTTCCAAACTCCGACTTTCAGGGGTTCATTGTGCTCATGATTTTCCTCTTAGCTTGTTGTCAGTTTACAAGCTTTGTGTTGAGCTTCATTGTCGTGTGATATTTGATGAGTCTTGTTGTTATTTTCAGGACATTCGGACGAGGCAGATTTTTGGTGGGGGTCATGAGAAGAACGACCTATATTACCTTGACATACCCTCAGACTCTAATTTTGTTAGTGTTGCATCTATCTCCGAAGATCCGTTCCTATGGCATCGCCGCCTTGGGCATCCCTCTGCCAAGGCCATCTCCATGATGTTTCCTGAACTCTCTGCTCTGAAACCCTTTCAGTGTGAGGCATGTGAGTTTGGGAAATACAATAGAACTTCGTTTCCTGTTCGTACTGAGTCTCGTAGTACTGTTGATTTTCATCTTGTTCACTGTGATGTTTGAGGACCTTGTCCGATCCGCACATTAAGTGGTCATCGCCACTTTATAGTTTCGTTGATGATTATAGTCGATCTTCTTGGGTCTATCTAATAAAGGAGCGTTCGGAGATTAATCATATTGTCAGAAATTTCTTTCAATATGTTAAAACTTGCTTTTCTAGCATTGTTAAGATCATTCGTACCGACAATGCTCTTGAGTTATCCCAACATGACTTGACCTCTTTCTTTGCATCCCAGAGAACTGTTCACCAAACATTATGTCCATATATCTCACAACAGAATGGTATAGCTGAGAGGAATTTCCGACACTTGCTAAATGTTGCTAGATCTCTTCTTAGTCAAATGAGTGTTCCTAAACAATATTGGGGAGATGCTATCCTTACTACAATGTATCTCATTAACCGTGTTCCTTCATCAGTTCTCAAAGGGGCAACTCCATTTTCCTTACTTTATCCTACCGAGTCTCCTTTTCCTATACCTCTGCGAATTTTTGGTTGTATTGCCTTTGTTCATAACCTTCATGCAGTTGACAAATTATCCTCTCGTGCCATCAAATGCGTCTTTCTTGGGTACTCTCATACCCAGAAAGGCTATTGCTGCTATGATCCTATTGGACGTCGATACTATGTATCTGTTGATGTCACCTTCTTTGAGCAAACAAGTTATTTCACACAGACTGTATGTGACATTCCTCTGGATCTCCCTCCTCCACCAATCGTCTATACTCGCCAGCGTACCTCTATACCTTCTACACCAGTGTTTGTACCTTTTGCCTGTCCCTTTTATGCAGGATGATATGACCACTTCGAGTGCTTCCAGCACTGCTGTCTCGGATGTACCTGGGGAGCTTCTTATATCTCTACGCAAGCAAAAAAGGAAATGTACGTATCACCCCATGTCACATTTTACTTCTACATATGGTCTATGTAGTTGTGACAAGAGATTTGCAGATGCTCTTAATGCTATTACCGTTCCAAGAGATCATTTCAGTGCAATGCAAGATCAAGGTTGGCGACTGGCCATGGATGAGGAGATGGATGCACTTACCTCCCTGGGTACGTGGGATCTTGTATCGTGCCCCCCGAGAGTTCGCCATGTGGCATGTCGATGGGTTTTCACGACCAAACAGTCACCTGATGGTTATATTGACAGGTTGAAAGCCATACTTGTTGCCAAAGGTTTTACACAAACCTTTGGAGTTGATTATTTTGAGACCTTCTCGCTTGTTTTCAGAATGGGGTCGATACGTACCATTGTTTCTGTTGTTGCCAACAAGGCTTGGCCCATTTATCAACTTGATATGAAGAACGCCTTTCTTTATGGTGATCTTGAGGAGGAGGTCTACATGATGCAACCGTCAGGGTATGTAGTCGAGGGGGAGCATGTATGTCGACTACGCAAGGCCATTTATGGCCTGACGTAGAGCCCAAGGGCATGGTTTGACAGGCTCACTACAGAGATCAACACACTTGGTTTTCAGAAGACAACATCTGACTACTCTGTCTTTGTTAGACGACGGTCTACTGGCACGATCATCCTTGTTGTCTATGTTGATGATATGGTTATCACAGGAGATGATGTAGATGGTATTCAGGAGACCAAGGCCTTCCTCCAGAAGGTCTTTGTCACGAAAGATCTCGGCCAACTTTGTTATTTTCTTGGCATCGAAGTAATACGCACTACAGAGGGGCTCCATCTTTCACAGAGAAAGTATTGCCTCGATATTCTGACTGAGGCAGGACTTCTTGGATGCAAGCCATTTGGCATCCCTGCAGAAGTGAGAAAATATTCAGCATCTACTGATCCAGCATTTGAGGATGCAATACGATACAGAAGCTTAGTGGGAAAATTACTCTATCTCACTGTTACTAGGCCAGATATATCATATGCTGTGAGCAGAGCCAGTCAATATATGGAGAAGCCTCTTTACAGTCACTGGCGGGATGTTCTTTTGATCCTTCGATATTTGAAGGAATCTCCCGGATGTGGACTTTTCTATGGGGTGAATGGACACACTAATATCTCCGCCTATACAGATTCTGACTATGCTAGCTCTCCTGAGGACCGCCGATCCACTACAGGATACGCCATGTTTGTTGGGGATAACCTTGTCACTTGGCGAAGCAAGAAGCAGACAGTGGTATCCAGATCTAGTGTGGAAGCAGAATACAGGGCAATGGCTCAGGCCACATGTGAGATCACATGGCTTGTTTCTTTCCTAACAAAACTTGGCATGTCAGTCGCCACTTCTGTACCCTTATACTGCGACAATAAGTCTATCACGTACATCGCCACCAATCCAGTTTTCCAAGAGCGGACAAAACACATTGAAGTTGATTGAGATTTTATTCGTGATGCAGTACGAGAAGGACGAATCAGCACTCCACACATCTCCACTGAACTTCAAGTTGCAGACATCCTCACAAAGGCTCTTCCAAAGAAGCGCCTATTGTACTTAGTATTCAAGTTGGGCATGATCGACAGATATGCTCCAACTTGAGGGGGAGTGTTAGAATTATTATATTACAATTATATTTGTAACCTTTCGGGTTCCGTAACCCTTAACCCTTCGGGTTCCGTAACCCCTCAGGGGTATTTATGCATTTTTCCTCTTGTACTCTCTAGGGTTCTCTCTATATAAGAGACCCTAGCCCTATGGAATAGATATCTCATTCTGTCTCTCTTCTCCACACTTATTAATGAAGTGCAAAATGTGTTTTCCTCCCATGTGAAATATGTTCATATTGATAATGCTTTGGAATTTTGCACTCGTTCTCTTTCACAATATTTTTCGTCAAAAGATATTATTCATCAAACCGCATGTGCGTACACCTCTCAACAAAATGGAGTCGCTGAGAGAAAACAACGTCATCTTCTTGATATTACTCAAACCCTACTTATTCAGAGTTGTGCTCCTATTTCTTTTTGGGGAGATGACGTCCTTACAGCTTGTTATCTGGTCAATCGTATGCCGTCCTCAGTTCTTGGTGAGAAAATTCCCCTTTTTGTTGTTTTTCCAGATAAGGAATTATTCTTACTTACTCCTCGTGTGTTCGATGCTTTTGCTTTTGTTCATCAGTTGTTTCCTGGTCTTGACAAGCTCTCGCCTAGAGCTGTCAAATGTGTCTTTGTTGGTTACTCTCGGACTCATAATGGATATCGTTGCTATGATCCTGTAAATAAGAAATATTTTGTCAGTGTTGATATTACATTCTTTGAGTCTGTTATATACTTTTCTCCTGCAGGTGACAGATTGGCCTTATTCACATCTCATGATGAGGTCTGTGTTCCTCCTCTTATTGTGAGTCCACCAATGTCCATTACACTTCCTGTGGTCATGCCAACATCACCACCGCCGCCACCGCCGCCGCCGCCACCAAAATCACTTGTCTCACCATTACCAAAATATTATACACGTCGGTCGAGTCCTACTCATGCTGCACACCAATCATCCACTACGTGTCAGGTATGTCCAGATGTTACTACTAATGATGGGTCGAATAGTGTCCATGTGTAGAGTTCATCATTGCAGGAGGAATTTGATCCAGCGAGTACTGTGGTTGATGATATGGATGTCCCTATTGCTATAAGGAAGCAGAAACGCACTTATGCTTCGTATCCTCTTGCTTTCGACATTTCCTTCCATCGCCTCACAGGGGACTGTCAGAGGTTTGCAATGGCTTTGTCTTCTGTGGAGATACCACGGAATTATCAGGATGCCTTGAAAATCGATTGCTAGTGTTCTGCCATGGAGGAGGAGATGGTTACCCTATAGTCACGGGGTACATGGAGCTTGGTTCTCGCTCCCTCAGGAGCATCAGTTGTTAGCTGCAAATGGGTATTCACTGTCAAGTATCATGCAGACGGTAGCATTGATTGTTACAAGGCACGGCTAGTGTTGCGAGGCTTTACCCAGACATATGGCATGGATTATATGGATATCTTGTCTCCAGTTGCCCGACATTCCACTCTTCGTATTCTTATGTCAGTTGTTGTGGTACGTGATTGGCCCTTGTTTCAACATATGTTAAGAATGCATTCTTATATGACGATCTGCAGGAAGAAGTCTACATGCAGCAGCCTTCGGGGTTCGCTACTGAGGAGGAGAATCATATGGTGTATAGACTTCATAAGGCAATATATAGCCTTAAACAGAACCCAAGGGCGTGGTTTCAGAAGCTTTCCCATCTAATTGAACAGCAAGGATTCAAGAGATCAAATGCGGATCATTCATTGTTCATTCAGAAGACTCCTAGAGGTACGGTTGTCATCATGGTGTATGTTGATGATATTTTGGTTACACGAGATGATACTCAAAGGGTAAAGATGGCGAAAGCATTTTTGGGTTGTCAATTTGTTAGGAAGGATCGTGGTACTCTACGATACTTTCTGGGGTTGGAGTTTTCCATAATGCATAGGGTCTTGTGATGACCCAAAGGAAATATATTACAGATATGCTTATCAAGACGGGCATGGTTAGGTGTAGACCATCAAATACTCCTATGGACCCCAGCATGAAACTATGATATTTGTAGAGATAGTTATTATTATGTTATGTACCTCTTCGTTATTTCTTTATCTTCTATGGACTACTTTGTACTTTACCCTTAAGGTCTCTCCCTATATAAGAGAGCCTAGGGTTTCTCTGAATAATCAATCTATGTTTTTCTCCCAACATGGTATCAGAGCCACCCTAGGGCTCTCTCCACCCGCCGCCCTCTCCCCACCCGCCGCCCTCTCCTCGCGCGCCGCCGTACCCCCACGCCGCCGGCTCGTCCCCCTCTTGCTCCCCGGCGGTTCCCACTCGCTAGGCGGTACACCAGACCCGCCGCCAACCAGCCCCCAGCGGACCCCACCAGCCCTGCCGCCAATCCTCAGGCGGCACCCTTGCCACGCCGCCACCACCCGGGCGGCACCCCAGTCCAGCCGCCAACCCTATAGGCGGCCCCCAGTCCCGCCGTTAGCCCTTTAGGCGGCCCATATCTCCGGTGTGCCCTAGTCGCACCTCGTCTCTTCCATCAGATATATGGATTTGAGTGCGTAACGTCTACATACGCACTCGAATCCAATGCAGTTTGTGTAGACATATATTATTGTCTACAAACCCTAGTTCTTCTCCAGCGGAAGTATGTCAGAATCGAAGTTGGATATGCCCTCCACAGGCGCATTCAAAGGTCCTGCGCCAATAGTCAAGATGGATGGGTCGAATTATGAGCTCTGGGCAATGCAGTTAATGAGCCTCATGAAGTCGAATGGTAAGAAGCACATTCTTACCGAGGATGAGCCCGCTGAGAAGACAGGGATATATGCCTCATGGGAGGCTGATGACTCCAACGCAAAGGTCTGGTTGTCTGGTACATTGACGAAGGAGATTGCCAATGATGTCCTCCATCATCCCACTGCCAAGGCGATGTGGGATATTCTAGCCGCTACATATTCGCAGGTACGAAATGAGACCAAGATGTTACAGCTTCAGCATGACATATTCACGATGAAGCAGAGTGGCAGACCTCTTCACTCCTTATACACATCCCTGAGAGGGATGTTTGAGAAGTTATACAGTACTATCCCACTCACAGCGACTCCTGAACAGCAGAAGACATTTCGGAATGCCACCATGGTGGGTGTCCTGCTTTCGGCTCTTGATCCTGAATATGACGCCGCCCGGTCTTAGATCTTAGCCGATGTTGTTATTCCTCCAGTGGAGGATGTTTACAGGAGACTCAGTCGCATTACAGTTTCTTCCAGTTCTTCTACTCCACCCCCATCGGCGATGGCAGTCTCGCGTGGGAGAGGTAGCCCGTCTACTGGTCGTGGTCGTGGACGTGGACGTGGACCCCAGGGAAGGGGGGTCGCTTTAGTCAGCCATGTTCCTATTGTCACCGCACAGGACACTCGGAGGAGACAGGCTATTCTAAGCATGGTTTCCCAGCATCGGCATGTGTTGCAGAGCACTCTCATTCCCCGTTTACATCTACTGCAGATAATCGTTTTGAGGAACTTGTGGCACGTCTCCGAGATATTATGCCACAATCATCTGGTGATTCGTCTGGTGGACCTTCAGATGTTGCTGCTACAGCCTCCGCCAGTTCTTCTGTTGCTGCTAGTACCTCAGGTAGATCTACTGCATTTACACCGTCTCATGATATCTCTGATTGGGTTATAGATTCGGGGGTGATGAATACCCATTCATCACTCTTTATTCTTATATTTTAGCTACAAAAACATTTACAAATACATTTAGATATTTGTAAATACAAATAATTATCAAAAAGCATGCATTGTATAAAATTAAATAATTAGCATGTTTTTGTGCATAAATAAAAGAATAAAGAATTAAAAGAAAAAGAGGAAGATATTTAGAATAAATATTGAGCGACCTAATCCCAAGGGAGGGCTCAGCATGGGCCTGACCGCATAAAGGCCAAAGTAGAGAGAGATAAGGAAGCTCATGTGTGTAAATATACCTGTAAATAGAATAATAATATTTTCCTCTAAAAATAAAATAAAATGGGTTTGTATATATTTGTAAATATTAAATTAAATAAAAATAAGAAAAATAAAAAAAAGAAAATAAAAATCTCTTCTTCACTTGTATATTCATCATGTACATAAGACCACCTACCTATTTATTTAGCCCTATAATTAAATAAATTAAAATCTCATAAAAATTGTATATATTCTACATTACATGGTGTAAATAAATAAAATAAAATCCATAAAAACAAAAATAAAATAAAAAGAACAAAAATAAAAATCAAAAGAAACATTGTATATATACCACATGTATAAATGTATATAACTATTTATTTTACCCTTGTAATTAAATAATAAAAATAAAATAAAAATATCAAAATATTCCAAATTTTATTCAATATATAAATAAAATATAAAATTGGAATAATTCGGCCATTTGCTATTTTAAATCTAATTTCCAAATCTTTTACACGTGGCCGCATCTGGTTGGTCCACGAGGGAATGTTGACCCCCGGTCAACTCTCCCCTCAGGACCACCAGAGACGGATCCAGTTGCCCCGATCCGATTTCCCCAATTAGTCGCCACTTGATCCGACCCCTAAACCTCGAAACCCCGGACCACCGAGGCGCTTCTTCTCAGCATCTCAGCAGCCTTCGAGGAGTCCCTACGCGTGAGTTTCGGGCCGGCGAAGTTCGCCGACCGCCAGTTCATACAGGATCCTCCAGAGCCGTCCGATCGTCCTCTTGCTCCAGACGTAATCTCAGCCACCCATTCGAGGAGCCACGCAACCGTCTGATCCATTGAAGGACTGATCTGGGCCGCACGTTCAGATGAAAAGACACCAGTGACTCCAGAGCCGTCCGATCTCCATGTGTCGTCTTCACCACCGTCAGATCGGCTAGGTTTTACCCGCAGCGCACCACCACCGTCAGATCAGCCACGTGGGAGATCCTCAGCCGTCCGATTCGAGCGGAGTTTCTTCGAGGAGGCGCCACCATTCTAGACCGCACGATCTTCCACATGGCACCTCTCCCACCGTCCGCTTAAATAATAGGGGTAATTGCTCGTAGGCCCCTTCAGTCTTTAAATTTAATTTTTAGTCCTGTGAATAGTTTCTGTAGTTCTTTTTATTTTGGTTATTTTGCATCGAGGACCTTACTGTTTTGGATATTTGCTATTTAGTCCCTGCCTGTAGAGTCCACGTGCTTCGACACGTGCTGTAGTGGTGTTTTTGCATTTCCTACCCTGTGGTTCTGGCATGTTACTCTTTATATTTTTATAAATAGGAATGACAAAAATGGCCCTCTGAATCTGAACAACGTGTGCGTCGCGTGAGCATCTGGGAATTTTACATTTTGGGTCCTAAACTTTCCAGCTGTGTTATTAATAAGCCCCTGAAACTTGTTTTTATTGCAGATAGGTCCTTGTGCACTGTTTGTTTATTTTTTATTTTAATAAAATAGCAAACTTAACCCAAATTTGATGAAAATTGGACACGTGGATCCTGCCACTGTGTAAACTTTTTCTCTAATTTTTGGGTACATTTCTGAGCATTTTTGTTATTTTTAAAAATTCAAAAACATCACTTTTTCTTACTGTCCATATATAAAATTCACAAAAAAAATATTAAAACATCTTTAAAATTTATAAAAAAATAGAATTTGTTTGTTTTGTTGTGTTTGATTTTCTGACCAATTTTGGTCACTTTTGGACTTATAAAAATTATAAAAATTGAAAAACACTGAAAAACTTATAAAAATTCTAATAATTCGTAGAAAAACCAAAAATTAATAATTCTTTTTCCTGATTATTCATTTTTCTCATACTTTACAGGAAAATTACCTCCAGGCCTTGAAACAACCATTTAGTATTTTTAAATGTTTGTAGAAGCCTGACTGGACAGTCTCTTTGGTTTTCTGCCTTGTTTCATTTTTACAAAATTCCCTAAAAATCAGAAAATTATCAAAAATTAACCAAAAACATAAAAATATAAAAAACATAAAAATATTTTTGTTTAAATTTTTGGATTAATTGTGAGTGTTTAAATAATTTATCCAAGTTGCTTGTTTCATTGCTTTCTTATTTTCTTTATTAATTTAAAAATCCAAAAAAATATAAAAATATTAAAAACCATCAAAAATCATTTGTTTATATTTTCTTCTTTAGTTTAGACTACTTCGTAGGCCGCGAGGCCAACCCGTGCTCCTTGAGTTCGACCCTGGGCGTAATACCAGGTTAATATCATAGCTAGACCGCTATCTTGAGTTTCATCGATTTTTGCCTTTGTTTGGTGGTCTGAAATTTTTCTTGTTGAGCTCTGAGTCACGAGTGACTGAGGTCACAACGACCTTAGTTATTTCTTTACCTTAGTCGTTCGGGCGGCTCATCAGGGAGCCACACATCATCTCTGTCGCGATAGAGACAGACTAGAGTCCTACAGGGACATTTCTCACGGTCGCTCAGTGCAGATCGCAGATGGTTCTCATTCCCCTCTTGTTGGACAGGGGGAGGTCTTCCTATCCTCCACTATGCATCTACAGAATGTCCTACATGCTCCTGAGTTCTCGATGAATCTGTTATCTATTAGTCAGATTACGAAGGATTTGCATTGTCGTGCTATATTTGACCCGTCTTCTCTTATTTTTCAGGACATACTAACGGGCAGGGTGATTAGCTGTGGCTCTGAGCAGAATGGTCTATATCGGCTGGTTCGGAATTCCTATGCTGGCGTCTCCTCTCATTCTGTCAGACCAGTTTCTCCGTACATCTGGCATCTACGTTTTGGTCACCTTCCTCTCCAGAAAATGCGCCATCTTCTGCCCCAGATCTCTCCTAGTTCGTCCTTTCGCTGTGAAGCATGTCAGTTGGGAAAGCATCATCGGTCAAGCTTTCCTAGTCGTCAGAGTCGGAGCAGTAGCTCCCCATTCGAGTTGTTCATATAGATGTATGGGGTCCGAGTCATGTACTCGATCATCAAGGGCACAGATTTTATCTTGTGGTAGTGGATGATTTCTCTCGTGTATCTTGGATCTTTCTTTTGAAAAATAAATCTGAAGCAGGAGATGTGATCAAGAATTTAATTAATGAAGTGTACAATGTTTTCTCTACTTCAGTCAAATATGTTCGTACGGATAATGCCCTAGAATTCTGCACACAGTCACTTTCTCAATTTCTTTCATCAAAGGGCATTATTCACCAAACCACTTGTGCATATACATCTCAGCAGAATGGTGTGGCGGAAAGAAAGCATCGCCATCTCCTAGATATTACTCGAACCCTGTTGATTCAGAGTTGTGCTCCTATTTTTTTCTGGGGGGATGCTGTTCTTACCGCATGTTATCTGGTCAATCGAATGTCATCCTCTGTTCTTGGTGAGAAGATACCTATTTCTCTCATTTTTCCAGACAAGGAATTATTCTCACTGACTCCACGTGTCTTTGGTACTTTGGCATTTGTTCATCTTCTGTCTCTCGGACTTGACAAGCTCTCTCCGAGAGCGGTCAAGTGTGTCTTTGTTGGTTATTCCAGGACTCAGAAGGGCTACCGGTGTTATGATCCTATAAATAAGTACTTCGTGAGCGCGGATGTCACTTTCTTTGAGTCTGTTATGTATTTTTCTCCTGCAGGTGACAGACTGGTACCATCCGCTACCAATGATGATGTCTATGTTCCTCCACCACCTACTTGGAGTTCACCTGAGTCTCCTCATGTTCCTACATCCACGTCAGCTCCACCACCACCATCTCCTCCTCCACCTCTTCCACGACCTCTCATTTCACCTCTACCAAAATTCTATACGCGTCGGTCAGGTCCTGCTTAGGTTGCACGTCAGCCACCCATCACGCCTCAGGTATGTTCAGATGGCATTACTACTGACGGGTCAGATTTGATACATGTGCAGGATTCTTTAGTGCAAGAGGACACTAGACCATCCAATGCAGCAGAGGATGATCTTGATATTCCGATTGCTATTAGGAAGCAGAAGCGGATGTGTACCTCTTATCCACTTGTTTCACAGGTTTCGTTTCACCGTCTCACTGGTGACTTTCAGAGATTTGCTTCAGCCTTGTCTTCCGTGGATATCCCACGAACCTACAGGAGGCTTTGAAGAGTCATTGCTGGAGATTAGCTATGGAAGATGAGATGCGTGCATTGCAGTCTCGTGGCACATGGTCTTTGGTTCCTGCTCCTCCTGACGCATCTATTGTAAGCTGTAAGTGGGTCTTCACAGTTAAATATCATGCAGACGGCAGTTTGGATCGCTACAAATCACGTTTGGTCGCGCGTGGTTTTACACAGACCTATGGCGTCGACTACATGGATACTTTCTCTCCAGTGGCTAGACATTCTACCCTTCGCGTTCTCTTATCTGTGGTTGTGGTTCGTGAATGGAGTATATCTCAACTGGATGTCAAGAATGCATTCTTGTATGGGGATCTACAGGAGGAAGTCTACATGCAGCAACCACCTGGGTTTACTGTTGAGGGGGAGAAGCATATGGTTTGTAGACTTCACAAGGCAATTTATGGCCTCAAACAGAGTACAAGAGCATGGTTTCAGAAGCTTTCCGACCTTATTGAGCAACAGGGATTCAAGAGGTCGAATGCAGACCACTCGTTGTTTGTCCAGAAGTCGTCGGCAGGTACGGTTGTTATCATGGTCTATGTTGACAATATTCTAGTTACAGGAGATGATGTTCAAGGCATAGAAAGGGCGAAGGCATTCCTAGGCCGTCAGTTTGTTATGAAGGATCTTGGAACCCTAAGATATTTTCTGGGATTGGAAATTGCAAGGAATGCACAGGGCATGGTGATGACCCAACGGAAGTACATTACAGACTTCTTGATTGAGACAGGCATGGATGAATGCAAACCATCAAGTATTCCCATGGATCCTAGCATGAAGTTGTATGATGGTGATACTGCTGAAGTGGATAAAAGGAGATATAGAGAAATGGTGGGTAAGCTCCTTTATATTACCATAACTCGTCCGGATATTGCATTTGCAGTAAGTAGGGTGAGTCAATTTGTGGAGCAGCCAAGACAAGTTCATATGGATGCTATATACATGATACTGAGGTATCTGAAGTCTTTTCCAAGTTCAGGGTTGCTGTTCAGGAAGGGCACAGATTTATCTATCTCAGCGTATGCAGACGCCGATTATGCAGGTTGCCCTAAGGATCGAAAATCAACCTCAGGATTCGCAGTTTTTGTTGGAGGCTCTCTGGTTTCTTGGAAAAGCAAGAAACAAACGGTTGTGGCAAGGTCCAGTGCAGAATCCGAATATAGGGCCATGGCTCAAGCCAGCACGGAAATGATGTGGGTTCGATCCGTACTAGAAGATCTACATGTAGATGTGCCTCTACCCATGAAGCTTCAGTGTGACAATCAGGCAGCCTTGTTCATTGCCAACAATCCAACTTTTCATGAAAGAACCAAGCATATTGAAGTTGACTGCCATTACACTAGAGACTTGATCCAAAGAGGATTGATATCTACTACGCATGTGAGCTCAGGAGATCAGATTGCGGATGTATTCACCAAGCCATTGCTCAGAGGACCTTTTCAGAGATGTTCATCCAAGCTGAGCATGATAGACATCTATGCTCCACCTTGAGGGGGAGTGTAGAGATAGTTATTATTATGTTATGTACTTCTTCGTTATTTCTTTATCTTCTATGGACTACTTTGTACTTTACCCTTAAGGTCTCTCCCTATATAAGAGAGCCTAGGGTTTCTCTGAATAATCAATCTGTGTTTTCTCCCAACAATATTGATACAGAGGAAGTTGACAGGAGAAGGTATAGAGAAATGGTGGGTAAGCTTCTTTACATCACTATAACTCGACCCGATATTGCCTTTGCAGTCAGTCGGGTAAGCCAGTTTATGGAACAGCCGAGATAGGTACATATGGATGCCATATATATGATACTCAGGTATCTAAAGTCGTCTCCAGGCACATGGTTGTTTAGAAAGGAAACAAGTTTATCTATCTCGGCATGTGCAGATGCTGATTATGCAGGATGCCCTAAGGATCGGAAGTCTACTTCAGGCTTTGCAGTGTTTGTGGGTAGTTCTTTAGTTTCTTGGAAAAGAAAGAAACAAACAGTTGTGGCTAGATCAAGTGTCGAATCTGAATATAGGGTCATGGCACAAGCAAGTACGGAGATGATGTGGGTTCAAGCTGTACTCGAAGACTTGCATATAGATGTACATCTACTCATGCAGCGATAATGTGATAATCAAGTCACATTGTTCATTGCCAATAATCCTGCCTTTCATGAATGAACTAAACATATTGAAGTAGATTGACACTACACTAGAGATATGATCCAGAAGGGCCTGATTTCTACTTCACATGTTAGTTCAGGGAGCAGACTGCCGACATCTACACCAAGTCATTGCTCAGAGGACCATTCCAGAATTGTACTTCCAAGCTGAGCATGATTGATATCTATGCTCCATCTTGAGGGGGAGTGTCGAGATAATATGTAGTCGATGTAACTTTTATTCCTTTTTATTTTCCTTGTTCCATCTTATGTAATTTACCCATAGGCTCTCTATATAAGAGAGCCTAGGGTTCCCTTGGAATAATAACACACAATGTTCCTCCAACAAATTCAACCAACTTTTTCTAGCTTCTATGTATATGGTCATCAATATAATCATGTGGTGCAAAACTATGTTCGATTGTGGAAATAATATGGGAATGAGCATTGCTAATACATCTTTGCCAACATCATTAATGGTGATAAAAAAAGAGCTACTATGCGAGAATGTCACCAGGGCTTGTGAGAACTCCCAACAACACGTATTTCTTGGCTAGCTCAACATCTATTGGAGAGAGGAGTTATCGTGACATATAATCCATGGAGATCAGAGTTGTTTTGCGGTAATTTTGAGCTGAAGGATGGCGAGGGCACGACATAGCCCTTGGACAATGGCAACGTGACTTGTTCTACCTCGTGATGTCCATCATCAAAGCACCAGTTGCTAGCTTAATGCCTCATTGTTGTTGCTGCAGCTCTCTTCATTGCCGAGGGATGCCATTTTTTAAGCTCGAGCCAGAATGGCACTTCATCCTCGGCTACAAAGCCAGCACCAATTCCCTTCAAATACAAGCTCCTGGGAAAAGAGCATATCTTTTAGGCACTTGCAATTACCTACGTTTGAAGAAAAAAGTTATGATCTCTAAACTCAAGGGATGGGGTGGGGAGGTGGCGGCGAAGTGAGGGAGGGGGAAGAGTAGGTGGTGCTGAGGATGGGAGGTGGAGGAGATCGAGAAGGAAGGAGATGCTATTGCATGGTAAATTTGACCAACGTGAAGGGTTAATATCACTATTTGAATGGATGTCGTTCACTTTAACATCTGAATGGACGGGAGTAAACCACATGGGTTGTAGTGTAGAAGTTGTTAAATTTGCAGGGATCGTGGGATAAATATGAAGTGAGGTGTTGTCGTGTAATTGGCAAAGTTTACGGGGTCGTGTAAATCCATAGGCATATCATATCAATCATAAAGCAGTAAAGGTCCACCAAATATATTCAAGTAAAAAACACGCACTGCTAGCACTTCACACGCATATTCTTCACACTAGATCTTTTCTTGTAAAAAGGTATCATACACTTAAAGCTGAGAAAAAGAAGGAATCTTGGAATATTCCCATGAACCTTATCATGTAAGGACCCACAAAAGATGAATACTTTTTTTAGGCCAAAAAACAGGGGGATACACTCAGAACACCGCCCCAAATTTTATTTATAAGAAAGAAAAAGGAGAAGTACAAAGAGAAACATTAATTAAAGCATACAATTAAAGGTCCCAATCATCCACCAATCTCGCTGAGTATACCCCAACATTTTCCTTATAGAACCTTTGCCCATAAAAAAGAAGCGCATTTCTGCCCAGCCACAGGGCCCATAAAATAGCAATAGGTCTCAATAACTCCCGCCGTGGTCTATTCCTGTTTCCCACCAATGAACTGTAAAAGGAGGCCAAGTCTGTCGTGCGCGTCCAAGCCAAATCTGCCTCGTCCCAAATCGGATACGTTTTCGGACATTTGAAGAGCATGTGTTCAAGGGACTCAATCGCCTCATCACACAGGAGGCATCTATCAGAGTTGGAGCCCAGAAGCCTAGCGTAGCGGTCTCTCATCATCAGTCTTTGCCTTCTGAACAACTACAAAAAAATCCAACACGCTCAGGGAGGCTCAAACTCCAAAAGAAAGCGCAATCCCGAAGCAACTCCTCCGAGCGCGAAGGGGGCGGTATGCAAATCGCCTCGAAAGCCATCTTGACCGAAAAGTTGCCCTTACGCCACCCCCAATGGTCCCTTCCCGCAGACGGCCTTCCCACCTCTTTCAAAGAATCCAGCAATGTTAGATATTTCTCGAGGCGTTGGTCCGAAAAGTTTGTGGAGAAAGTGGGGACCCAATTACCGTCCGACCAGCAAGACGCAACAAACGCATTCCTATCAGCAGCCAAAGCATAAAGGCGAGGGAAACACGTGCACAAGCCCCCCCCCCCCCCACCCGGTCCAATCATCAGTTCAGAAGGCAAAGTATTCCCCGTTGCCGAGCACCTGTCTGAACAACGAGAGATGACGGGTAAAGACCTCCATCATTCCCTTCCAGAACGGCGTGGTAGACCCCATACGAGAGTCAGGTAGCGGTGGCGCACCACCTACGTCATAAATTTTGCGCAAAAGGTTGCAACACAAATCCTCCCCAGGGCCCCAAACTCTGCTCGCCCATTTCAAAAGCAAGGCCTCATTCATTTCGTCTAGCCTCCGGACACCCAGGCCCCGCACCTTTTTAGGGAGCGTGATCACATCCCACTCAACGAGGTGCATCCCCCCCCGATTCACCACCATGCCTGCCCCATAAGAACCTGCGCATTAGCTTCTCAAGACGATTACGGATTCCCTTCGGCAAGCAACGAGTGGACAAGAAAAACACGGAGATCGAGGATAGTACCGCTTTTAATAGAACCAGCCGCCCCCCCTTGGATAGGATGGCCGACTTCTAGCCCGCAAGCCTGGCTTCGAGCTTCTCAACAACCCGCAACCAATCCCGCAACTTCGTTCTTCCCACCGTCAAAGGCATCCCAAGGTAGTCGATCGGAAGGGAGTAGTACTCCGACCCTAACGCCTGGCCACAAGCAATTGCCTCCTCCTCCTCCGATAATCCGAAGGGGACCACCTTTGATTTATTCACATTCTTGAAGAGTCCAGAGAGCTCGCTGAAAAGGTCTAGGGCCACGGACATACCGGAGGCCTCCTCAGCGGCCCCCTCAATGGAAAAAATAGTATCGTCCGCGTATTGCAGCATCGGGATTTTCGAATCATCCCGCGAGTAACCCGCCGAGAACCCACCATCAATCACATGGCACACAACATGCACCAATACATCCGCGGCAATGACAAACCGCAGGGGTGCCAGAGGGCAACCTTGTCGCACACCCCTACGCGGCTGGAAGAAACCACCCTCCGGGCGGCCGTTCACCAAGACAGAAAAGGATGACGTCGTAACACAGCGTTTCATCCAAGAAATCCACAGATCCGGGAAACCTCTCCTCCGCAAAACCGACCAAAGAAACTTCCAATCCAAACTATCATAGGCTTTTGCAAAATCCACTTTCCATAAAACACCTGGCTTACCCCCCCCCCCTTTCCAGTCCGCAATGATTTTCGAGGCAAGTATCAGGCAGTCCGAAATGTGCCTGCCCTGGACGAAGGCCGACTAGAACGGAGATATAATAGTCTCCAAAACACGACTGAGCCTCATAGCGAGCACCTTCGCCACAATCAGGTAGAGAGCGTTAGATAGAGCAATGGGCCAGAAATCCTCAATGCGATCCACCACCGTGAACTTTGGAAGGAGCACGATGAGGGACTTATTTATTCTCTTGAAACTAGCATTACCCACACAAAATTCCGAGACGACCTCCAAAACGTCCTTGCCAACAAGGTCCCAAAAATCCCTGTAAAAAGCAACAGGGAAACCATCTGGGCCTGGAGCCCCATCCGCATTCAAGCTCCAAACCGCACACTTCAACTCCTCCAAAGAGACATCCTGCGTCAAATCTGCACACATAAAGGTCGGTAAAGAAGGAGCCCCAAGCCCTGTCCACCTTCAGAGCTGTGGAACCCTCCTCGCCGAGAAGTCTCTAAAATGATCCACAATCGCCTTCCCCATTTGTCTGTTACCCTCTATGCGCATACCATTCACCATAATTGATCTCAGAGTGTTTGACCGACGCCTCCCGCTAGCTATGCGATGGAAAAAAGTCGTGTTAGCGTCCCCTTCCCTGAGCCAGGTATTTCTTGATCTTTGTTTCCATTCAGTGACGTGCTTTTAATCCTCAACCGCAATTATTTTGTGAGCCATCGAGCGAGTGGCTGGCTCTTCCCCTGAGAGCTCCCTAAGATCCTCCTGTGCATCAAGTCTACTAACCACCGTTTCTGCCTCAACCCTGGCAGCGTACCTGGCAGCTCTGGACTCCTCCTTGAAAGAGCATAATCGCGTGCGCAAGGACATAGCTTCTGCACAAACCTAGACGCGGCTGAGCCAGAAACCTCCATGTTGGACCAATGCGAAACCACCATCTCTCTAAAATTTTCCTCCAACAACCAGCTATTCTCATATCTAAAAAGACCCCTCTGCGAATGGGATTCCCCGGAGTCCCATAGTATCGGTGAATGGTCGGACAAGGTTCTCGGGCGAATCATCACAGAGGACAGCGTGAACAGTTAAAGTAACTCCACCGAAGCCAAAAATCTGTCAAATTGAGAGCGAGAGTTGGAGCTCCTCCAAGTGTAAGTCGAGCCCCCTGCGTCCATAACCTCCAGGGCCATTGAATCAATAGCGTCATCAAAATCATCCGAACCCGGGTCTTGGCCACCCCTGAAACGTGGCTTGTCCGTTGTTCGAAGAGTAACATTGCAATCCCCCCCCCCCCACGAGCCAGAGGAAACCCTCGAAGGCTCTACTTGCCTCTTGCAAGTCCTCCCATAACTCCCTCCGCCGAATATGATTACAGGGGTCGTATATACACGAAACCGCCAAGGGTGAAGAGGATCCGACGCACATCAGGAGAACAGAGAGAACGTGTCTCCCACGAATCACCGAACTGAAGGCCGGGACAGAAGATCTCCACGCCACAAGAAGCCCTCCCGAGGCACCTACTGCATCCAGCGCTCTGAACTCATCTATGCCACTAGCGCCGAAAGATCTCCAAACGGCATCAGAGACGGATTGGAGCCTTGTCTCCTACAGCATGACCACATCATAACTCCATTCAATGAATCGCGAACCTAGGATTCTCCTTTTGTCCAGCTCCCTGAGTCCCCAAACGTTCCAAGTAAGAACCTTCATTTAGAACCAGGGAATGGTCCCTGAACGCGGATCACACTGGAGACCTCCGCAATGCTCGCCTTTTGGCCGAGCACGGCTGAGGCTCGACAAATTGATGCCGAGATCTCTGCCTACGCCTGTATCTCTTTCCAGATCTTTTGTCACCGGCCCCCTCATCAGGATGAGAACCACCCTCCGCAGGGTAAACCACGAGTGAGGCACTTGAAGGGTGAGCACCTCGATATTGATCAACCAAAACGTCGGTCAGAACCGATCGAGCACCAACGGGAGACGAGGCGGATTGGCGTGAGGACCCTCCAAAAGATAGTAGAGTGGCACTTACATAGAGTGGCAGTTCTGGAGGGACATCGACAGCCATGTCCCAGGTCCTGCCAAGATTTTGCACCAGCCCACTAGATGTCGATCGGGGCGAGCATGGCTTTGGATCAGAGAAGCTCACCCGGGCCGAGAACACCGAACTTTCCATAGGTTCCGAGAAGCCCGTACGGCCCGATAAGAAAGAGCTAATCGGGTTTGGATCCCCCAGGGAGTGGGACGCAAATGGATCCGCACAATCAAGTAGGAGCCCAAGACCATGAGCCAGAGAGACAGGCGCTGATGGGAGAGAGGGCACCAAACCTGCCACCTCAGCAGGCAAAGAGAATTTTTGGGCGACAAGGCACAGGACCTGAGGAGAGCCCCCCAAAGGTCGCACCGAATCGTCCTCGTGCATCGAACCATGCAACGTGATCCTCGGAAGCCCCACCGACGGTGCAGAAGGCGAAGAGCCGTCGAACAGCATTGAAGTCTCCGGTGCTGGTGGGGGCTCCACGACCTACATCTCTACCCTGAAACAGAAACGCCCTACATCCAAGGACGCGAAGAAGACGGAGCCACCGGGAGCAGCCATAATCGCCTTGCTGCACTTCATCAGCACAAGCGTGACATCCGGACTCGAACCCAGAGTCAGCCCATCCTCAAGCACCGCGAGCACCGAGCCCCACTACCGGAGGGCTTGTCCTAAACAAAAAACCGACCGGGACAGGAAAGGAACACCACGCACCTTCACCACGCAAACCTCCAAGTCTGAAACCGCTCTATCCGCAAAACGGAGAGGTCGCCAAAGAACATCGTCCACCCCGCCACTCAGAAGCAGACGCTCTCTCTGAACCGAAGAGAGGCCTCGAACACAGCACCGACGATCATCGAGAGATACCATGTCCCCCGAGAACCGTGGTCCAAGGAGCCCAGAGAGATGGTCCAAGGAGCCTCCAGTTGCCTCCTTTTTCTCAGTTTCTCCCTTAATTGCTGCAATAAGCTCAGGTCGTGGCTTATTCATATATTTTTAATTTCTAAAAGGCGCTCTTTGTTGCAAATTGCAATTGAACGACAAAATCACCTTAGAAATTTAAATTATCTTTAATGAAATGATACGCCTAGGAGAGAATAAGAAGGATGCCGGATCCTATTCTTTTTGGATGAAAATAATTTAGTGGCTTAAAAATAACACCATCTTAACATAATGTTGATACATTTGGTGATTAGAGAATAGGGTGTTTGTGAATCCACATTGTCTAGAGAAATAAGGTGTGTACCTAGTTGTTACCGAGCAACAAATTCTTCATGTAGATTTATATGGTTTGTGTTGCCCTTGTTACCTTGTATATTGGATAAATATGATTGTATTCGTTTATAATTACACTAGAAGTAAGGTCCGTTCCCCTCCACATTCAATTACACTAGTATTTTTTCAATCGCTATAAAAATACAAAGATTTGTCTTAGAAAAATAATTTTCTTAATGTTAATGTATTATTTATTTATTAAAATCTAGACATTTTGGTGGAATATCGTGGCTTACGCCTCGACTGCCTCGAGGCTATGCCTCACCTGGATTCCGCCTTTCGCTTTTTAGAACTTTGCTCATGTTGAGATCCACAGCCTTTCGTACTTTTGATTAGAGTCTTGTTCAAAATTGCAATTAATTTCTTACCTTGCTCTATTTTTCTCATAATCTGGAACTAGCGTGCAATCATTCATAATTATTTTTTCTTTAAATGTGTTCATTTGCTAAGTAAACAGTTCTAATATCATGTACGAAAGATCATTTTTATTAATCGCATTTCCTAGTTTCGGTCTCCTGCTCGAAATTTCAGTAGAGGTTACAAATTATTTAAGCCATCCATTTTGCACTGATTTTTTTTAAATATATGATGGACTTGCTCAAATACGTGTACTTTTCAGCAAAGGCCCAGCCTTGATGGTATGCTGACATATGTAAATAGTTGGCATGCGATGAAGGAAACTTTCAAGTGAGTTTATATATACTTTGTTGTTAAATCCTTTGTCTGCACTGTTTTGCGTCTATCATGTAGCTGATCTAAGGTAGAATTTATGAATTATAATATCGTTGTTTCTGATGCTGAAACTTAAAAGATGAGCTGTATTCTCAATGTTATCCTAATCCTACATATGTATGTATATATAGTATATGAGGAAAGGGAGCCTACTTTGTGAAGTAGATAACCTTACCTACTTCACATCCATTTTTAGCAAATTTTTTTATTTTTTTTGAAAAATACCACCATAGATTTTCATAACTATATCCCTCTAATATGTCATTCAAATTTCATCAGAAACAGATATTCCTACCGCCTCCATCCAGACAATCATTTTTTAACGGTCACAGATTTGCTATATTTTTTATGTTCTGGATGGAGGCCGTAGGAGTCTCTGTTTTCGACGAAATTTGAATAACATATTAGAGGGATATAATTATGAAAATCCATGGTGGCATTTTTCAAAAAAATAAATTTTTTTTGCCAAAAATAGATGTGAAGTAGGTATGAGGAAAGGGAGCCTACTTTGTGAAGTAGGTAACCTTACCTACTTCACATACATTTTTAGCAATTTTTTATTTTTTTTTTTAAAAATACCACCGTGAATTTTCATAACTATATCCCTCTAATATGTCATTCAAATTTCGTCAGAAACATATATTCCTACAGCCTCCATCTAGACAGTCATTTTTTAAGGGTCACATATTTGTTGTATTTTATATGTTCTGGATGTAGGTCGTAGGAGTCTCTGTTTCTAACGAAATTTGAATAACATATTAGAGGGATATAATTATGAAAATCCACGGTGGCATTTTTCAAAAAAAATAAAAAAAATTGCCAAAAATAGATGTGAAGTAGGTAAGGTTACCTACTTCACAAAGTAGGCTCCCTTTCCTCATAGTATATGAGGAAAGGGAGCCTACTTTGTGAAGTAGGTAACCTTACCTACTTCACATACATTTTTAACAAATTTTTTAATTTTTTTTGAAAAATACCACTGTGGATTTTCATAACTATATCCCTCTAATATGTCATTCAAATTTCGTCAGAAACAGATATTCCTACGGCCTCCATGTAGACAGTCATTTTTTAAGGGTCACATATTTGTTGTATTTTACATGTTCTGGATGGAGGCCGTAGGAGTCTTTGTTTCTGGCGAAATTTGAATAACATATTAGAGAGATATAATTATGAAAATCCATGGTGGCACTTTTCAAAAAAATAAAAAAAATTGCCAAAAATAGATGTGAAGTAGGTAAGGTTACCTACTTCACAAAGTAGTCTCCCTTTCCTCATAGTATATGAAGAAAGGGAGACTACTTTGTGAAGTAGGTAAACTTACCTACTTTACATCCATTTTTAGCATTTTTTTGAAAAATACCACCATAGATTTTTCATAACTATATCCCTCTAATATATCATTCAAATTTCGTCAGAAACAGATATTCCTACGGCCTCCATTCAGACAGTCATTTTTTAACGCTCACAGATTTGTTGTATTTAACATAACGGCCTACCACAGCGGAAACCTCCACGTTGGACCCATGCGAAACTACCATCTCTCTAAAATTTTCCTCCAACAACCAGCTCTTCTCAAATCTAAAAAGACCCCTCTGCGAATGCGATTCCCCGGAGTCCCATAGTATCGGTGAATGGTCGGGCAAGGTTCTCGGGCAAGTCATCACAGAGGACAGCGCGAACAATTCAAGTAACTCCGCCGAAGCCAAAAATCTATCAATTCGAGAGCGAGAGTTGGAGCTCCTGCAAGTGTAAGCCGAGTCCCCCCCCCCCCCCCCCACCAATCCATAACCTCCAAGGCCATTGAATCAATAGTGTCAGCAAAATCATCTGAACCCGGGTCTTAGCCGCCCCTGAAATGCGGCTTGTCCGTTGTTCGAAGAGTAACATTGATCCCCCCCCCACGAGCCAGGGGATACCCTCGAAGGCTCTACTTGCCTCTTGCAAGTCCTCCCATAACTCCCTCCGCCGAATATGATTACAGGGGTCGTATACACACGAAACCGCCAAGGGTGAAGAGGATCCGACGCACATCAGGAGAACAGAGAGAACGTGTCTACCACGAATCACCGAACTGAAGGCCAGGACAGAAGATCTCCACGCCACAAGAAGCCCTCCCGAGGCACCTACTGCATCCAGCGCTCTGAACTCATCTATGCCACTAGCGCCGAAAGATCTCCAAACGGCATCAGAGACGGATTGGAGCTTTGTCTCCTGCAACATGACCACATCACAACTCCATTCAATAAAGCTTGAACCTAGGGTTCTCCTTTTGTCCAGCTCCCCGAGTCCCCGAACGTTCCAAGAGAGAACATTTAGAACCAGGGAATGGTCCCTGAACGTGGATCACACAGGAGACCTCCGCAATGCTCGCCTTTTGGGTCGAGAGATACCACATCCCCCGAGAACCGTGGTACAAGGAGCCCAGAGAGATGGACCTTCAGAGCTTCCAAAGAGATGCAATCCCCCAGAGCGTAGCCGATCATTGCGAGGGTTCCAACATCCTATCTACCATCCGCAGCCACCATGGTGTAACTACGTTGCTCCCGGCAACCATCGCTCCCAGCAGTTACCCGCTGCATGGGCTGCTTTTCGGAACTACGCTCGACAACACGCCCACGACCACGTTCGGAAACAAAACTGCATGTGGCTCGGCGATGGCCCACTCCCCCGCAAGAAAAACACCTCGGTGGGACAGGGCAGAACGACGCAACGTGACCCCGAACACCACAGCGGAAGCAAATTCTCTGTGGGACTAACAAATACATATGTTGCAACCTAATAAAAACTAGATTCTCTGCTAGGGACTAACAAATACCTATGGCGCAACCTATAAAAAATAGAGACATATAAATAACTAGAAAAAGCATCATCGTCTGTTACTCTCCCTCAAGTTGGAGCACACGTACTGAACATGCTGAGATTGGATGGACGTCAATACAATTTTTTGTTAAATCAATAGAAAAAATGGAAGCCCTCATTTCGAACAATAAAACTTATCAAGAAGGGACTGATATTGATGAACCAAATAAAAATATCCAATGGAAAAGTGAATTTACATGATTAATTGCACAGAAATTTTTCTCAAATATACCATACTGTTAACTGGATTTGGCCCTGAGATTAGACCTACCGAAGGGAGATTAGACTAGCAGTGATGGTGTCTACAGCTCTATAGTACGTATAAACCTTTTCCTCTACGAAGCACGACCGAAGCTCCTCTCTACTTCTATCATCAAGCATTCATATTTTTTCGAGGGAGGTCAGCATCGATACCTCCATCATTTTAGAAGATTGAACTCATGTACTAAAAGCATATTCCTTTCTTTGGAAGGCAGTGTGGTCTTAAGTATTTTAAGTGTCAAGTTGGGCATACTTCTATTTTCTGTTTGACTGAACGTACCTTTGATATATTTCTTATTTGTTCTCTTCTAAAAGCGAGAAGTTGCATAACTATCCTTGTTATTTTTGCAGGTATGAAGGTGCTCGGGGGTTTTACAAGGGCATCACACCCAATCTCCTTAAAAATCTACCTGCATCCTCGATAACGTTTGTAGTTTATGAAAATGTGTTACGGTTTCTTAAATCAACTCAAAGTCAAGATCCCTTATTCTAATTATTTTCCTGCATCAGTTTCCTATTATCCTGTATCAGTTTCCTACAGAGAAGAGGACAAGTGAAAGTAGGTGCTTGCTCACATGCAGCATTGCTTTGAGCTTACTTTGAACTTCAATTTTTATTCAGTTTCCTGTACTAGTTCTTGATCATAATTACAATCATTTTTATTTTGAGATTCGAAATCTCTTTAAAGAAAAAGATAAGTGAAGGTAGAGATGCTAGCTCAAATGGAGTATTGCTTTGAACTAACTACAAGTATCTCCAAAGATAGATCTGGAGAAGTGGCAAAGAATCAATAGAGCTAGGGGTGTGCATGGTAAGATGTTACAGATATCCACCTCGATCCGAAAGATCAACCCCGAACTTTCCAATACCCGATCAAATTGTACATATTGGGTATCCAAACAAGCCAATCCGTAACCCGTAGAAGTAATGAGTTTTTACGACTACCTGCTGTTACCCAAATGGATGTAGATGATACCTTACACATGAAAGAAATATATTAAATATATTTATTTCGTAACATTCACGTAGGATGGAAGATTGCATAAAATTACAAATAAATTTAAAATTACATCATACTTACAATAAATATAAAAATATAGATATCTACAAATATGAGGTGACATTTGTGTGTATGGATTTAAGAACCAATAAAAATATTGTTGTCAAGATATGTATAAATGAAGAGAATAATGGGGCTGCCCTCGTGCCATTTTTGGTGCTTTTTCTATTTTTTTTGAAAATATCACAATGTATATTGATCCATGTATTCCACCTATATGTCATTCGAATTTCGTCAGAGTCGTCAGAAGAGACTCCTACAGCCTCCATCTAGATGGTGTCGATTTAAAAAATCATGTTACCGTTAAAAATGACTGTCTGGTTGGAGGTCGTAGGAGTCTTTGTTTCTGACGAAATTCGATTGACATATAGGAGGGATATAGGGTTAATACACATGGCGATATTTTAAAAAAACAAAAAAAACACCGAAAATGGCACGGGGGCAGCTTGGGGCAGCCCCATTAATCTCATAAATGAATACGAATATATTCAAACTTGTTTACACCGTAGGATATACTTATTTTATTTTACGGAAAATTACAAGAAACATCCTCCAGTAAACCTTGATTCTCCATACATGCTTTATTCTCTAAATGTAACAGAGTGGTCCCTTGGTTTTTTTGTCTCAAGTGCAAGCTTCCGTAAGTTTCTGTGATCCTTTTAAGTTGACATTAAACCATAAAGTTGAAAGTTCAATACCATCTTTGTTGCATTTTAAAAATGAAAACTATACTTCAAAATTAAGGCATATTCATAGTGTTTTTTGTTACTATCCTTTACTAAATTTTACATTTTCCTATTCAAATCATGGGTGTAACAAAATTGAGGCATCGTCAGAGTCTTTTGCATGGATATTTCAGAGTGTTTTGCATGGATATTTATGTGCATCATGGTGCATACTTCCCATTTTAGAAAGCTTTTGCAATGGTGTGTTCGATCTTGATCAACGACAATTAATAAAATCATAGTTTTTTTCAGAGTGTTTTGCATGGATATTTATTCCATGTCCAAGTATTTTGCGGTTTTTGATATTATTCATATATGTATATTTTTTAAAATAATAGTCTTTCTAACATCCAATATGTAGCTAAATATAATTTAGCAACATGTTCATATCAAACGATGTACCATTTGATTCAGAATCATGTCATGTCGATTTCATCAATTCCGGCACCCTATTTTCATTTAGATTCTTACATTTAAATTTTTTTACAAAATATACTAATGTTTGATCCATATATCCAATGATCTAGTCTAGCAATATGTTGTATTCACATTCAAGTTCCTGAGCTTAATAATTTTTACAAAATATATACACATTTCAATGTTTTGATCCAGACATCCCTGATCTAGTATGTCAACATTTATTAATATAATCAATATTAAATCAGGAAACAACATACATGTAACTATCATATTTTAGCAACAATATATTCATTTTACGTTAATGTCAAACATATTACAATTTGAAGCTCAACGTTTCAGAATATTATCTCTGAGATGACGTCGAGATATTGTATTATATCATCTCTTAGTTTCTGTTGGATAAAAGCACAATACTTGTTTGATTTATGGATCAATTGAGCTGAAACGCGTTGATATTTTTGTACGCGAATCAATTACTACCTTATTTTATCCAGAGATTTTTACCACACGAATCCTATAAACTTTGTAAATTACCTTCTCGATCTTTGGAACAATATAATTCCCCCCTTAACTCCGTAAACTTGTTAACTCTTACCTCACGAACCTTGTGGCTAATTTTTTTGAAGCTCGTGAGGGTATTTGAGGTAATTTATAAGATCGATGTGGTAATTGCATTGTGCAAAAGGTCGTAGAGGAATTTTAACAAATTTATATGATTCGGAGGTAACAATCCCTTTTATCAATATTCTATTTCGTTCCCGAGCAGCATAATTCGTTGCAAAGGTTTGCAAATTCAAATGATTTTATGTAAAACCATATTACGTCTTGTAAATTTATACAATGCTCGGTCAATAATAAGTCAAATGATAGCATATCGTATATTTTTATGTTTTCACATCCAATATAGTTTAGCAATAACATAAAGCAAACTTCAATTGTGTAAGATGGGTAACTCTATTGTGAATATTACGTAGTACACTCCTCGTGATTCCGCCTCCTCCTGTTGCAAAGCCCCCTGGAGCAGGCTCACCCCCTGCTGTCCTCGACTCCAGATAGGCATGCCCCCAACTCCAGCAGGCACAACGGATCTATTCGCCCGACCTCCTTGCCACCTCGACTCCGAACAAGCCCCAACCCCCCCCCCCCTCCCTCCACACCCTTTTCATCCAATACTGACCCCGTTGGTTCGCTAGCAGTCCACCACCAAAAAAACTATGTATAGTATCACACCGCCACCATCCAGCCTCTCCTCTAACATGATTTAGGGAAGTTTCATCCCTATTTGAATCTTTCTATATAGCAAGTTTGACTCCTTCCGTCAACATACTGCAATCAGAAGCGACGTCGCCGGGATATGATGGAAGGAGCACTCGACTACCCTCATTTGGGTCGATCCCTAAATTGGATTAAATTGGACGACACCAATTATACCAAGTGGTCTCGCATGTTCCTCGTGATCATACATGGATACGATAAGTAACACATTATTTTGGAGTCAGAACCTATTGAAAACAGTTAAAAATACAACTTGCATTAAAGATGACGGAATGATCAGTTCATGGATCATGGTCAGTTTCATTGACAAGATTGCGGATGAGCTCATCTACTACAAAACTGCTTACGATATGTGAATCTTTCTTCAAGTCACATATGGTCAGGATAAGAATTCAATCAGGATGTATCAGATGTACTTTGACATGCTCAACATGAAGCAAGCAAGAAAGTCACTATCAGAGTAATTCTCTATCCTAAAATCCCTTTTGAGCGATATATTGCTTGTATTATATGTTGCACATGTCCTACTCAAAAACAACATCGTCAACAAATGCCAGTGTTGGTATTCCTTGTCGGGCTTGATTCACGTTATTCTTCCACTCACAATCAGATGATCATGGCAGCAACTATTTCCACTATTGAGGAAGCCTATAATACCCTAAGTCATCTTTCTCTTCCTCATACGAGCATTAAAAGCAATGATCAGGGACAAGTTTCTGCCCTCGCTGCCTCATCTAGGCGAGGAGGTCATGGATCTTTCAGGAGCTATGGTCGAGGATGCTTTCCTCCAGGACGAGGTCGTGGCACAACACAGTACACTTATTGTCACAAATTTGATCATATAGAAGTTGTATGTTACAGTAAGTAGGGATACACTACTCCTAGTGCTTGAATGGCCAATGAAGGAGATGGCCCTCTGGTAGAAGGTTCTAGACGAGACTTCAACAGGTTGTAACAGAGCGAGTCCTCTACCTCATAGCAGGTCGATACTATGGACACTGTAGAAATGGCACGTTCAGGTATCTTTATCATGACTGCCAATAAATTTGCAAAATTTGAATGGTTGATTCATACAGGTGCCTCCACTCATCTATGTGGAGAACATACCCTCCTGCAATAGATGTGCAATGTCCCCCATGGATGGATTGTACAAGTTACTGATGGATGTTTTTCCCCAATAAGAGGAAAATGCGATGTCCACCTAACTCCTATAATCAGACTCAACAATATTTTATTTGTTCCGGATTTGATCTTCCCATCAATCTTCTTTCAGTTAGACAGACTGGCAAAGAACTCAATTATCGAGCAATATCTGATGTCATTTCTTGTGTCTTTCAGGACATACTAACTAGGAGGATGATTGGTGAGGGGCATGAAGAAGGGGTGTCTGCCACCTTGTCTAGTCCTCTGAGAGTGTTGCTTATTCTGGGACAACTTTCTCTTCATCCTCTGCTGCTCTTTGGCACCAACATCTGGGTCATCCTTCCATTCACAAACTTCAACGAGTTCTTCCTATCTCATCCCACTATCTGCCTAAAGTGTGAGGTCTACCATTCATTCTAGTGGTCTATTTGAACTTGTTCATCTTGACATATGGGGGACCAGCCATTATTCTGATCGATTAGGGAATAGATATTATTTGGCTATTATAGTTGATTTTTCGTGTGTGTCTTGGACCTTATTGATGAAAAATAAGTCTGATGTCTTTCAAATCATAGGTCAATTCATACACGAAATAAAGAATCAATTTGGTATCACCATAAAAACACTCCGATATGATAATGCTTAGGAGTTGGCCTTGCATGACATGCGATCATTTTTATAATTTCAAGGGACTCTGCATCAAACCACTTGTCCTCATATGCCCTAATAGAATGGAGTGGTGGGGCACAAACGTAGACATATTCTTGATATCGCACGCACGATACTCCTCGACTATCATGTGCCATCTACTTATTAGGGTGATGTCGTATTGATTGCCACATATCTTATTAAATGTATGCCTTTTATTCACATTGACGAGCAGATACCTATTGAGGTCCTTTTCAGGAAAATCCATATTTCATATCGTAAAAGTCTTTGGTTGTGTCATCTTGATCCTAGCAAGGATAAACTTTCTGCTAGAGCAGTCAAATGTATTTTCTTGGGTTATGCTCAAAATCAGAAAGTTTATATGTGCTACGACCCACGTTCCAAGAGACACTACATAAGTGTTGATGTTACTTTCTTTGAGTCTCTTCCCTACTACTCCAAGTCTGGCAGTGTATCACATCCCCCAATTACCAGTACTCCTCTTCTTATTCTTCTTCCTCAGGTTGATCACACCCCTTCTGCACATGCACCATCTCCTCAGGTATATCCCTCGACTGAGTTTTTAAAAACTGAAGAACATACATCAATGGATGTAGATATAAGTATCTCCAACAACTCAAGGGAAGCCCCAAGTGACATACCTATAGTCCTACGGAAGGGGATTAGACAGTATCCATCTTGATACATTATGAAGCATCCAAAATCTACTATTGTAACCTTCTCTGGACTTGGATATACATACAAATAGTTTGCCTAAGTAATCTCGAGTACAATTATCCCTCGTACTCATACAGCAGTTTATGACTCAAAATGGTGTTTAGCAATGGAAGAAGAGATGTCTGCCATGATATCTCGGAATACTTGAACACTTGTTATCCACCATGAGATAATAGAATTGTTAGGTTCAAGTAGGTCTTCACAATAAAGTACAATCTAGATGGGTTTGTTTCGAGCTACAAAGCCAGACTTGTGGCAAAAGGGTTTACGCAAACTTATGGTGTTGATTTCTTTGACACCTTCTCGCTAGTTGCTCGTCTATCCACTATAAGGATCCTCATAGCATGAGCTATATGGCTTGATTGGTCCTTGCATCAACTAGATGTGAAAAACACATTCCTTTATGGCAACCTCCTAGAGATTGTATATATGCATCAACCACCTAAGTTCGAGTTCAAAGGGAGTACCAGAAGGTTTGTCTACTATGCAAGGCAATATATGGCCTCAAACAGAGCCCTTGCACTTGGTTCAAAAAATATCAGAAGTACTAGAGAATCTGGGCTTCGTCTGATCGTCAGAATATCATTCTTTATTCATACGAAAGAATGGAAAAGGAATTGTGTCTATGCTGGTATATGTGGATGACATTGTCCTCACATGAGATGATCATAGTGGTATTGCAGAAGTGAAGAAACAACTAGTAGAACTATTTGTGATCAAGGACTTAGGGTCTCTAAGATATTTCCTAAGGATTGTAATAACAAGATCTAAGAGAGGAATATTTATGTCTCAACGAAAATATGCTACTGACATGCTCCAAGAAATCGGGATGCGAGGATCCAAGCGAGCTCAGATACCCATGGATTCTAAGGGACACATCTACGAGGCAGACGATGTTGAAGATAGTGGTCCATATAGACGTCGAGTGGGTAAGTTATTATATCTTACCATCACCCAATCAGATATCTCTCTAACTGTTGGAAAACTGAGCCAATTCATGGACTCCCCTACTTCAGCTCACTATGATGCATGCATGATGGTTCTAAGGCATATCAAATCATCTCCAGGGAAAGGACTACTATTCACCAAAGGCAAAAGCTTCAACCTCATGGCATACTCAGATGCATACAATAGAGGAAGTATGATAGATAGAAAATCTACTGCTTGATTATGCACTTATTTTGTAGGAAATTTAGTCACTTGGAGAAGCAAGAAGCAAGTGGTAGTTTCTCGTCCGAGTGATGAAGGTGAATACTGAGCCATGGCACTAGCTATAATAGAACTAGTTTGGATCTGATCTATATTTACATATCTTGGCATCACTCCCAGCAATATCATGGAGCTCATGTGTGATAATCAAGAAGCAATGCACATAACCAGCAACCCTATGTTCCACGAATGCACCAAACATGTGCAGAGACCTAATACAAAATGAGCTACTTCGTACTCATATTGTATCTTCCTCTGATCAGACGGTAGATATGTTCACCAAACCACTTGCATGCATAAAATTCGAAAAATATTATAACAAGCTGAGCATGATTGATATATATGCTCCACCTTGAAGGGGAGTGTTGAGAAGAGTTCTATTCATAAACCCTAGAAGTATATTAGTCATCTAATACAAAACTCTGGTGTAACCCTAATCTTAGGTCTCTCTACGAATATAAGGAGCCCTAAGGATTTCTTTATTCAATAAGAAAAGTACAAGTTTATTCTTCGACTTACGCCAAGTAAAAACCAATAGAAATAGGAGCAAGCACAAAATGAGCAAGATGGATAAACAAAGCATAGTTAATATAATCGTATTTCCTTCCAATTTTCATCCATTGTATTATAATAGCAAATATTGGCAAAAAATCATCCTCTTTTGTATTATACATACATACATATATAGTATTCAATATATAGACAAAAAATCATATTGCAATTACAGTAAATATAATTACATTTTAGTCCTCTTATTTCTAATGGATTGGCCACATTATCCGACTCTCAATTTATCTGGTTTGTGAATTCAAGGGATGTTTGTTGACTTCTCTTACAATCTAGTGCTTTCCAATTTAGCAATAAATCAAAAAAATCGATTTCTCTTACTATGTGCGTGAAACATAAATGTATTGTAATTATAAACAACGTGTTCTAAAATGAGATGTTCCATTTGTATGATAATAACCATTTATTTAGGTTCCTCTAAAAAAGCAACTTGTTCGATATGTACTATACTATATCTATTGTTTACTAGTTAATTGCAATCTACATTTTAGGGAAATATGGTTGATCTAGAACCATTTTGATTTGGGATGGGGGGTTTTAATCTTAGTCACTCATGCTATATCGGAAGGTACGAGATCACAGCTTTCCATATTAAAGAAAGGGTGCCACCTCATCTCAAAGCTCACATATATACATATATATGTAGGGGCTCCTTCAAATAAGGTGAAGTCTCGCCATTTTTACGGTGAATCATAAAAAGATCCATTGGATCTCATATGATGCATTGTCAAAATTTGTATTTCGATTATGTTCTTTCAATTTAAATTTAAATTTCATTTATATATACATCAATTACCATATCATTTTAGGCTTATTTTAATTTGGATTTTTTTTGTAAGTTCCTTTATTTTCCAATTTTCAGAAACGTTCTCAGTAATTGCAATTTAATGCAAATATTGGTAAATACGAATCGGAATATTTTGATTTTAGATTTTTCTCTGAAATTCAAACCATGTAATTTATATTTACATCCACTAGATTTTTTTGTAAAATTGTTATTGTCATTTGTAAATTCTGTATTGTAATTTATATAACTTTATATGTATTTTTTGTAAAATTAGTTCCCTATAATTCTTTGTTTGTAACATAGTATATATAATTTTTTCGCGTTCTTTTGTAAAATCCATGGCCACTTTGTAATATTTGTGTGGAGTTTTACAACAAAAAGTAGCCTATTATGAATTAATAATATGTAAAAAATGATCTGAGATTGTAAAAAATATCCAAGATTTGTAAAAATTATTGTAAGATTTGTAAAAAAAATCTAGAAATGTAAAAAAAATGTAATACTTGCTCCAAGATGTGTAACTCATAGAAGAACACTCCTCATGCGGTAGTTACAGAGCCACACACCTCCGCCTCCATCCTCCTCTGTGCCCCTTCCTCTACCTACATTACATCCTCTATAGCAGCTCCTCTGCTCACAACTCTCCTCTTTAATCCCCCTCCCCGTGCCTTCCTTCTACGTGCCCCCTCCTCCGCAGCTGAGAGGTGTTGCATGGAGGAGGATGTTGGCGTCGCCGACCCCCCTTCCGCATCTTCCTCCATCATTTCCCCTCATATGTGTTATCCTCATCCGTACCCTCTCCTCCACAATCAAGAGGTGTTGCATGGAGGAGGACGTCGGTGCCACCAAACCCCTCCTCTGTGTCTCCCTCCTCCGGACTGCCTCGTCTGTGGCTTCTTCTTCCGCGACAGAGAAGCTTTGCGTGGAGGAGGATAGTGGCATTGCCATCTGTCAATCGATCGAGCGAGGGGGATGTGTGTGTGTGTGTGTGTCCGTGTGTGTGTGTGCGCTCGCGCGTGTGTGCGTGCGTGTGGTGTGTGTGTATGTGTTTGATCAAAGTGGATTTTTATCTATTAAAATAATATAGTTAATACATCATTAAATCTAACCATGTGATTAAAAATAGAGGGATGAGAACCGGCATCATTTGGTGTTTCTCATAAGTATGTGTATGTGTATATACGTATGTACGCATAATTTGTGATCTTTACAATTTAACAATATAAGTTGTATCATAGAATAAGTGGATAATTTGTTATATCTTTCAATGTTAAAAATAAAAACACCCTGCTGATAACTATTTTTATATGAATATAACAGTTGGTACAAACATAAAAAAATAATTTCATATCGTATATGTTGCAAGTAGTATGATTTCCTAGTCCATCAAAGTCACAGGTGTGCACTAATTTTTACAAGACATGCAATAGTTGAACTGGTGGTAGTGATGTTGGTAAAGGCTTAACCCATGACATTGTTTGATTAAGCACAAACCAGTAAGCAATTCATCCGAACATTATTAGCAACCTGAGCCATTGTGACATTGTGAGTACATTCCAGAATATTAGCAGCTTGGACCATCCAAGATCCAAACATGTCTCCTACAAACCTACTCCGATTGATTGAGGTCTAATCCAAGTTGTATTTGCTGCAAATCGTGGAGTAAAACAAACACATTTATTCAAGCAAATACGCAAATTTACAAAATTCACATGTGCATGGGCAACATCCTTGGGCAATGGCGATCATTTTCAGTACTATTTGTGTGAAGAAAATACAAAGGATACAAAAAACCCTAATCCTAGAGAGTTTATGTACTATTGTCAGAACAAACAGATCCCAGATGCATATGAATCATAATGTTGTATAGAAAATTCGTTTCGTGATGGGAACGCTTCCTCCCTGCAACCCTCAGGGGGGATGGTGCACATGCACCCTCCTAGCCCTCATAGGCTCGACAACGAGACCATCGTGTTGGAAGGGTATAGTGCGGAAACAAGGGTGGGCGGAGGAGGGGGAGGATGAATCCACAACTCATATGCCTTATTCTTTGATCTTAGCTCAATTCTCAAGACAATTCAACCAGTGAACCCCTTAATTGTTGTATATTAATTTCCTAATAAAAGCTCCACCTTGTTTTTGTATACATTTACCTGTATATTAACCTAACTTCACATATTTATAATACTAATTCCAAATTAAAAAAAATCAATTTTATTGTGTACATATCATTCATATTAACAAAGGAGAAATAACAGGAAAATACCCACTTGTACATGTACGGACAACAATAACAAAGCCTTTTCCCACATTAGGTAAGGTAGGCTACGTGGATTCTTTGCCTCAATTCATATCTATCTTGGGTCATTCTCGGACTTAGATCCAAAAAACTGATATCCCTTCGTATAGTCTCATTTCAACACTTCTTGGGCCTTCCTCGCCCTTTCTTAGCTGATTCAACATCCCAAAACTCGCATCTCCTCACAGGTACATCAGATGCCATCCTTTGTAAATGGTCAGACCACCTTAAGTGATTTTCTTGCATCATATCCTCGATCGAAGCTACACAAACTTTCCATTTGATTGCATCATTCTGAATCCGATCTTCATGTGTATATTCGTGCATCCACCTTAGCATTTTCATTTCTGCTAATGTCATTCTCTACACATGTCTATGGTTTAAATTACCCACTTGTACATATGTGAAATAAAACCAAATGCTAATTCGAAGATAAAAGGTCATATATATGTCGCATATAGTCTCCTATGAACATGTACTCTCTTTTGAATTAATGTGCATTCAATTATCTACAAATCAAGGTCAAGTGCAAAAGAAGCAGAGTTCATATGTGAAATTTGAATTTTGGGACCTAATTGTGTCTTACAATTATTTACTAACTTTGACTTAATATTTCCGGTACATAATTAATTATTTTTCATTTATTTAATTTTAAATATATTTTAGTAAATTCCATAAAAATCAAAACTTAAAAAATATATAAATCCAAATAAAATATAGTAATGTGAGTCTGTATGTACGATCAGTACATAAGGCCCTTTTATTTTATTACCCTATTTTGTTAAGTATAGAAAATTAAAAAATATAATAATATGTAAATATATTTATTTTATTTAAATTTATTTTCTTTTAAATTTATCTTAATTAAAATCGCAAAAAATTGCAAATGTACAATTAAGGTGGTTTATTACATAGAATACCACCAAAAATTCCATTTTCTGCATATGAGGTCTTTTATATTTTTTGTCCTTTATGAAAGTTGTAAATCTAATTGGCATGAACAACTTTCGTGTTGAATACTTTTTTATTTGAGATCTCTCTTTATTTTATTTCAGTTTTTCTGTTATTTTTGTTTTTGATTTTTTTTAATCGACACCTAGGAGCTTCTTGAGTTGCCACACGTTACCCACTTATCCTCCAATCGCCCTCTTTTAAGGATCGTTGGATTAAGACCATATCCAACAACCCTAGTTTTCTCCTCCCTCTTTTAAGAGCCAAACATATCAACTGTTGGTTCTCAGTAGATACAACGGTCCCTCTTCTCCACACCTTTTCACAACGTGGCACCCTCGTACCCCTTTGGATTAGGATCCATCAAGTGGTGGTGACTTCGTCTCCCACCTCTGGATCTCTCAACTGACCAACAACCACATCCCTCCATCGTTCACCAAGATCCCATAATCTCCATCCATCGCTAGACTACGACCTTCTCTCTCCTCGTATCACGATGATCCATGACTCCAAACCCTAACCCCCACTACAAGCATACCAGCCCTAATCATTTGATCATCAAAACCATCTCCACTGCCATCATCGAAATCCATCCATCCTTTACGATAGAGAGAGATCCGAGCTCCCTGATTGATTTTGGGGATAATGAACCGTGGTCGAGCGAAGACCGACCTCTTCTTTGGCACGATCCAAGGCTTATTAGAGCCTTTATACAACGGCTCCTAGATGTTGTATATCTCGCCGCATGCCCACAACTCAAGAAATAATCTGAGATCTCCAGCTTTTATCCCCAAGCATCTCAGCATCAAGTGGTCATCTTCCTACTTCCTAGTTTTTTTGTTCCATTTCTCCACTACTATTTCCTTTCCCTTCTCCTTCATTTATTATTTTGCAATCCAAACTAGGACATCATTATCACCTTCGATTCCCCTTCATCTAGTTTGCAATCCCTTCATCTTTGATCCTTCTAGATCGGGGCAGAAACTCCTTCTCTTCGCGCGTATTCGAGACTATCATTCACCATCCTCATTAAAGCTCGAGAGTCTTCTCCATGACAAACTATAGGGCAGAGATGCTACTGTCACCAGCGACCTCTAGAACCAAGAGGTTCGTAGATTTTGAAGCAAAAGAGAAAGAGAGATCTAATCCAAATGGTGGTTGGGGAAAGGTATATGTACAAAGGAGAGTTTGATCAAGAAGGGTGCTCGGTGTAGAGGACCTCAAATCGAGAAGTCAAGGGCATGTGAAAGAGCATTGATCGAGATATAAAAGTCAAAAAGGA
This sequence comes from Ottelia alismoides, assembly GCA_037367405.1. Classification (NCBI taxonomy): domain Eukaryota; kingdom Viridiplantae; phylum Streptophyta; class Magnoliopsida; order Alismatales; family Hydrocharitaceae; genus Ottelia; species Ottelia alismoides. The sequence continues at coordinate 92,843 of JAZKJV010003717.1, read as the reverse complement.
CTCTCTCCCAAAAAATGAAAGAATTGATGGCCAAAAATCGACGAATAAGGGTGTCAGGTATGTTAAAAGCGGATCTAGGGAGGGGTGAGCAGTTGACGAGGTCAACATGGACTCGCTCCTCCTTGGTCCACGTCGGCCAAGAAGAAGACAAAACAAAAAAGGTTATTAATTCAAAATAAAATAATAAATGATTTTTTTTAATTTTAGATTAAAACATGAAAAATATTTATTATTTTATGTAATATTTTATTATAATTGTTATTTATTTTTATAATTTAATTTATTGTATGTTACTTTTTACATGTATATTTATAGGCATATTTACTTATGTAATGTGTATTTTATATTTTATTATTATATATAGATAATTTATATATTTATAACTTATTTAAATACATTTAAATATATTTTTATTGTATTTTTATGAAGTTATTTATACACTTAAATAAATAGATATATTTATTATTTAGGTATATGTATATGTAATTCATCTATTTATTTTGTACACTTATTTATTTTAGTATATTTTTAATTGTTTTATTTTATTCCAGTTATGTACGTATGCTATAAATAATATTTACGTAATTGTAAAAATATAAAACTATGAAAAATAAAATGAATATTTTATTCAGGTAAAATGTTCAAAGCTTAATTTTTGCATCGATTTTTCAAGTTAAATGAAATCATCTTCATTAAATATTTAATAAAAATTTATATACAATTAAAGTGATTTTGACAAATTTCTAGTTCATATGGAGGAGATACATGTCTTGGAAGTTGGGATTTTAGATTTTTTTTGAGTGTAGATAATATGCATTATTTTTACGTGAAACAAATTTTATATTTTGCTATGTATTTTTATATATAAATTTCAAGTAAAAGTTTATTACTTTGAGCTGCAAATAATAATAAATAAAATAGGTCCCAAAACTGAAATCTTAGGCAAATAAATTAGGCTTTATTGATATTTTTGGACTTTATCCTCCCTACTTTATTCCTTGTCAATCCAGTCATCATGATGCTTAGGTCTCGAGATTTAGGATCATTCAATATCTTTGACATTTCATTTATTTATTTTTTTATTATTTTACATTGGCTTTAAATATATTATTTTATACAATAAATAATAGATGTTAATTTATGCAAAATAATGTTTTATCCAGGGTTTAAAGGCCAAAATGAATAATTATGGCGATGAAATGGATATGCATAAAAATACATAAAAAATAATTATATAAAAACTCCATAAATATATAATACTTATATTTAAGTATATTTTACCACATATCAAAAAATCACTAAAAATTACTAATTATAAAATATAAAAACTTCAAAAATCCTAAAAATCTTATAAAAATTAGCAAATTTTTCAGGAAAATTAAAAATATATCTTTCTATTTCTGAATTTGATTTATTAAATATGATATATATTAAAAATAACTTAGGGTTAAAGTTTATCCTTTAAATAGTTATTAGACTCTAAACAAGTTCTGGAAAATAATATACTCCCTATTTTGACCTTTTTATTACTTTAAAAATCTATAAATTAAAAAAATACTTTTAAAATTATAAAAATAGAGAAAACATAAATATACAAAATTATTTTATTTTCTTTATTTAGACTATATTTGACTTATTTTAAAAACCCACAAAAAGATATTATATATTTTATATCAATATTACTAATTATCTTATTTTAGAAAATAAAATAATTGAAATTTTGCATAATTAAAAATAAAATATGAAACTAAGAATATATAACATAATAATATAAAACGATTAACACCCCACATAAAAATAAGAAAAAGGTAAAAAATCCAAAAAAATATTATTAATTAGCAATAATTAAGAGTAATTCTCTACCTTGTTTGCTTCTCAGTATTCGACACTCTACCATAATTATGTATATACATGTTTATGTCGAGTTATACTAAACTTTGACTAACATATACTTTATTTTAAGACATGTTGTAGGTTGATTGTTGATTTAACAGATACTTGGTCACTACAATGATTGTTTATCTTGTTGGATTAGTAGACCAGTGCAAAACCTCTTAATCACCCATCTCAAAGTATTGCTCCTATACTCCTACTTATATAGGTATATATACACATACATATATGTATATGTATGTATGTATGTATAGATACACACATAGGTATACATGCATGCATGCATGGATGCGTGTACGTATGCATGTTTGTATGTATGCTTTCATGTATGTGTGTATGATCAGGCTCATTCCAAAGAGGACCCATGTAGGATCAAGGAAATCTTCTTCCCACCCACTGTTGATCCTTCTTTCCTTGATCGATCCCTACTATCGATGCCTCATCCTTACCAGACCAGTTGATCACACTCTCTCTGCCCCACTACTCTCACTCTCCTAACTTCACCTAGAAATAGAGGATGAACTAGACCCGCGTCGCTCACCATGATAGATAGAAATCATCTTTCATTTGATCTTTAAGATTACGAGGTTTCGAGCTTATTATATGAAAGTCTAGCTGTGTGTGTGTGTGTCCCTGCCCCCGCCCCATTTTTCCGCAAATATTTTTATTTTTTGGGGCAAATTAAAACCATGTATATTAATCTATATATCCCTCCAATATGCCATTCGAATTTTGTCAAAAATAGAGACTCATATGCCCTCCATCTAGAAAGGTAATTTTGACGGTCTAAACGTTGCTATAATCGACCTGTTCTAGATGGAGGGTATAGGAGTCCCTGTTTCTGATGAAATTCGAAAAACATATAGGAGAGAGATATATAGATGAATATACATTGTGATATTTTCAAAAAAAATGAAAAAAATGCTGAAAAAAGGGCGGGGGCAGCCCCATTGAACATATATATATATATATATATATAGAGAGAGAGAGAGAGGAGTGATCCTATGAGAGCAAAAAAATGTGAGAGCATGAGAGCGGTGATTCTGGACCACATGATTCACCCAGGAGAGAGAAGACCAGGAGAGAGAAAACAGAATCATGTGGTCCAAGATCATTCCTCCCATGCTCTCGCAACTTTTTGCTCTCATAGGATCACTCATCTCTCTCTCTCTCTCTCTCTCTCTCTATATATATATATATATAGGGAAAAATGGGGCTGCCCCCTAGGGGTAGCCAACATGGCTGCCCCCACCTCCTTTTTCGCAAATTTTTTTTTTATTTTTTTTAAAAAAATATCACCATTTATATTCATCCATATATCCCTCCTATATGTCATTCGAATTTCATAAGAAACAGAGACTCCTACGGCCTCTATCTAGATGTCATTTTTTTAACGGTCGTAGGTTTTTTTAAATCGACCCTGTCTGGATAGAGGCATTAGGAGTCTCTGTTTCTGACGAAATTCGAATGACATATAGAAGAGATATAGGGATGAATATACATGGTGATATTTTTTCAAAAAAATAAAAAAAATGCGAAAAATGGGGTGGGGGCAGCCATGTTGGCTACCCCTAGGGGCAGCCCCATCAACCCCATATATATAGAGGGTCATATGTGACATGGCTGCCCCCACCTTATTTTGGTAAAATTTTTTATTTTTTTTGAAAAATAACACCATGTATATTCATCCCTATATCCCTCCTATATACCATTCAAATTTCGTCAGAAACAGAGACTCCTACGGCCTCCATCCAGACAGTAATTTTTTAATGGTAACAGGATTTTTTTAAATCGATACCATCTCGATGGAGGCCGTAAGAGTCTCTGTTTCTGACGAAATTCGAATGGCATATAGGAGGGATATAGATATGAATATACATGTTTTATTTTTCAAAAAAAATAAAAGAACGTCGGAAAATGGGGTGGGGGCAGCCATGTTGGGTGCCCCAAGGGGGCAGCCCCATTTTTTCCATATATATATATATATATATATATATATATATGGGTTAAATGGGGCTGCCCCTTGGGAGTAGCCAACTTGGCTACTCCCACCCCTATTTTTACCTCATTTTTTTATTTTTTGGAAAATAAAAATTTGTATATTCGTCACTATATCCCTCTAACATTCTATTACAATTTCGTCAGAAACAGAGACATTCATCACTATCTCCTCGTCCATCTATATTAATAGGCCCAGTCAAAGAAAGGACCTAGATGCCCGTCCCGCGCTTCTCTTCTCAGTCCAAGCCTGACTTTACTGAGCCACAACAGTTGCGAGGGAAGGGGTGAGGGGAAAGGGGGTCCCTGCCCACGCACTCATTCTTCCCACCTATTTTCTAAGCTAGTCTTTGCATTTATCATTTGAGAAACCCTCGTCACCAGAAAGTCCCATTTTGTGATAGCACCACCGCCTACCAATAAGCACCAATCGCCATCGCTCATCTAATAACACCACCTCATGCCATCACTTAAGACAAGATTAGGGAATGAATGGGCTATGATATGGGGTCCTAGAAGCAGAAAGAAAGAACAAAAAAAATTAGCCTCACTCATTATCTAAGCGAAAGAAGTAGATGGGGCTCACGAGCATCAAGTAATTCCAGACTCATCGATGATGAGACTGAGCGGTAGAACAGGAACAAACCAAGAAGAGAAGGCAGGAACCCACGCAGATGAAAGGCAGCTGACAAGGAATAACATGACGCAAACCTTTCCATCAAAGCAAGAAGCAGCAACTCTTCCGCCAGACTATAGACTATAAAAGAAGGGTCCCTCCTCCGAAATCAGAAAGCAGCAGTCGAGTCATCCGAAGTCACAAAGCACAGCCCATCCAGTTCTCCATCCCTTCGGGCATCTCAGGCAATCGAGCGCCATCCAAGAAGGCCCGCCCCGTAATATATAATGAAATTGGGAAAACCTCCAAAGCATAGAAGAGTGATGAATCGAATCTCTTTAGAAGAGATTTTGCTATCATGCCCTACCTAGACTATTGGCTTGGGTTAGCCATACACTTCATATCCTTCTAGCGATTTACATGGCATCATCAAATGATACAAGTCTTGGATAAGAATCTAGAAGGCACTAGATGTTGACGATCCGACAGCACCTAGGCTTCCTCGAAGAATGTGAGATCTCACACCAGGTAAATCCTTAACCCTTCCTCCTCTTACTAATACTACAGAATGTTCTTGTGAATTATGGCCGATTATTATATTGTTATATAAGCCAAATCCAGAGGTGAATCGTACTACCCCTTTCATATGATGGGACTTGCTGGATTATTAGGTGCAGCTCTACTATGCGATATTCATGGTGCTACTGTGGAAAAGACCGAAGATGGTGAGGGTGCAAATACATTCCGTGCTTTTCACCCAAGAGACTGAAGCCTATTATAGAGAAGAGGGTCACTGCCAACTTGGTCCGGGCTTGCTTTAGATATTTGATTAAGGTGACATTTCTTTCTTTTCTTTCTGTTATTATCGCGTATTATTCTACGGATGAGTGCTATTGGAGTAGTCGGTCTGGCTCTGAACCTACGTGCCTTTCCTTTCCCTGCCTCAAGCTACGGATGACATGAGTGAGGATACGTTAGATATATATATCGCGTTGGGGAATTTGCATGGAGCGAATTTAGCCCTAATATATAGTTGCGGTGCTGGCTCGCCCCTGATCTTCTTGGCGACTTCGCCATTTTCTCGTTCAAATAGCGGACATCCCCCTCAGTTCTCCGTCATAGAGAGAGTAGGCCTTGTTCTTGGCTGATTATACGAGGCTCCTGTCTTCGGCTATTACTTTCCTCCAAAAAAGGAGGCGAGGGCAAGGTAGTTGACTTGCTCGATTTGCAGGAATGAATAAGGGAAAGCGTTGTGCGCCTAGTGCTTCTTTCTTTGTTCAAAATATTCGAGAAATGTCCACAAATATCAGGGTGGTGGAACCAACCGACGATGTATGTCGTCCAAGCCTACCTCTGACTCTTTCTTCCCGACCTCGTCTGACTCTACTTTCAGGCCTCCGGTGGTATCCCGAGGGTTGGTGTTAGGGAGGTAGAGGTGGGCTCGTTGGATTGGAGTACTGAGAACAGACGAAACTCAGATATCAACTGGGTAAATAGAAATGGAAAAGAGATGTTTCCGAGGGTTCTAAAGAATCCGCTTTTTCTACATCCATATGAAATACTAAAGTAGATCGATATTGCCCATATAATAAAAGCAGATCTTGGTCCAAAGAAGGTAGGAAGTCCGACCTGTCAGATGCTTCTTTGGCCAAATACAATATACAAGTGGGACCCGCCCCCTGATCAAGCTGTGCAAAAAAGCCCTTCTCGGTTCCGAAACTTGGTCGAAATAGGGTTCTACCGGGAAACCGTAGATTTTTGAGTTTGTGCCATTGGTTACTGGTCAAGCCACTTGAATGGAATGAGACTAGAATCTCTGGGGATCTTTCCTCAACTTTCATATAAGAAGCTCGGGAAAGTCTCATTTTGATTCTCCTCATTCTTCGATTTCTTCCTCTATCTTCGACGCCCTACTTCGCATACTCCCACCTTTCGATTTCGAAAAGAAATGCGAGGAGAAGCCCACCCTCACCGAGCCCCCAAATAGATTATCTAGTAGAGTCTCAGCTTGAAACCGCATTCGAGGCAACAGATGAAGAGGAGGAAGGTCCCCCCTGGGTACAAGAAGAAGGGCGGCCATCCTCATACGTGATTAATAAGGGACGTGTCACGGGACTAGCATCACTCTCCCCTCCCTACCGAACTAGATATTAGGGCTCACAGGGATGCCTTATGATCGCAAATAGAGCGAAGGCTGCTACTTCTCCAGGCCCCTCGACCTCTACCTCCCGCCCCACCAATTCCAGTTCAGGAGCTAGCGAACACGATCTTGGTCCTTCTCTATCTCACCGTAGGACAGAGAGAAGAGCCAACGAGCCTACTCCCTCCCTCTTGAGGAGGCGAGTAGACACCCCGCCGCTCCCCCAGGGGAGGCCTCTGAGTCGGAGGTCGACGACTTCTCTAGACATTCTGAGCCCTCAGTCAAGACTATGAGCAGCCCACTATCAATAACTAAGGTGGCTTTAGGTAGTCTTTCCGCTTTGCTAGGACCCAGCTCTCTCGATGTGTGCTCTTCTTACTCCCCTACGCGTTTGGCTTCGGGAAGTTCCCCCTATAGGGACGCATCTCAGACTTTTTATAACATCAAAATCGCGATAGCGAACGTTTATCTCTATTTGAATTAATGTTCGCCGTCTATATAAATATGTTTGTTCAAAATGTCGAGCTTGCAGGTCAGAGCTGGGTCATAAAGACAGGTTCTCAATCTGTAGCTGGCACTGGTCTAAAGGTGAAATCGGGACTGGCATATCTTCACTCTCCGGTAACGGCTGGTGTAGAAGAGTCTGATTGCTTTCTTGCAGGCGTTGTCGCACCACCAACCTTAAAGGCGAAACCTAATACTGCTAATCGCGATAGAATTCTCCTGTGCTAGCACTATTAATTGGAGGCCTAACGACGATACTGAGTCTTCGGATATCCTGCTCAGCAAAGCTTTACCCGACTTCAGTTCGTCGAGCTGATCTGGACTAGAAAATTATAGGGAAGTCAAAAAGCTAATGCATCGAGGCTGTCATCCAGAGTCAATTGCCCATTCAAGCTTTCAAAGAGCGGGGGAGTTCTAGGATTCTTCCTACCCTTGGTAAGTAGGGTAGCAGCAATCAAGAGCTTTTCGCCATTTATCGTCTGGTCTGGGGATTGACCCTAGGGCTATGGCTATTGCGCTTAAAAAGTAGACTTCAAAGTCACTTCCATAGTGGCTTTGCCCTAATATATAATTTTGCGAGCTGATATGGCTAGCACCCGTCTTTAAAGCTCGCCCCGGATATATAGTATGAGTTGGCCTCGTAGCTAGGCTTGAGACTCGCTGGTCTCCGAGAGTAGGCTTCTTTCCCGTCTCATTGCGCTTATCAGACTCGTATATATATTCTCTGACGGGGTCCCTTTTTCGCCTGCTGGATATCGGAGTTCTCTTCACTATGTTCTGACCCATGCCGATTCCTATGGTAGACGTAGTAGGGAAGCTCCTTTTCTTGCGTCATCGTGGGAAGGATTCTCCTCTCCTGGGTCCCCAACCGGGAGTTTGAGTAAGTACATCGATGTTGCTCTCGTCATGTATGGTGCGGGTGAAGTAGGAGGATGAAGAAAGCTTCTTCCCCTGCTGCTCTTGACTGCTCGATCGTCGCCATTATCTGACTTTTCTCAAGCTGCTTTATCATGCCGCTCTCGCTTGATCTGAACGTCTATCTAACAGGCGCAGATAGGATTTGAGAAGGGTTCTTGGAATTGCTGTCCCTGACGGACGACCTGTCTGGCCTTTCAACCTGACCTCTATTACCTACGTTGACCTCGGCTTCCCCACTGTTTTCGACTCCTTCTACACGCTCGGGTCCTTGCTTCACTTCACTATACTATCTGCTTCGTCCAGCTTGCTTGAATCAACTACCAGACTAACTTGCTTGCTTAGCTCACTTCTGTCTTTCACCACCTGCCCCTCTTCTCTTCGCTGAGACTCCCTGGGTCTATGCTTCTGAACCTCAAATCAAGACTATATAAAAGAACTTCACTAGGTTAGGTCTCGCATCGCTTATCCTCTCTACTTTGCTCACGCATTTCCAGCACAATAAGTCAATCAGACCGCATTTAGTCTTCCCTACGAGCAGTTCATTCAAAGAAGGCATCAGTCTGTCCTAGGTCTAGTCCTCTTTGCTTGCCTCGATCCCTGACCGTCGATCCGGAAAAAGAACTCAATTTCCTTCTTCTCATCATATTGAGTTTCTAGTTCTAGTTCGCCCGAAAAAGAATAGTGAGGGCCCTAGAGAAATTGGCGACCCGGAACTGTTAGAACCGGAGAGAAGCTCCGGAAAGAGAGATCAAAAAAGCCTCTCGACAGGAGGCATCAGGGCAAATCCATCAGACTCTTTCTCTCTCAGAAGCTGTTCAGTTGCCCTTGCTTTCCTAGCTTCTTCCCACCAAACAAAGGAGAGATCTCAGTAGTGAAAGGCTAGTCCGCACATCGAGGAGGTTCACGTTCCGGGGGGTTCTCAAACTCGACGACCGAAGGGCAAAAGACAGAGGCTGGCCTAGAATTAGACCTCTGTTTGTTTATAGGCCGAGAAGATCCGTGAGGAAGGTTCGCACGAGTAGGAAAGAGACTGTGCTCTGATCTTCAATCTCTAAAAAGTCAGGGATGACCCTCCAAACCATAAGAAGTTGATATTGGTCTAGCCAGTCTGTTTGTCAAGTCTAGCCTCGCTATCGCTCGTTACTCGTTGTGGAGGGAAGGAGCGAGCAACGAACGAAAGTGAGGAAGGACTCGCTGCCTCGCGACTTATAGCTAAAAAGTGAATTAGAATATATATTAGTTAGTTCTTGCTCGCTTCGTCTTATTTATTACCGGAGCTCCTCTTCGCTATTGATGACGCAATTATGTACTCTCCTTCCTGTCTGGGCCTATTAATATTAATATCAAAGAAGTCATCAAGTTGTGGCCCAGAGATGCTGACTTCCCCAGATATATAGAGATATAAGGAAAGGGAAGAAGGAAGTCATTTCATTGGTGGCTATAGGTATGAGGAGGTGGCCAGTGATTGATCCAGTGCTTTCCCGGGATATGGATATTCAGTCATGTCAGAAAGGAGAAAAGCAATAGGCCTTATAGATAAGGGCAGTCTTCCTCTATTAAGATTATATAGAAAGAAAGAAGTGAGTGCGCTTCAAATTCAATAAGATCATATATAATGGAATCCCCCTAGTCTTGCAGCGAACCCCTCTCTCCCGCTTCACTCTGGAGCGATAGCGAGCACTCACTCTCTGGCTAAATATCTATATCCCTGGCATTGACTACTTAATATCAACGGCTTGCACTAGAAGAGCGAGGAGGAAAGCAGGCTCCATCCTTCTAAAGAAAGTGGAAAGCTCCTGACAAGGACCGGGCAACAGTCTCCAATAATCAGCCAGCCGCCTATAAATAAGCACCCGGGAGAGATTTGACACGGATCTTGCCCAGTCGTAGGACTATAAGCAAGCACCAGGGGTAGATGTCGACACTCTACTTTTCAATATACGTGCTTGGGTGAAGGCATAGTATAGACTTTGGGGCTTCACCCGGGCACTAAAAGACATCAGCAGTCTACGAGGCCTTCACTCACAAACAAGCTAGCTCCCAACAAAGGGAATGATTCGACAGAATTCCGCTCTGACTCTATGAATGGAGTGGGAATCCTCGGAGGGGAAGGAAGAAGGACTTGAGATCTTTTTTAATCAGATCAAAAGGAATGTTTTAGCTTGTTAGTCATATCTACGGTATCACTGGTCACCAATGTTCCGATCCTTGATTCTATTCCACCTCATTATCCACCTGTTTGATATAGTTTCGGGGTCAACTTCGTCCTATAACTCAACCAGCTCCCCGGGATCCTTTGGCATTGGACTCTATGGCCCCTGTCTGAAGTCAAATGCTAGACGGCGTACTGTCAAGATTAGTTTCATGGGTTCCACCCTCGCCGCAGTACTCATTCTCTTCTATCCCGGGTGGTGGAGGCGGTTCAAAGTGATATTGTTATAAATGTTGTCGAAAATCTTGTACTTATCTATTCTATATATTAGCCTTAAGGAAGATATTGAAAGTAGAGAGAACCCGGGGAATGAGCGCCTGGTCTTGAGGCTCATTCCTCTCTACCCCCTATTGATGATCGTAATGGAAATGAGTATACTTTGAGGAATCCCCACTCCTGATGAACTTGTACCTTGACAGTTGTCGAGAAAAAGCCTACCTCACCTTCTTTATTAATTAAGGAAGCCGTCGAGCGATCCGTTTAGTTTCATATAATAGTCCCCTTGCCAGTGCGCCTACGGGAATTCCGCCTACCTTACCCCTCCCTGGCATCCTTACCTAGCTTCCCCGTATGCTTTCCCCCTGCATCACCAGGAACCCAAAGCTTAGCCGTGAACCCTCCCCCGAAATTCTTTATAAGGATAATGATTTCCTCCCTTTTCCTATAGTTATAGTCAAACTCCTTGCTTCGCTCGATCCTGAGACTGACTTTTCTAACCCCACCCTCCTCACACTAGTTTTCCCGCGGTGCGGGTCTGAGGTTCACTTTCACTGATAGTATACCCTAAAGCAAGCCTCAAGACCAGCGACAGCTTTTCGAGATGGGGCCTTTTGACGAAATCCAAAGTCATGCGTGGTTGCAATCGGTCACAATGAGCCTCATCCCGGGTTAATTAGTAGCTGTGTTATGTTTGAAAAACCTTATCCAACTCCTTCTTTGAGTACGCAAAGACCCCATTGCGCTCTTGTCGAGATCTTTTTTGTTGCTAGAAAAATCTCAAAGACAAAAATCGGCTAGGTTATTGTAAATGAACTCTAGCTCCAATTCAGAGGTTTTCTACTGGTGATGTTTCGTTTATGCCTGGAAATGCTATTCCCCTGACTGAGACTAGTGAGAAGGGCTAATGTAATCTCTGAGAGTTTCGGTCTGTAGATAATATTGTTAAGCTAGCATGAAAAAGATAATAGCCCAAATATATAGTGGCCTTTTCAGTTTATAGCGAATTTTCTAGGCCTCAATTCAGCCATCAAAAAATGAAGAAAAATCAAGAAAGAATTATTAGCGAGAGAAAGAAGAAAGTGGGGAATCCCACTTCGTCCAACTTCTCCGGATAGTCAGCGACTTCTTTTCGGAAAATTCGTCCAATCGCTAGAATGTCCTGAAGGTCAGTCTTTCTAGTTAGTAAGAAAGGCTGTGAAGTTTGCTTAACTCTTTGCGCAGTTTCATAATGTTCCTCGCCAACGATCCCAGGTTGGAGCATAGTTGAGGTTTCATCTAAAGGGTCCACCGCTGGAGAAATCCCTTTAGCAGCTAATCCTCTTGATAGTACGGTAGTAGCATCTAAATGTTCAAGTATGGGTTGACTAAATATGGAGTTCCGAAAAGAAAGGTGATTCGTTTAGGGAAATGAACCTAGAGTACAAGGCCTAGATCTTGGGATGACCAGAAGACTGCCTATCGGCTTTGGCCAGACTTGGTCGGAGTGGTAGCCTAGTGGTTTTCTCTGTGCCGTCGATGTTGTGGTGAAGGACGATCCAGTATCCATGGATTCTCGTATTCTTAGAGTGATTGACGCAGCGAGCGATACCGAGCATGTTCAAAAGCCTATATATCAGTTGACGCTTTTTTGATCATCTCATAGTCTTTTTTGATCTAAATCGCGAATCAGATTAATATATAGTAGGTGTTAGGGAGATAAACAGAATTGCGAGGACTTTCGCAGGAGTTGGAGATTGATCATGAAAACCTTTCGACGTGTGGAGAGACGACCTCTTCTTTTCTTGCAAGTCGGCCATAGCATTCGGACCATAGCACTCATTGTCTTTGTCGGACTATCCTGTTACCTCTTTCTTCGTCTCTTTGAGAAGCCAGGACACTCGTTCTGCAGTTCGTGAATGTCCCTTGCCTGATCTCAAGTGGGAACTCATGGGAGTAATCTTATGGAAGCCAAAACCTGTGAGAGAATGAGAGCATGCATTCTGGACCACATGATCCAACCAGGAGAGATAATACTAGGAGAGAGAAAACATAATCATGTGGTCCAGAATGCATGTTCTCATGCTCTCACATTTTTTTGCTCTCATAGGATCACTCATGTGTGTGTGAGTGATCCTATGAGAGCAAAAAATTGTGAGAGCATGGGAGGGATGATTCTGGACCACATGATTCTGTTTTCTCTCTCCTAAGTGAATCATGTGGTCCAGAATCATCCCTCTCATGCTCTCGCAACTTTTTGCTCTCTTAGGATCACTCCTCTATGTGTATATGTGTGTGTGTGTGGGACCTTTTAAATGAGATAGGTATTTTCTGAGATTTTAAAAGCCGACATCAATTTAGTAAAAACTCTATAATAATTAAATGAATAGGACTTAAGTTAATGAGACTTTGATAAGGGGGATCACAAGACGTAATTTTGAGAGCGGGAGATGTCCAAGACGCAAGTGCCGAAGAGATAAATTCACAACAAGAACAACTCTTGCTTATCCCGCCTTGCCATCTTATTCATGCTTAGCACACCAAGAGAGGAAGGCCAGCGGACTGAGCGCGTTAGCGCAAGAGGAAATGCAAGTTCGAACTAAGCTGAAAAAGCGTGTAACGAAAGCGTGAAAGTCGGTTATTCAAAAAGCTAAAGTTCTTAAAGAAGCTTCTCGATGAGAAGTATAAAAATATAGATTTTACATTAAGAAAAGATTTTTTAAAATATAACATCTATATTTAAATTAAAGTTTTCATCCAATATAAATAATTTTATAATTATATTTCACTATACATGTTATGTTAATATTTATTATAAAAAATGTAAAATACATGGGAAAGGTGCCTAAATTGATGGTGGCTCATCATAGATATGGCAATACCCTACCTCATTTGAAGTTTCTCCTATGTGTGTATGTAGAGATAGAAAGAGAGAGGAAAAGTAGCCTACTTCACGAAGTATGTAACTTCATGTACTTCATATCCATTTTTGACAAACTTTTATATTTTTTGGAAAATACCACCATGGATTTTCATAACTATTTCTCTCTAATATGTCATTCAAATTTCATCAGAAACAAAACTCCTATTCCCCCCATCCAGAACTGGTCAATTACAACAAATCTAAGACCGTTAAAATTACATGTTCTGAATGGAGGGCATATGAGTCTCTGTTTCTAATGAAATTTTAAACACATATTAGAGTAATATAGTTATGAAAATCCATGATTGTGTTTCCAAAAAAATTCCAAAAACGAGCATAAAGTAGGTAAGGTTACCTACTTCATGAAGTACATGGTCGAAGATCTGGTGTATGTATGTGTTATGTGTTATGTGTTACTATATTCTTAAAAAATAGATACATGTGGGGATAGTGTAAGAATTAGATATGGACGGTAGCAGAAATGCTCTATAAAGCTTGAATGTGCTTGTATTGGATGGCTTAGACATGATGCATATATAACAAATATATTTATTTTGTAACAATTATATCAAATTTGCTAAAAGATTGTATCTAAGTATAGCTAAGAGCAAATGTACAACTAGATTTGTATGCAAAACAAAAAGATATATGGACACATATTTAGATATGTGTGAATGTCAAAGTGATATCCATATATATGTCCATTTTAAATCGGATACGAGCCTAACAGGTTGGGGTTTAAGTTCTGCTTGTATGGGTCTTGTGGGTAGTGTTCATGCGTTGGGTATCCGACCCATTCAATTTGCTAGTTAGAGGTGTTCACGGGTCGGGTACTCGTCCCATTCATTCGTAGTGGCCAGGGTCATGGGTCGACTCGCTCCTTTCCAATGGGTACCCCATTCAAACGGGTACCCTGATTATTTGAGTGGATCACAGATACCCATAGATACTCATGGAACATAATGTATAGTGCAATTCCATTTTATTATGTTCAACCCCGCAAATCATGAATTTTTCGTGCAATACGTGCATATTTCAAATATCGATTGATCTAACACTTTCCAATTATGAATGCAAATAAGTAAGTGTGTATATATTCGTAAGCTGGCACTGACTCGCCGCGACCCTCGAAGGTGGAAGCTCGTTTAATAACATCGACAAGTTCATCGACCAATCATGTACTTGGAAATAAATATCGAATTTCTCAATCGTTGTTCCTTCTTAAAGTGAACATTTTTTTGGACAAATAGGGATTGTATACATTGAAATAAAAGATGTGTATTACATATAATTCCACATAAACAGAACATTAGTAGAACTGGAATTGTTGTGGTTCTATGGAAGCAGGGATGGATGGAGGTGGCGGGAGGACTGCTATTACTAATACAAGTTTTTGAAAACCGAATTGAACCGGCCGGTTCAACCGGTTAAATCAAGAACTGGAAGAAAAACGGTTCAACCACCCGATTTTTATTCAGAAACTAAAAATCAGTTAAAATCGATCAAAACCCGGTTGGACCGCTTAAATCCGGTTGAACCAATTGAAACAAACCACCGGTTCAACCATTCATTTTTGACAAAATATAAATTTTGATAAATTAATAAAATGTAAAATTTTAAAAATTATTCATAATCTAGTCTCGTTTTAACCCATAATAGTATTCCTTTATCTCTTCTCCTTCCACGTGCCTCAATGATCCATTATCACCTCTCACTTCCTGTCATATAAGCATGGCCTCTCGTCTCACATATTACACACGGTTGTCTATTTCCAACAACAACAAAGGAAGAATATGCCATAGTTATACTATGAAAGGTAATAAATTAAAAACATATATTAGTAACTAAAGTTTAAATAGTTTTAAAAGTGTTAGTTTTATGCATCACACACATATGAATTTTACAAAATATGTTTGTTATGCCCTTTTGAGTTTTTCTAATAACATTTATACCCCCTAACATTTAGCAATGTCTTTTGTGCTCCTATATTGTTAAAAAAATCCACAATATTATTGTTATGCCGGTATAGTATAGCACACTTATACTAATAAAATGTGACTACTATCCATTTTATAAAAATACAAAGGGTGCACAATTGTAAAAAAAGGAGTACAAGTGTTACTGAAAAACGAGTATATAGATCCTTTAAAGATATGATGTAGTCTTTATATATTTATTTGTATGATACTACCTGTTTAACTCGATTCGATCTGGTTAAACCATACAAACCAAACCAACAGTACAACGGTTCGATCTTTTCCGATTTTTATGAACTGCTAACGTCATCACCGGTTCGACCAGTCGGTCCCATTGATCTGACCATAAAAACCAAAAACCAATACTTGCCCAGTTTGATGTCCGGTTCAGTTTTTAAAACTTTGAGTAATAGTACTAAAAAATAAAAATAACATAGAGGTATCTCCTCTCAAAACTCTCTCTCTCTCTCACTCCCTCGTGTACATCCTCCTTCTCACCCTTACTTTCTCATTCAAAGGTTGGTTAATATCAATATTAAATTTATATATTATATCACTTGTTTTATTGTTATTATATACTGAGTCTGCTTTAACTCTAATGCATAATATTGGTATATTTTAGAGTAACTATATCTAAAATTTTTTCGATTTACTCAAATATAATTGGATTATGACGGAACAATAATGTTGCAAGGCAACCGTAAAGTATATTTCGTTATAAACAAAATAAATTAGTTCCGATCGTATGGATTAAGCCTGGCGAGATTTTAAAGCTGTCGGAGTTATCAGCTTAATCTGAGCGAGTTCAGTTGTAGATGTTAATGAACTGAAAAGTAGTCGTTAATTATTTCCTTATATAATAGAGACAAGGCATAAAGAGATTATAGATTTTTTTATACCAAAGAGGGTGATCTCTCAAATTGGGAGTCACCACTAAAAACGTATTATATTTATATAATCAAAATTACACCAACCATTATCTAGAATCTTAGGGACTCGAGCCTTACAATGTGACACAACATTTTCTCCATAAAAAAGTTAAAGAGCAATCCATTCCTTGCTAGTCAAATAGTCCATATCACCGCAAAAGATTTTGAGGTGTCATCTGTGGAATTTCCTCCCACCCTCATGATTGCCTCCCAGAAGTTCGTCGAACCGCTCACATCAATCCATGAAAAAGCCATCTCCTTCCAAACCTTCACCGAAGTCTCGCACTTGAAGAAAAGATGCTCTGCGGTCTTCGCATGTTCACCACACCAATCACAGCTCACATCATGTGTCCCCAGTAAGTTTTCCCTTGGCTTCAATCAAGGACTACCTAAAGAGATCATCTAAGAAATTTTATTTTGTTGCATGTTCAAGAGGTAAGAACACCATGGAGAGAACCATCTTGATTTTTTTATTGATGGGTTGAGCATGTTTCTCAACAAGTATTACAAGAATGTTTATATACAGAATTCTTACTTGACATGGTTACTAGGTTACATGAGATGGATCAACTCTCGCACTCTAGTGCCTCCGGCAACAATTGAGTTAGATGAGAATGCCAAAACTTTGCCACGGTGAAGACATCCTCAAGACCATGGAATAAGGAGAGGAAATTCTATGTATGTTCGGATCGAAGCTATGGTTTTTTTGGCCGGGTCGAAGACGACACGTCCAATGTCAGGCCACACAAGAAGATATGACTATGAAGTTACGATTTTTACAAGAGTTATGCAATATAAATGAAGAGATGAAGATGATAAATTGTGAACTTGCAAACAAGTGTAAATCAAGAACGTATGCTTTCATGTGAAGGTCCTGTAGATATGTGCATTTATATTCCACGTTACTAAACTCAATTAAAGTGTCTTGAGAAGAAATGAATGTATTATCTCAATGTCAGTGAGTGTATGTCTAGTCCTTACCTTGTATTGCTGGTCGAACCCAACCTCAAGTACATGAAATATGGCCAACAATGCAACCAAAACAAAACTCCCAATTCGTATACATTCATTCGCATGTTGTCATCAACTCAATATGCCCCTCCAGCCCATACATCAAGTAAGTTTATTTTACTGTTTGCATTACATATCGAACCCAAAAATCTCCCAAATTGCACATCAAGCAAATAAAAAAAAGCAACACCCCATATCAAACAGGCATTCTTCTCATAGAATTGTAGATGTTGTCAAAATTATCAAACTTCCACCCAAAACACGGATCACTTCATAAAACCTCTACCCAAAAAAGAGTAGGGTAGTTCTCAAACCAATAGCCCTGCCTCGAAACAATGAAAGTTTAAATATAAGCTATCATATGTATACTCGTGTACCTAGAATTGTTAACTTCCTACTTGAAATCAAATCAGACCTTCCAAAAGTGCTTGGTGAAAACTCTTAGGTTTGTGGGGAATCATGTCTGCAAAACACATGCAATTGTTGTTTTACCTTCAGAAATTGTCCAACAAATAAATTTAAAAAATTGTGGATTTTTACCTCATTTAGCAATGATGGGGCCATCTTCTCCAATTCGCACCGCTTTCTTCAGACGACCCCTCTTCCTGATGCTTGGACCAACCTCCCTACCAACGATGATGGTTCTCTTAAGGTCTCATGCTCTAGTAACTAGTCCATTATACAAAGCAAGGAATCACCCGAATATAATACACAATTTTGAACAAGCGGTCCACACCGAATGATGCTAAATTGACATACCTTTGCCCTCCCAAAGTAGAAGATCGATGAGTGTGCACTCTCCCATTTAGATGTTCCATGGATGTCCTCACTTGGTTTCCATCTTGCGACTCGTTCTCAACAGCTTTGGTTCTTGGGTTTATTAGATTTTTGCAAGTGTTTTTTTTATGGTCAAAGAACCATACCTCATGCATTTGTGCTTGGAATTCTTCTCCTCGTCCCTCACTCGTATACAATTCTTCTTTGGCTTTCCTGAAGGCCTCATGGAGTGGGGAGATAATACCTTGTACGATAATTCAATCGGTGTCTATCATGACTTGTCGGGTAAGGGGGTCATGCTCTCCCCGTATGTCCTTTGATATCGGCTTATGCTATAGTAATTGGATAAGTAGTCATCACAAGTCATGTTGTGCAAACCTGAAATGACTGCACAAGCATGTGTATAAGGCAAGCTAGAGACATGTCATCGCTTACGAGTGCATTGTTTTGTAAGAAGATCGCATATATTACAACTAGTAGGACATTCCACCTCTACGTTGCTCTCGCTTGATCTCCTTACGGTGAACCCCTGTAAATTCTTGGTTGGGGTCCTTATGTAGTTTAGTGTTGTAGATACCATTACTCATCGCATTTTTCTTCATTTCAATCTTCGCTCTTCCAATGTTATCAGCATTTTCTATCGAATCCAGTCTATCGTATCGCATATTGGTAGGTGGTGGACCTCGTTAATCTATGAATTGAACGGCTTGCTTAAATTGTTGATGATGTAGTGGGAGTGAGCTGATATGCTAAACTGGGACCTTGATCATTTCTGCTTAATTCTCACCATGTAGTCAAAAGCACATGTATTGGCTTTTTGAATCTATTTCATACAATGGATGAATTATTTTGACTCGAAAGCTCTTGCTGTGGACTGTACTATATGCTCTAATTCACTGATTGGAAACTGCATCTTGAAGTTCTTGTAAACATGGCACATACATGCCCTATGCTTTCCACAAGTGAATTTATCTTTCACTGCACTCTCCTTGCCCTTTTGACCATTTGAAGTTATTATGAGTCCATCTCCTTTGCTACATTGGATAGCCTCATCCAAATGGTGCAAGAACCATTTCTATGTAATGCTGGATTCATTCTCCACTATCGCGAAGGCAACATGAAAGATCCCATTTGACGCGTCTAGGGAAATAGTAGACAGAAGTGTTCTCAAGTACTTGCCCTTCAAGTGGCACCATCCAAACCCGAGAAAGGTCTACAACCAAACATGTACCCATCCCTGTTAGCTTCAAAAGAGATGAAACATCTGAGGAAGGAGTCATCCTCCTCCAAGAAGCAGTGGATGACACTAGTATGATTGTGATGCTTCAATTTTGCAATAATGGAAAGGATCTTCGTATATGACTCCTAAACACTCCCAAATAACACATCTGATGCCTCCTCATTCCCTTATAAATGGTCATATAGGGCCGACAAAGCTTGAATGCCTCATTGATCCTACCTGATAGTTATTTTACTATGATTGTAGAGTTCTCCCTCACCCAAGCTGATATCTAGTGTGATATCCACTCCTGACCAGCCATGGTGTTTCTAACACCAATGTTTGAAGCGTAAGTGTGGTTAACCACCGAATTCTTCACTTTGAACCTCTTGTTATTTAGTATCAAGAAGGCGTGTATCCTCCTGGGACATCCTTCCTCGCTACACTTTCATGTGACTCTATTGTTCTCTCTCTTAAGATACTTGGAGGTAAACTCCTTGGTGATGCAAGAAGATGCTAGTGCAGAGCAGAAGGTTTCTTGGCTTTCGAATTCAGCACCCATTTCAAACGATGTGGCATCCAAATCTACTCCAATATCAGTGCCCTTGTAATCACATCCTCGACATCAAAATAAAGAAAAAAGATGATAGCTATTCTCGAAGACAAGGTCATCCATGTCATCCGAATCATTACTATCCTCCACATCGTCGTCAACAACACTATAATTGGAATAAGAAGAATCAGAACTGGATGGTGTTTGGTAGACTTTAGCGGTCCTCTTCGCATCCACTAGTCTTGTACATCTACAATTGGATGGTGTTTGTGGGTGTGTCTTTCTTCTTACGCATACTCTTTTAGAATTTAATGTGACCCTGGACATTTGTATAATTGACGTGTGTATGTTTTTCATCCTCTGTGGTTATCCCAACCTCAGTCCTACGATCACCCACGGGCCCATCCTCAATCCCAACATCACCCACATGAACACCCTAAGTCCCACATTCACCCACAGACATACCATCGGTCCCACCATCTTCTACATTCCCATATGCAGTGCCAACATTATCGCTCACTATTGCGTAATTAAACCAATTCCAAACTTTCTACCCCGCTCCCCTCACCCATGTTCCAGTCCAACTGATCATATGTATAATGTAAAAGTCGTCTTAAAGCTCCCTACACCACCATGATCAACATCTTGGGGTTGCATATCCACCGTGCCTCCGAGGTTCTCCACAATCGATACATGATCGGTTTCTACACCTACATTCTTCTTACTGAGGAACTCCTTTGCTTGTATGTAGCTCGGGCCTTTGTGTCTCTCATCTCTACCATGAGCTCGATCTACGTTCCATCATTGTACGCATTAAACATTTCCATCATATCTTTCTCATTCTCAATCTCTACGAACTAGCTCCCTCTTTATGTGAGGAATCTTGTATTTCAAAGTGATCATACGCCTTGGATGCCAAGATATGACCTCAGAGATTTATTCAATGAGATAACCACGAGGTGGTGTCTAGATTGATCCCAAGCCTCTCTTCTATTATGAGAAAATACTTATTTCCCTTCATTCCTCACATCCATTTGAAGTAACCTCCATGACTGACGCATATGGTCAGGATCCCTTCATTTCCACTGAACCAATCCATCATCATCACATTTATGTTTGAAGCCAAGAACTAAGAATCCATGTGTTAAAACCCTAACCCATTTCACCTCCGTTCCCTAAACCCATGAAACCCCAAACCCGCATGACCTCGATTCAACTGGGGAAGAAGAGTTTCCTGAACTAGGATCGATGAATCGATGGACTGTAAAAGGAAGGGAATGTCTCTGAAGGATGGTCGTTGTGTGAAGGAATGTAGGACAAAGACGAAGGTGGATATGACCTCAAAGAGGAAGGGAGGAAGTTGACGGCTTTGAAGAGGAAGGGGAGAGGTTGAAGGCTTAGCAGCAGATGTCTCTTTATCCTAGACTTCATGCCTAAATCTCCCTCCATCCCTCTAAGACACGTGGCACGCTTCTAGCGATCCGACCGTACTAATATTAGACATATGAGTTTGGTTAGGTTACGATGAACGTGACACACAAATGGAGGGTTCATGGGGGTAAGACGGAGCAAGTTTATGGGTTCGTGAGAGTAATAATGATGTTTAGAAAGTCAAAAAGGAAATTTACAGAGATTTTAGGGTTCATAGGGTAAAACTCCGAACTAGAAATAAAGAAAAGCTGTTCTAAAACTAGATCTAGTCTCTAAGCCGGACCGATCTGTCACCATATTGGAACGTGGGATGTAAACATGTGTGTGTGTGTATGTGTGTGTGTGTATGTATCCGATCAACCACCATATTCGTTTTATACATATTTCAACATGCATAGTTGTATCTATTATAAAACAGATAAGGATACATGTATCACTTCATTATCAAATATCTATTTATGTATATCCATTTTATATATAAATTATTTGTATATTTATTTTTAACCATATATAACATAATTGTGTGACTTATTTCACAATATCTGGTAGAGTTATTATGATATATGTATAAGGGTTTGAGGAGCATTGATGAATCTCTGATTCTCACTCTTTATTCTTTTATTTTAGCTATTTATCTTGGCAAATCATCATGTAGATAGGTGTAAATACAATAAGTTAGCATGCAATATGCATTTGTTAATATTGCATATTTAGCATGTATTTGTGCAAAAATAAAAGAATAAAGGAAAAGAAAAAGAAGGGAGGTATTTAGAATAAATGCAGAGTGACATGAACCCCAAGAGAAGGTCAAGCATTGACCTAATCGCCAAACAAAATAAGTAGAGAGATATAGATCCTACTTTATACTACATATCACTTATATCTGTATATAATTATTTTAGATAAAATAAAAATTAAAATAAAATATTATTTTTTTCCTCTTTGAATGTAGTCCTAAAAATAAAACAAAAAATAAAAAACAGAAAAGTAAAATAAAAAAAATAAAATCCTTCTCACTTGCACAAGATACATGTACATAGATAAGAATCACCTATTTATTTTAAAATTGTACATAACTCACAAAAATAAAATAAAAATTATTTTATACTCCAAAAACTATGTTGTAAATAAATAAAATACAAAATAAAGGTATTTCTGTAAAAATGACAAAATAAAAATAATTGTATAAAACACATAGGTATATTATACATGTATATACTACATTATATTGTATAAAGATTAAATTATTCTTCTTAAAAATAATTAAAAATCACAAAAAATTCCTCGAAAAATAATAAACATTTTTTATTTTATTCACTTTTTAATTTAAATTCATTTATTATTTTTAAATCAATTTCCTTTATTTTTCTAGCAGTTTTGTCGTGTAGTGTATTTTGTCCTTATGCTCTGACCCTTATGATTGGTCCAGCGAGGATTGTTGACTCCAGTCAATTGGACCCCCGGACCCTCCCTTTTCGTCAAGTTGAGTTTTTGGCCGCTTTTCTCCGAATTTTCTAGACCCGACCCGACCTCCACTTCGCCCAAATATTCACTCTGACTCAAGGTGGCAGATCCCTAACCCTCGCCCGATGATTCTTTGATCGATCCACGCCTCGGTTTGCGGGTATCACGCCATTCTTCTCAGACCCATGCACCTATATAGTCTGCACCCCCCATCCCCCTCTCTTTTTCTCCACCTTTGGCTGCGCTACCTCCTCCTGCATACTCAACCTTCTTTCCAAAGTGACAGTAATGGTGAGAGAGGGTGAGGGATCCCTTTGCGAGCGTGGAAACCCTAGGTCCAGTGAGGTGAACCTCAAGCTATGCCGCAAGGAGCCGAGCCCTTGGTTGTGCTGGCCATCGAGGCTAGAATCCCCCTGTGGACTTCGTCTACATCCCCAAGCACTCTCCTTCGCCTTCAGGTACCTTCTTCACCTTGCACTTCCCTTCGAATCCATATTGCATCCACGAAATAGAGTATCCCTGATCGCCTTAAGCTACACCTTGTTTCACTCCCCTCCGACGTTACTCCGCCTCGCCTCGATTACGTTCCGCTTCTACGTTAGCCTCGCAACCATCCACAAAGCTCCAATCATCGGATTGGAGCTGGGTTAGTAGGTCCAATCCCCCACTTCGACGCGACATGTTCTGTTCACCAATCCCCTTGGTTCGCAGTGTGTCTAACACTCTATCCCCTCGTCGGAATATCGTCCTCCGAGCCTACATAGTATACTGCATGGTTGGAGCACACTTTGACCTCATCTGGAGGTCAGAAACACTGCATGAAGGGTCTCAGAGCCCCAGTCTCTCCCAGGACCTTTCGTTTAGTCTTGGGCCCATCGAAGCCTTCCTGGAGCTGTGGAGTGCTTCCTCGATCGATTCTACTCATCCACAGCTCGAGAGGATATCGGAGCTGTACACAGTCCACGGAAGAAGCTCACCGGAGGTGAGTTCTTCCTAGTTCTTCCAGACGACTCCTCTTCCGTCCTCTCGGAGCCCTCCCCAGGTCTCATCTTAGTCGTTCAGCGACGTGGAGCTCCAGATTGTCAGATCCAGCTGAGGATCTCATCTGCACCTTCCATCGACGAAGAGATATCCTTCCATCTCAGTCGTCCGATCGTAAGTGGGATGCCATCGCCCGTTGGATCGCGTATAATAAAGGGTAATTTACACTTAGGCCCTTATATTTTCTGTATTTATTGGTCGGTACTTTAAATATTCATAATAGTTTAAAATAGTTTGGTAATTTTACATGTGGACCCTTGCTCTTTTCAGTATTTGCATTTTAGTCTAGTCTCAGTGAGTTCCGTGCCATCCCGCGTGTTTTGTGGTGTTTTTGCAAGAACTATCCTGAATTTCGTATATGTTACTGTTTGAGTAGAACTTTTCTGATTTTGCAAATCTACACCTGTGCGTGGCTTTTTGTGCATGTGCATGAATTTATTGGACTTTTTGCAAATATGGCCCGGAAATTTTAATGTTTGTTCTTATTTGGCCCTAGAATTTTCTTGTAATTAGAACAAGTCCCTGTGTGTTGGGTTATTTTTAGTCAAGTAATTATTAAATCAATTCTAAAAATGCCATAAAAATTACAGTTAGTTGTTGCTAAATATGATATTTATGGTAATTTTTATGACTTGATTTAATTTTATTTGATATTTTTAAAAATAAAAAAACTCCTAAAAATGTCTTGTCTATTTTTGAAAATACCAAAAAAATATGAAACATCTCAAAAATTCCATAAAAATTCATATGTCCTTATTTTGGTGTGATTTGATTCTAATACCATTTTTATTGCACTATCTTTCATAAAACCCTAAAGATCTAAAAATTGAAAAAATCTTATAAAAATCACTAAAAATTCTAAAAAAAGCAAAAAATAGGATTTCAGTTGTTGTAGTTAGGTCTTTTTATTTACTTTATCACAAAAATCATAACCATGACATTTGAGCATTTTTAGTATTTTCAATTTGCCCTTTGGTCCAGGCTGTACATTGTTGTTCTGTTTCGATTTTCTTTTAATTTTATAACATCATATAAAAACAGAAAATGACCATAAAATTACCAAATATATCTGCATATTTGAAAAATATAAAAACATTTTTATCTCTGATTTTTGAATATTTTTAGTCCTAATAAAATTTGTTAAAGCTTGCTTTCGGCCTTGTACTCATTATTTATTTTCTAATTAGAAAATATAAAAAATCACAAAATTAAAAACACAAAAAATATGCATTTTCTGATATGATTACCGACTACTTCATAAGTTTTACTCGTGCTCCTTATGTTCGACCCTGGTCGCTATACCAGGTTAAATGAATAGCGGAGACCGCTGACATCGTTTTTATCGATTTATCTGTTGGATTTGGTGCATTGATTGATTTACTTCTTTGTGTGGTTTTTATTCTTCTTGATTGATCACGCCTCATGATTCGGGTCGCAACGACCCGTAGATATTACATAACCCAAGTTGCCTGGCGAGACATCAGAATGGCGTCATTGCCGGGGAGCACGGCTTAGTAGTCTTAGTAGTCTTTTTGCATGTTTTGACCTCTATTTATTATAATTGTTTTCTGACCCGTTTCTACCTCACTTTTTGTGCGAGGAACCGCTTGAGTACACTTTGGAGGAGACCCGTATCCAGGAGAAGCAGGAGCAGGAGGAGGAAATAGTTATAGTTTATAGAGTAGATTTATTTTTCAGCAGACCTATTATTGTTGTAATACCACAAGACCTCAGACTTTCTGGACACTTGGCAGATTGGTGTTTGTTTCGTCGAGTACCGGTGTGCTCAGGGGATCTCACCGTGGTTTTTCGCTGGTTTTGATTTATTGCCTTTTATTCGTGTCGATTCTCGAAGAATTTGGCCCTTAGATTTAGGAATTTCTTGCTTGCGACGTAAATAATTAAGGCACAATCCCTAATATATTGCTTGCACCTATAGATTCGTAATTGGATCTTATTGATAACTCATAATAAAAAGTTAGTTCAATTAGACTCAAGTCCACGTACCGTGAGGAACCACATACAGCGCTAGCAGGACCCGTTGTGGCGGGCACCGAGTGGTTCCCAAGATCGGACTCTAGACTTAGTCTAGTTAGCTAGCTCATGTTCTTCGCATGTAGAAATTGCTCATCTAAGGTCGTTTTCTTCTTGCATCATTTATACTAGTTTAATTTCAGTTTTAAATTTATACGTGGATCACCCTGCATGTAGAGTGCTGGCGTCAGGTACGCATCTCTTACTTTGCATGCATCATAGTGTTTGATCGTGTATCGACTTTTTCAACTTCCCCCCATGTTTTTGAACTTAAAATAACCAAGAGATCGTAAAATTTGTTAGGCGTTTGTTTTATTATTGAAAAAGGCCTAAAAAAGAGATAATCATAAAATTGGTACTGCTGGTCAAACTTGATCCTAAAAGACACCTTACTTAAAAATCTGTCTTAGGAGAGTAATCCCCTTATTGTTTGGTTTGCTTACATGAGAGACTGACCCGCACACTAGGCTAGAGCCATACCTGAACTCACGTTAGACTACTGGTCTTGGGGTTAGTCATTCTCCAGTGAGGATCGCTCCGGTTTCTAGTAAAGCGGGCCGCGATATCCTTAGCAGAGCGAGTTGATCGGGTAGCCGGTAAACAGACCGCAACTTGTACTGGTTGGGAAAGATCTAGCTTTGGGATTGGGCCAGTTTCTTGGGAACATTTGGGTTCCTAACAACTTGCTTAATCACTCTGCAAGATTGAATTATCACCTAAATAAAATTGACAAGATGAAAGACCAAACCCTTACGGTCATCAGCTCAGCATTGCGTAGGTGAATTGGGGGTTTGATTGCTGATCTTGTTTGATTCCAGATCCCATCCGCCTTTCTTCAGATCACGATGATGGGTCGGAGGTCCCTTAGGCAGCCTTTGGCTGTACTACTCTCGAGCACTCCGCCCCACTTATCTAAGCAGGTTCATGAGAGCCTAGACCCACTCTCCGAACTCGAGTTCGATTCCACCATGTTCTTCCTCGACCACCCTTCTTCCAGTCCCGAAGTGCCTGAGCAGAGACCAGATCAGATATTTATTCATTTGACGGCACCGGAGTTGGGGCCTTTTGCCTTTTCAAAGACCCAAGAGATGGCTAGCAGCGAGGACCGCACCGATGGGTAGCCCTAGAGTATCACATATGTTCTAGATCAGGGTGCCATCAACAACATACTGTTAGCCTTCCTGGAGACGATGCAGAGACAGATTAGAGACAGGGAGCCTTCATGGCAGAGGTGCGTCGAAAGATGGCACATATGCGAGCCGATATAGGAGAGCAAAATTGAGAAGGTGGTGGAGAGATTTCAAAGTTTGGGGGAGGAGACGGACCACAACTAGAGGAGCCGTAGGAGCCAGTTCGACCATCCAGATCGATGAGGGAGTTGCACAATCCTGGTGCAACCTTGACACATCGTTGGATTTAGCTTCTGGCGATTCTGGGAGATTTCAAACTTCCCCCTCAGACTATCCAACTATTTCCCAAGTTCCATGGGCTTGTCATTGAGGAGCCGCATCTACACCTACAGGAATTCGAGATGATCTGCAACACTGTCCACGATAGATACGTGGATAAGGTCACCATCAAGATAATGACTTTTCCATTCTCCCTGGTCGACAGAGCAACCTATAGGATGAAACATTTGGGGAGATATGTCACTTCGTGGGAACATCTCCGGACCGAGTACTTGAACAAATACTATCCACTCGGTCGGACGAATGTAGCGCGAGCTCTGATCAATAACTTCTTCATGATCCCCAACGAGCAATTCCGTGAGGCGTAGGATCGTTTCCGTGAGCTTATTGATCGGTGTCTACATCATGACAACTCCAAGCCCAACCTAGTACATAGTTTCTTTTGTGGGCTGACACCAGAGTTGCAGAGGCTAGTGAATGCTTCTTGTGGGGTCTTCTACTTCGCCAAGGACGAAGACCATGTCTGGGCTATCTATGAGGAGATGGCCGAGAACTATATAGTGATGTTCCAGACCCGGCTCTACACTCAAGGGAATCCCTCACCCCATGTCGTGTCCTATCAAAAGATAGCACGAGTCGATGCAGGTCCATCCACCTCTTTAGCAGCCACAACACAGATAGAGTCATCGACTGCTGATATGGGCATCACAGCGAGAAGTTGGACTGCATCGAGATTATTGAGAAGAAGTAGCGCCAGGTCATGACTCATATTGATCAGTTGGCACAGATTCTGAGGGACATAAAGACCCAGATCATGTGTCTCTAGGAGGCACGGACGGCTTCTCAACCTTGTCTCAGGTCACAAGCTGATCCTAGCAGTAGTGGCTCATCTCAATACCTCGCCCAATACAGACAAGTTCACCACATCCAGGCGGAGCCATACCAGCAGTTGCAGCACCGGTACTCCCAACCACCGTCATCTCAGGATACTCAGATGGTGGTGTACCAGCAGGATCAGCCACTGGCAGTTCTTCCTCCATCCTCCTACGAGCAGGAGCCGTTGATGGAAGTCAACAGGATTTGGTACGACCGACAACAGCTCGAGATCTGTCGAGATCATCCCGGATTCAGGTGGTCGACCGGAGATACCACGTCCCAACAATAGCCTCCAGCTCAGGGTGGGCAATTCGGACAGCAGTCGCACAACATCCCCAGTTTTCCCACCAACCACAGCAGCAGTTTCAACCAGGTCCTCAACCCTACCAGTAGGGACAACAGTGGAGGCAACACCAGCAGCAGCCTCCGCAGCAGTACTCTGAGCCTTCCCCTCATCACTTCCAGAGTTCTAGCAACCGCCTCCCTTTCGATGAGGCAACCCGTCCGGTTCTCATGGGTCGGCCTATGAGAATCCAGCTCTTGACGATTTAGCTCACCTACTCTCAGACCAGCATGTATCTTTTAGGCGGGAGATGGACGAGTTTCGTCAAGAGATGAGGGAGATCATCAAAGGAAAGATCGCCATACCCGCTCAGATTGAGCCAAATCTGAATAACCTTAAAAGAAAAACTAAGTAGGTACAGTTCACACAGACCACCACTCCTAGTGATTTATTGGGTGACATTGCTTCGTATACATTTGATGTTGATTTTGTGTCACTTAGAAGCAGTAGGATGCCAGCCGACGGTGCCTCGTCTGAGCGACGATACCACGAGGATGCACGAGCGCCAGACAAGGAGGGTAGCGGTGTTGATGCCTCTAAGGATGACGATGATGACGGTGGTGCTGAATCCACAAAGGATGTTGATCAGACTGATGGTACTGAGATCGTCACTTCTCCAGATGCAGAGGGTGGTATTGATACCACCAGATTCCGTGATGCTGAGCCATATTGTGGTGCTGATACCGTAACACCTGATGTCATGGGTGGTACTGAGGCCACTTCTTCTATTCCAGCTACGTTTTCTTCAGTTTTTGTACCCCGAGAAAGTATGAAAAATATCAAAAAAAATAATAAAGGAAAGATTTCTTCATTTTCGAGTCCATATGTAATGATTGATGATACTTGTATGGATTTCATGCCTTCACAGCAACAGGAACCTCTTCCTAGCCCTCTATCTGAGGAGGGTCCAGCCACCCCCTTTCCTCTAGCACTCTGCTTGGCTAAAGGGGATAAAAGAGAAAATCCTAAAAAAGATCAGCAGTCAGAGTTCAGCCAGCAAATGATTAGTAGATTCCATATCCAACTGACTCTACAGGAGGCACTTGAGCACATCCCTCTCTTCCAGAAGAACTTGAGAGAGAAGACCACTATCCATAGGAAGAAGAGGAACCATCAGGCAGAGATCCATGTGCACTGTTGAACCATGCCACTTGCTTCGCTATTAAGAATCGCCTGCCAACCAAGAGGCCAGATGCAGGAGCTCCCTATGTTAAATGCCACATTCATGAACAGAAATTCAATCGTACTCTATTATACAATACCTCTTCTATCAACCTCCTTCCGACAGCCATACTCGACTGATTCGAGTTCAGCCCTCTTTGACAGAGTAGGACAATCCTTCAGTTTGTTGATAGATCTGTTAATAGGCTGAAGGGGTTGTTAAAAGACATGGTCGTCACAATTCAGGACCTGAAATTCCTCGTGGACTTCATTGTGTTGGACATGGAGATCCCTGAATCTGTGATCGATACCCCCATCATTCTAGGAGGTCCATACTTGGCCACAACCAAGGCGGTGTCCGACCATGATAGTGGGAAGGTGTACTTTTGCATCGAGGGTAATAGTATACAAATAGAGATGATTGACAAGACCAGAGCGCAAGACTCATCTTGCTCAGAGTAGTTTAGTGATGCAGAGTAGACAAAGGTAAAGCGAGACGTCCACCAGGAGTACGATTTTGTGATCACTGATGATAAAGTCGCTTGGTCTGACCCAATTTCGCAAGCCCTTCTTTCACCTTCAGATGTTGCAGATCCATAGTTTCCAGCAGATGAGAGATCGGAGAGCACACTCTTGGCCGAGGACATTCTTGAGGCTGACGACTGCGTTCATGATAGCGAGGCAGAATATGTATCTTATGATTCTGATTTATATCCCTCAGATTCAGACATAGATCGGGCAGAGTTTAATGATTTACTACCTTGTCTGATTTCCACAGAGCCAGCATCTAGGGTGGAGACCGTTCCAGCACCGAGTTCAGATATACCAGTAGGGCAGTCTTCCCTAGTGTTACATGATCAGCGATGGTTCTCTCATTCAGATCTGGATGCATTCACTTAGACCTTTCAGAAGCCAGATTTGCCAGCTCCCAGTTGTCCGGAATTGAAGCCTTTGACACAGTCGATGAAGTATAGATTCCTTGCGGGTGAGCATGAGATGTACCTAGGTACCATCTCAGAGATTTGACTGGAGAGAAAGAATCTTGTTTGATGGAGGTTCTTGAAAGGAACTGCAAGGCAATAGGATGGAGCGTAGCTGATCTCCAGGGGACAAGTCCATCTCTGTGCTCCAGCCATTGCGTGAGTTCCTGCGATGGTTGAACCCGAATCTTCGAGAGGTAGTCATGAAGGAAATATCAAAATGGTGGAGCATCGATTTTATCTACCTCATCTATGACTCCAAGTGGATTAGTCCATTACATCTGGTGCCCAAGAAGACGGCCATCACTACAGTTGTGAGTGAATCTGGAGAGGAGATGCTACCCGGGTACCCACTTCTTGGAGGATTTGTGTGGACTACAGACGATTAAATCGGCCCACCAAGAAGGATCATTTCCCGCTATCTTTTATTGATCAGATTATAGAGAGGCTAGCTGGGAAGAGTCACTACTGCTTTCTTGACAGGTACTTCGGATACAATCAGGTGGCCATAGCGCCCCAAGACCAGGATAAAACGACATTCACATGTCCATTTGTGACTTATGCTTTCAGACGGATGCCCTTTGTTCTATGTAACGCCTCGGAGACATTCCAAAGGTGCATGTTGTCCATGTTCTCAGACATGGTGGGTGACTATTTAGAGGTCTTCATGGATGACTTCTCGGTCTAAGATAATGGGTTTGATACTTGTCTTGACTACCTAGACTGCGTTCTTTAGTGTTGCATAGAGGTCCATCTTGTTCTATCTTAAGAGAAGAGTCACTCCATGGCGACTCAGGGGACGATGCTTGGTCATATCATCTCCGACAAAGGGCATGGAAGTTGATTTGGTCAAGGTGGATATCACCAGGAAACTCAACTCACCATTCAACTTATGGCAGTTACGGTCTTTTCTGGGGCATGTCGGTTTCTATCGATGTTTCATTCATGACTTCAGCAGGATTGCCCGACCGTTGACTGATTTACTTATAAAAGACACCAAGTTCATTGTAGATGATAAGTGTCTTGTGTCATTTGAGACTATCAAGAGCTTAGTTGTTGAGGTTGTTGTCCTTCAGCTGCTTGATTGGTCTCTCCATTTGAGAACATGACAGATGCATCCGATTTTGCTGTAAGGGTCGTGCTGGGACAGAGGAGGGATGGAGTGCCATTTGCCATTCAATAGCCGTATGTTGGATGTCGTGTAGCAGAATTATACTGTTATAGAGAAAGATAAGCTAGCTATAGTCTTTGTCTTGGACAAATTCAGATCGTATATTCTTGGATCCAAAGTGACTATCTTTACTGATTATACCGCCATCAGGTACCTTATGGCTAAGAAGGATGCGAAAGCGAGATTGACTAGATGGATCCTTCTACTCCAGGAGTTTGATATTGAGATTAAGGACAAACCTGGAGTCAAGAATGTCATGGCGGATCATCTCTCCCGTTTGGAAAATCTTGAGGAATCCGAACAGATTGATCCTATTTTAGAGATTTTCCTAGATGAGGCAATCCTTGCTATCATCTCTCTCCCATGGTACGCTGACATTGTGAACTATCTTGTTGCCAAGAAAGTTCCATAAGGTTGGCCCAGACAACGACTTGAGACTTTCCTTACGAAGCCAAGTCCTACCATTGGGAGGATCCCATCCTTTATCATGAAGGAGGGGATAGCGTCTGGCGTCGGTGCATTCCTCAGGAGGAGCACCACAACGTCCTCACATACTGCCACAAACTTGAGGCAGGAGGACATCAATCTGGGAGGAGAACAGCACAGAAAATGCTCCAATCCGGCCTATGGTGGCCTACCCTCTTCAAGGATTCTGATGAATTCATGAAGAGGTGTACTGACTGTCAGAGGATGGGAACTTGTGGACATCGTGATATGATGTCGATGCAGCCCATTCACTTATGTGAGGTTTTTGATTCATGGGGCATTTAATTCATGGTTCCATTCCCTAAGAGTAAGGGATTCGAGTACATTATGTTGGCTGTTGATTATGTGAGTCGTTAGGTTGAGACCATACCTGCCCGAACCGCATATACTAAGACCGCTTGCAGATTTTTGAGGAAGAACATCATTTCACGGTTCGGGGTGCCTAGAGTATTAATATCTGACGGGGGGTCTCATTTTATCAACGACAAGGTAAAGGCCCTTGCTAACGAGTTCAGTATTGACCATCAAGTTACCACTCCATATCATCCTTAGACTAATGGTCTTGTTGAAGTATCGAACAGGGAGATCAAGATGATATTGCATAAGGTAGTCTACCCATATCGAAAGGACTGGTCACAGCTTTTGGACTCGGTCTTGTGGGCATATCGGACTTCCTTCACAACTCTTTTGGGTACATCTCCCTTTCGTCTTGTTTATGACAAGCCATGCCATTTACCTATTGAGATTAAGCACAAGTCACTATGGTTTGTCACTGATATATTATTGGATCCAGAGAGTATAGGAGATCAAAGGAAGGTAGAATTGGCAGCCTCGGAGGAGCTTACAGATACAGCCTTCACGAACTGCCTACACTATAAGATGCAAGTGAAGATATGGCATGATTCTCATATCAGCCATAAGCAGTTTGAGCCAGATCAGAGAATATGGTTGTTTGATGCCAGTCTTAGATTATTTCCAGGGAAATTGTAGAGTAAACGGAAAGGACCATACCTGGTATGAAAGGTGCATGACAATGGTAGTATTGACATATTTGAGATGTCATCTGAGTCCACCTTTCGCGTTAATGGTTAGTGCCTCAAACCATATCTAGATCTTGAGCCACTGATTGTTGGCATCGCCCCTATTCATTCTGCATGAGATGTGGTCTTTAACTCACATCATTTGCATATCAGGCTTGATTATCACTGTCTTCCGCCATGTATAGATCCAGATGTCCATATTATCTCATTCTTTAGTCTAACACTCAATTTGCATCTTGTGATTATGATATACTTAAGGTGTACTTTACCCTAAGTACAGGGGAGGTGTCAGATTTTTTTTATTATTCTTTTAATTCTTCTTACCTCTGTTTTATTACCTATGCTTAAGGATATTTTGCCCTAAGTATAGGGGAGGTAGACCCTGTACATCCTTACCCTCGGTTTTCCCTTTTTGCACAGTCTGATATACTTAGGATTACTTGATCCTAAGTATAGGGGAATCACCGAGATCTATTCATTCCATTCTTTTATTCTTCGTTGTAGTACATTATTCCTTTTCACTTCCCTATACTAGGCACGAGTTATGTCTTCTTCATCGCTCGTTGATCACTCTGAGGACATCGTTCGAGCTAAGTATAGGGGGTGTTATATATATTATATATATACTTTAGCCATAACTCGTACTTTGTGTGAGTGTGTTAATAAATAAATTGGAAAAAATCCTTTATCTAAAAATCATAAAAAAAAATTAAAAAATTTTATTGTATATAAAATTCTCCCCTGCACATACATGGCTATTTATAAAAAGTATTTGTGTACAAATGTTTGTAAAAATGGTTTCCTTGTAAAAGTTCGTAACTATTTTTGTATCAAAATTATGTATATAGTACAAAATTTTTGTAAAGTGTTGGAAAAAGAAAAGTTCGCAAAAACCCTTGTGTAAATGATTGTAAATAGGTTGCAAAACTGTTGCATTTATGCATACATTCAAACATTTTTCAAAAATTTTGCACATTTTTAAAAACTTTCCATAAAAATATTTTTGTAAATACTTGTATATTCTTCTGAATCATAGTTGACATTTAAACTAGTATGGAAATAAATTGAAAAATGGAGCTTGGTTAAGACCTTAATCCACCTAATTCTAAGAGGAACCTTATAGGATTTGGGGTTAAGACTTTTCAGGTCCATTGGTGACTTAATTCTTTGAGTCTACTAGGCTATGTTCACATGTCATCTTGATGAGCCTAAGTAGAACACTTAACAACGCACACATGACTCTCACAGACAATGGCTTTACTTGGACCAACACTTACACTCAGCTCCACATGGATGAGGTGATGAGGAGGCAGTTTCCTTTGGCTTGGGGTAGCATACAATGGTAGTACTTCTATGCGGAACCTCTCGTCTTCCTTTAGGGAAGGAGGTGCGTCTCAACTTGGTCTAGCAGTGTTGAGGTCTAAAGACAGGAGTTGTGGGTTGCAATAATGCTTCAAAAGAGGGATAGTCTACTTGCTCAAGAGGAAATAGTCCTTACGTATATATATGCTGCACCATGTAGATATGTTGTACATATGCACATCAAAAAAAACTCCAAAAAAAGTGGACATGCCTGATTAAAAATAAAATACCTGCCAAAGTGTATATAGTCAAATAAAGCAAAGCTTGTGTTACACCTTCTCATCTCGTGCAGCGGGAGACTTAGCTACACTGGTTAGGCTCCCAGGGATACATGGCTACAAATGCTGACGGGCAAAAAGCATAGGAGCGGAGCTCAGGATCTTGTTTTTGATCTGGGGCTTTCGTGCTTAAACAGAAGAGAGAGGCCCTGATCTCATCCACAGAGAATCTTGCTTCGAGACCTAGCCCTATTACTGTAGGGAAAACTCCTCATAGAAACCTCATCCTGCATCACTCGGCAGGTTAAGGTCCATTCTCTTCTTTCCCCTCTTCTCGAGCCGGTTGAACTTGAACTTAGAAGGGAATACCCTGCTCCTTGAGGAAAGAGTTGCTGGACTAGGGCATTAGAGTTACCTTGTTAAGGGGGGCTGTTTCTTTGTCATTTCTGAGGTGGGGAGCTACACATCACTAATACCGTACAAGAAAAGATTCATGGTCATTAGACTTTGTGTATGTAGACTTGTTTTGATCTGGATTATTGAGGAGTCTTGGCTAGAGATTGGTGGAACTTAGAGGTTGTTGAGTTTTAAACATAGGTCCAAATAAGGTTCCGACAAACTAATAATCCAAAGGTCTGACTAAGCTCCATACTTCAATTCAATGAAGATAAGTTTAATAATCAACTTGATTCTCCTTCGTTTTCTTTTCTTTCTCTTTTCACTTATTTTTCATGTAAGTGTTTGCTAAGGGACTAACAAAGGTAAAGTATAGGAGGGTGATGAATCTCTGATTCTCACTCTTTATTCTTTTATTTTAGCTATTTATCTTGGCAAATCATCAAGTTGATAGGTGTAAATACAATAAGTTAGCATGCAACATGTATTTGTTAATATTGCATATTTATCATGTATTGTGTAAAAATAAAATAATAAAGGAAAAGAAAAAGGAGGGAGGTATTTAGAAAAAATACAGAGTGATACGTTCTTCAAGAGAAGGTCAAGCATTGATCTGATTGCCAAACAAAATAAGTAGAGAGAGATAGGGCCTACTTTATACTATACTTATCACTTATACCTGTAAATAATTATTTTGGATAAATAACAATAAAATATTATTTTTACCTCTTTGAATATAGTCTTAAAAATAAAACAAAAATAAAATAAAAATCAGAAAAGTAAAATAAAAATAAGAATAAAACCCTTCTCACTTGCACAAGATACATGTATATAGATAAGAATCATCTATTTATTTTAAAATTGTACATAACTCACAAAAAATAAAATAAAAATTATTTTATACTCCAAAAACTATGTTGTAAATAAATAAATACAAAATAAGGGTATTTATGTAAAAATAATAAAATAAAATAATTTTACAAAACACATAGGTATATTATACATGTATATATACATTATATTGTATAAAGATTAAATTATTCTTCATCAAAATAATTAAAAATCAAAGAGAAATTCCTCGAAAAATAATAAACACTGTTCATTTTATTCATTTTTTAATTTAAATTCATTTATTATTTGTAAATCAATTTTCTTTATTTTTCTAGCAGTTTTGTCGTGTAGTGTATTTTGTCCTTATGCTCCGCCCTTTTGATTGGTCCTGCGGGGATTGTTGACTTCGATCAGCTGGTCCTCCCGGACCCCCTTTTCGTCGAGTCGATTTTTGGCTGCTTTTCTCCGAATTTTCTATAGCCGACCTGACCTCCTCTTCGCCCAGACCTTCGCTTCGACTCGAGGTAACGTATCCCTAATCCTTGCCTGATGATTCTTTGATTGATCTGTGCCTCGGTTCACGGGTGCCATCCCCTTCTTCTCAGACCCGTGCATCCATATAGTCTGCACCTCCTCGCCCTCTCTTTTCCTCCACCTTTTGCCGCGCCACCTCCTCCTGCCTACCCAACATCCTTTCCAGAGTGACATTAATAGTGGGAGAGGGTGAGAGATCCCTTTGCGAGCGTGGAAACCCCAGGTCCGGTGACGTTAACCTCAAGCACTGATGCAAGGAGCTGATCCCCTATCTGTGCTGGCCATCGAGGCTAGAACCCCTTGTGGACTTCATCTACATCCCCAGGCACTCTCCTTCACCTTCCATTTCCCTTCGAATCCATCTTGCATCCGCGAAACAAAGTATCCTTGATCGCCTTAAGCTACACCCTATTTCACTCCCCTCCGACGTTACTCCGCCTTGCCCCGACTACCTTCCGCTTCTACGTTAGCTCCGCAACCATCCACGAAGCTCCAATCATCAAATTGGAGCTGCGTTAGCAGGTCCAATCCCCCACTGCAACGTGACCTGTTCCATTCACCAATCCCCTTGGTCTGCGATGGGTCTAATACTCTAACCCCCACCGGAATATCGTCCTCCGAGCCTACATAGTATACTACAGGGTTGGAGCACACTTTGGCCTCATTTGGAGGTTGGAAATACTGTTGGAAGGGTCCCAGAGCCCCAGTCTCCCCTAGGACCTTTCATTTGGTCCTGGGCCCAATCGAAGCCTTCCTGGAGCTGCGGAGTGTCTTCCTCAATCGATTCTACTCCTCTGCAGCTCGAGAGGATGCCGGAGCTGCACACAGTCGACGGAAGAAGCTCGCCGGAGGCGAGTTCTTACTAGTTCTTCCAGACAACTCCTCCTCCATCCGATTGGAGCCCTCCCCAGGTCCAATCTCAACCGTTCAACGACGAGGAGCTCCTGATCGTCAGATCCAGCTGAGGATCCCGTATGCGTCTTCCATCGACGAAGCGGTATCCTTCCATCTCAGTCGTCCGATCATAAGTGGGATGCCATCACCTGTTGGATCACGTATAATAAAGGTTAATTTATACTTAGGTCCTTATCTCTTTTGTCTTTATTATTTGGTCCTGTAAATATTCGTAGTAGTTTAAAATAGTTTGGTAATTTTGCATGTGGAGCCTTAATCCTTTCAGTATTTACAATTTAGTCCAGTCTCAGTGAGTTCACGTGTTGTCCCATGTGTTTTGTGGTGTTTTTGCAAGAACTATCTTGAACTTTATGTATGTTACTGTTAGAGTAGAACTTTTCTGATATTTGCAAATCTACCCTTGTGCGTGGTTTATTGTGCATGTGCGTGAATTTATTGGTCTTTTTGCAAATATGGCCCTGAGTTTTTAATATTTGTTCTTATTTAGCCCTAGAAATTTCTTGTAATTATGAATAGGTCCTTGTGTGTTGTGTGTGTTGTTTTCAATCAAATAATTATTAAATCAACTCCAAAAATATCACAAAAATTACAATTAGCTCCTGCTAACATGTGATATTTATGTAATTTTTATGACTTGATTTAATTTTATTTGATATTTTCTAAAAATCAAAAACCCCTAAAAAGTGTCATGTCTATTTTCTAAAATACCAAAAAAAATATAAAAATAGTCTAAAAAAATCCATAAAAATTCTTGTGTGCTTGTTTTGGTGTGCTTTGATTCCAGTACTATTTTTATTGCACTATCTTTCATAAAAAACCCTAAAATCTAAAAACTTTAAAAATCTTATAAAAATCACTAAAAAATATAAAAAAAAGTAAAAAATAGGATTTCAGTTGTTGTAGTTAGGTCTTTTTATTTACTTTTTAAAGAAAATCATAACCATGATATTTAGGCACTTTTAGTATTTTCAATTTGCCGTTTGGTCCAGGATGTACATTGTTGTTTTGTTCCGATTTTCTTTTAATTTATAAAATCATATAAAAATCAGAAAATTACCATAATATTACCAAAACATTTGCATGTTTTAAAAGTATAAAAATATTTTTATTTCTGATTTTTTATTATTTTTAATCATAATAAAAATTGTTAAAGCTTGTTTTCCGCCTTGTTCTCATTATTTTTCTCTAATTAGAAAATATAAAAAATCATAAAATTAAAAACACAAAAATATGCATTTTTTGGTCTGATCACTGACTACTTTGTATGTTTTACTCGTGCTCCTTGTGTTCGACCCTAATCGCTATACCATGTTAAAAAAATAGCGGAGACCACTGACATCATTTTTATCGATTTATCTGTTTGATTTTGTGCCTTGATTGATTTACTTCTTTATGCGGTCTTTATTCTTCTTGATTGATCACGTCTCGTGATTCGGATCGTAATGACCCGTAGATATTACTTAACCCGAGTTGCATGGTGAGACATCAAGCATGCACCCAGGTACATGTAATTTTTACATGCATCGGGGTCTATATCTTCCACATTTTTTACTTTTTTTTGGAAAATATCACTCTGCATATTCATCTCTATATCTCTCCTATATGCCATTCGAATTTCCTCAAAAACAAAGACTCTTATACCTTCCATATATAACATGTAATATTAACGGTCATAGAATTGCTGTAGTCGACCTGTTCTAGATGGAGGACATAGGAGTTTCTGTTTCTAACGAAATTGGAATGGCATAATGGAGGGATATATAGATGAATAAACATGGTGATATTTTCCAAAAACGTGGAAGATATAGACCCCGGTGCATATAAAATTACATGCACTTGGGTGCATGCTCCCCAATTCCTAAGTATAAAAATGTATATTTATAACATTTATAATTTATCTAATACACACATATTTAAGCTAATTTATAGAGCAATTTTAGTATTGTTTGTATCCATTTCACATCTGTATCCGTTTTTCAAAAACGTGGTAACATGTTTTTTATATCCCTCAATATTTGAATTGGAATTCGTATTTGTTTTTAGAATTAATGCAGATATTAGTATACAAATCCAACCATTTGTATCTCTACTAAGTGTTTATCGCCTATCGCATTGGTTGGGGGGGCTGGAAGAAGGGCATCACAAGGTTAGGCCATGGGTCAAGCTCCTGGGTTACTTGATGGTATCCATTCGTGATAGGATCGAAGCCACACATGCTACTCAACAAATGGTATTAGGTATCCGATCTGAAAAACTTTGATGGATATCCATGTGTTTAGGATCGACCAAGATGCCACTACATTTTTTAAATTAAATTAAAAAGGAAATGAATAAACATTGAAATATGTCCGCGTGTATGCATACATGTATATGTGCAATTGCTTATATACATACGTTAGGATAAATTACTAAAAGATCCCAACTACTCCTCTATGGCCTCTTTGGTTGCTGGGTTGGTTGGGGTACACCGGTGTACCCCTTCTTCCAACCCTCTCAATCCTCCTCACAGTTTACTATTCATAGGGGTACAATTTACTATTCATAGGGGTACTATAACCCAACCCAACCCAGTCTAACCCAGCAACCAAACAGGCTCTTAATGTAACAACGAGAGTGTTAAACAATAAAATTTAAGATCCACTTGATTGGGGTTGCCCCATCTTTGGGTGGTTATCCTCAAAAACCAAACCCTTAACTTCTTTGTGGGCACACCAAAAACTCTCGCTTATTTATTACATTAAACAACTCATTTCTCTTTCATCTATTTCAATAAAAGAAGCAATATAGCATACCATCTTATCATCTAAAAATTATAAAATACTTAACTTCTACTCACTTTTTCAAATTATAAATCACAACAATTACACGTTTTTCCAAACTTCAATGAAATCACATCGCAACAAACCCTATTAACCTAAACCACTCTATCCAAACACCAGAACACAAAAATGGATTACCCCACCCTGGGTAATCCGCTATCCAAAAATGCCCTTAGGGTACGTTTGGTTGCCGGGTTAGCCCGGGTTAAACTGAGGGAGGGTAAACTGTTTTTTTATTTTGGTGTTTGGATAGATGGTTAGGTGTTGAGTGTGTTTATTGTGATGTGATTGTATTAAAGTTTGGAAAATTGAGTAGTTATTGTGAGTAATTGTATTGAAGTTTGGAAAAGTGAGTAGAAGTTGAGTAGTTTATAATTTCTATATCAAATGATGATATAATATATTAATTTTTTGATGGAATGGATGAAAGAGAAATAATTTATTTAATATTTAAAAAAGCAGGGAGAGTGAGCCTCACAACTCACAAGTGAGAGAAAAGAGGGGTTTTAGGGGGTAACTTAGTAACACTATAATAAAATGAGTTAACGGTGGCACTTTTTTTGAAGTTCGTTACAATATCATCCGTTGTTACGTATACAATAACGAATTTAGTCGTTGCTAATATTTTTTTATACTTGATATCATATTCCTTGCTATATCATTGGTGTTAGTCTATATAACAAACCTTATTCATTGCTATTTTTTTCAAAATGTTAAAATAAAAAACTTAACAATGAAGGATTTTAACAGCTTTGTACTGTTCATGATTTATTATATGGATCATCATTTGAATCAACACGTGAGCTCATGGATTTGGGCCATGAGCATGTCCTCGTCCATCAATCAACCTATATAAAAAATGTCATCAATTTTTGGGACCATATTTATTTAGACTATGAAAAACGACCAAACTCACCCTAAGACTACTATATGCTTGACATATTTTATATAGGCATTGGAGGGCATATATAAAATGTCATAAAAAGTAACTTTTCCTTATATGTAAGTACATATAAGTATGCACGGAATATGAAAACCTTCATCTATTTGATGGATCCACAATAAGACAGTAGCCGTATATTAATCAATTACTTAATCCTACAAAAATATAATCTATTAGCATGATACACATCAAAATGGGAACTCATCCACATTGGTCATGGGCAGCTCAG
The DNA here is from genome assembly GCA_037367405.1 of Ottelia alismoides. NCBI lineage: Eukaryota > Viridiplantae > Streptophyta > Magnoliopsida > Alismatales > Hydrocharitaceae > Ottelia > Ottelia alismoides. Next base: position 51,296 of record JAZKJV010003717.1, on the reverse strand, counting down.
AACCTTCATGCTTGCACATCATAAACCCTAGTGCCATCAAAGAGAGCTGTATTACTCACGATCATGTGGTGCATGCATGTGGGGATGATGCATGAACAAATATTAGTGGGGCTCCTGTCCATTCCATCCCCTCAAGGAAGGTTGGGATGTCCTAATCAAATTAACTACCAACAACCACCATACCAATCTTTGGGAGATATGGGCCATATCCCAACTAATGCCCACTTGACCTATCATTATGGATAATTATCAGATAATTAGCATCCATCCATTTCCTCGCTTCTCGAGTACCTAGCTAGATGGAAGAAAACCCTAATTATGTTTATTGTTTTCACATGAGAATACTTATGTCGATGTTTGTTTTTTTTCCTAGTATTCCATTTCTTTCCTGGTAAAACCGACGTGAGAGAACACACAACAAACACTGAAAAACCTTCGTGATGCGATAGAATGTAAAACTTCAACTCTGGATGGTAGTTGAATGGATGCTAGCTAGTGTGCTTTGAAGGCCTAGCTAAGAAGGATTATGATCGCATTGATCATGTAAGGAATCACATATCTAAACATCAATCTTCTAGCCAAGACAACTATCTAGTTTAATACATTTGTTTACTATCTCTCTATCCATCTAAACCTAAAATGCATGCAAATTTTCAATAGGAAACTACAACAAGAACAATGTAACTTGCAATATTACACGGATACCCACTAAATTCCCTTTTTTGGAAGACCCCCTAAGAACATCTCCTCTTTACAAAGAAAAAAGCACTCCTCGTATTTACAAAATTACCCTCATAAAAGTCTCCTTTTATACTAAAATTTCATTCATATTTGCAAAAAAAACCATGTAGAACTCTCATTTTAACAACAAAGCACCCTTAACCCACACCGAAAGAAGGTTATTTTTGTAAAATGGAGAAGCTTACAATGGTGGTATTAATGTAATACGTCAAACTTACATGGGTATTTATGTAAAATTACACAATCCCAACTAACCAACATCAACTGAAATGAAGGCCCTGACATGAATCCGTATAAAAAACCTGTGCAATACCAGCAGATATTCTCCGTGGAATACCTTCTGCTCGTATATATGTAATATAAAAAATAAATATATACACTATAATACCAATGCCACTATAATAGTATATACATGTTCCAATAAATCCTGGAATTAGAAGATGCCCATGCCATTTATTTATTCCATAGAGAGAAACAACAGAGGGAGAGCTGCAGAGAGAGTGCTGCTGAGCTCTGCCATTAGCTGTCGTGTTCATAGTAGTGGGAGGGAACGAAGAGGAGAAAGACAGGGAGAGAAGCAGAGAGAGAGAGAGAGAGAGAGAGAGAGAGAGACGCAGAAAGAACCATAGAGAGACGGAGAGAGAGAGAGGGAGAGATCGAGAGGTGGTGGTGGGTTTTGCTGCAATCTCGCACACAAACCGGTAGCCACGACCGATTCCACCGCACACCCACCATTTGCGCAACTTCACCTCTATCTCTCACCCCCACACCCAAGAAGGTGCGTCTTTCTCTCTCTTCACACCTCCATTCCTGAGAAAGATCGCATCTTTGAGGAGAAGGGTACGAAAAGGAGACACATTTCCTCGTACCCACCTTCCATTCTAGGGTTTGATGGTGGTGGCATGTGTCCCGGTGATTGATAGGGGTGTGGAGGAGGAGAATGTGGGCGCTGCTGACGCGTAGCTGAGGAAAGGTCTGAGCTTTGAGAGGGAGGGAGCTCAGGATTTAGAGAGAGAAAGGTAGGAGTTAGAGAGAGGGGGAGGAGATGAGCGCGTCGAGGTTCATCAAATGTGTCACTGTTGGGGACGGTGCTGTGGGGAAGACCTGTATGCTGATCTCTTACACCAGCAACACTTTCCCCACGGTGAGATTTGGTTCCAGTCCATTTCATGTTCTTTTTGTTTGTTCGTCTTAATTTGTGGCGTGTGATCGAATTGGAAATTTTAGGGTTTGTTGTCAGGTGTTTTGTGATGCCACTTGTAAAACGATCTCAGGAATCCAATGTGTTTGATTCTTTTCAGAAGTATGAAAATATATCTGTTTTGTTCTTTGTTTGTAAGCTGATTTGCTTCAATAAGGGCGGGACTAAACTTGATTCGAGTATCTTAAGTCGATTAGCGTTGCACCGAATTTGAATAGCATGCCTGAGGAGGAACATATGCAATTTGTTTCCTTTGAATTTGGTATTGGGAATGTTAGAATTGGGTAATTGAGGATGTTATGTTTTGCTGTTATTTTTGGTTTGATCTTTATATTTAAAACGAGTTGGGCTCTGATTAAAGATTCAGATTTGTAATGGCTGAGTCAGAGGTCCTGAATCCTGATCGATGATTTTTTTGTTCTTTAATCATTAGATGCATCATGACCTCCAACTATAGATCAGATATCTGTTCCAAAATTTGGACATATGGAATTAGTCTTTTTCAATCTGTTTCTTGTATAATTTAAATTCGATTGCCATTATCATGTTAGCTTTTGAGCACGGCAGAAATCTGGAAGCAGTTTTCTCTATATGTCTGACTTGATTTAAAAAATTTTTACACAATGTTTCTATTATTTTCATTTGAAGAAGTATCCGATGAATAAATTGTTTGAATATTTATTTATTTTTGTTCGTCTCATTTTTCTTGGGATCTTATTTTGGATCTGTTCAAGGTACATTGGGAAATATGTTGCTATGCCTGTATAAAAAATATCTCGGAATCTCTACCCTTTACCATCTGCTTGTCAGTAGGATGTTCTCAAATTGTGTCGGTTATTTATGTACCAGTAGTTAGTTGGCTTTTCTGGTCCTAATCGTGTTATTACGTTTGTTTATAAATGTTCTTACTGTTTCTTTTTTCAACATTTAATTTCCCTCAGGTTCCACCTCAAAACTAAACATTAAGCACATTCTTCTTGGGTTCTCTTTATTCCGACTTTTTTTTGTAATTTATTAGGAATTAATAACTTTTTTACGCACGTGCTAATATGTCTACGCTCTTTCGTGGAATAGGATTATGTCCCCACAGTTTTTGACAACTTCAGTGCCAATGTGGTGGTTGATGGAAACACCGTAAACTTAGGATTATGGGATACTGCAGGTATGCTTCCCATTTCCTAGTTTTTCTCAACTTCTTTTGCAATCTTTTGCACGAAATCTTAATTCCCAGAATGATATAGTGCACGGAATCTTAATCCACAGGTCAGGAGGATTACAATAGGTTAAGACCTCTGAGCTACCGTGGAGCTGATGTATTTTTGCTTGCATTTTCTCTCATTAGCAAGGCAAGCTATGAAAATGTCTCTAAGAAGGTGCCGAGACCTTTCTGCGCCATTTTTCTATTACGTTGTAGCTATGTACTTACAAGGGTTATAAATCTTATAACATTAACCATGGTGTTGTTTCAATCTTGTCAGTGGATTCCTGAGCTTCGACATTATGCACCAGGAGTTCCTATTATTTTAGTTGGCACTAAACTTGGTAGGTTCTCTTTTCTATGTATTGCTTGTTTATGGTTTTTGTTTGTGTTACTCTGTATGATGCTAAAGATCTGTTAAGATTTAAGAATGCCTTCATTGGCTTCGTTGAGGGTACTTTGGCTGGAAAATTGTGTTTAGAAGTGGATAACCTTATTTTTAAATGCCTTCAATTATTCTATTTCATTGTCAAATATGGGGAAGAGCTTTTGGCTCACGTAACTTGATTACTTCTCGATGCTTAATATATTACATTGACTGATGGTTTGAAGCATTCATCTAAAAATAGGTCTTACGATCCATACACATACTCATTATTTAAGGCTTCTCTCCTATTCACGATTTTATTTCATTTTTCTGATTTTGTTATAATAATTTTGCGGTAAATCTTCTGCATAAACTACTCCTGTTTTTTGTTTATGTCATTTTACGACATTAGCCACACACATATACTAGTAACAAGAAGCTACTGACTTTTCCATTTTTGTATGCTTGTATCCTGTATGTTGAGACTTGTGGTTGCCCATCCTATCTCTTGCCTTAAAACATTATCTTTTTCGCCCTCACCATTGTCAATTCGTTAGGTAATTGATAAATATTGATGTCAGCTATATTTAATATCTATTCAAGTAGCAGAAAGTTTGCTGAACTTGAAGCTTTTAAGATACTATATCTCCCCCATTGCCATCTTTAATGCTCTTATGAACTTCTCCGACACTCTAATTTATAGATCTTCCATTCATTTCATTCTCTGAAGCACAAATATTAAGACAATAGTAAATTGTGAGCAGTGTTCGGAATTGCGGTCCATGTGGCCGCATATGCAGTAATATGCAGTCAAAACGCATATGCGACCGAATATGCAACCGCATATGCGACCGCATATTTGATAGGATTCATGTTAATCGATGTCATGTTGATGCCACATTAACTCGATTTCTTCCGAGGAACTCTTATATCATCATTTACATTGATGCATTCTTTCATTAGTCTCGTATATGTTGCATTTGGGAATATAATCTAAGGTAACTTTTTTCTCATATCCAATAATTCCATTGTTCTCAACACTAATTAATGAATTGTTTACTACTTTTGAATTTTCTATCTAATGAAATTCATTTGAATTTTTTATCTAATGAAATTCATTCTAATTCTTCAAATAAAACATGAAATAATTGACTAATACGTTTGGTTCGGGAATAAGCATGAATAAGGATGGGGAATAAGGAGAATAATGGTCTATTTTCTGTTCGGCTGGAGGATATGAATAAGGAGAATAAGGTGAAATAAGGGTAAGTAAGATGGAATAAAGATAGGAATAAGGGTGAAATAAGATGGAATAGTCGTACCACTGAGAACCGTGTCGGGAGGAGAATTGGCCCCTTATTCCAGGGCCTATTCTCCAACCGAACATGCCCACGTCTGGAATTTTACATTTTTATGCTTCTAATAAATTTTATATGCAAATACAATTTCCTCCTATATTTTGTGTCAACATGTTTTGTCCCTTGGAGATACATATATGTGTATAATTTTGGGTATATAATTTGTATACCTATGATTATTCTTTAGCTTTTGTTATCTATAGGATCTATATATACATTAAATGTTTTCTTATAGAATTCATGTGTTCTTTGTTGAATCCAAATTTGTATATGTATATATATGCATTAAATTCAAAATACACACTAAAAAATAATCAATTTATAATATCATGCTTATATATCTTATTGATTACATTATCTTATTTGAAATTTTTGATTTTGGATTTTGTTAGATCATCAATTTTTTATATAGTCACATTTTATTGTTTATTTTTATAATATTTTAAATTAAAATATTATAAACCACATAAATCGCATATACTTCTGTATACTCTTTCGCATATCCTCTTACCCGCTTAAGGCCGCATGACCGAACGAATACCGCATACCGTATTTCTGAACCTTGATTATGAACCATTTTAATCTCTGGACGGGCTCTATTAAAGATATGTGAACTATTTTAAGATATAGTGCCATTGAAGCTAGTTTTTGTCTTCATTTCAACACTCTTGACATGTGACAACTTTTCTCGACTATCATAATGCACGAAATTTTGTAACTTGTGGTATATTTTGGCCTATCCGTCAGACTGGTTCAGATTATTTTTTCTTATATTGATTTCCCTCATTTAGATGACCCTACTTAATTGTGGGAAAAGACTTCTAAGTACAATGCCACTTCTTTTGGCGGTCTTCATAGCCATGTTAACCCAATATGATGATACTCACCCAAAGCTCAAATTGCACCATGTTCCGATAACATCAAACATGTTGGTAAATGGTAGCACTTGGTGATCTTTTTTATTGAAAAACGATAACATGAAAAGTAATGCACAACTAAGCAAGTATGAAAACATTATTTACGTGATTCGAGAAGGTTAATATGGTCACCGCTCTACTCAACGGGAGAAGCAACATATAGTTGTGTTATTGCATTAGTTCATTCTTCTGTCTGTCAATTCTCTCACAATAGGCAATTTAGCATTAAATACTTCAATAAATTGATATTTCCACAAGTTCTATCCGCCCGCCCACCCACACACATAAAGAGCAAATTGCCAAATTAATTCAACCGCTTATTATTCTCAGCACTTACTTCCCATTGTAGCATGTGATGCTTAGTTTTATTAAATTGAAAACACTTACAACAACAAAGCCTTTTCCTACGTTAAGTTGGGTCGGCTTCATGGATTCTTTATCACCATTCAGATCAATCATGTGTCATTCCTGTTAGAATACTTCGATGTTTATTCCATAGAGCCCTCGGGTCTCTTATATAGGGAGAGAGCCCTTGGGTAAATTACATGAGAGGTACATAAAGAAACTGAAATAATAAATAACACCAACGACAAACAACTATCTCTACACTCCCCCTCAAGATGGAGCATAGATATCTATCATGCTCAGCTTGGAAGAACATCTCTGAAAAGGTCCTCGGAGCAATGGCTTTGTGAATATATCTGCTGTCTGGTCCTCTGAGCTGACGTGAGACGTAGAGATGAAGCCCTTCTGAATCATGTCCCTAGTGTAATGGCAATCCACCTCTATGTGTTTTGTTCTCTCATGGAAGGCTGGATTGTTGGCAATGAATAACGCTGCCTGATTGTCACATTGCAGGTTCATAGGCAACGGAACTTCAACATTCAGATCTTCTAGGACTGCTTTAACCCACATCATTTCAGTGCTTGCCTGTGCCATGGCCCTGTACTCGGATTCAGCACTTGATCTCGCCACAACAGTCTGCTTCTTGCTTTTCCAGGAGACTAAGGAGCTTCCTATGAAGATAGCAAACCCAGAAGTAGACTTACGATCCCGTGGACATCCCGCATAATCCGCATCTGCGCAGGCTGAAATCGACAAATCCGTGCCTTTCTTGAACAGCAACCCTGTGCCTGGTGAAGACTTCAGATATCTCAATATCATGTACAATGCATCCATATGTACTTGCCTTGGCTGCTCCACAAATTGACTCACCCGGTTTACTGCAAGTGCAATATCCGGTCGAGTTATAGTGATGTATAAGAGCTTGCCCACCATTTCTCTGTACCTTCTCTTGTCCACCTCCTCAGTGTCATCATCGTACAGCTTCATACTCGGATCCATCGGTGTACTTGAAGGTCTGCATTCAGTCATTCCTGTTTCAGCCAGCAAATCTGTGACATATTTTCTTTGAGTCATCACCATTCCTTGTGCATTTCTTGCAAACTCTATCCCTAGAAAATACCGTATAGTGCCTAGATCCTTTGTAATGAATTGGCTGCCCAGCATAGACTTGGTTATCTCAACCCCTTGTGCATCATCTCCAGTAACCAATATGTCATCAACATATACCATAACAACGATGGTACCTCTAGGAGTCTTCCGGACGAACAGTGAGTGATCCGCATTTGATCTTCTGAAGCCTTGTTGTTCAATAAGCTGGGAGAGCTTCTGGAACCATGCACGAGGACTCTGCTTAAGGCCATAAATAGCCTTATGAAGTCTGCATACCTTCTGAGTCTCCCCCTCAGCAGCAAACCCAGGTGGCTGCTGCATGTAGACTTCCTCCTGTAGATCACCATACAAGAAAGCATTCTTAACATCAAGCTGGAATATGGGCCAGCCACGTACCACAGCAACCGATAGAAGAATGCGAAGGGTAGAATGTCTCGCCACTGGGGAAAACGTGTCCAGGTAATCTACCCCATATGTCTGTGTAAACCCTCGTGCTACAAGCCTGGCCTTGTATCTGTCAAGACGACCATCTGCATGATATTTAACTGTAAAAACCCACTTGCAGCTCACCACAGACGCACCTGGAGGAAGAGGGACTAGAGACCAAGTCCCTCTGGATTGTAAGGCACGCATCTCCTCTTCCATTGCTAAACGCCAGCATTCAGTCTTCATGGCATCCTGATATGTCCGTGGTATCTCAACTGACGATACAACAGCGGCAAACTTCTGGAAATCCCCAGTGAGACGATGAAAGGAAACATGAGAGGCTAGGGGATATGAGACACACTGTCTTCGCTGTTTCCTATGAGCAATAGGCTGGTCCAAGTCATCCAAAACAGTGCTGACCGGTTGGTCCTCCTCCTGTGGTACAAGCTCCTGCACATGTGCATTATTTAACCCATCATTAATGTCAGAACATACCTGAGGCGTGCTGGATGGTTGAGATGTAGCTTGAGCTGGGCCCGTGCGTCTCGTGTAGAACTTAGGGAAAGGAACAACTGGGGGTGGTGGTGGTGGTGGTGGAGGGGTTGGTGGTGGTGGTGTTATTTGAGACGCTGGAGTAGAGGACGGACCCAGGCTTGGAGGTAGTGGAACATAGACTTGGGAGTCTGATGATGTGGAGGAGACCAATCTGTCACCTGCAGGGGAGAAGTACATGACAGGTTTGAAGAATGTAACATCTACACTCACATAGTATTTGTTATGGACAGGATCATAGCAGCGGTACCCCTTCTGTGTCCTGGAGTAGCCCACGAAAACACACTTGATAGCCCTAGGGGATAGCTTATCAAGCCCCGGAGATAAGCGGTGAACAAAAGCGACAGTGCCAAAAACCCGAGGTGTCAATGTAAACAAGTCTCTGTCCGGAAAGAGAACAGAGATTGGAGACTTTTCCCCAAGAATAGTTGTAGGCATTCGATTGACCAAATAACACGCAGTAAGTATAGCATCACCCCAAAAGGTTAATGGAGCACAACTCTGAATAAGTAAGGTGCGAGCAATGTCAAGGAAATGTCGATGTTTTCGTTCGACAACTCCATTTTGTTGAGAGGTGTAGGGACATGTGGTATGGTGGACAATGCCTTTAGATGAAAGAAAGCTGGCAAGAGAGCGAGTGCAGAACTCCAATGCATTGTCAGTACGCACATACTTAACAGTAGATGAAAAAACATTCAGAACTTCATTAATTAGATTTTGAATAACATTTCCTGCTTCAGATTTATTCTTGAGAAGAAAAGTCCACGACACTCTGGAAAAATCATCAACCACAACTAGATAGAACCTGTGCCCCTGGTGATCCGGGACACGACTTGGAACCCAAATATCTATATGAAATAATTCAAACGGGGAGCTACTGCTCCGACTCTGACGACCGGGGAAGCTAGACCGATGGTGCTTCCCCAACTGACATGCTTCACATCGAAAAGAAGAACTCGGAGATATCTGAGGCAGGAGATGACGCATCTTCTGCAGCGGTAGATGACCGAACCGAAGATGCCAGGTGTACGGAGAAACAGAGGCCTGGGTATGCAAGGAGACACCAGTGTAGGAGTTACGAACGAGACGATAAAGGCCATTGTGCTCAGAACCACAACCAATCACCCTGCCCGTCAGTATGTCCTGAAAAATAACAGACGATGGATCAAAAATAGCACGACAGTGCAAATCACGTGTAATCTGACTAATAGATAAAAGGTTCATCGAGAATTCTGGAGCATGTAGCACATTCTGTAGGTGCATAGAGGGTAGCAAAGCTGTCTCCCCCTGACCGATGATAGGAGACTGGGTGCCATCCGCAATGAGTACAGAGCGACCTGGCTGAACAGCCCTGTATGACTGCAGAATATCTCTCTCACGGCAAAGATGATGGGTAGCTCCAGAGTCGACGATCCATCCTGTGAGATCATGACTATGAAATGGGGCTGAAGGACTACCTGAGGCACTGGCTGAGGCCGATGTACTGGCTGACGCCGAAGCCGCAACATCAGAGACATCTGCACCCTCTGATGAAGAAGATTGTGGCATGATATCCCGAAGTCGTGCCACCAACTCCTCGAACCTGTGATCTGAAGTAGATGCGGGTTGACCCTGAACATGATCAGCTACTCGTGCAGAAGGAGGAAAACCATGCTTGGAATAGCATGTATCCTCCGAATGACCAGTACGGCGACAATATGAGCACGTAGAGCGTATGCGGCCTCCACGGCCACGTCCACCACTTCCCCTGCCACGAAACGAGGACGAACTACCACGTCCCCTGGAGACTGCAATTGCTGACGGAGTCGCAGTCGTTGTATTGGATGGAACGGGTACACGACTGAGCCGCCTGTATACATCTTCTATCGGTGGGATAGTGGCATCTGCCAGTATCTGAGCGCGTGCTGCCTCGTACTCCGGATCTAGGGCAGCGAGTAATACGCCCACCATAGTGGCGTTGCGGAACGTCTTCTGCTGTTCCGGCGTGGCTGTAAGCGGAATGGTGCTGTAGAGCTTTTCGAACATGCCACGAAGCGACGTGTACAGGGAATGAAGAGGCTTCCCATTCTGCTTCGTGGTAAATATGTCATGCTGCAACTGGAGCATCTTCGTCTCATTACGGACCTGAGAGTACGTCATAGCCAAAATATCCCACATCGCCTTAGCGGTGGGCTGGTGAAGAACATCATTCGCTATCTCCATTGTGAGCGTACCTGAGAGCCACACCTTGGCGTACGCATCATCCGCCTCCCATGAGACATAGATTCCTGTCTTCTCCGGCGGTTCATCCTCGGTAAGAATATGTTTCTTACCACACGACTTCATGAGACTGAGGAACTGCATCGCCCACAGTTCGTAGTTCGTCCCGTCCATCTTGACGATTGGTGCCGAACCTTTGAAGGCACCTATGGCGGGCATATCTAACTTCTGATCGGACATGATGCCGGAGAAGAGCAACTACTGATAGACCAAGAAAATACTGTCTACCAAAACCTTGTAGGATTCAAGTGCATAGGTAGACAATTATGCACTTGAATCAAACATAGCGGCGAGTCCTAGGAAGAACGCGGCACCGAGTAGAGGCTGTGAGAGCCTCTACTTGACGAAGATGACTTCGGAAAGGCGACGGCGGCTGCTGGACAGCGGTGGGGGCGTGCCGCTGTGACTGGCGGCAGGTGGAGGGGCTGGTGGAGGGGCCCGACGGCGTTAGGGTTGGACCAGCGGCGTGGGGGTGACCGCTAGGGAGGCCCGGCGGTGGAGAGGGGCCGGTGTGGAGGCCCCGCGGCGGTGGAGGTGGGCGTTGGGGAGGAGAGAAGGGTCCGAAACCCTAGAAGGAGAGGTGGGGGGGCCGAAACCCTAGAGGGGGGGGGCGGCGGTGGAGAAACCCTAGGTTAGGGTCATGGCTCTGATACCATGTTAGAATACTTCGATGTTTATTCCATAGAGCCCTCGGGTCTCTTATATAGGGAGAGAGCCCTTGGGTAAATTACATGAGAGGTACATAAAGAAACTGAAATAATAAATAACACCAACGACAAACAACTATCTCTACAATTCCCTTAAGCAATTTTCTCGCATCTTATCGTCGATCGGAGCTACACCAACTTTCATTCTGATGGCATCATTCCCAATTCGATCTTTACGTATGTGTCAACATATCCACCTTAGCAATTTCATTTCTACTACTGTCATTTTCTGCACATGTCTATGGTTCACATGCCAACATTCAGATCCATAAAGCATAGTAGGTCTCACATCTGCTTTGTAAAACTTTCCTTTGATTTTTAAAAGAATTTTCTTATCATAGAGGACACAGTAGAGGCTCCTCTCTACTTTAGCCAACCTGCATTTATTCTATTTGTAACATCTCCATCGATTTTCCTATCATGTTGCAAAATAGATCCCAAGTATCTAAAAGAATCTCTCTTCTGAATGTTATCATCACCAATCTTAACCACGATTCCTTCACATTGCTTTCATCAAAAGTACACTCCATATATTCAGTCTTAGCCCTATTTATATGAAATCATTTAGTCTCCAATGCATGTCTCCAAACCTTAAGCTTCTCGTTTTCTCCATCTCTAGTCTCATCAATCAACAAAAAATCATTAACGAATAACATACACCAAGGTATCCCATCCTTAATGTGACTTGTCTACTCGTCCATAATCAAAGTAAAAAAGAATGGACTCAAAGTTGAACCTTGATGCAGACCAATGTTTATGTCAAAATAATCTGTCTTCCCAGACTGTATCCTTGCACAAGATGAAGCCCTATCATACATATTTTTTATGACGTTAATATATAGGATATGTACTTGTCTCTTCTCCAAAATTCTGCACAATATCTCTCGTGGGACAGAATCATAAGCCTTCTCTAAATCAATAAAAATCATATGAAGATCCTTCCTTTTAGCTATGCAAATATCCATTGTTCTCCTCAGCAAGTAGACGACTTCAATAGTTGAGCAACCTCCGAATTGGTTTTCTTTTACTTTGGAAGCTTGCCTCAACCTTCTTTCGATCACATGTTCTCAAATTTTTATAGCGTGAGTCATCAACTTGGTACCTCTATAATTTGAACAATTTTGAATTTCTTCTTTTTATAAAGAGGCATCGCAATGCTTCTCCTCCATTCTTTAGGTATTTTCTTGCTTCTTCAAATAACATTGAATAAATTTATAATCCAAGTCAATCCCCGCTCACCTAAATCTTCCAAACTTCTATAGGAATATCATCAGGTCCTACACCTTTCCCATGTCTCATAACTTTCAAAACCTCTTCTACTTCCTTTCTTTGTATTCATTTATAATTTGCATGATTCAAGTAACTTTCAATACTAGCTAGATTTTCTAAAGTGATCTCTCTGTTTCCTTCCCCAATGAAAAGCTTATGGAAGTATTGTTTCCATATAGTCTCTATATCCTTTTGAGTAACAAACATATGACCTTCCTTATCGTAATGCATCTCGCTTGAGAAAGATCTTTGGTTTTACTTTCTCTTGCTTTAGCTAGCCTGAAAATATCCTTCCGACCCTCCTTAGAATCGAGATTTTTGTACAAAACTTCATAAGCTTTTGACTTAGCTTCGTTTACTGCCTTCTTTGCTTCCTTCTTTGTAATTTTGTAGTTTGTGACAATTTCATCTGTTCTATACTTAGACATAGCTTTAAAGCAGCTCTTTTAATTTTAAGGTTCTCTTGCACCCCTCCACTCCACCACTAAGCCTCCTTTTGGCATGGAGCTCCTTTCTTTGACTCGTCTAACATCTCTTTGGCTACCCTTCGAATACAAGATGCTACCGCCTCCCACATCTCATTTGCACTTCTGTTACAATTCCAAGATAAGTCTTTTAAAACTTTCTCCTTGAAGCTAGATTGCTTCAATTGAAGATTCCACATCTAGTTCTATTAATCTTGGAAATCTTCCTTTTCTTTACTAGCCCTTTTATATGCACATCCATGACTAATAAGCGATGTTGGGTGGTCAAACTCTCTCCTGGGATTACTTTGCAGTCTTTGCAACACAATCAATCTCTTCTTCTCAACGCAAAGTAATCTATTTGTGTTCTAGTCGAGCCACTCTTATAAGTAATTAAATGCTCCTCCCTCTTCTTGAAGAGAGTGTTTGCTATGAAAATATCATAAGCCGTTACAAAATCCAGAATGACTTTACCTTCTTCATTTCTATCCCGAAGACATGTCCTCCATGAACACTAGTATACCTTGAAGCATCCTTTCCCACATGTCCATTTAGATCTCCTTCTAGGCAAATCATCTCTCTTTGTGGGATTCCTTACATAATTTATATATATCCTCCCAAAAGACTTGTTTAATCCTATCATCTAAACATATTTATGGTGCTTAAACTGAGATGATATTTAGAATTTCTTATTCAAGCACCACTTTTAACAAAATAATTCGATCCCCAGATCTTTGCACCTCAACCACACAATTCTTCAAATCCTTATTAATAACCACTCCAACACCATTTGCGCCTTTATCTTAACATGAATACCAAGGTTTAAAGCTTGTCTTCTCGATCTCCCTTGTTTTCTCTCTAACCCATTTTGTCTCTTGTATATCTGAATCTTTTTCCTTTCCATCGTATCAACTATCTCCATTGATTTGCCAATCAAAGTACCAATATTTCAACTACCTAACCGCAACTTCCTTTGCAACCTCTTTTGGACTAATTTTTTTACCCGCATGCATCCATCATGCGAGAACCCTTGCAAATTTTGGACTGCATTCGGGCGACGATGCAGCGGAACTAGCTTATTTACTCGCACACGTTCCTCATGCAAGAACCCTTGCAAATTTTGATCTACATTCGGACATCGATGTAGCGGTCCTTGCCAACTTCTCATTGCATTCGGACGATGCAACGCATCGCACGTAGAAAACACCTCAACGAAATCTAGATGTTTGCTTAAATGCTTAAATCCACGTTTAAACGATCCGAACGGTTTCAAGATAAATTCCTAAATAGTGTTATTAAAATAGCACTATTTAGGAATTTATTCGAACGGTTTCGAGACAAATTCATTAAGAGTGTTCTTAAAAGAGCAATGTTTAGGAATTTATCTCTCTTGTGCTGGTTGTTGGCTACCTAACACGCAACCTTCCTCAATTTACCCGGGCTTGAGACCGGCCATGGCTGAGTTAAAACTGAAAACTCTTACTTGCAATAAATATATACTTGATGACACAAACTACCTTACACAATGCATACTCCTTTGTTGATGATGGGATGAGGATGCATCTTGATCATGCTTGTGAGGAACTAGAGGGATGATGATGCATCATGATTTGGATCTATGATACGTCAGAAATAAAGGCTCTTGTCTCTACATTAAAATCGATAACATGTCTCTCTCATAAGATCGTTGGCCAACAACTCATCTTCTTAGTGGAAGATGGTTCCATATCTTTCAAGGATAGAAAAAGTGATCATATCCCATTTGCAGATCTAGATAGCATGCATGTTGTAGGGGCCTCTAAATGGATTCTCTTATAGGAACCCTCAAGCAGGGTTTCATCTTGGGGCCATGAATCAAGGAGAATGAAACCCACGTTTTTGCCTTCTACTAGAACATAGATATGCCTCTTTATGGAGAGTTTAAATAAAAGATCGAGTTTATAGTCCTCTTCTTACACTCCTTTCTCATATAGCCGTAAGAATCACAAAGGTATTCAACTTAAGTTGGGAGAAGCTATAAATAGGGTGCTAGAAGATTTCTCTTCTTTTTTTTCTTTGTTTCTTCTCAACCCATGGTTGGATTTTCAAACTTACCGTTGCCAGTCCCAAGTTGGTGCAAATGATGAGGGTTGCATTAGGTGCCCAACAACCAATGTAAAACAATAGGATCTTATACAACACGGATTTAAGTAACCATTTGGATTTCATTGGAGCATCCCGTACTAGCAATGCATTGCATCTCCTGAATGCAATGAGAAGTGGGCAAGGGCAGCTACATTATTGCCCAGATGTACTTCGAATTTTGCAAGGGTTCTCGCATGAGGAATGCATGCAAATGAATAAGTTATTTCTGCTATGTTGGAGTATTTGCTATGTGCGCCTATTGAGTTGTAGCAGGGTAAATGGATCCTAGAGAAGATCCATTTACTCCATCCAGTGTTTAGTCCCACATTGTCCAATAGTGGGACTTGGAGGCTCTGGAGAGGCTATATAAGGAGCCCCAGTCCTTTTGTATCCATGGAGAAAGTGCAATGCATGACATGCCTCTTTGAGGGCTTCTCCTGTGGTTTCATCCCACTCCTCATGGAGTAGGGTTCCACGTAAAAATCCCGTATTCTTCGTGTTCTATATTCTTATTCCATGTTTTGCTTCCGCATGTTTATTTCTTAACATGGTATCAGAGCGGGTCGATTCTTGAGGATTTCAAGTTCTGATTTTATTCAAGATTCATTTTCTTTGTTCTTGGAATCGGTTTGTGAAGAATATTGTTCTGATTTTTGTGAAGAGTTCAAGATTATATTCTAGGGTTTTCAGTTTGAAACCCTAATTTTCAACAAGTTCCCGACGAGCCGCTCCACTACCATCGTCGCATTTCAATTCCACAACTGCCAGACGTAGATCTGATCCAGAATGCGGTGGCAGAACTCCAGCGACAACGATGACCGCTCTTCTTCGGCCGATGGCGAACCCGCTAGCATCAACAAGACAACTCCTCCGCCATCGGGTTTCTGCTGGAAACCCTATACCTCCATCGCTGATCATCAGGCATCGATTCTCACGCCTCCAAGTTCCTTCTTCATCGTGCAGGCGGAGCTCGTGCGTGATTCCCAGCGTGCGACAGTGTTCTGGCTCCCACGCGGAGCTCTGCTCCTGCCTGATCTCCCTGGGGCTCAGGTGAACCCTTCGACCTCTGGCCTCCTACCATCCAGGCACCCAGTCAGCGGCGATGCCGCATATCCTTGAGTCGTACAACCTCCAGAAGGAGATCTCAGCACACGCGCGACTCCTTCAGCACACGTGCGACTCCTTCAAAACCCCAAGCGGCGCGGGCGGCATCCTCCAAGTCTCCATCGTGCGCAACCAGCCCCGCACCTTCTCATGCCCAGCCAGGCGCGTGCAGGCAGTCACCTTCCAGGTCGCCAGGCGATGCTCCTCTGCGTGTGTGCTCCGGGCCCCCCTTCTCCTCTGCGTGCATGCTCCCAGGCGCGCATCTCCCCTTGCGAAGTCGACCATCCTAGTCGATGCTCTCCCCTGCCGCGATCCTTCTCCCAGATCCACTCCGCGGCGGTGGCGGCATCTCCATTGTCGCCCTTGAGCAGGCGGCAGTTTCCTTCGTTAAGGTGGGTTCCCACAACAGGAACCCTAGGGTTGCGGGAATAAGGGCCCCGATGGCCTTTCGTATATTTAAAAAAAATTTGTTTCTGTTGTAAGCGGCCAAATGGGCCGACGACTCATTTAAAAGAGAGAGAGGAGATTTGATTGAGCCCAAAATTTAAAAAAAAGAAAGGAGAAGAGATTGATTTGTTAAAAAAGAAGAAGAAGAAGAAGAAGAAGAAAATTTTTGAGAAAAAAGGAGGGTGAAAGAAATTTTGAAAGAGGCGCGTACAAAGAAAAGCCGTACGCAATTTAAAAAAAAGGCGGCCATTTAAAAAAATATTTTGACAAAAAGCCGAAATTAAAAAAAGGGGATACGACTTATTGATGTTTTGTATCCCCGATGTTATTGTCTTCTCCCAACTTGGTCGATGTCCATGTTTTTCGACAAGTATGGGAGAAAGGGGGAGTATATGTAGAGCTACAGGTCTTGCTCCAGATTCCAGATGCAGATGTCAGTCTTCAGACCAACCAATTGTTCAGACTCTACAGTTCAGACATTCAGACTCGACGATTGATTCCGAGTCTCGAGATTCAGACACGCATGCGTATGTGGTCTTCAGTTTCGTAGTCCCCATCATTCTTGTTGTTGTCCGGCTAGAGTTTTCATGTGAGCCATAGGGACTCCAGAGCAGATGACCATTCCCTATGCCATCGAGTGCAAGGGTTTTCATGTGGTATTATAGGTACTCCAGAGTAGAGCACCATTCTCCGAGCCAAATGGGAGAGACCCAGTTCTCCGACGAGGAGACTCCAGGCGCAGTTTTGGACTCGATGGTCAGATTCCGAGTCTTCAGTTGACTCACACTCCAGCCCGTTCGTCCTCCTCACCTGCACGACATGAGAAACAACGTCCTCGACAACAACAGTTGTGCGCGTCGGGTTGATATTGTCCGTAGTGTCATGTAGCATTGAGTTGATTTTCTTTCTGTTTATCCAAGCTGAGCATTGCATGCTCCAGCTTGAGGGGGAGTGTTGGAGTATTTGTTATGTGCGCCTATTGAGTTGTAGCAGGGTAAATGGATCCTGGAGAAGATCCATTTACCCCATCCAGTTTTTAGTCCCACATTGTCCAGTAATGGGACTTGGAGGCTCTGGAGAGGCTATATAAGGAGCCCCAAACCTCTTGTATCCATTGAGAAAGTGCAATGCATGACATGCCCCTTTGAGGGCTTCTCCCGTGGTTTCATCCCGCTCCTCATAGAGTAGGGTTCCACATAAAAATCCCGCGTTCTTCGTGTTTTATATTCTTATTCCATGTTTTGCTTTCGTATGTTTATTTCTTAACATGCTGTATATATCGTTATCCGGATGTAATCCAAAATTTGCAAAGGTTCTCGCATGATGACTTATACGGGTAAAGAAGTTAGTCCAAAAGAGGTCACAAAGAAAGTTGCAGATAGGTCGTTGTAATGTGGCACTTTGACCAATAAATTATTGGAGGTGGTAGATACATTAGAAAGAAGGAAAATTCAAATATTGTGCTTCCAAGAGACAAAAATGAGCTGGATAGAAAGGAAGGTAAATCGAAAAAAGACCATCGTTTCAAGTAAAGATATGAGATGCCCGCAGATCCGGGTTACTTGTTTACACAACACTCGAAGTATTTCATTCGTTGTCGATTGCATGAGGTTACAAATTTTGAGGAATTTTTTTTTGCGATTCGAAATGACCTTTACAAGCCACAGAAATAAAAAGTGTCACCAATTCACATTGCATTAATTTTCATATACAGTTACATTTAACAAAAGAAGTTGTATCATGCACATGTATCTCAAAATGTAACGAAAGAGAAAGAAAAGCATTTACATTATCATGTACAAAAACTTTAACATGTGTAGCTGTCAATCTATTGAGATGCAGGTGCTTTACCTGCCATCCATATTGAGAACAAGAGAAATGTCAATAAAAGTTGAGTATAATCAAATTTATTAAAATATAAAATAGATATTTCAACGATTTCAAAAAGAAGCAAATAGATAGGGCTTGACATTTAAATTTAACAAGCTACTTGCATGGAAATTGTATTTCGAGCTATTCTGTATCTGAATCTTCTGTTCACCCATCACCCCTTAACTTTATATCTATAACACTTTCATTTATTGATTATATGATCCATATGTATGTTATCATCTTTTTATTACTTATAACTCATGATGATGGATCTTGTGATTATAGATGAAGAGTCTCTGATCTGATATTTATCTTTGTCTAATTTCTCAAGCACAATGGATAGTTTGTGATCTTAGTCTAAGTTTGACCTCACATTATGACTCTAAGATGTGGAGAATACCTTAGGGTTGTGGTGCCTCCGTAGGAATGCAATGGAGTATAATGCATCCTAACTAAGTTCCTAACACGTCACTCGTAGCATCCGTAGGAGTAGTTCTAAATTATGATTAAATATCGATAATTGTTGATTGATGATGATTGATGATTTCACGATCTTTTCATCTCCAGGACCTACTGATGGAACAATAAACAACCTTACGAATAGTGCCAAACTCAATTGTAATCGTATTCAACTGTAACCAAATCAACTGTAATCAAACTCAACTGCACCTGACAACGATCTCTTCTTCGCTAGGATCTATTGGCAGAACAGTAACCAAAAACTCAAGCTGTGAGGAAGTTTCCTAAGAGACTCTTCCGTCTCGCCCTCTCAATGGAAGTGTGGTCCAAGAGAGGGCTAGGCACACTCCAGAATTACGTCCCTGAGACAGGTGGGAGAGACTTTTCGGACTAAATCACTCCAAAAATCGGTCTGACCTGTACGGGCAAAAATAGCTTGAAAAACAAAACCAAGGGTCCTCCAGCCTAGGTACCTTACTGAAACAGGGTCAGTAGTATTGGTCTAAAACATGGATCCCTATGAAACAGAAAAACATTGTGAGCTCACATAAAAACCATATAGAGGATTGGGATCCTAGACCCGTGCAGTAGGTGGTCGCTGCCCTAACTGGGCTTCCTATCTCCCGTCTAGATGAGGGTCACCGCACCCTCGCACAGTTAGGTGTAAGGCCACCGTGACCGACACTCTTAATTATCAATCATCATCGATTCACCATCATTTTTCCTTCCTTGACTACTCATCTCTTTCTCGGTCCTTTCTGTGGTTGCATGTACAGATCTGTCTTATGTCAATAGTGATCTATAGTTAGTAGAGTATACCTAAGGATTTATTCATGGAGACTATCGATCTTTGTGGCCACATGTTATCATTTCTAGAATCATAAGTTTAGCAACGATTCATTGGATCTGAATCTAAGTTTAATTCAATGCAAAAATTCCAAATTTTCCTTGTTTAACTTAGTTTAGTAACATGATTTTGATCTAGATTTTATAAGTTACTTGTATGAAAATCCCAATATTCTCATTTTTCAAATCATGAGATTAGAACATGATAATTAGATTTGGAATCAAGTTTTGAGTCAATGTAAAATTCTCAACTTTTCTTATTTAATCATGTGATTAGGTGTTACTCATTAAATCTAAATTTAGTCTCAATTACATATTATTTCATCTTCAAATCTCTCAATTTTTAGCCATAAAATCATTGGCTAATTGATGTTGTACAACTTGACTTATTTATATCCAAATCATCCTTAATTTCTCCTCAATCATTATGAAATCAGTAGCTATTCACTGGTCCGAAATGTGACTCCAAACACATGCAATCACCCCTAACTTATTAGTGTTTGAAATTGGATCTTAATTGCATATTAATCACCCTTAAATCTCATATTTTAAGGCATGAACAACAGTAACACATTGGTCTGAAACTTGATCCTAATTATGCTATTATACCCCCTCCCAATGTTCCCAACTTTAGATCATGAAATCAGTGGTTGAATAATGGTCTGAATTAAATCTATTAATGTACAATTTACCACCAAACCTTTGAATTTTTAACATAAAATCAGTGTATGAATAAGGGGTTTGATTTTGTGCCTTAATTTACATGAAAGAAAATAAGAGAAGAAATGTTTGTACCCTTGGATTTCCAAGGTTAAGGTTAGGAGATTGATATGCATACAGTAGCACCTAAAATAGCTGCTGGACAACAGCTAAAAGAGAAAACAAAGAATTGAATTGGAGGCTTCCAGCAACAGGATTCAACTTGGATAGCAGTAGTAACAAGAGCTCCAGCTGGGAGCTCAGTTGCATGCAGCAGATGATTCTGGCAGCTGTAGCAACAACTTCAGTTCATACAGCGGCAGGGAGCAGCTCAATCTCAGCTGCCTGTAGCAGCAACAGATGCTCGATTGCAGGCCATCCAGCTGCTAGAAGCAGCAACAACAGTCTCCAGAGCAGCAACAATGGCTGCTGAGGTAGCAGCTCCTGATATAGCTGCTGGATAAGAGTAGTTTGTGAGGAGAACAACATATGCTGCTCCTAATTGCAGCAATCGCTGATTTGAAGAAGAGGGGCTGAGGTTCCGTCGGTTGTAGATGAAGAAAAGAGGGGATTTGAGGCTTCTTCGGTGGAGAGTTGAGAGGTTTTTTTGGGGGGGGGGATTCTATTAGGAAATAAGATGGGGTTTGGGAGGTATAAATAAGGAAAGGGGAATGTGTTGGTGTTGCCAAGTAGAAAGAAAGAAGGCAAGTGTTGGGACAACAACTGCTGTCCTGGAATTTTTAAAAAAAAACCTTTCTTTCTCTCTTATTTGGAATACCTAAGTCGTCCGTATTTGCACCTCGAATTTTCGATTCCGATGTACAATATCTCATTTTGATCATCTATGCATGATGATCAAACAAAATAAATTTCATACTTTTCTGATTCAAGATGGATAAAGAAATTAACGAAATACGGTCTTGATTTTTGATCAAATTTTTATGATTTAAATGATTAAACGACCTCCGATTTACGAACGGTCGATTTTTTTGGTCTTATTTTGTCAAGACGAATTTTATGATGGTCTCGGATCATTTTTGTGGTTTCCAATCACGTCACGACTTTTCTGGTGGCACGCTTTATGGTGCAATTGATTTTTGATCGATTGATCCCAAACGAATTTTGATCTATGATCTATGGATCGATTTAGATCATTTAATATCGATCGATAGTTATATCAGATTAAATGGACCATAATCGGGTCGGGTATAGGTTATTCGGATCCGAACGAAATGATGCTGGGGTGGTTGTTAATAAAGATTCAAAGGATAGTGTGGTTGACATGCAAAGATTTGAGGATCATATTTTTTTTTGGTAAAATTGATATTGAAAGAAAAGAATCTTGAATATCACCTCAGTTTATGCACTTCAAATTGATTTAGAGGAAATGATTAAACATGATTTTTGAGAGGATTTGGATAAGATTATGCAAGGAAGCCCACAAAGAGAGATGGTTTACGTAGATAGAGATTTCAATGGATATGTGGGAAATGAAACTTCAAGGTATACTAGTGTTCACAGGGGCATGGCTTCGGGGTTATAAATGTAGAGGGAAAAGTCATTCTAAATTTTGAATAACTTGTGACCTTTTCATAACAAACACTCTTCAGGAAGAGGGAGGACCATTTAATCACTTATAAGAGTTGCTCAACTTAAATACAAATAGATTATTTTACAATGAGAAGAAGAGATCAGTTGTGCTACAAAGATGACAAAGAAATTTCAGGAGAGAGCTTGACATCTCAATATCGCTTGCTACTCATGGATGTGTAAATAAATGTGTTGGAAAAAAAGGTTCAAGCAAGCTTCAAGAAAAATATTTTAGAATATTTATTTTGGGATTGTAAGAGAAGTACAAATGAGATGTGGGAGGCGGTAGCATCTTGTATCAAAGGGTAGCCAAGGAGAGAAGTTGGAGTTTCAGGTCAAAAGGAGACTTGGTGGTGGAGTGAAGGAATGCAAGAGAAGTTTATAGTTGAAATAGATTGTTTTAAAGCAATGTATAAGGATAGAACATATGAAATAATCATGAACAACAAAGTAGGAAAAAGGAAGCAAAAAAGATAGCAAGCTAAGATAAAATCCTATGAAGTTTTATACAAAAGACCAAAGAATTTACTAAGGTACACTTGTGCATTAAGGATGAGAAAGGATATGTGCTTCTTACTTAGAAGGATATAGAGACTAGATGGAAGCAGTACTTCCATAAGTTTTTCATTGGACAAGGGAATAAAGAGATTACTTTGGAAGATCTAGTTAGCAACGAAAGTTGTCGGAATCGTGCAAGCTATAGATGAATACAAAGGAAGAAGTAAAGGATGCTTTGAAGGTTATGAAACATGGGAAATATATAAGACTTGATGACATTTATATAAGTTTGGAGAGTTACAGGTGAACGGTTCTTGACTTGGCTTACAAATTTATTCAATGTTATTTAGCAAAGCAAGACAATGCCTAAAGAATAAAGGAATAGCATCGTGGTGCCTCTTTACAAAAATAAATGATACCTTTAAAATTGTTCAAGCTATAAAGGTATCAAACTGGTGAGTCATAATATGAAAATTTGGGATTGTGTGATTGAAAGAAGACTGAAACAAGTTTCCAAAATAACAAAAAAACAATTCGGATTCATGCCATGTCGCTTAATAATTGAAGCTATCCACACGTGAGGAGAGCAATGGCGATATATAGCTAAAAGGAAAATCTACATATGAGATATTAATTTGGAGAAGATTTATGATTTAGTTACACAAGAGATCTTGTGAAGAGTTTTAGAAAAAAGACAAGTGCATATCCTATACATTAACCTTATAAAAGATGTGTATGATGGGGTTTCATCTTATACAAGAATCTAGTTTGGGAAGATCGACTATTTTGGCATTAGTGTCGGCTTGCATCAATGTCCAACTTTGAGTCATTTCCTTTTAATTTTGATTATGGATGAGTTAACTAATCACATTCATGATGAGATACCTTAGTGTATGTTGTTTGCCGATGGTATTATGTTCGTTGATGAGACTAGAGATGGAGTAAATGATAAGCTTGGGATTTAGAGGCATGCCTTAGAAATTAAAGATTTCATATAAATAGGGCTAAGATTAAATATATGGAGTGTACTTTTGATTGAATCAATGGTGAAAATTGAGGTGAAGATTGACGTGAAAATTAAAGCAGGCGGGGAAGGCGACATGGAGGTGGAGGTGGCTCCGGCTGGCAGCGCGCTGCAGCGGTGCGCGATGGGGTAGGCGACCTGGAGGTGGAGGTGGCTGCGGTAGTGCGCGGCGGGGCACGGCCGCGAGCTGGCGGGAGGTGGGGTACGTGCGTGCTGGTGGAGGGTCGCTGCCTTGGCGGCCGAGTGCTCCTTGGTGGAGGGCGATGGCGGCTGGGTTGGACATGAGGGGAGGAGGGAAGCCACGGGGCGGCGATGGCTGGTAGCTGGGCTGACGACGGGGTGGCACAATCAGAGGAGGAGTTGCAGGGGGAGGGTTGCAGGCCGTCGGCAGTGGCCTGGCGGCTGGCGAGCGGCGCCGTCGGTTGTGGAAGAAAGGAGGGGGTGGCGGAGCCACTGCTGCTCCCTCCCTTTTTTATTTTTTATTTTTAAACTGCTAAGAATTGCTTTATATATATTTAGTTTCCTTAAACAGGGATTACAAAAGATAAAAAATGTGGTCGTGAAGGTGGTGATGGAAATATGGAGATGATAAAGTAGAACAAATGAAAGGATGGTGAATGTGATGTGATAAAAAATACAAAAATGAAAACGATGATGAATGATAAAAAAGGGGATAATTACCTACTATGGAAGCAGACGCCTGTGATGTACTTACGAGAAGCATGGTCTTCGCTTGAATCGCCGAGCGATGAGCTCGAGGAGCATGCAAATGCGGCTGCGATGTTGGCCAAGAAGCCAACGGATCTCACCGGAGAGAGTGTTGTCGTCGCTCGACCGTGGTTGTGTTACTGTCATCGATTCAACTCTGGGAACTAGGCTCTGCTCAAATAAAGATGGATCAAATGCAAAATGAGGAGGATGAGATGTATAAAAAGAGAGAAAAAATGAGTAAGTTATGAAAGTGGTGGAGGAGAGGTTAATAAAATGATGGAGTTGAATTAGAAGTTATAAAAAATGGTGGAGTGTTGGAGTTGAATGGGTGGTTATTGTAGAGGATGGAAATTAAATAAAAAATAAATAATAAAATAAAGTAGGCTACTAAAATACAATAAAATATAGAGAAGAAAAATAGTGGAGAATTTACAAAAGAAGACAAACAACATGTACATGTTTTTTTACTTTTCTAATTTTATTTTTTATGTTTTTAATAAAAGATATTTAAAACAGAAAAATACAATAAAATAATAGAAATAAAATACAACACAACAATGATTTTTTTAGATTTTTTAGTAATTAAAAAAAGTAAATAAAAATGAAGAAAGAATGAATATTTACATTATATACAATGTACACCTAGGACTTAAAATCCATATTTTACAAACGAGCTCCGATTTTAGTGAACCACTTTCGTTGGATTAATTTTTTAACTTAAACTTTAGAAGTGAGTTTGGTGAATTTGGAGTTCATATGGAGCGGGAATTTGGTCGGGAAGTTGGACATTACAGCTTTTTCTCTTTGGGATCTAGGAGTATTTATTTGAGGTGGAATTTATTTTGTATTTTTTTATTTTTATATACATTTTTATGAACAAGTCAGAGAAAGAATTAGCCAAAAAGGATTGAAATTAAATTATTAAAAATACATGAAATTTTGGGCTATTTACAGGTGAAAAACTCCTTTATTTTGCGGCTTTTTTATTGTTAATTTATTTTGTAAAATATAATGTATAATAATTATTGTATTTTATTATAAGAGTTATTTTGTTAATTTATTGATTTTATAGATATTTATTTGAGATTTTACTCGAGGATTTTGCTAAAATCAATATATTGAGATGAATCGCGGACTCATCAATGACAAAGAGAGGTCGAGGTAGTCCCAAGAAGTGTTGGAAAGAAACTATATGAAGGGATCTTAATTACCTCGATTTAAGTCCAAGTATGACCCAAAATAGATATGAATGGAGGTAAAGAATCCATGTAGCCGACCCTACTTAATATGAAAACAAGGCTTTCTTGTTGTTTCTTCTTTGTTCCTTCTTTCTTTCAATCATCTTATTTTATTCAATTGTTTTAGATTGTTTCATTTTTTTCTTGTCCTTCTCTTTTCATATTTCTTAATGTGGGAAAAAGCTTTGTTGTTGTTGTTGCGCCTCTCTTTCCATATTTATGTTTTTGCATCAACCTTGATGGGTCCAAGAAGAAACAAAAAAGCAGGCTTTATTGTTGCGTATGTGTAACAAAAAAAGCTAAATATGCATCGTTTTCCTTCCTGTGTTTCTTCTTCTGCTACAATAGGGCTTGCGGAGAACCAATCCAACACTATGCCTTTGGCTCATCCATCTTTGTTATCGGCTATCACACCTCCTGATGGTGTCACTGAGACCAATATTACGTGTGGTTTTGGGGAACAGTGTTGCAAATGCAACCTTCTCATACGAGTATGCATATCTTGCTCATGCCATAATACTCCTTATCATACTTGTACACCATCGATCTTTTCACTAACATACACCTTTTTGATTTGTTGTGTAGGATTATCTCTATCTCATCACCCTGCATTGTTACCACCACCTTCTGATTTGTTATCACCATACAGCCTTGCGATGGTAACACCATCATGCTCGATCTATTGTGTCGACTTGTAACACCGAGATCTCTCTTACAATGTTGACCATCTTTGCTTTTGCTCATACCATCACCATTACCAATCAAGCGTCATCGGTAAACTCCATTGGCTGCTTGTTGATTCATGTTGCATGCACCATTGATTCTCTGGGAACATGAACTTGACCGTCGCGTCGTGCATGAGGTTCCAGATTCAATGATCCAAACAAGATCATGAGGGGTCGTAAAGTTGGCTACTGTACTCGAAGAGGTAGCCAAAGTAGCAGTGGTAGTCTCATTGGAAGAAGAAGCATGCCCATGAGTATGGAGAATTTGCATCAAATGGAGTAATAAGCATCATTGAGTTGTGCCATCTTTCCACTGAGGTTCGTAGCTGGAAACGCATCTTCAACATCATAGGCGTATTCATAGGTACCATTGGCTAGATAAGGAGGTATGTTAAACTTCTGGCAACATCGTTCGGACGGGTAATTTCAACGACTATAGTGAGTGCATTGTGGGTATTGAGGAGCAGTAGGACTCATCCACGGCCACGACCCATGTCACATCCACGTCCAAATTCTCGTCCACGATCGTGGCCAGAGTCACGTCTACAACCTCCGTGAAAACTGTCATCCTCCTCTCTTAGATGATGCAACATGAGTAGAGTTCTCTGCGGGAAGTAAAGTAGAACGCCATGCAACATATGTCTCCAATTCTTTGAGACGTTCAAAGATGATCTTTATCATTAGCAATGTGTTAGATATCAGAAATCGCTCCTTCACTACCTGATATCTATTATCTAGGATACATGCGATCAAGGAAGCGATACACCTGCAATCCGAAAGCTTCAGTACCTTTTTGGTACAATATGAGGGTTGGATGATCACACAATAGACCAGGGTTCAAATAACACCACTCTTGCAGGGGTTGCGTTAGGTAGTTGATGGCCAATGTAAAAAATAGTCGAATCTTTCAACATGGATTTGAGCAAGAATCCATGTAGCCGACCCTGCTTATAGCAGAAGAAGGCTTAATACATTTTTTAAAGGTTTGGATGATCACAAGCTCTCCTGCATGCTAGTGAGATGCCAGTAGTACTCAACTAAGGTAGAATCACTCTGCGATACAGACCAGACTAGCCTGTATATGTCAACAAGAAGTGATTTCGTCATCTTCTGGGAGTAAATCTGCTCTAGATCCTCTCACATCTCTTTGGTCGTGTCCTTGAAAGGAAGATTCAAGGCAATATATGCCTCAACGTTATTGGTCTTCTAGTCAGTAACATGGTACTTGTCTGTAAACCAGTTGTCATAGTCTTTATCCTTCTCATATGGAGGATCTTTAGTTAGAATATAGGTTTTCCGCTGACCACTAATGAATACCTTTAAAGAAGAGATCAGATCACATAGTTTTTGGAGCTCTTAAGTTTGATAGTAGTGCCTTGTGCCATTATATTAGTGGACAAGGGATCTGTCTCCGTAGAAGTAGATGCAATGGTGGTCAGATAGAAAGATCAATAAGGTCATGTTGTTAATGAAGTATGCTTATGACGACTGAAAAGTTCCCTAGAAATCATGCTTGGGCGTGCATGATGTATGAAACCACGTTGCACAACAGATCAGGAGGTCCTCGGGGACCCTGACGGCATCTAGAAGGTGCAAAAGGTGGCCAACAACGTATAGCAAGTCCCAGAGGGTCCTGACAAAGGTCTAAGAGGTTTGGGTGGAGCTTTAGGAGGTATGGGTGGAGCCTTGGAGGCTAGGAGGAGGTCTAACAAGCTTGGGCAACGCCTTAGGATGGCTGATATCACCCTTGGAGAGGTGCACTAGCCGATCGAACCTAGCGAAGGTGTTAAAGGCCGACGACACCCGAGAGCGTGCAACAACTACTGGAAGGGGCAGGCGGTGCACATAAATATTTTTTTATGTTTAGAGTGTGCTAATTATGAGTCGATCGTCTCTCTACCTTTGACACCTCCACCTTTGTGCATGCCACTTCCTTCCTTCAATGTTATCAACCATGTCTATTCGTCGACCCATATAGGTCCTTGCTCGAAATCCAGCCCTGCTCGACTCGACTCTCGCCAAGACATGCAAGCCGTTGTTGGCATCATATATGGTCCCTCCAACCTTAACCGTTCTTTGCGTGCCATGACCTGTTAGCATCCTTTGTCAAGTGATGTGCATGATTGCCTCTGCGTCCCTAGCCGCCTGCGAAGAGCCTCCTGTCTGTCCACCCAACCATGCATATGGATTGCAGACACTCAACTATCTATGCTCGCCTTGCGCAGGCACGTTTCATGCTTCCTAAATAAGGGTTTCAACCATGGTAACCTATATTATGTTTTCTTCTTTAAAAGATCGCTGTAGAATTTTGCTCATTCTGAGGAAGATGGATGCCTAGGAGGACCTAGAAAAGATATCGGTCATTGATCGCTCATTGGCCAGATAATAAAGTTGGTCTAAATTGGATGAGACCAATTGTGCTAGATGGTCAGGATCATTTATGAGGTTCGCGAAGGGTCATGTGACGGAGAAACTCCTTTTAAAGTCAAAGCATGTTGAGAAGGCACACACATGCTACATGGGTGAAGAGCACCAGAATGGTCTATGCCCCGCTACGTAATAACATGAATTTGTCTATTGTTGATGAAATTAAATACTATGGGCATGCCAAAGAGACTTGAGACAGTCTCAGGGACGTATTCTCATGACAAGAATACATTTTACGTTTGGGTGGACACATTCTTAGAACGTCACCCTCTTTCCTTTCAAAAAAAAGAATACATTTTATCTTCGAAACCTGCCATAAGATAATGCAAGATTTGGACTAATATCGTCCCTTAAGCTTCAGACATATGCTAGACCATCCATGTTGATTGGTTCTCGAAGAGTGTTGTCCATCCGGAATAGTTGTATTGTATTATCGCAAGATCCCATCTCTTTCCACTTTTAGTTTTTCATCTTCTCCGCCTTTTTCTTTTTCTTGTAGAGATTTCACAAGTTCCTCTCATGTGAGTATATTTTCATTCGTTGCTGCCAGAAGTTGAAGTTATTCTAGTTGTAGAGTTCCATGGAGAATGATGCACACCTTGATGTGAACTTCACCATCCAATTTGCTATCATGCCCCTTGTATGATCTAATAAATAGAGTGAAATCCTCCCAATTTGAACCGTCCAATGCGTCTGGAGCTTATAAAAGTCCCAATAGGGACTCCTTGATCTCTTTGATCAGACTCTGAATGCTTCTGATCTCTATGGTTCACCGTAAATATCAATTTTTTTCACAACTTCTGAAGGATGCACAATTATTGCGTTACGTCTTCTCGTTGGCATCGAACCTCACTTTGATATTGACATCGAACTTGCCTCTAACCCATTATGCGTCCACTCGACAAGTTGAAGCCGACTCTGACTCGTTGCATTGTGTCCTCTCGACGATGCTGACCTCTCTAATACCATTCGTTGGAGACGAAAGCAACATCTCCTTTGCTTTGATACCATTTGATGGGTACGAATTGGTATCACTTCAATGCTAATATCATTTGTTGATTGTCAAATCAGGTGTGAATATGTTATCAATCATACCACCACAAAAGCATGTATAGAAAAAGATACAATGTTTTACGGTGGTTTGTTATGTACACGACTACCATAGAAGAATATTCACTACGATAAAGAATGAGTGCAACTCTCTCCACTCCCTTGCTCTCTCTCTTTTTTCCTTACTTTTTTTCTCTTGTGTTCCCTCTTGTTGTGACGTGGAGGCAATGCTCCAACCCCCATGTATAACTCAAGTGCATACCCATAGTTCTATTCCCATAAGGACTTCATACTGAATACAACTTAATCGTTATTCGGATTAGGAGTCCAATCTAGGATTCTTAATCCTAAGGTAACTTTAATCCTGATGCTTGTTACCCAAAATTTCCTACAAGTTGAAGCTTTATAGTTCGTGTTAAAGGTGATGAAGAAATACTTTCGGTCATGTATATGCAAATCCGATTCCTCCTGAAAGATCTTCACCAACATCATGCTCGTCTTGCCAATACATCTATCTCTTGTACAAAATGGATCATGTCGTGTATACTCTATATACTAAAGCATGCTCGCACCCTTGAGAAATTAAAAAATAAACCCTATCTACATGCTTGAGACATGGCTACAACCATCACATGTGATGCTAAGACGAACAACATTGGTGCAAAGGAACACATGTATCACTTCCC
This sequence comes from Ottelia alismoides, assembly GCA_037367405.1. Lineage (NCBI taxonomy): Eukaryota > Viridiplantae > Streptophyta > Magnoliopsida > Alismatales > Hydrocharitaceae > Ottelia > Ottelia alismoides. The sequence continues at coordinate 20,882 of JAZKJV010003717.1, read as the reverse complement.
TACTTGACTGAACCCATCACATACTAATCACCGACCTAAAAAAGGGTGTTGTTGTAATTAGGGGTGCACATGGATTAGATTGGATCAGATTTCAGCTTAATCCGTGTCAAATCCAATCTTAACGGATTTTTATTTTTCGAATCCAATCCATCAAATACTCCAGTCCAATCTGATCCAATCCATCGGATTACTAATTGGATCATAATTTTACACTTACATTTTATCGCTCAATAATCTACTCTCTCGTGTTTGTATTTTATAGCCTACTAGCCATCGACATTTGAATAATATCTTAAAAATTGATAAGATGAATAGATGTAAAAAAGAGAGAGGTCTAATCAAATGAAAGCTGAAGGATTCCATTATTTCATTATAAAAATTTGAAGACCACACAATCAAATTAAATAATTATATTGAATTTGAATTTTAAGGTTCTTGTAAATGATGCATTAGTTTGTCTTTTTACAATTAATTTTTAACAAATGATTCAAATAAGAATAATACAAGTCACCAAATAAGGATACATAGACGACTTAGATAAATAAAAAACATGATATCTGTAGTCGGATATTGATGAAGTCCATGATTAAACCAACCACTTCCAAGAACACCCTTCAAAGCCCTATAATATATCATTAAAAAAATAATCAAATAACATTCATATTCGATTGAATATCTAATAGAAAATGAACTTAAATATATCCCACCACTTGAGAAACACACCTCTCATTTAAGTTAGACTTGAAATAAAATTTATTTGTAAGATTATACCTATAATAAAAATATACATATTTGATGAAAAATATGAATCAAACTCTTTATATCAATTTAAAAAATGAAAGGATCGAAGTAATGCTTATTTGTTCTTAGATGGGTGTGGAACTGATCCAGTTTCATCCTTACAATAAGGTTTTAAGTTAGAGCAAATAAAGATAAGAAGCAAATGGGTAAAGAATAACTATCAAACGTACTAGGCAACTATCCCAAAACTATATTTCTTTCAATGAAGATCAGAAGAGTGGCGGCATACTGAGGACAAATGGTGTTGCACGGGAGGGAGATGACGTTGTATGGGATGGGTCGCAACATCGCGAGGAAGGGGGCGGTGGGTTGTACTAAGGGGAGTAACATTGTGCGGGAGTGGGGAGGAGCATCGTCGAAATGGACTGATAAAGAACTAAGAGGAATATTGGTAGTCAAGAGTGAAACAAGAGAGACGGGGGACTAGGAGGATAATAACTTAACATGATTTACAATTTTACAAGTTATACTCATACTTTATTATTTTTGAGATTTAACATTTGTCTTTCAAGAGAGAAGAAACAACGGTAGCAGGAGGACTTGTATCTAAGACGGGAAAAAATGAGATGACATTGAGTATGGTTCAGGATTTGTCATAAGCCTCAGGCAAAGTTCAGCTTTCACCAGAACCCTTTCACCTCATCCCTATCTAACCAACCACCATCCTCTTCGTTGACACAAACTTGTCTAGTAAGGATCTATCGAGATAAAGGCCAATTGAACCTAGGTTAACCAGGACATCCAAAATCCTTTGTAGTCGCATTTCCAAGTTCTTTGTGATGATAAGGTAGATTGCAACGTATCTTTTTCATACGTCTCGTTAGGCTCTACTATATAATAAGAGGCCTAGACTCATGGAGTAACCACATTAAAACTTCTTGCAGCAAAAAAATTTTGAGGTGGGCTAGTCGAGGAGGGTGGAACTTGAAGAAGGGACAAGTTGATTGTGAGTTGAACTCGCTGACAAGTGGCCTCCTGAAGATTTGTGCCACCTTTTGGAAATTGATCAATGCGAGAAAATCCACACACATGGCAGGTGGAACTTATAACACTGTTCATGTGTTGTTTCTTGAGACACTGTTCATGTGTTGTGAAAGAATATTCATCTTTCATGTGTTGTGAACGAATGAGCAAGCATTTTAAATATTTGGTAACGCAATGCTAGTTTGTTCTGGACAGATGGTCAGCAACAACAAAGTCTCTTCTCACATTAAGTAGGGTCGGTTACATGGATTTTTTTGTCTTCATTTAGATTTATCTTGGGCCAATTTCGGGTTTAGGTTCAAAAAACTAAGATCTCTTCGTATAGTCCTTATTTCAACACTTCTTTGGCCTTCCTCGCCCGCTCTTAGCTGGTTCAACATCTCAAAGCTTGCATCCCCTAACTGGTGCATCAACTGATTTCCTTTGCACAGATGGTATTGAGAAAATTCTGAATGTCTGATACGCACCTAGTGAATACCTCCAGGAGTTCACCGCCACGATACCCCTAAATTATACTTGATTAGACAACCGAGTGAACTGAGTTTACAAGTAATGCTGCATATCATAACATGCAAAATGCTAAATGTTATTGCAACAGGAAAACCGTGTTTCATCATGATAACAACACAAATCACCTAAATCTACTGGTGTTCTAATACCAAGGTATCGCAATTAATTTTTTGGCAAAAGGGTTAATTATCTGCTAGGTTTTAGTGTTTTATGCAATCTTCGTACTTGAAGGTGTGCAAGTACAGAATACCAAAAAAACATGTCAAATGGAAGCTAGTTTTTTCTTTACCAAAATTCTACAGCATACCCATTTGATGTGCACTACTCTATTCCGATGAAAGAACAACACAGGATGCATTTTCGTAATCATCTTGCCAATAGGAACGTCGTTCTTTCACATCATTTATTGCAATTTGCTTCTTTCTAGATCTGCGGGATGATAAGCAGTTCTTCGTAGATCACCCTGGTGCAGTCCCCATTACACCTGCTCAGGTAAGAGCTCCCGGTCGATTTTACCACTGTAAGTGTTCCCTTTTACGGTTCTAACGATTGTGGTAATCTTCATCCCCCATTTCTGTAACTTCAAAGGGAGAAGAGCTGAGGAAGCAAATAGGGGCTCCTGCATACATAGAATGCAGTTCGAAAACCCAACTGGTAAACATTAATTTATAGTATCTATGAACTGTTTCTTTGTTATGTCTTACACTTTTGTTTGTTGTTTACATTGCATCTTGGTGCAGAATGTCAAGGGTGTCTTCGATGCGGCAATCAAGGTTGTTCTCCAGCCACCGAAGCAAAAGAAGAAGAAGAAAAAGGACACGCTCTGCTCCATCTTGTGAGCCGAGATGGCACGAGTCAATGCCGACGTCCTCTCTTTCCCTAAAAAGCCATCCTTTTGCTGTGTTTGCGTCGGAAGTTCTGTCGGACGAAGCTCTTTGGTGTACATCCAACTGACTCTGCAGTAGGGAGCTCTAAGGTGTGATTCCATCTTACTACTATCCCCAGTTTGCGACTGCCTCGTGATAATTATGTAATTGGCCTTCTTGTTGGTGGTTTCCTTCTTTCTCGCGTTCCTTTTTTTTGGTTGGTGTCGATGCCAGAAGAAAAAAGATCCATTGTTTAACTATATTTCCATGCCCGGATGTTGTTAGACCTGTTTTTTCCCCAGTGTTCCCTATTCTTTTTCAAGTTTTGAGTTGAAGACGTGCCTTCTTGAACGATTTTAGTCATGTTGATATATCTGATAATCCGATGCTTGAGCAATCGGTAGTCGGTGATTGTGTACTCATGCATCTTGAACTCATCAGAAATAATATTCTTTGCGAGATGACCGGATCACTGTCCTACGTGAGCTTGTTTTTAAAAGATCTAATTATCTGGCTGATGGTTACTGTCTGAACTGAAATTTACATTTTTTTTCTTCTACAAAGTTTTGGGATTTGTGTTTTTTTCATTTGGGAATGAAGTTGGATCGTTTGTTTTTTGTGAATTTAATGAAAGCTCAAATCCCCAAAGAATTATAATCAGTTATATGTAATCATATGATTATTTGCAGAACTCTTTATGAGAGTATCTGAATAACAACCAAGCGAATATTGTACTCTGATTAATGCACTCTTGAAGGTAAATAGTTCAAAAGTCTATTTTTTTTCGTAAAACATTATGTGATTTAGTAGTACTTAATTAACGTGGGAATTTGGGAGAATAAAAATGCGAGTTAGGGTGGTCCCTTTAGAATCAAATTAAAACTAACAAAACATGTGCATGTCTAATTATGTAAAAAAGTTGAACATTAATTTGGATATTTCTCATATATTCTGCATATTATTTTGTTATATATGCGATGAGTATTACCGTTACATGTACATAAGATAAAATTATATAAGGATATAATGAGTATTCTGTACCCACTTAGTGGTCTAGTGGTAGTACATACTACAAAAATCAAGGTTCAGATCTTGCAAGGGTTGCGTTAGGTAATCGACGGCTAGATTAAAAAATAATTGAATATTTCAATATTGATTTGAGCAAGAATCAATGTAGTCTATCGTACTTATAGTGGAAGAAGGTTTAGTATATTTTTATGGGGCTACCTTAAGGGGAGCCAAGTTAGCTTCACCCGTCTTTTTTAAAAAAACTTTCTTTTGGTATTTTTTTCAAAACACCTGGGGGGATTTTAGATCACCCAGTATCAAAGTGTTCTTAGAAATTCAACTCATTTCGAGGTTCTTATCTCATCATCGAGCTTATCAAAATTTAATTATCTTAGACTTGTTGAAATCGACTCCTCCTAAATGAATGGGTTGGATTGTCTATTTTCCACAAAATTTGAATCACATATTCTTCTTATCGGTATAAGGTAGTCCTCTCTTATGTTTAAAAAATAACATAAAATATTAAAAAAAACAGACGGGGATGTTAACTTAGTTCTCCCAGGGGTAGCTACATTTAACCTTTGTAGAAATATTATTATTTTAGATGAAAACATTAATTATAGGGTTTTCATTAGTTGTGTCCCTCCGAGATATTGCAATATCAGTTATGTTTCTCTTTTTGGAATATCAATTGTGCTTTTGACTTCTTGCCGTTCTATCAATTGTGCCCCTCCGTTACTTTAGTGTCAATGAGTTGAACTTAATCGTGATTTTTTGAAATCATGATGAGGTTAAGAGGGGCATAACTGTACAAATACTTCTCCTAGCCATCCTCCTCCGTTGCACGCTGCCTCTGGCCTCCTCCTTCGTTATCCCCGTTGAGGCACACAATCGATCGTATGTTTCAGGTGACCTTGTTCCCAAAACAGGGTATTGTTGTCGGCATTACCAAGCTCCATCTTGCCATGGACACCTCCTCCATCGGCCTCTTCATGCGGACATGGGCTTCCACGTGCATGTTACCGGGAGGGGAGGAGACTGTAGTTGAGGCGTGAAGTCCTGCTCCTCTTCGATGATGCTTGTCCCCTCCACGCAAGGTGGATGTTTGATGAGGACAGATGATCTCCTTCATCCCCCGACAACTCGGCCGAGAGATCGAGGTTCGGTGAAGACATGCAGAGGAGTTCTATCTGTATGCTTGCGAAAGGAGGGATTCAACCCAGATGGCTATGTGTTTAGGGCATGGTGCTTCCATTTCACACTGTAAGGTTTTCGGTGGCCTTATGGATGGCTTCTCATCAGATCTCAGCTAGACTGTCGATTAGTCCTAACTAGGGTACATAACCGCGCTTCGCGGCGTATGACAAAGGTAATATCATGAATTCATTAAGGAATTAAAATGAAGCTGAAATGTTAAATTTAGAAACAATTGTAACTGGTGTTCTATACAGAGCAATTATTTCTTTCATTTCTGAATAATATGGTCACAGGTAAAAAGTACTTGCAATCATATAGTAATTTAAATAAGTTATAGAAAGATATTATAAGCATGTTGGAAGATCATAAATATTATCATTTTAGGCATTTACATTTGATTTAATGCATATAAAATTTTAGGAATAAAATTTATCAATCACATTAATTGGCCAAGAAGATATGTAATATAAAGCTGGAGAAATATTAAACGCTTTACAAATATATTTATATTTACAAGTTATTTATTTTTAAATTTAAATCTATGTTTCTGTATATGACATAAATTTTAATTTATGATTTTAAAATATATGGTGTATTTAAAAATTCAGTGACAGACAATATTTTGTATTACATGTAACAAATGATAATTGTCATTATATATTCAACATATGAATGAAATAAAAAAGGTTCATAATAGTTTCGTTTGGTAGATGTTATTAACGTAAACCCCAATAAATATTATATTAAAAAATTTATCTACAATCAAGTATTTTGGTACTATTTCATACTACATATATATAAGTGTATGAGATAAACTATATTTAAAAAAGTCTACTCTTGACAAAACTATGTACAAAATACCAATATAATTTAAACATTATTTTTCTAGAAAATGAATTCTGTATAAATTAGGACAAAAAACTTTTTCCTTAGTCCTTTTTATGCATTGATATATGAAAATATTTATAGGTAATTTTTTATTTAATAAACTATATTAAAGGAAAAGGGAAAAGAATGATACATTCGAGAGAGACGGGGGGAAGAGAGTAGAATGAGAGAAAGGGAGAGAGAAAGAGGGAGAGAAGAGAGGGAGGGATTGAGACATCTAGTGGAGAGAGAGGGAGAGAGAGAAAGAGAGTAAGTGGAGAGAGAGAGAAAAAGGGAGAAAGAGAGAGAGAGAGAGAGAAAGTGGATGGAGAGAGAAAGAGACAGGAGGCGTTTGAGGAGAGAGAATGAGAGAGGGGTGACCATTTGAGGGAGAGAGAACGGTGGGGGTGGAAAAAAGAGGGGACACGTGGCAATGAATGGGGGAGAAAACCCACTAATAGTAGGAGTATAGATATCTGCGAATGATACCGGATCTGCTAGGGAGCCTAAGAAATCGAGCTGCTGTTGTACCTGCAAAATATCACTAGGGGTTTGGGGTTCGGAAGCTCGAAGGGGATATCAATGCCCGAAGAAAGGTGAATGGAGATTCTCATGTATGTGCGAAAGTGATAGAACGGTAAGACGTCGGAAACAAAACTGACATTCGAAAAAGGAAGATGCATAACTGATATTGTAATATCTCATAGGGACATGATTGATAAAAATCCTTAATCAACGTGATTACTATTTGTTTTACACTTTGCAAAAAAAATCGTTAATTATGATATTTTGATTTGCTTCGGTACAATTAATGCATGATTACGCATACAAAATATCGACTTACTATCACATTCTTTTATTAAATAGATATACGGCATACCTATACATATATACATGTAATACACACATACATATATACATGTACAAATGCACACAAAAAATATATATTAATATCTATATATTAGATAGAATATAGGGATTTTTACCCGTCAGATCCTATAATCTTTGCCAATGACCTCTACGACCTTTGAAAAATCGATATTCCTCCCTCGACCCTCTAAACTTGCTCCGTCTTACCCCACGAACCCTACCGTTAAAGAGACACATCTAGAGTTAACTTCCTTGAGTTAAAAACGAGTTAATCTAACCTATCCACGATCACACGGTTAGAATTAACCAAGAGAAGAAAAAAATAATCTTCCCCCTCCCACGAGGCTCACCAAGACTGGAGGAGGGGCGGAGGCGGCGGTCAACCTGGAGGAGCTGGGGCTTCCAACGGCAGGGGAGATGGGGGGGGGGAGATGGGGTTTCTAGTGGCGGGGGACCTGGAGCTTCCAGCTGGCGTTCGCAGGGAGGGGAGGCGCAGGAGGGTGCTTCACAGGGGAGGGGTGGCAGGGGCGGCTTCGCAGGGGAGGGGTGCAAGGGCGGGAGGGGGGCGGAGGCATGGGTGGCGGGGGATGCTTCGCGAGGGGGGGGGGGGGCTTACAGCGATGGGAGATCGACAAGGACAGGAGGGGTGCAGGGGTGGCTTCACACGTAAGGGGGGCGGAGGCATGGGTGGCAGGGGGTGCGTCGCGGGAGGGGGGGGGGGGAGGCAGCTCGGGGGGTGGGAGGCTAGGCTTCGCATAGGAGGCGTGGGTGACGGGGGAGGGGGCGACGAGCGATGGGGGAGGCTTAGCCGGCGTGCTGGGGCAGAGGGCTTCGAGCAGGGGCTGACGCCGCCCGGCTTCTGGTGACGCTCGGGGCAGAGAGGAAGTTCCGAAACGTGGGTGAGAGGGAGTGGCAGATATAGTAAATTTGATTAAAAAATGGGTATAATGTAAAAGAAGATAACAGAATCCGGTTAGTTTTAACGGTTAAATGGATGTGGGTTAACCACAGGATTTGTAGAGTAAAGGTTAACAAGTTTAGAGGATCGAGGGAGGAATATCGATTTTTCAAAGATCGTAAAGGTCATTGGCAAAGATTATAGAGTCTGCCGGGTAAAAATCCCTATAATATATGACAACTAACAATTAACAATAAACATAGATATTTAATAAATAATATTATACCGCAACATGAAAAGTACAAATCTTGGTGTGTAGTCATCGATAAAACAATCAAATTTGTATTTCCAAATAGAAATACATATACATACGATGTTTATAGAAATACAAATACATACAATATTTACAGATATCAAAATGCTACATTGGACATCGGAAGGACTCTCAAAACGGAACCTAAGCATAGGGTCCAGAGTGAGAGCATTCATGTATTTCGTGTCCCTCGGTCGCATCGACGGTTCTCCTTTTCACCGCATCCAATGGCATCATATATAACAAGGATGTCAGATATGGACATGTTTGATTGTGGGATAAGATTTCCTTGTCCCCGATAAGATAACTTCCAGCATCGATATACTATCCTAAGATAAATTAGTCATGTCATGATTATATCATCTATCGTGTCTTTGTCTATAATAAATTTTCATTTCTTATATCTCAAACTTATCAAACATAAACCTCATTTGTCTTTAAGGTTTAGCAGGTGATAGAGAGGATAAATCATAGATTTGAAATTCAAAAAGCATGGAAAGTTTCCAAGATAATGTGGTTTGACAAAACATATAAAAAGAAGGTTTTGATCTGACGTGTACCTAAAAAGTCAAGATCAAAAGTGTCAGAACACTTTCCTATAAAGTTTTCCCATAAAATTTTGAATTTTAAAGAAATCAAATATTAAAATGATCGATCAAGGGTAATGGATGATCGGTCAAGGGTGACCGATCAGACATTGTTTGATGATTGACCAATAATGATCTTCAATAACTTTTTCTGAAGATTAATTCAACAAATATCTTTCAAATTACACAATTCTAATTCTCTTCTAGTCTTCTCAAACTAGGATGGTACTAAGGGTTTAGTGAGGATATCCAAACGTTGCCTGTCCAAGGAAATATATTCCACACAAAAAATTCTCCTTGTAAGACATTCTCACGAAGAAAATGACATATCACATCAGTATGCTTCATTATAAAGTGATTACCCTAGTTTTTAGCTAGATTGATCGAGCTTGTGTTATCATATCGAATATGATTTTGGATAAGGGTTAGATAAAAATCAGAGAGACTATCCTTCATCCAAAGTAACTGAGAATAGGCTAAAGATGTTGCTATGTATTCCACCTCAATAGTCGAGTCCTACACAAGTTTGATTTCTAGAGTACCAAGATACAAGGGCATTGCCCATGAATTGGCATGTGCCACTCGTACCTTTTCTATCAACATGACTACCAGCGTAATATGCATCGTTATATGCAAATAAATCCTTGTAATGCATCTTAGGGTAAAATAAGCTTAAAACTTAAGTAAAAACATGACTTTCTTTAAGTACGGACTAAAACGTGCAATTAAACAAGTCTAAAGAGTATATCGAGTTTACTCGCACTTAGATAGCGAAGATCTCCAATCATACCTCTATAAAGTTTCTGGTTAATTGGCTTTCTTGACTCGTCAAGCTCAATATGCGTCGCCAAGGCACGCGTAGACTTTTTTAAACTCTTTTCTAAACCAAATTTCTTTATTATCTCCTTTGTGTAATTTCATTGTGAAAAGAAAGTCCATGATTAGTACGAGTGATCTGCAATCCTAGGAAGAAATTCATTTCTCCCGTCATGCTCACGTTGAAATATTCTCGCATAGTTATAAGAAATTACTTGCAAAGAGATGCATTAGTGGAACCAAACACAACATCGTTACTATAAATTTGCACAACCAATAAAATAAGAAAAAGTAGACTTCACAAATAAAGTGCAATCTACTTTACATACTTCAAAACCTGAAGTGAGTAAGAAATCTCTAAGTCGGTCATACCATGTTATAGGAGCTTGCTTAGGTCCATACAGGGCTTTCTTTAGCTTGAAAACATGTTCTGCACTCGAAGGTCTTCAAAACCTAATAGTTTCTTAACTTTAACTTCTTCTTTAACGAAGATGTTTAGAAGTATGCTTTTGACATACATGTAAAAGATCATGATTCTCTTGAAACAAGAAAATGCTAACAATATTCTGCTTGACTCAATCCTAGAAATATGAGCTTAGGTTTTATCTAAATCAATGCCTTCTTATTGAGTATATCCTTGTGCAATGCTATTCAGAAAATTCTCATTCTCGAACTCCCCATCATGATTATTTTTTAACTTAGTGATAGTAGTTCCCTATTCATTTGAAATACGCTTAGCTAGTTTCTCGAATTCTAAAAAAATAAAATTTTGGAGGAAATGAACAAAACCAATGTAAAATGTGAGTTACCATATAAAATGACCAAACAATAACAACAACAACAACCACATAACCTTTAATATTTGTAGGTCCAAACAAATGTCGGTGTATAAGTATAAGTTAAAAGATCTAGATGTGCTAATGAAATGTTTGCTTTGTAGGGATGTTCTATGGAGTTTTCCTAATTCACATGTTGAGCACATGTCCACCTTCTTGTAGTATAGATTAGATAAGTCTTTAACTAAGTTATGTTTACTAAGCTTATTGATTAGTTTCATGTGAGTGTGAATTAATCTTTTATATTATAGTAAGGGTTCTTCTTGTGACATCGATAGGCAATCTAGCGATGAACACTCATCAAGCTTAAGTGTGTGTGTGCGCGCACACACAACCCTTTATCCTATTTCCTCTAAGCAAAACTTCTCGTTTGTCTTCCTTGACAACTTCAATGAAGTCATTAGAAAAAAACTCCCTAAAACCCATATATCCAAGAAATACTAAACATGTTGTGTTACAAACCATCAATAAGGCTAACACGATTAATAGAAGTAAGAGAGTTCCTTATTGTAAATTTGCCAACAATCATACCTATGTGGTTGTTCCCTAACATGAACATTCCGCCAACCTTGGTTTCAATATTGAAGAAGAGATATTTGTCTCCAGTCACGTGCTTGGAGCATTTGTTGTCCATCATCTATTTATCATGCCTTTGTGCTTGATATCAAGTGAAATATGACATGGTCATGTATTAAGGCTAAAGATTGGGTTCTACAAATTAATTTACTGAACCATTTAGTACCCATTTCGTTCAAGTACTTGGAGTGTTAGGATGATTCCTTGGATTTCTTCTTAGTTCTGATACCTTACTATCTCTGATTTGACTAGAAATAACTCTAATAGTTTTAACAAGTTTGTTAACTTTAAACGTTTTAGAGTTACTTGCTACAAAGGGTTCATAACCAATTCCAACTTAATTTTTATCTAATAATTAAATCATAATAGTTTGTCTAAGTTTTCCTTCCCTTTAATAAATTTAGTCAAATCATTTACTAGATTACTGAAGAGAGCCTCGGACGAGAGGAGAGAGTTGCTCACTCCACAGAATGCAGGAGCGATGTCGCTGAAATGACTTCTCACTCAAATCCCAAGATCAATTCAACAATCAATTTACACAATAGAGAAATCAAGAAATAAAGAATAACAAGCAAGTAGGGGTCAAACACAAGAAGCAAAACGTTGTAGCAAGGTATATTATTTATAAATAAATAATATATATGTATGTATGTGTATGCACAGTATCAATCAAGGTGTGTGAGAGTTTAACTAAATGAAGTAATATCTTTTTTCTTTTATTATTTATTTTTATAATTTTATGATGTTTAATTTTTTTTATAATATATACTAAACATATATAAGGATAATAAAGGTATATGTATATAAAGGATAATATAAATACTATATAGATAATATATATATATATATATATTCTGAGAATATACTCCAAACTGTCCTTTTTTATTTTTTGGGTATTAAAGCTATATTTACGTATTTATAATAAGGAAAAAATGGGGCTGCCCCGCCACTTTTTTCTGTAATTTTTTTTATTTTTTTGAAAAATTTCACCATGTATATTCATCTATATATCCCTCCAATATGCCATTCGAATTTCGTTAAAAACAAAGACTCTTATACCCTCCATCTAGAACAAGTAATTTTAACGATATAAAGATTGTTGTGATCGACATGTTCTAGATGGAGGGCATAAGAGTCTTTGTTTCTGATGAAATTCGAACGACATATTGGAGGGATATATAGATGAATATACATGATGAAATTTTTCAAAAAAATAAAAAAATTACAGAAAAAATAGGACGGGACAGCTCCATCATATAATAATAATAAAAATAAAAGATATATGGGTATATATATGTATATATAGGATATATAGAGTAATATATATAGATAAAAATAGTCAAAATCAGGAAATAAAACCTTTTTAGGGTTTTCAACCATTTTTACGTTTTTATGTATTTTTTGAAGATTTTTGTTAATTTCTTTCACATTATAAAAATTTGAAAAAGTCGAAAACAATGACTTTTTAAAAAGATCGAATTGATTTAAGGGTTAAAAATACCAAAAATTGTTTAAAACTTCTAAAAATCAATTTTAATACTTAATAATATGTAAAAAATATGAAAGAGAAACTAATATTTTTGGGATTTTTGGTGATTTTTTATAATTTTTATAAGGATTTTAAAGATTTTTCATTTGTAGTGACTTTATTTTAGAGATTTTTGGTCTGGAGGTACAAAATACGATAATAAATAAATATTAATTTTTTGGAATTTTAAATATGATTTTATTTTTTGAATTTTTTTAGAGAACACAGAAAATAACCGTGCACTTTTTGATTCTTAATAAATAAGAAATAAGTCAAAAGTGCAAACTTAAATTATAACATGAAAGATCAAGCTAGAAGGCATATTATCATATTCTTTCATGATTTTTGTAGCACAGATGTTATTTTTAGAAAATAGAAATCAAACACAAAAACCCATGGAACTGACAGTGGTATATTTGCAATTAAAATAAAAGGCAAGGGGGCATGCTACAAAATTCCCAAAATTTTATATTAATATTCGAATTTTATAAATTAAACAACAATTACAATAACAATAAGGGGTTCGTATGCAAAATGCCCAACTCATTTGGGGGGCATGAGCTGAGGTGGCAAGGACCTAAATATAATATGCCAAATGTTTAACAATCTTCTTGCAATATTTACCCAAAAAACATGCTTGAGCTCATGTTGGGCAGGGACTAAATAAAAAATAACCTAAAGTCTGGGGTCCCAAATGCAAAATATAGGGAGTTTTACAGGGCAGACCCTATAATCTTTTGCAATGACCTCTACGACCTTTGAAATATCGTAATTCCTCCCTCACCCCCATAAACTTGCTCCGTCTTACCCCACGAACCCTACCGTTAAATTGGCATATCTAGAGTTAACTTCCTTGAGTTAAAAATGAGTTAATCTAACCAATCCATGATGGACGGCTAGAATTAATCAGGAAAAGAAAAAATAGTCCTCCCTCCAACAGCTTCCCCTCCCACTGCACCGCCGAGGGGAGCTCGACTGGAGGAGGTTGGTAGGGGTCGAGGGAGCCGGCTGACCTGCACTGGAGGGGGGGGGGCATCGCAAGGGAGGTGGGGTGGACTGCTTTTGCAGGGGAGGCTCGAAGGCTTCGAGTGTGGGGCTTCAAGCGGTGCAATCAGCGGAATCGAGGGGGTGGAGGGGGGCATCACAGGTGAGGCGGCGGAACCGGGAGGGGCTTTTGCACGAGAGGCTCGAGGGCTTCGAGCGGCACAATCGATAGAACTGGGGGATGGGGCTTCGCAATCAGCGGAACCAGGGGGCATCGCAAGGGAGGTGGCGGAATCAGGGGGGATTTTGCAGGGGAGGCTCGAGGGCTTCGAGTGGTGGCGCGGGATCAAGCAGGGGGTGCGGGCTTCGAGCAGGAGTGTGGTGAGCGGGGGAGGGGCCTCGAGCAACGACAAGGGGGTCGAGCAAGGGAGGGGGGCTTCGAGCAGGGGGAGATGGTGGGCACGAGCTTCGAGCGAGGGGGCAGATGGGGGGGCTCTGAGCAGAGGTGGAGGGTGAGAGGGAGTGGCACTTGTAGTAAATTTGATAAATAAAATTTGTATAATATAAAAGAAGATAACGGAATCTGGTTAGTTTTAATGGTTAAATGGATGGAGGTTAACCACTGGTATGTAGGGTAAAGGTTAACAAGTTTACGGGGGTGAGGGAGGAATTACGATGTTTCGAAGGTCGCAGAGGTCATTGCAAAAGATTATAGTCTGCCGGGTAAAAATCTCAAAATTATTATAGACCAAGGAAATTTTACTATACTAAACTTTAAATGCAAAATGGCGAAGGGACATGTGCGAAATTTACCCAGATCAGGCGGGAGGCGACGGATCATAGTGAGCCACGTCATCTCACTTAAGATTGATCCAGCAGCTCGGGGGCACACCGCTTCGTCGAAGATCGGACAATCTAGATTAGAATTGGGCACCTTACTTCATCGGACAACCTGAAGATGGCTAGGAAGAAAAACCAAGAACAGATGGGTGTCGTCACTTCGATCCTTGATTCCGGCCAACTCTCGGCACTATTCGCTTCACCAACTGGTGCTTCATCTTTATGGTGCCCTTCCGCGTTAACAGGTACCTCCAGAGTCTCCAGATCTCATTGGTAGAGAACTGCTGAGTTAACGGAGTTGCAAGTGACATGGAGGTGCTTTGGATCCTCGATTCTCCTCTCCAGGTGACTTGCAAGGCTTGGTTCCTGCACAAAAAGACTACGTGGATCGAGAGCCACTTCTCGACCCAAAAATAAAGGCTTGAAACCTCGTGGATGGTGGAGCAGGTGTAGCTCCGACGAAGCGAAAGAGGGGAGCTTCAATTCCATCGAATCTTGCAGGATCAAAGGGGGAATTGGGTCGAATGGGTGGATAATGCAATGAGGGATATGTTGGGGGTAAAAAGCAAATCGATTCACAATCAGTACATAGATGAAATAAGTCTAGAGCTCAAGCTCCAGGTTTACACAAAATTTGGGAAGAAAATTCGCCTGAGGGGTACCCGTGGAATCTTATTCCACGGGACCCCCAGGCGAACATATATTTTTTTAAGTACCCTAAGGAAGCCGTAACCTCAAGTCACGACTTCCATAGAAGGAAGCCGTGACTTGAAGTCACGGCTTCCACTCAAGAAAGTCGTGACTTCAAGTCACGGCTTCCTTTGGTACCAGAATAGAACTGACAAGTCCCTACCCATTGTGGTGGAGACTTGTCTAAATAGGACATACACAAAAATTGATTGTGGAGATTTTATTTCAGCTTAAAACGTAACATGAAGACATACATCAAACATAACACATATCCATTGATAAAAAGAAGAGATACAAGGGACATAAGAATGTTTTCATTCCATATACTAGTGAATATACATTGTGATAGAAATAAGGTCCACTAATTTACAAATACATTACACTCGTTTCCTTCTACGAAACACTCTTAGTTTTGGTGGCCTCTCATCAGATTCCTACGGTAGCGACTCATGCTGCAGTTGGCTTGGGGGCATGATCTGGCTAGCCTCATCAATCTGTGAGATCATAGATCCATCGTGTGCTCCCTCATCGTCCATAACAAGCACTGGGAGCGGAGAACATCGTGAAGAGCCGGCGTCAGAAGGACCCCTCTCCTTCACCGGGGCAGCTGGTGTGGATGGGCTAGTAAGGATGGCAATGTTCTGAAAAGGAGTCTGAAAATCGTCAATAGTAGATGCTCTGACTTGTCGCCTCGGACCACCTCTAGCTCCTGATCTTTCGCGTCCTCGTCCATGTCCTTGTCCACGAGCCCTGCTATTAGGAGTGGGGTCCTCGGAAACCCCTTCTTCATTTCCGGCAGCTTCTTCGTTATCATCTGGCCCATCTCTGAATTGTCGTTCTATGGCTTCTAGTAGTCGCCGCTCAAAATCAACCGCCAAAACTGCCACACGTTCTGGATCATCCCTTACTAGATGGATGTCTCCAAACCTCGACATCTGCAAAATGAGACATGTTCGAGTCAAATTCCTTCTATGTTGAGAATGAAATGTTAATGTAATTATTACTCACAACAAAGTCCATCATACACCCGTGTCTACCAATAAACCGTCGGGTGATACGATTGTACCAACTCATGTATTCATCTGTCACCCATCTCCTCCTGGAACTATGGGTACCGTCTCCACAATGTAATCTCGTCTGTGCTCCCACATCCCCAAGTAGTTGGCGTGGAACTGAATCCAATCAACGGTGATCTTCCCTCGCAGATCTATCGAGTGGAGCTTCGGACATGTGTTGCATGGGCCTGGGATCCCCTGAACTGCTCCAAACTGTCGTAACACACGATACGGAGTGTACAACTCAACCAACAGAAATGAATCAGCGGTACTCGTGCGACATGAAGATCTGGTGCTTCCAAGCAGTACAGAGGAAGCATCTGTATCACCTCTGCAGTGTACGGTCTCCAAATAACCTGCCAAAGTAGGTAGAATTTTATTAGATATATGGGGCAAATACATATGAAGTTCAAATGTTTAAACTCTTACCTGTGAAGCAGTCTGAAGGTCAAATGCATCTCGATATGGACGCACCACATGTGTTGGCTCTGTAGTGACATCAAACTGAGCTCGCCAACGGCATCCTAAGGGACTTCCCCCCCACTCGGGCCTTCGGTGAACAATGGGGGCTATGTGAGGAAAATGTTCCCATGACCATACATGTAATAGGACCAAAGGCCCACATATCTCTATTGCTTCTGCCTTGGATGCTATGCACAACTGTCTGTAGAGAAAAGCGAGGCAAGCAGATCCCCAAGAAAACTGTCCACAGGCCTCCAAGTCTTCGAGCAAAGGAAGATAAATCAGAGAAACCTCGTTCCCGGACTTGTCCGGAAAGACTACTCCGCCCAAGAGCGGTAGTATATATGCACGGATGTGCTGCAGGATGGTGATCTCATCAGCAAACTCTGGAAGCACGGAGAAATGCTCAACAAGCCATGTCATGCGGATACGTGCACCATCAATATTTGGCTTCTCAGGCCTCACTCCAAGAAGTCTCTCTCATAGTCCTGGCCAACTAGGAGATGCTGTATACCCAATCACAGGTTGCCCATCGATCTTCAATCCAAAAATATAAGCCACGTCCTGCAAAGTGATCGTCATCTCTCCATGCCGCATGTGGAAGGTATGAGTCTCCATGCGTCATCTCTCAACCAGTGCAGTAATTAAATGCCAATCAAGTGATATGAAGTCCAGATGCATCACTCCTGCAAAACCCGCAGCATAAACATGTTCTACGATCCGTTCATCAATGGGCGCATGTCGCAGTATTCCCTCTCGTCGTCGACATCTCAACCATCTCGCAACCTATGGTAGTTAGAGAAAAAATATATGTCAGATAACAAAATAAAATGAACTGTTAAAAACTTACAGTATAATTAATTTTGCACATACATTGCCCTACCAAACAGCTCCAGATCTGTGGGAGCGCTGTAGATGTAAAACCGATCGATCAATGGGACCCGACTCCATCTGCAACAATTACAAAATTTTAGTGTTTACAGAAATCACTAAATGATTAGAATCAATTTAAACAAGATACATGCAACATTAAAATATTAGAAACAATTATATAAAAGTAAACAACCTTGGTTACCACGATTTGGACATTTCCTCCTATTGTGGCTGCTCTCCCGATATAACCCACATTTATTTAAACTTGAATACACGTGGCTACTATATCGACGATTATGGACAAGTTGACGGCATATCCCACACTGTTGTTGGACTCTATCCTCACGCATGTCCATTTCATTATGAATACGCTTTGATTTAGGTCGGCCCTTCGGCCGAGCTCTTGTTGGATCTGGAATTATTTTCTCCGTGGTGAATGTTGGCCATACCTCTCTATCGCCAATGGGGTAGAAGACACCTTCGTAGATGTTTTGTTGGCACTGCCATGTATACCACGGACCCATATACTCGTCAACATCAACATTGAGATGTGCTAACACAGCGCATGCATGGGAGCAAGGGATTATGTGAACCTGCCATTTTTGACATATGCAAGATAAGTCACTAAGTAGCACTGAATGTTTCCGTCCGCCCTTTAAACCAAACTGTGTCATCCGTTGCCCTGTGATGACTTCATATAAGCGTAGTGGAGCACCCCTGATTCGAGTGATTCGATGGCTGTTGCTCCTATCCATCCATTTTTTCAGCATGTCAGCGGCGTATTTGGTGAACCGATCACCACGAGCAAGATGAGACATTGCCTCACTATGACGGTCGTAGAAATATTTAATGCAATTGTAGTAACTCTTCTGCACCAAAGCTGCCACGGGAAGGGATCTTGCATCTTTCAAAACAACATTATAACTTTCAGAGAAGTTAGATGTCATGTACCCAAAACGATGTCCGCCATCAAATGCCAAGGTCCATTGATCACGAGGGCAATTGTGTGTGTCAAACCAGTACCATGCGTTCTCATCCATTTCCTTCAACTTGTCCATGTAAGTGATCCACTTTCTTTGAGTGTAAGCCCTCCCAGCCTTCATCACCAAACTCTTCATCGTCTGATTCTTCAAGACATCATTGAAGTTACTAGCAACGTGACGTAGACAGAAACGCCAATACACATAGGGCGGCTGAAATTGCACTTCTTGGCGCCGCATGGCAGCTCGAATTCCTGGTGCACGATCAGATGTAACACAAATGGGACCAATACGATCCCCAAAAATATAAAGTCAAACTCTCTCGAGAAACCAACACCAACTGTCTTCGTCCTCCTCGTTCACAAAGGCAAACGCAAGAGGAAGGATGTGATTTGTTGCATCAACGCCACACGCAATTAGCACCTTCTGCTTGTATCTACCATACATATGAGTACCATCAATGCTAACAATAGGTCTGCAGTGTCTCCATGCACTGATACATGGACCAAATGCCCAGAAAGCCCACTTGAATACCTTCTCATATCCACCAACAGGTTCCCCACAGATATTAGTAACGGTTCCTGGAATGGATGTCTCCAGCGCACGAAACAAGTACGACAACTCATTGTAGGAAGCCGCCCAATCACCGTACACTGTCTTTATTCCCTTTCTCCTAGCATCCCATATCCTCCGACGACTCACCATGTGCCCGAACTCGTCAGAAATAGATTGCTGCAGGTAGGAAACCTTCACTGCGGGTGAAATCTTGATTTGATTCAAGAATTTCTGTGCCATGAAGTTGCAATCAAGTTGAGGGTGGTCTTGGTTTGCTACGCGGTGCAAACAGGTATGTGGTGCATCTAATTTTGAAATCACAAAGAGGCCATCAAGTGGGCGACGATGTCCACGCAACCGCCAAAGGCAACCCCTGCTCTTCTCGCTACAATAAATAACCCATAAATGACGATCAGATTCGTGCACCTCAAAATTGTAATGATGCTTGATGTGAAATAACTTGACCGAATAAATCAAGTCTTCCTTGCACTTGAAGGTCATCCCATTTCTTAGCTCATCTGAACTTCCCATTCCAACGTGAATTCCCATCACGTCATCACCATTACGGATGTAACCATCACCGCCTCGTGTGTTATAAAAGGGAATGACAGACTCAACATGCACCGTCTCGTTCTCATCGTTCAACATTTCATCATCATCATTTTCCATTTCATCATCAGTGTTCTGTGGGGTATCCTCCATCATACGATCAATCTCGGGATCGTGATCCTCCCCTATAGTGTACATAGAGTCATTCAGAGAGGGACCCAAAGGTTGGGGAACAACATGTGCTCTTGGAGCCGTCATAGCAGCCTGGCGTATACACATAGGATCTCGTGTACATACAAGGTCAGTAAATAGAACTGGTCTGTAGGAGCTTCCCATCATCTCAACGTAGTTCAAAACATCGGTAATGTCACCATCATACTCCACATCAACAAGAAAGGTCTCATTATTCTCTGTCATCCTGTGAAACACACGTAACTCAGAACCATTGCTTGGGTCAAGACGAAATGATTTTGTCATCTCGACCAATCCATTGAATGTCAAACCCATCCTGATTTTTATGGGTTTCACCCGACCACCCTCGTATCGGACTTCTTTGTCCACCTTACAAATCTTCCCACCAGCATGACACAAGCACAACACTTCCATTGCTTCGACTATATTGAAAAACATGAGTAATTAAATTATATGGCTTACACAAAATCGAAATAAATAGTTAAAAAAACAATGCTAGGGTTCACTCACCGTGGGTGAGATGAAGCACCTCTACAAGAGAAATGAGAGGACGTGGCGGCACAGGAGGGGGCGTGCACGCGTACAGAGCGTCGGGGGCGGGGTGTAACGGCGGGGGAAGCTCGCAAATGGAGGAGGAGGAGAGGGCCTTGCCGCAGCTGGAGAAGGACGGAGGGACTCGCAAGGGGAGGGTCTTCTGTTCGCGTGGGGGGTGCGGGCGGGCGCGGTCTGGGTATATTGGACCGAAGCCGTGACTTGAAGTCACGGCTTTCTTGAGTGGAAGCCATGACTTCAAGTCACGGCTTCCTTAGGGTACTTAAAAAATTATATGTTCGCCTGGGGGTCCCGTGGAATAAGATTCCACGGGTACCCCTCAGGCCAAAATTTGGATTCCACTCTAATCTCCAGGTTTTACAATCATTACTGTCCTAAACACCTCTAAAAAGAATTAGAAAAGACATTATATAATTCTTTTAGTAAGGAGAGCAACTAAAATCAAAGTTTGAACTTGTGATATTTAAATTATTTTGATTTAATAATTTTCTAA